>CM077084.1:18110729-18710729 GCA_039513925.1 Platanthera zijinensis
TTCAGACACACACTCAATTCAGACAATTCACACACACACATTCAGACACACACACACACACAATTCAGACACACACACACACAATTCAGACACACACACACAATTCAGACACACACACACAATTCAGACACACACACACACACAATTCAGACACACACACACACACAATTCAGACACACACACACATTCAGACACACACACAATTCAGACACACACACACAATTCAGACACACACACAATTCAGACACACTCACACAATTCACACACACACACATAATTCAGACACACACACACACACACACACAATTTGAACACACACACACAATTCATACACACACACAATTCAGACACACAAACACAATTCAGACACACAAACACATTCAGACACACACACATAATTCAGACACACACACACACACACACATAATTCAGACACACACACACACACACACACACATAATTCAGACACACAAACACACAGAAACAGACATACACACACACACACACACACACACACAATTCAGACACACACACAATTCAGACACACACACAATTCAGACACACACACACAATTTAGACACACACACACACACAATTCAGACACACACACACACACACACATACACACACACACACATACACACACACAATTCAGACACGCACACACAATTCAGATGTACAACCCCGTATTTGGCCGAGCGGGATCCTCTCCAAGTGGCGGGCTCGGGACATGCTATGGGCGACGATTTGGTGTCGTCCCCGTTCGAGGACGTACGAACGATCGTGCAGGCATATGGAGATTTCGTGTTTTATGCTTTAATAAACACCTATATATATATATATATATATATATATATATATATATATATATATATATAGGTTTATAATATATATTAGGGAGGGATGAGATAAGAAAAAGAGGGGGGCATCGGGTAGGGGCAGCAGTAATAAAAGTAAAGCAGGGGGATTTTCTTTTCTCCCCCAGTTAGGGCTTGGTAAAAAAAGGGAGCAGCCGCAATTTCCAGCCCTCGGTCCTTTTCCTCCCTCCCGTCGCCGCCCAAGCAAGGATTAGGCCGAGCCCTCTTCCTCTCTCCCGTCGCCGCTGCCTCCGAGCTCGTCTCTCTCTCTCTCTCTCTCTCTCTCGTCGCCGGCTAAGAAGTGTAACAAGGAGAGGTGAGCCCGCCAGTTTCCTCTCCCGTCACCGACCAAGAAGAGAGGCAGCCACAATTTTTCATGGAGAGAGGAGGCAGCCGCCGTTTTTCATAGAGGAGGGGTTTTTCCCATCTCCGCTCTTTCTCTCTTGATGCCGTGGCAGGGCTGGGAAAAGCCACTCTTCATCTCTCCCGTCCACCGCCGGCAAGGGGCTCAGCCACCAAAAATATTCAGCAAGGGTTCATCCATTAAGAGGAAGATGAGGATTTCTTTTCTCCCCCCATCAAAGGGCTCGACCACCAAGAATATGAAGAGGAAGATGAGGATTTCTTACCTCTCCCAACAGGGCTCGGTCTGGAGTGGAGATCGTCCACCGCCGCAGCTACTCAGGGCTAAGCTAGCCAGGAGCTCCTCTCCCGACACCGCCGCCAAGCACGCGTCAAGGGTAACGATGTTTCTACTTGGGCAGGTGAAGCCCTCAGTTTACATATTTGCATGGAAGCCCCTCTCTACCAACGGGTGGGGGAAGGGAGATCTCCGACGGGTTGACGTGTACGTCCCTGCAATTAATTATATTTAGTACCCGGAAGCGCGAGTACGGATTTAGGCATGTTGTGTGAAGCCCATCCGGATGTGTAAGCCGAATTGGTGATGTTCTGGTGTTTCCGAAGAAGACTCCGAGGAAGTTGTGTATTATCTATTTGCAGGGAATTCACACCATAGCCCCGAAAAAGGGGATATGCAATATATTTGTCCAGCTTATGTTAGCCGACTGTTGTTCAGCTGACAGCCGCTTGTCGAGACGTTGGCGTACAGGTGTTGCAATACTAAGTGGGGAGTAACGGGCTTAAGCCCAAGTTGTGCCGGCCCTTGAAGGCCTATTTTTGCTTATATTGTCGGCCTGCGTCCCGAAGTATGGAATTCATATTCCTGTAATTATTTATAATGCATGTGACGCTCTGTGTATGTGTAGTTTACTTCTTTTGTCTTGGGCGAGTGGTGTGCTCGTGAACCACTCGCCCCGTGGGATCCCCAAGGTATAGTTATCGGGAAGCCCCTGATGACATGTTGACAGCCTTTTAGGACAGCGGAGTCGCGCTGTTTGTAGCCCAGTTGGAGCTGCGTAAATAAGAATTGCTCGGCGAAATTGCGCCATTAGTAGGGCGGGTGAGGAGCATTTTGTGTAGACCCAAGGAGACACATCTGGATAGGAGAGAGTCGGTCTTGAGATCCTCCTTAGATGTTCCAGTCGGCCAAGAGTGCCCTCCGAAGGTGTCTTATCTCAGTCTTTGGCTTGGGAGGGGAAGAGTTTGTTAGTCTTCCGGATATGCGGTGGGACCTCCACGCCGAGACCTTGGGCATGTCCCTTATATTCCTAGTCTAGTGCCTAGATCGTTCACTTGAGGGTAGTAGGTGCGCGGTCACCCCTCTTTTGGGACCCCGAACTCCACATAGGTCAATTTTGGCTTTAACATTATGGTGCGGTGAGCGCAGAGAGTGACCAGTATAGAAAAACTCAATCGAACGTCCAGGCTATAGAAGAGGAACCAAGTGACGACCAGGTTCATGTGATGAAAGAAGTCCCCTCCCACTCCTCTTTTGTCGATCCTAACCATCCTAGCATTTCATCTCAAATGTTTCGTAAATGCCAAAGTATAAACTCTCACAGCAAAAAAAGTAGCACTTACAATAATGTTCCACTGGCTAAAATCTCAAGGTTAGGAAATGCACAGTTGAAAGGTTGAAGTGTTAGTATTAGCATGCTGGGTTCAGACTTGTGTAAGACATCTAATCCAGAAAACGTACACTAACGATTATTCTCAAATGTGTGTTTTAGGTTGGGAGAGGTGGGAATAGAAAGAATAGTAAAACCAAAGAGGACCGCGACATTCACGAACCATAACTAATTCACCTGTGCTAGGGGGTTTGCTTGCGACTAGTAGAATGAAATACGGAGAACGAAGATGAACAAGAATCAAACTTGTAACCCTTAATTTAAAATAAATATGCAGCACCACCAGTTACATCATGACTTTCCAGCACAATAACATCCTGATTGTATTTAGCTAAAAGCCCGGCATAGCATAACCCACCAATACCACTACCAATTACCACCACCTCTGCTCATAACTCCTCTAAACATTTGTCATTGTTAAGCAAAGAGATGTTTGCTATAAGTGAAATAGAAGCATAATTTTGGTTTTTTAGATTTATATAGGAAATATTAGCAGACAACTAACTACAAAAGGCTCAATCATTCACCCTCCCACGACAAGCATACTTATGAATATGAAACGAAGAATACTTACTGTATTACTACGTAACACCGGGCAGTTAAAGTGATGAACCAAGTAAAGATCATTTACTGTATTTCTCTTAGTTGAAATCCTACTTGAGGTTGGTTGTTAGCATA
Organism: Platanthera zijinensis; assembly: GCA_039513925.1. NCBI lineage: Eukaryota > Viridiplantae > Streptophyta > Magnoliopsida > Asparagales > Orchidaceae > Platanthera > Platanthera zijinensis. Next base: position 18,114,295 of record CM077084.1, read on the forward strand.
TTATTTATAAATCTCTAATTGTAAGTATAGCCATGAGAGCCTAATACATCAATAAAGTTATAAGATTTTATTCTATCAAAAAATACCAAATATGATAAGATATGAGAAAAAAAATTTAAATTATGATTTGATTTAAAATAGTGAAACAAGAAAGATATATATAAATCACATAGGATGTTCTATCCTTGAGATCAAAATGTGCCTTAGGGAGAATATTATATGATCGACCCTGGTTCTCAGGAGGGTGGACGTAGCGGGTAGAGGTGCCTCGTGTCGGACATTGACTTGGTTGACCGGTTTAACAGTTCTTTTGAGTTTTTTGATTATCTTTATGTTTGCTTTATATTTATGTTGGAGAGGAGACCCTGAGAAGACCCGCTGACCAGGTTCTCATCAATCTGGCAGGGCTGTAGGCTCACTCGGGGGTTGGAGTTTGTTTGGAGAGGAGACCCCAGGGTAGACCTGCTGCGCAGGCTCCCATCTAGCTGGCAGGTCTGAAGGCTCGCCTGTGGGGGAGAGGTTTTGTTCTTGGATACTTCAGTGACACCCCAAGCTCGGCTCGTCCCCAAGTAGACCCACTGCGCAGGATCCCATCTAGCTGGCAGGTCCGAAGGCTCGCCTGTGGGGGAGAGGTTTTGTTCTTGGAGACTTCAGCGGCACCCTGAGCTCAGCTCGACCCCAGGTAGACCCGCTGCGTAGGCTCCCATCTAGCTGGCAGGTCCGAAGGCTAGCCTGTGGGGGAGAGGTTTTATTCTTGGAGACTTCAGCGGCACCCCGAGCTCTGCTTAGCCCCAGGTAGACCCACTACGCAGGCTCCCATCTAGCTGGCAGGTCCGAAGGCTCGCCTGTGGGGGAGAGGTTTTGTTCTTGGAGACTTCAGCGGCACCCCGAGCTCGGCTCAGCCTTAGGTAGACCCGCTGCGCAGGCTCCCATCTAGCTGGCAGGTCTGAAGGCTCACTTGTGGGAGAGAGGTTTTGTTCTTGGAGACTTCAGCGGCACCCCGAGATCGGCTCGGCCCCAGGTAGACCCGCTGCGCAGGCTCCCATCTAGCGGGCAGGTCCGAAGGCTCGTCTGTGAGGGAGAGGTTTTGTTCTGGGAGACTTCAGCGGCACCCCGAGCTCGGCTCGGCCCCAGGTAGACCCGCTGCGCAGGCTCCCATCTAGCTGGCAGGTCCGAAGGCTCGCTTGTGGGGGAGAGGTTTTGTTCTAGGAAACTTCAGCGGCACCACGAGCTCGGCTCGACCCCAGGTAGACCCGCTGCGCAGGCTCCCATCTAGCTGACAGGTCTAAAGGCTCTCCTGTGGGGGAGAGGTTTTGTTCTTGGAGAGTTCAGCGGCACCCCGAGCTCGGCTCGACCCCAGGTAGACCCACTGCGCAGGCTCCCATCTAGATGGCAGGCCCGAAGGCTCGCTTGTGGGGGGAGAGGTTTTGTTCTTGGAGACTTCAGCGGCACCCCGAGCTCGGCTCGGCCCCAGGTAGACTCGCTACGCAGGCTCCCATCTAGCTTGCAGGTCCGAAGGCTTGCCTGTGGGAGAGAGGTTTTGTTCTTGGAGACTTCAGCGGCACCCCGAGCTCGTCTCGGCCCCAGGTAGACCTGCTGCACAGGCTCCCATCTAGCTGGCAGGTCTGAAGGCTCGCCTATGGGGGAGAGGTTTTGTTCTTGGAGACTTCAGCGGCACACTGAGCTCGGCTCGGCCCCAGGTAGACCCGCTGTACAGGCTCTCATCTAACTGGCAGGTCCGAAGGCTCGCCTGTGGGGGAGAGGTTTTGTTCTTGGAGACTTCAGCGGCACCCCGAGCTCGGCTCGACCCTATATAGACCCGCTGAGCAGGCTCCCATCTAGCTGGCAGGTCCGAAGGCTCGCTTGTGGGGGAGAGGTTTTCTTCTTGGAGACTTCAACGACACCCCGAGCTCGGCTCGGCCCTAGTTAGACCCACTACGCAGGATCCCATCTTGCTGGCAGGTCCGAAGGCTCGCCTGTGGGGAGAGGTTTTGTTCTTGGAGACTTCAGCGGCACCCCGAGCTCGGATCGACCCCACGTAGACCCATTATGTAGGCTCCCATCTAGCTGGCAGGTCCGAAGGCTAGCCTGTGTGGGAGAGGTTTTTTTCTTGGAGACTTCAGCGGCACCCCGAGCTCTGCTCAGCCCCAGGTAGACCCGTTGCGCAGGCTCTCATCTAGTTGGCAGGTCCGTAGGCTCGCCTGTGGGGGTAAGGGACCCTGAGTGCTGCTCGGCCCTGGGTAGACTCGCTGCTCAGGCTCTCATTTGCTGGGCAGGGCGGTAGGCACACCTGGGGGGAAAGGGTTGGTTCTTGGAGATGCTTCAATTCAGAGACCCCAGCACTACCCCGAGCCTGGATCGGCCCCAGGTAGACCCGCTGCGCCGGCTCTCATCTAGCTGGCAGGTCCGTAGGCTCTCCTATGGGGGTAAGGGACCCCGAGCTTGGCTCGACCTTAGGTAGACCTACTGCGTAGGCTCTCATCTAACTGGCAGGTCCGAAGGCTCGCCTGCGGGGGAAAGGTTTGGTTTTTGGAGATGCTTCAGTTTAGAGACCCCATCACTACCCCGAGCCTTGCTCGACCCCATATAGACTCACTGCGCAGGCTCTCATCTAACTGACAGGTCCGTAGGCTCCCCTGTGGGGGTAAGGTACCCCGAGAGCTGCTCGGCCCTGGGTAGACTCGCTGCTCTGGCTCTCATTAGCTGAGCAGGGTGGTAGGCACACCCGAGGGGAAAGGATTAGCTCCGCGTGTTCAAGAGAATACAAAAATATATGGCTTTATTGTTTCACAATATCTTGAGAAATTATGTACTTATTGTAAGGAATGGTATAAGGGTAGTTCGATAGCAGGGAGCGTTACAAGTAACGAGTGGTTCAAAAAGATCAAAAGGGGCACGAAGAGATTAGTGTTTTGAATTCAAAATTTGGATTCTCTCAAAAATTTTCTTTGGGTCGGCTACCACTCGCTGGATACTTGGGGTTGGACATTTCTTTCCGAGGTTGTACCAACCTTGAAAAGAGCGGGGATTGTGTACAACCCCGTATCCGGCTGAGCGGGATCCTCCCCAAGTGGCGGGCTCGGGGCATGCTATGGGCGACGATTTGGTGTCGTCCCCGTTCGAGGACGTACGAACGCTCGTGCATGCGTATGGAGATTTCGTGTTTAATGCTTTAATAAACACATATATATATGTTGGGTATTGTATTCACAATGTACCTGATTTGAAGAAGCCCCTGAACAAGCTAAGTTGAATAGATAATGTATTTGATGATTTTCTTCAAGATGTGCTTGCAGCTATTCTATGCTAAGTACACACCAATGTTAGGGTGCAGTGGGTCAATATACACGGGTCTGCGCAACGTAATCCCTCGTTGAGCAGATCATTGTGTTGACTCACGTGTGCTCTCTCTATTGGAGTGTACTTATTTTCAAGTACATGGTCAAGATAGATCAAGAGCAGAAGAGGAGCAAAGATGGGTAAAAGACCAAGTTCAGAGGAAGGAAGAAGAAATCCTCTAAGTCAAAATCGACGGGAATCACTAAGTGATTCTCGCCGATTCGACGGGAATCACTAGTGATTCTCGCCGAATCGTCGAGAATCACTCGCCGATTCCCGCCGACTTCATCTGGCTGACTGTCCTCCTTCAAGACTTATACTAAGGCAGAATCGACGACTGATTCTCGCCGATTCGTCGAGAATGATATTGATTCTCGCCGATTCATCGAGAATGATCTTGAATCTCGCCGATTTCCTCCGGATGACAAGTATTTCAACTGGAATTCTGCCAAGGCAAATTCGACGGGAATCATGAGTGATTCCCGCCGGCTTCGTCGAGAATCATCAATGATTCTCGCCGAATTTGCCTTAGGCAAATTCGCTCTGTTCGCTGGACCGAAACAAGATGTTGTGCGCTGTTTTGACCGGGCCTAGAGTTTCTTCTTGTGGGCCCCACAACGGTCATTTAGGGTTGTTCTACAGTATATATACTCGCTTTTTTCGAACATCAACAGTAATCTTACACGAGAAATCAAAGCCGTCGAGCGTGACCTAGCCGATCGCGGAAATCCTTCCGTCGCCATCGCCGCTCGCAAGTTGTCGCCGCCGCAGATCTTAGATCCTCTTTAATCGTCCAGCGACAGGACCGAGGCTAAGTATAACGTCTCACGCTTCTTTCTCGAGATCCCTTGTCTCTCGATTTGTTGAACGAAGTTAGCTCTTCATTCCGAATCAATTGAGACGACCGATCTGATTGAGATCGTTGGTAGACCTTGCTTGCTTCGTCAAGAAGTTTGGATCTACAAAGCATAGCCGCCGCATTCACTTGCCGCCGTCGATCTTGGGAAGATCCTCTCCAAGAGAGTGCTCCGGCCATGGACTCTTCGTCTTCATCAAGAACGCTTCAACGAACGAAGAGGGACATCGGGTTCTCCACACGTGTAGTTTGTATTTCTTGTACATTCTATTTTTGTTTTGTTGTAAAGGAATAGTGATTCCTAGTTGTAAGGGTTGGGTGCAACCCGTGGTGGAGTAGTGACTCCTTCGTTTGGAAGGATGCCTTCCGTAGTGTGAGGATTGGATTTCAATCCGTTTGGTGAAGTGACTGAGTCGTCCCTTGGTGGGAGATAGGTCAAAGGGGGAGAGTGGACGTACTCAAATCGGGGAACCACTATAATTGCTTGTGTGTTTTTCTGTGCTGTGTTTGTTATTTGTGCAGGTTATTTAAATTTCGCAAAAGACTGCACGAGACCTATTCCCCCCCATAGGTGGACTTAGTTGACACTAGATACTTTCAAGTGGTATCAGAGGGAGGTTACTCGTCAATAAGGTTAACACCTTAAGTAAGATCCCGTGTCTAGTGTCAAGAAGAAAAAAGATCTCTGAAATGGAAGGACTCAAGTATTCAGGAAAGATCCCAGTGTGCACCAAGCTGTACTTTCCTATCTGGAAGGAAAGGATCAGGTACTACATGGAAGAAGTCGACCCCCGACTCTTTATGATAGTGGAGGAGGGACCTTATATCCCCACTAAGGCCTCCACCATTGATCCAACCAAGCATGTGCCCAAGAAACTTTCCGAAATGGATAAGGATGAGATGGTGCTTGTAGGACTTGACAAGAAAGCTCAGAACATTCTGGTAAGCGCCGTCGATGATTCCATGATGCATATTTTCTACAACTGCAAGACTGCCAAGGACATATGGCACTACCTAATCATCCTGATGGAAGGCACTGATGAAGTAAGGGATGATCGAAGATCCCTTCTGAACCAGAAGTACGAGGCCTTCAGGCAAGGTCCCAAGGAAGAAATCGGAGTAACTTTCGAGAACTTCCTGAAGATCGTCAATGCCCTGAAGGGCTATGGCAGAGTGTTCACCGATGGTGAACTTAATGACAAATTCCTTAGATCCCTTACTAAGGAATTGGACACCAAGATCTGCGCCATCAGAGAATTTGGCAGGCTGGCAGAAACTGATCCCAAAATTCTGTTTGGGAAACTTCTGTCCTATGAGCTTCAGCTGAACACCAGAAAAACTGAAGAAGAAGCCGATAAAGCCGCTTCCAGAGAGAAGACTGTGGCCCTAAAAGCCAATCACTCAAGAAAAGGCAAGGGTGCAGCCTCGTCCCGCTCTCTGAAAAAGGATGAGGAAGAAGGCTCTGAGCCATGCTCTTCCAGCTCAGAGCTATCTGAAGAAGACTTATCCCTCATCACTCGGGAGTTCAAGAAGTTCCTCAAGTTGAGGAATCAAAGAAAGAGAGACGGCTCCTCCTCCAGACATCAGAAGAAGAATTATTATTCTGACAGGTATGAATCCAAACCGAACAAACATCGCTCTGATGATATTATTTACTTTGGATGCAATAAGCCAGGTCACGTCGTTGCTGACTGCCACAAAAGCAAGAGAGATAAGGGGAAGGGAGAGGAGCACAGGTCCTCTAGAGATAAGATGGAGAGGAGCTACATCGCCAAAAAGTCAAAGACACTGAGTGAGTCTGATTCCTCAGATTCCAGTGATGATGAGGAAGCCTACTTCAGGCTATTGGGTCGCTCTGACTAAGAAGGAGACTGCCCCCCATTTACTGGGAAGGTAAAAGATCGTACCCCCTCTCTGACTCTGACTATGAGTCTCCTGATGATGATCTCGAGGACAGCCCATCTGCCTGTGAAGCTGAGCTCCTCAAAAAGTATGAGCTTCTGCTCAATACCTTTGAGGAATGCCGCAAGAGGTTGAGGGCTCAGAAAAAGGAAGTCAAATTCCTTAAGGCTGAGGGTGTGCCTCTAAGAGAAGAGATCACTAGCTTGATCTCTCTCCGACAGGAACACCTGGGCCTGACTTCTGAGCACTCAGAGTCTCTAAGGCTCCTTGACCTAAAACAGGAAGAAATCAACAAGTTGGAAGAACAGCTTGCGGTAGAAAGGAAGATTGTTAAAAGCTTCTCCATGCCCAAGACCGTTCTTCCTCTGGTTGATTAATTCTCTGCTAAGGCTAAGGGGGCTGGCTTAGAGCATGTGGGGGTGCCTGGTAAATCATCCAGGAGAAACAGAAAGCAGAGAAAAAATAAGGCTGCTAAGAAGGCCTCTGCTGCAGAAAAGGGAAAAGCCCCACTCGACCCTGTTGTATTCAGAAAGCCTAGCTTTCCCTGCAATGAACAGGACTTTGAGTCAACCTATGACCACTTCTTCCGGCCCTCGGTTGAAAAGCCCAAGAGCCGGTATGATTGTTGGGCCTTCTCCCGCAACTACGGTGAGAGTGTCTTCGAGGCACCTTATGAGGAAATCCAAGTGGAGGATTATGACCACTTCTCTAGTGGCCATAATAGGAAGCAGGCACCAAAAGCCAAGCCTGCTATACTGAAGGAACATGAGGTGAAGAAATCATGTGATTGCTGTCATCATGATGCCTCCACCTCCAGATCCAAGGCCCCGGCTGGACCCACCGTTCCAAGGGTGAAGCAGGAGCCTAGGAAAAGGTACAACAGATTTGACTGTTGGTGCTGTGGCAAAGTTGGTCACTTTGCCGTGGATTGCTGGTTTAATCCAAGATACAACGAGACTCCTCATGTTAGCAATGCAAGGCCGACCACTCGTAGGGTTAACAATCCGAGGGGGAGTGTGCTAATAAGGAATCTAGGACCCAAGTTCGATTGGGTTCTTAAGGGAAACTGATTCTGTTTTGCAGGTATGTCCGAAGGCCACCAAAACGCCTATCTGGTACTTGGACAGTGGATGTTCCTGGCATATGACTGGGACAAGAAGCCTGCTGCGTGATTACTCTCCAGTCGAAAATGGACCCAAAGTCATCTTTGGAGGATCAGATCGAGGAGTCACCAGAGGTTACAGTATGATTTCCAACGGTATAATCTTTATCACCGACGTGGCCTATGTTGAAGGGTTAAATCATAACCTGATCAGTGTAAGTCAGTTGTGTGATAAAGGATATGACGTTAAGTTCTGCAAGGATAAGTGCTTGATAATATCGTGTGCCTCTTCGGAGACGGTATTAACTGGCATTAGGAGCAGAAATATCTTTTGTTTAGATTTTCTTAGCTTAGATTCTTCTACCCCCGTGTGCCTAGTAGCAAAAGGCAGTGCCTCTCTTTGTGAACAATGACACAAGAGATTAGCACATATTAATTTCAAGACAATTAATATGTTGTTTTCTAACAACTTAGTAAGGGATGCCCCTACTATTAAGTGCATCAAAGATAGTCCTTGTCCTGCATGCCAGAAGGGCAAACAGACTCGGGCTACCTTTAAGGGCATTGCAGACAAAGACTCCTTCAGATGTCTCTATCTTCTCTATATGGGCTTGTTCGGTCCAGTACAAGTTCATAGCTTAGGAGGCAAATCGTATACGCTAGTGATTGTTGATGATCACTCTCGGTTTACGTGGGTGTTCTTTTTGAAACAAAAGTCAGATACGTTTGATATCTTCACGAGTTTTGTCAAGCAGATTCAGAACGAACTTAACTGCTCAGTGGTCAAAATCAGAAGTGACCATGGAACAGAATTCGAGTCTGGTGCTATGACAGAATTTTGTGAAGAACTTGGTATCTTTCATGAGTTTTCCTCCCCGCGTACTCCGCAGCAAAACGGAGTTGCGGAAAGGAGAAATAGAACACTCATTGAAGCATGTACGACAATGTTGAATGACGCCTCTCTTCTAGAGTACTTCTGGGCAGAGGCTGTCAACACGTCTTGTCATGTGAAGAACCGAGCGTTGATTAACAAGAATCATCGTAAGACGCCTTATGAGCTATTGAAAGGCAGGAAACTGACCATGTCCTATTTGATGATTTTTGGCTGCAGATGCTATGTACTCAATAATGGGAAGTACCCACGTATTAAATTCGGAGAAAAATGCTTCGAAGGCATCTTCATGGGCTATAGTAGCCATAGTCGGGCATATATGGTCTTCAATAAGAAAACCCTAGTGGTAGAGGAGTCCATTAATGTTGTTTTTGATGAAGTAAGCTTGCTTCATAACAATTCTTCTAGTGGCATTCTTGAAGATGCAGGTGCAAGACTTGAACAGCTAAGTCTCGATAAGACCGCTAAAGATGCAACTCCCAAGTACGTCAAGGTCTCCACCTCAACGTTAACCGGAGATGATGACGATCAGGATGGAGAAATCCTCCCAGAAGAGGGAGGAGCCCAAGAAAATGTTAGAGCTCCTGATGCCAGACTCCTATAGCTCCGACACGTGAGGGATCATCCCAGAGATCAGATCATAGGAGATTCTCGTGACGGTGTCAGAACTCAGAGAGGTATAATTAATGAGATTTTGCACTTTAGTTTTCTGTCACAGGTTGAGCCAAAGAAGTTCGACGAAGCGAACAAAGATGCAGCATGGATATTGGCCATGCAAGATGAACTGCCTCAATTCGAACGATGCAACGTCTGGACGCTTGTTCCCAGACTAAAGAACCAGAATGTGATCGGCACCAAGTGGATCTTCAGAAACAAACTGGATGAACACGGTGTCATCATAAAGAACAAGGCCAGGCTGGTGGCTCAAGGCTACAAACAGGAGGAGGGGATTGACTTCGACTAAACCTTTGCACAGTTGCAAGGCTCGAGGCGATCAGATTATTCTTGGCATATGCTTCTCACAAAGGATTTTTTGTCTATCAGATGGACGTGAAATCTGCGTTCCTAAATGGAAATTTGAAAGAGGAAGTATATGTCGCGAACCCCCAGGTTTTGTTAATCCTACTTTCCCTAATCATGTCTATTTTCCTAATAAAGCATTATATGGCTTAAAACAAGCTCCTCGAGCTTGGTATGAGACTCTGTCTAGTTTTCTTCTTGAGAACAAGTTCTCGAGTGGAAAAATAGATAAGACATTGTTTCTTAGGGAAGTCAAAGGCAATATCTTGCTGGTGCAAATCTATGTCGATGACATAATATTCGGCTCAACGAACAACAATCTCTGCAAAAAGGTTTCTAAACTTATGCAAGGAAAGTTTGAAATGAGCAGCATGGGAGAGCTAAAGTATTTCTTGGGACTTCAAGTGAAACAGTCTAAGGATGGAATTTTCATCTCTCAGACGAAGTTCACAAATAAACTCCTCAATAAATTCGGAATGAAGAATGCAACCTCTATGAGGACTCCAATGGGATCCACTGTGTCTCTAGATAAGGATGAGAAAGGGAAACCTTTTGATGAAACCAAATACAGGAGCATAGTTGGATCCCTGCTCTACCTTACTGCTAGTAGACTGGTTATTATGTTTTCCACATGCATTTGTGCCAGATATCAGGTGAACACTAAGGAATCTCATTATGTCGCTGCAAAGCGAATTCTTAGATACCTTAAAGGTACACCAAATCTTGGCTTGTGGTACCTAAGAAACAATGATGTCGAGCTGATAGGCTTTTCAGATGCTGACTTTGCAGGAAGCAGGGATGATAGGAAAAGCACTTCCGGGACGTGCCAATTTATCGGAAGAAGGCTTATTTCATGGAACAGTAAAAAGCAGAATTGTGTCGCAACCTCTACGGCTGAATCTGAGTGCATCTCAGCCGGAAGCTGTTGCGCACAACTTCTATGGATCAGAAATCAGCTCAAAGATTATTACTTGTAGTTCAGCGAAGTTCCGATGTATTGCGACTCCTCGAGCGCAATAGCAATTGTGAACAATCCTGTGTCGCACAGCCGAACAAAGCATATTGAAGTGCACTATCACTTCATTCGGGGGCATGTGGAAAACAAAGATATATCTCTCTGCTATGTCCCCACGGACAAGCAGGTTGCAGATATCTTCACGAAGTCCCTAGACGAGGCCAAGTTCAATCTCTTCAAAACTGAACTCGACAGGCTGAACTATGAAGAGTGAACACTGTAAGGCTTAAGGCTCTTGGATCAATGGGGAGCATCGGCAAGGAACTCAAGCTCGAGCATGAATGTAAGAGCTGAGGGGGAGCATGGGGCTCCAAGTGAAGTCCCAGATTTGCAAAAGACGAAAAGGGGGAGATTACCCTCTCGGCTAAGGCTAAGGTGGCTGCCAACGTTAAGTATGCTCTCAAGAAAATGGTAATGAATTTCACTCTCAACTGAATTCTTAGTTTATGATTTTCATTCTCATATGTTCTATTCACCTTAGCTTGTAGGGTTTAGGCTTCTTCAAATAGGGCGAAATTGTTGGGTATTGTATCCACAATGTACCTGATTTAAAGAAGCCCCTTAACAAGCTAAGTTGAATAGATAATGTATTTGATGATTTTCTTCAAGATGTGCTTGCAGCTATTCCATGCTAAGTACACACCAATGTCAGGGTGCAGTGGGTCAATATACACGGGTCTGCGCAATGTAATCCCTCGTTGAGCAGATCACTGTGGTTACTCACGTGTGCTCTCTCTATTGGAGTGTACTTATTTTCAAGTACAGGGTCAAAATAGATCAAGAGCAGAAGAGGAGCAAAGATGGGTCAAAAACCAAGTTCAGAGGAAGGAAGAAGAAATCCTCTAAGTCAAAATCGACGGGAATCACTAAGTGATTCTCGCTGATTCGACGGGAATCACTAGTGATTCTCGCCGAATCGTCGAGAATCACTCGCCGATTCCCGCCGACTTCATCTGGCTGACTGTCCTCCTTCAAGACTTATGCTAAGGCAAAATCGACGACTGATTCTCGCCGATTTGTCGAGAATGATCTTGATTCCCGCCTATTCGTCGAGAATGATCTCTCGCCGATTTTCTCCGGATGACAAGTATTTCAACTGCAATTCTGTCAAGGCAAATTTGACGAGAATCATGAGTGATTCCCGCCGACTTCGTCGAGAATCATCAATGATCCTCGCCGAATTTGCCTTAGGCAAATTCGCTCTATTCGCTGGACCGAAACAAGATGTTGTGCGCTGTTTTTACAGGGCCTAGAGTTTCTTCTTATGGGCCCCACAACGGTCATTTAGGGTTGTTCTACAGTATATATACTCTCTTATTTCGAACATCAACAGTAATCTTACACGAGAAATCAAAGCCGCCGAGCGTGACCTAGCCGATCGCGGAAATCCTTCCGTCACCGTCGCCGCTCGCAAGTTGTCGCTACCGCAGATCTTAGATCCTCTTTGATCGTCTAGAGACAGGACCGAGGCTAAGTATAGCGTCTCACGCTTCTCTCTCGAGATCCCTTATCTCTCAATTTGTTGAACGAAGTTAGCTCTTCATTCCGAATCAATTGAGACGACCGATCTGATTGAGATCGTTGGTAGACCTTGCTTTCTTCGTCAAGAAGTTTGGATCTACAAAGCATCGCGGCCCGCATTCACTTGCCGCCGCCGATCTTGGGAAGATCCTCTCCAAGAGAGTGCTCCGGTCGTGGACTCTTCGTCTTCATCAAGAACGCTTCAACGAACGAAGAGGGACATCGGGTTCTCCACACGTGTAGTTTGTATTTCTTGTACATTCTATTTTTATTTTGTTGTAAAGGAATAGTGATTCCTAGTTGTAAGGATTGAGTGCAACCCGTGGTGGAGGAGTAGTGACTCCTTCGTTTGGAAGGGTGCCTTCCGTAGTGTGAGGATTGGATTTCAATCCGTTTGGTGAAGTGACCGAGTCATCCCTTGGTGGGAGATAGGTCGAAGGGGGAGATTGGATGTACCCAAATCGGAGAACCACTATAATTGCTTGTGTGTTTTTCTGTGCTGTGTTTGTTATTTGTTCAGGTTATTTAAATTCCGCAAAAGACTGCATGAGACCTATTCCCCCCATAGGTGGACTTAGTTGACACTAGATACTTTCAATATATATCTATTTATAAGATATATTTATATATATATATAGGTTTATAATATATATTAGGGAGGGATGAGATAAGCAAAAGAGGGGGGCATCGGGTGGGGCAGCAGTAAAAAAAGGAAAGCAGGGGGATTTTCTTTTCTCCCCCCAGCTAGGGCTCGACAAAAAAGGGAGCAGCCGCAATTTCCAGCCCTCAGCCCTCTTCCTCCCTCCCGTCGCCGCCCAAGCAAGGAACAGGCCGAGCCCTCTTCCTCTCTCCCGTCCCCGCCGCCTCCGAGCTCGTCTCTCTCTCTCATCACCGGCTAAGAAGTGCAGTAAGGAGAGGTGAGCCCGCCAGTTTACTCTCCCGTCACCGGCCAAGAAGAGTAGCAGCCACAGTTTTTCATGGAGAGAGAAGGCAGCCACAGTTTTTCATAGAGGAGGGATTTTTTCCCCTCTCCTCTCTTTCTCTCTCGATGTCGCGACAGGGCTGGGAAAAGCCACTCTTCATCTCTCCCGTCCACCGCAGGCAAGGGGCTCGGCCACCAAAAATATTCAGCAAGGGTTCAGCCATTAAGAGGAAGATGATGATTTCTTTTCTCCCCCCATTAAAGGGCTCGACCACCAAGAAAATGAAGAGGAAGATGAGGATTTCTTACCTCTCCCAACAGGGCTCGGTCTGGAGTGGAGATCGGCCACCTCCGCAGCTACCCAGGGCTAAGCTAGCAAGGAGCTCCTCTCCCGGCACCGCCGCCAAGCACGCGTCAAGGGTAACAATGTTTCTACTTGGGCAGGTGAAACCCTCAGTTTACATATTTGCATGGAAGCCCCTCTCCACCAACTGGTGGGGGAAGGGAGCTCTCCAACGGGTTGACGTGTACATCCCTGCAATTAATTAAATTTAGTACCCGGAAGCGCGAGTATGGATTTAGGCATGCTGTGTGAAGCCCATTCGGATGTGTAAGCCAGATTGGTGATGTTCCGGGGTTTCAAGAGAAGACTCCGAGGAAGTTGTGTATTATCTATTTGCAGGGAATGTGCACCATAGCCCTGAAAAAGGGGGGTGTGCAATATATTTGGCCAGCTTATGTTAGCCGACCGTTGTTCAGCTGGCAGCCGCTTGTCGAGACGTTGACGTACATGTGTTGCAGTACCAAGTGGGGAGTAGCGGGATTAAGCCCAAGCTTGTGCCGGCCCTTAAAGGCCTATTTTTGCTTATATTACTGGCCTGCGTGCCGAAGTATTGAATTCATATTCCTGTAATTATTTATAATACCTGTGATGCTCTGTGTATGTGTAGTTTACTACTTTTGTCTTGGGCGAGTGGTGTGCTCGTGAACCACTCGCCCCGTGGGAGCCCCAAAATATAGTTACCGGGAAGCCCCTGATGGCATGTTGACAGCCTTTTAGGACAACCGAGTCGCGCTGTTTGCAACCCAGTTTGAGCTGCGTAAAGAAGAATTGCTCGGTGAGATTGCGCCATTAGTAGGGCGGGTGAGGAGCATTTTGTGTAGACCCAAGGAGACACAGCTGGATAGGAGAGAGTTGGTCTTGAGATCCTCCTTAGATGTTCCGGTCGGCCAAGAGCGCCCTTCGAAGGTGTCTTAGCTCAGTCTTTGGCTTGGGTGGGGAAGATTTTGTTAGTCTTTCGGGTATGCGGTGGGACCTCCACGCTAAGACCTTGGGTCTGTCCCTTATGTTCCTAGTCTAGTGCATAGATCGTTCGCTTGAGGGTAGTAGGGGCGCGGCCACCCCTCTTTTGGGACCCCGAACTTCACAGAGGTCAATTTTGACTTCAACATCACACAACACACACACACACACACACACACACACACACACACACACACACACACACACACACACACACACACACACACACACACACACACACACACACACAAAATTCAAACACACACACACACACACACAAAATTCAAACACACAATTCAAACACACACACACACACACACACACACACACACAAAATTCAAACACACAATTCAAACACACACACACACACAAAATTCAAACACAAAATTCAAACACAAAATTCAAACACACACAATTCAAACACACACACACAATTCAAACACACACACACACACACACACAATTCAAACACACACACACACAATTCAAACACACACACACACACACACACACACACAATTCAAACACACACACACAAACACACATATACACATATACAAACACTGTAGAAAAAATTTACAGTGCACAATCATACACAAGCACACACATACACAATCATACACTCACACAAATTTTTGCCAGATTATTGCAGGAAAATATATTGAAAAAATATGCAGGAACACAAAATCTACGAAGTATTGAGGATGGAGGAAGAAGGATGGACGAAAAAGTTATACATTGCAATCTTTGTAGACCGAGAAAGGAGGAAGAAGAATGGAGTGAAGATAGGGGCGGCCCTTGTCTCGATCCACATATGGAGGAAGAAGACCGCAGAATGGAGTGAAGATGTCTGGGCAAAAACCGCAGATGGAGGAAGAAGACGATCTCGTAGCCAAGGATCGACAACACCTCTGGAGGAGGAAGAGAGGGCGAGAAATGGCGCCGGAGTGGAGAAGAGCAGCTCTTGCCGGAGTGAAGAGGTGCGATCGGCAGATCCCTCGCCGGCGATGGACGCGATGGAGGAGTTCTTCTTCTCTGTCGGCGGAGCGCGGGTTAGGGCGGAGCGGAATCGCGAAATTTCCGCGATCTGGAGTCGTGAGAAAATATCGCGACTCCAGATCGCTGTTATTTCGCGATTTGAGGGCGGCAACGACTACAAAATCGGGCTCCTTTTTTCTGTTTGGCGGGGCGGCACGATAATCTGCGGTGGACTGGAATTAAAACGTGCAGCCAAACAAAGCTTTAGTCAAGCCCCAACACTAAGTATAAGATAAGCCTAAATGATAATTTTCTGATGCAAAATTTAAAATAGATAATTTGTATTAATGCAGGTGTAAAATGTACAAGAAATTATATTAATTATAATATATATTGCTCAACAAGCTATTTTGCATGTATATATGTTCTGGAAGCATGCGATAATTGTCTCGCTACTATTGATTTTTCACAACAATCTTCTATATATATAAATGACCAAGCAACAATTCATGTAACCATCTCAATTATGTTTTGCCAAAAAAAGAATACAATATTAAAATGACCTCACATGGTTACTAATATGATGAGTAAATTAATGAATATTGAGAGCACAATAACTCTTCTTTATAATCAAAGTCAACTCTTTTATCGGGTCAAACGGATACCTCACAGTCATACTTGAATGACCCATTTAGGTCACTAATGGGTTATATCAAATTGTTTTTCAGGGGTTTAAAGGTGTTAGAAGAAAATCATGTAAAAATCCAAAGAAAGGCTCATTAAAGGCTCTCTTCCTCCTTATGTATTAGTCCCACATCTTGAATGGGGATTGTTCTCTTTCTTTCTTTTCCTATATAAGTGTATTTATACTTGTATTTACATATTGAAAAACGATTAATAAGATTTCAAGTTATTTCCCAATATTTTTGGGCGTTTCTCCACATGGTATCAGAGCGTTCGGTACTGCGAAAGTTCTCCACGCTCTGCCCGGGGCGGCTAGCATTCTGCTAACTGCGGTCTCCTTTCTCTATCCTCATATGCGGCCTGCGGTCTCAGTTTTTCTAACCGCATCTGACTTCCTCCCGTGGATCCACCTCCTCTCCTTCCTCCACTTGTGCTTTTTTAGTTTTTCTCCTCTCTTCTGTGGGTCTCACTGTCCTCTTCATTCCTACGGTTTGTTCAGCGTCTTGTTCGTCGCGTCTCTCTGCTTATTGCGGTCTGCTATTGTCTGCGTTTTCTGGTCGACCTAGTTTACTCGCCATATTCTTCCCTCGTGGGCCTGCTCGCCACATTCTACATCATCTTCGCTGCTCTAACCGCCGTGACCTTCCTCTCAGGCCGGTTTGCTCCTTCTTGCTAGTCACGGACTGCTTCTCTCTGATAGCTATAAACTCTGCTTGATGGTCTGCTCCTTCTCTGATGCCCTACCCACAAGACCGCTCTTTGCTAGGCCCAGACTGCTTCTCTCTGATCGCTAGCCACGCACAGCTATTTCTTCTCTCAGGTCGCCTGACTTAGTCGTTGGTCGCTCTTCTCTACCTCTGTTTGCGGCCTTCCTCTCAGGCTGCCACAATTTCATAGCTCACTTCAGCCGTTGCTCTCTCCGACCGTCATTCTTCCTTTCAGCCCGATTTGCGTCTCTGTGAGAAAATAGGTAAATAACAGAACTTTATAACTCCAAAAAGTTACATAATACATGAGTATGAGCCCTATTTATAGAAAAGGGGGAAGAGAGAGAAAATAAACAACGCCTGTCACATGCGACTAGGCGGTTACGCCAAAATTTAACCGCTAAGAACATGCGGTTAGAAAAAGACTAGTTGTTCAACTACAAAACTCCAATGCTAGTGTTAGCCGCCAAACCACCTAACCGCTAGATAAATTTGCGGTTTGACTTTTGGTTAGACAAAGTCTAACCGCTAGACCGCACCAGAGATGTTGTATGAGAACTCTAAACACCAATGCCTGAACACCAACTGGATCTGACCTCAGCAGTCCACACAACTACCTTAGAAACATGGCAGACCGCCAGAACGGTCTGCCTATCCAGACCGCCAAGACTGTACCTCCACAAAGTCAGAGCATTATTCCGAAGATTAACCGCAAGGGCTCTAGTCAACAGACCACCGACCATGTTTGCTAGTGCTAGCTGCCAGACCACCTAATAACACAGGCTCCAACACCTCCATGTTGTCAAGGACAGACCGCTACTATATACTGTTTGTCTGTTAGGTCTGTCCACCAAGGTTAGTTGCCAGACCCCTAACACCTGTCCGCCATTGTTAGTCACCGGACCGCTGAACTATACAGGTTTTGACACTCCCCCTCAAGCTGGAGCATATATTCCAACCATGCCCAGCTTGTTACAGACATCTGAAAAGGAATATACTTGTTTGGTAAAGACATTAACAAGTTCTCTGTCAGAGGTGACAAACAGAGTGTCCATCTGATTCTTCAACACCTCTTCTTTGATGAAATAACAATCTACATCAATATGTTTCGTTCTTTCATGAAAGATTGAATTCTTCAAAAAATATATAACTGCCTTATTATCACAGAACATCGACACGAGATGATCATAAACTTCTCCCAAATCAAACATAAGTGTCTGCAACCACTTCAATTCACAGGTAGTCAAGGTCATGCTTCTGTATTCGGATTCGACACTTGACTTGGAAACTATAGCCTGTTTCTTGCTCTTCCAGCTGACCAGATTCCCTCCTACGAAGGTACAAACTAGACATGGACTTTCTATCTTCTTTATCATTTGCATAGCTGCATCAGAAAAAGTCTCAATCCTCAAATGACTATTCTTCTAAAGCAAAAGCACTTTTTTCGGAGCTCCTTTCACATATTCCAAGATTTTTAGAGATGATTGAAGATGACACTCCTTAGGAGCTTGCATAAACTGGCTCACCCTTCCTACAACATAACAAATATCCAGTCTTGTAACTATCAGATAAATGAGTTTTCCAACAAGCCGTCTGTATCCAGTAACATCTTCAAGGAGAGGTGAATCCTCATTCCAGAACTTGTCATCACCAACAACCATTGGACATCGAGTAGGTTTAGTCCTAAGAAGACCTGTCTCTTTCAAAAGATCCAAGACATACTTTTGTCATAAAAGAACTATAGAATTGGGCTTTCAGGAGATCTCAATGCTCAGGAAGTACTTGAGAGACGCCATATCTTTTGTAACAAAATATTTAAGAAGATGCTTCTTTGTCAGGTCAATGCCCTTCTTATCATCTCCTATAAGAAGAATATCATCCACATAGACTGTAAGAAAAACTAGGCTAGCCAAGGTCTTGCGAATGAATAGAGAGTGATTTGCAGCACTTCGAACAAATCCAATAACAGAAATAACTTCGTTGAACTTATCAAACCAGTCTCAAAAACTTTGCTTAAGGCCATAGATTGCATTCCTCAATTTACATACCTGAGACTCCTCCTGAGCAACATACCCAGGATGTTGCTCCATATAGACAGTCTCCTGTAAATCACCATAAAGAAAGGTATTTTTGACATCCAACTAAGAAATCTCTCATTCTCTATTAACAGCCACAAAAAATGTGAATTGTAGTAATCCAAGCAACAGAAAATGTCAAAGAAATCCACACCGTAAGTTTAAGTAAAGACCTTGGCGACAAGCAGAGCCTTGTAACGATCAATTGTACCATCAAGAAGAAATTTTATCACAAAGATCCAGTGACTGCCAACAACATCAACACTTGGAGGGATAGGGACAAGAGTCCAAGTACCCTACTCAATTAGAGTTTTCATTTCTTCATCCATGACAGTTTTGTAATGAGGAACAACAAAAGCCTCTTGATAGGTAGCTAGGAGGACATTTGCTGAGAGAGCGAGAGAAAAGCTCTTGGAGGAAGGGGATAACTGAGCATAAGAAACAACATCATGAACAGGATGTTGAATGCTTGTCCAAACTCATTTTCGAAGAGCAATTGACAGATCAAGATCTGTCTTTGTTGGAGCATCAGATCCTTCCGTTGGAGCAACTGCTAGCCTAGGAACTTTCAGTGGTGGCTTAGGGAGAGAAGAAGAATTAAGAGAAAAAGGAGGAGACTTAGAGATAGTTGTTGAAAGGAGAGACACTGGTTCAGGTGGAGGAGCAAAGACAATGGGTAGAGAAGAGGCATCATCAGAAGGTGGACGTGTAGTAGTGCGGGAAAAGTAAGGAGTATCTTCAAAGAAAGTGTCTACAGAAACATATTGTTTCCAGAGAAGAGGTTCTTAGCATTGATATCCTTTTTGTGTCAGACAGTAGCCCAAAAAATGCACTTAACTGAGCAAGGAGAGAGTTTGTCATGCCCTAGAGAAGGAGAGTGAACACATGTTGTGCATCCAAAGACACGTAGGGGTAAAGGAAACAATATCGCATCTGGATATAGAATAGAGAAAGAAGTTTTGCCGTTTAGAACTGAAGAAGGGATTCGATTGATGAGGTATCAAGAAAGAAGAACGACATGTCCCCAATAGGATTGGGGAACACTCATATGAGTGAGAAGGGAGCGAGCGACATCAAGATGATGACAGTTTTTGCGTTCAACAACTTCATTCTTTTGAGAAGTGTAAGGACAACTAGTTTGATGTATAATGCCATGATGCATACAAAATACAGATTTAAATACTAAGCTATTCTTTGACATTACCTGTGCGTAGAATTTTAATATTAGTATAAAACTGATTACACACCTCATTATAAAACGTACTGAAAACAGAAAAAAGTTCAGAATGTTCTTTCAGTAAGTACAACCAAGTAAATCTTGAAAAATCATCAATGAAAGTAAAAAAATACAGACTACCCCGCCCAACAGATTTGGTCGGAGTAGGACCCCAAATGTCAGAATGGACAACTCAAAAGGACGAGAAGAACTATGTCATTTCTTTGCTGGGAAAGATGTACGATGATGTTTACAAATTTGGTATGCTTCACAACTGAGAGAAGAGCCTCCCCGAGGTAGATCAGGGAAGAGTTAGTAAAGAAGACGAGGAGGAGGATGTCCAAGACGAAGATGTCCTTGTAGAAGAGTAGTGAAGGCAGAAAAAGCAGAAACATTGTCGAGGTGGAACAAACCACCACTTTCAGTTTCAGTAGCGATAGACTCATTGGACTAAGGATCCTAAAAAGAGCAAGTAGACGGTGTAAAAATAGCCGTGCAATTTAGCTGTTTATATAAAGAAGAAACAGGAAAAAGATTACACAAAAAAGTTGGGACGTAGAGGGCGTCTGCAAGTTTAAGAGGAGTAACATGCACTACTCCAGAGCCACACACTGAGGACGGAGAACCATCCACAATAAAAACCGGAGGTAACAAGTTATGTTTGTCTAGCCGAGAGAAGTGATGAGGATTGACTGTCATATGATTCGTATCACCAGAGTTTATAAGCCGCTTACCCGTAGTGGCCACATTAGCACTACCCGAAGGGGTAGAAAGAGAAGTAGACTTCTTTGAAGTAGTATTATCCAGAGCAGGGAGAAGATGAGGATGCTTGACCTAACAACGATCAACAAGGTGACCAGTCTTGCCACAGTGAGAATAGAGATATCTAATGGGGCCACGACCACCAGAGCGGACTCCACGACCACTAGGAATAGCATGACAGACCTGATGAGCAATAATGTCTGAAGGAGGTTGAGAGGTAAACAAAGGTCCCTGTAGTAGAGTAGTAATAACAAAAATACGCAAAATAGTGGCATCTAGAGTAGGAGTATCAGCTTCTCCAAGAATTTATCGTCGAATCATATCATAAGAGTCAGGCAAGTGAAGCAAATAGCAGACAACCAGAAGCTCTTGATGTTTATGTTAGTCGGTAAGGTCAGCAGAAAAGGGCCGATGTTGAAGAAGCTCAGCACCAAGAGCTTGCACTTCCTGATATGCAGTAGCAGGAGTCATGACAGGTCGGGCAAAAAGATCCGCATACAATATATATATGCGGGAAGTTTGATCTCCTTTGGAGTAAATGGCAGCATGATGATTCCAGGTATTCTTAACTGTCACATCATGTCGAATGAAGGGAAGGCACTCATCAGATAGACTGTTGGCAAGCCACATTCTTACCAAAGCATCACTGACATCCTAGTCGTTAAAAGCCATAGACTCATAGGCAGGAGGGTCATCAGTAAGATGATGGCGCTTACGTTGAGAGCGTTGTATAAAGACAAAGGAAACACTCCAATCTGGATAATTTGGTCTAGTGAGTTTTGAGTAAGTACCCGGACTGCCAGAGACAGAGACAGGAGCAGGTATAACAAGAGGAGCGGATAGAGTAGAGGATGAGAAGTCCGAGTTCTCTATAGAAGTAGAGAAGCCGAGAAGAAGAGGCAAGCCATGCGGTTAAAGATGAGAAGTTGGACGGTTAAAGAAGAGAAGTCGAACGAACACTGATGACAAGTCGCGTAGACACAGACGACAAGCCGCGCAAAAAAAGAGAATCAGCAGAGAGACTCCAACGGCACGCTGGAGAGGAAGAGGCTAGAAAAGAAGAGTCTACATCAAGCGAACAAAGCAAGATCACACGAATAATAAAAAGAAACCACGCGAAGAAAGCAAGCCGCAAGAAGAGCGACAAGAAAAGGGAGGGAGGGAAACCGTAATTAAGGAAACCACAGTAAGAGAGAAGAAGAGAAGACCACAATTAAGAAAACCGCGGCAAGGGAGAAGAAGAGGAGACCGCGGTTAAGAAAAGAAACCGTGGAAAAGAAGAAGAGGTGGTTAAAGAAACAGTAACCGCTTGCACTGTCGCTTGCCCAAAAATAGAAACTGGAGAAAATGGACAGAAAGCTCTGATACCATGTAAGAAAACAGGTAAATAACAGAATGTTAGGTCCATTGATCACAATGTCCCAGATTTGAAGAAGGCCTACAAGTCAATAGTATAAACATGTTTAAATTTGATATGTGTTCTAGTAAAATGTATGCAGGTTGTCCATCGTTCATTGATTAGAAAGGTTGATAGGGTCAGAAGTTTAGTTGGACTCAAGACATGATACTATAGAGAGGCAGAAATTTGCCTAAGTTCAGAATCATTGAGTGAGTATACATCACTCAACGCCATATGCCTAAAAGTATTGACAGAAGCTCAGTCATTCAAAGCCTCAATGGAGTTAGACTCAAATCTGGCTAAGTCCAGAAGCATTGAGTGAAGATCATTCACTGAACGCCTACTCAAAGAAAATCTGTTCAAGTACAGAAGCATTGAGTGAAGAAAGCTCACTCAACACCCTATCAAATAAAGTGGAAAAAGTTCAGAAGTGTTGAGTGTAGAAGGTTCACTCAACGCCTTTAGTCAGAAATTATGTATAAGTCCAAAAGAGTTGAGTGTAGAAGGTTCACTCAATGCCTACAATCAGGATAACCGCCAAGTCCATAAGTGTAGAGTAAATAAGGTTCACTCAACACCATCAACTAGAAGGATTCTGTTAAGTATAAATGCGTTGAGTGATGAAGGTTCACTGAACGACTTATCAGTTAAGCTATCAAAGGCAACAACGTTGAGCGATGAGGCTCACTCAATGCCTCAGAAGTTAGACAATTATTCAGCTTAGTGTTTTTGCATCGAGTAAAGACTTACCACTCAATGCTTCAGTAGTTAACACTTAAAGTTCAGATTCGTTGAGTCTCAAGACAACACTCAACGCCTTTGTGCGTTGAGCCATAAGACTTCACTTAACGCCTATGCAGACTGTATGGTGAAAGTTGTTAAGTACACATGCACCGTGTCATGCTAACGTCATCCCAAATTCAAATGAAGTCGGTTTTGTGCGCTAAATGACATATGGCGTCGCATGCTTTCTACAGTACAGTTAATGGTAAAGCTACTTTACAGCTGCTCATACCACTTACCCATACAGATCAAAGAGCCATTGCAGTTAGGGATATAAAAGTCAATACAGTAAAACAAAGAAAAACACAAAGATTGTTTTCCTTGCTGGTTGAAGTGGTTGAAGAAAAAAATCACGAAAAACTTTAGCAAGAACTCAAACCCTAATTTTCTGCAAGGGTTAGCTAGCAGAGACTCACTATTGTTGTTGTTCTTCTTCAAGGCTGCCACATTAAACTTAAGATTTGTAAGACCCCACCCCCCCCCCCCCCTAAACCCTTGCCCCGGGTCGGGCTTGAGGGGATCTTACGAGCCCAAGGCGTCCACCCAGTGCTCCTTTAAGAGGTGTAGACTCACTCTTTTAAGCACTAGTTGGCTGCCTTGCTTGGCATAGAATCATAACATTCACAACACATCATAGAATTGCAGAAGCATTAACAGGAAAACACTAATATATATATATAACTTTATAATATTTACATGAGTACAAGGCCTTAGCCTATATTCTTATATAAGCCCGTAGGCTGTACGAGTTCTACACCTAACCCTCATTCTCCATCTCTATACTACTCACTGGTACTCACGTCGGTGGTGCTTCAGTTTGAGTAGTCCTAATTGCTAGCGCATTCTCCTATGGCAGGGGATCACTACGGTGCTCCATTTTTTTGTGAATGGTCATTTAAATAACCGTTAGTCACATGGCTAAGTAGAAACAAATCCCCTCCCCGGATCCATATCCTTGGGACGAGCACACACGCACCCAACAGTATAAGATAGCTGAAGCATGAGAGGGTTAGCACAGTGTTTAATCTAGGAGCTGTAATAAAAGAAACGTAGAATAACTGAAATGGTAGTAATATTAACACCAGTTACGAAAAGGGCTCTACTAGTACACAAACAGACCAGAAATACACCTTCTGTATCCTATCGCAGGCATTCACAACCGCACACACACATCCTATTTCGACATAGTATGGGCCGCTTCTTTTCAAGCAGGGTAACGAGCCCCGCGGGCCTCACCGATGTGGCCAGCCCTGCCACTTCTAGGGTGGTCATACAGCACAGCCCCATGCCCCAACGTATAACTATGTGTACCAATGGATGTGAGAAACATCCGGCGTTACCGTATTTTGGCTGACCAGCAGAGAAAAACCCATCGGGGAACACGACATAACGGCTGGTCACCTGTGGTATCCATCTCCCTGTAGCCTTGAGTCATCGACCTTCCCGCACCGGTACGAATGGTCTGCGGAAGGGACTGACTCGCCACCATTTTACCGCAAGCAATTTTTCAATCAATCAATCAATTTTTATGTTAATACGCACCGGGTCTGCGACGGCCTGCCCTACTAGACGTTAACCTTCAGGTAGCGACGCTCAGCTAACTTTAAACAAGGAGCGTAGGGGCACTTATTTCAGGCTAACCCTGGAGGAACACCTCAACTCTGATTATCCTCAGCTAAGGCTCAACCTTAACATACAAGTGCTCGTCAGAGCAGGACCCGTGCCTATAATAGTAAATTACAGTAATTTAAACCATTGACAATAAATGCTTCATATTTAAATGTGACCAGTACGAAACTGGAGTAGAACTGAATTAGAAGTACTGAACCGAAACGAACTTGACCAGTACGGGACTGGAATGGTACTTAATTGAAAGTACTGAAATGAAATGAACTTGACCAGTACGAGACTGAAGTAGTACTGAATTGAAAGTACTAAAATGAGCTTGACTAGTACGAGACTGGAGTAGTACTGAATTGAAAGTACTGAAATGAAATGAGATTGACCAGTACGAGACTGGAGTAGTACTGAATCGAAAGTACTGAAATGAAATGAGCTTGTCCAGTACGAGACTGGAGTAGTACTGAATCAAAAGTACTGAAATGAAATGAGCTTTACCAATACGAGACTGGAGTAGTACTAAATTAAAAGTACTGAAATGAAATGAGCTTGACCAGTACGAGACTGGTGTAGTATTGAATTGAAAGTACTGAAATATGCTTGACCAGTACGAGATTGGAGTAATACTGGATTGAAAGTACTGAAATGAAATGAGCTTGACCAGTACGAGACTGGAGTAGTACTGAATCGAAAGTACTGAAATGAAATGAACTTGACCAGTACGATACTAGAGTAGTACTGAATTGAAAGTACTGAAATGAAATGAGCTTGTCCAGTACGAGACTAGAGTAGTACTGAAATGTGCTTGACCAGTACGAGACTGGAGTAGTACTGGATTGAAAGT
Organism: Platanthera zijinensis; assembly: GCA_039513925.1. Lineage (NCBI taxonomy): Eukaryota > Viridiplantae > Streptophyta > Magnoliopsida > Asparagales > Orchidaceae > Platanthera > Platanthera zijinensis. The sequence goes on from CM077084.1 coordinate 18,139,235, forward strand.
ACTGAAATGAAATGAGCTTGACCAGTATGAGATTAGAGTAATCATAAAGAAAAGGGTTAGTAGTCTAATCACTCCATTAGGAGACTTCAGTTCCATCTTCGTTCTCAAGAGGTAATTTTTGTTCCTTCACAGTTTTCAGGAGGCATTTACAATTCCTTCTTCGTTTTCAACATTTCTTGGTTTATATTTATGAGTCAAATCCGTTAATTTGGTTGCGTATTTTAGATTACGGTTTAATCAGATCAAGATTCTTTTGGGGGTTACATTCTTTGTTATTCGTTGGGAATGATTAGCAATACGCGACTCATATTCTATTTTCTGAGTCTGCCCAACTACCCGAGGGTTGTAGCGCTTAGTGGTTTCACGAAATCTCGGAATGTTCAGAGCGTGGCCTCTTGCCTCGGCCACTATCGTTGATAAGCAATTTAAATTTAATATCCAATTTAGGGAGAGTGGTCGCGCACTCTAATTTTCATTTCCGAGGAGGAAGAGCAAAATAAATTCTGAGCGCGACCCTAGGATCCCAGAAATTTGGAAACATGTCGATTTTTATCACCATGCCACCAAATTTTAATACAAATTATAAAGGGGTATAAAATAAGCCTAGAAAAATTTTCATAATTTTCCGAGCCATTTTGGGCCCTTATTTTGGCAAAATAAACGTTGTTTAAGCTTTTAAAAATATCAAATTATTTTCAAAAATTCTCAAAATTTTTGTGGAGGAAGCCCTCATTATGAGGAACATTTTTCATGCTGACCACTTTGCCCCCTAGGGCCCTGATTTGGCCCCAAAAATTCACAAAGTTCTGTGATGAGATTTGGTCTGCAAATAACAAATCAAATACCTTTTTGCGTCTGAGATCGATCCGGACAACTTAACACACCGCTGTATCCCCACAGCGGATTAGCCGCGGATCCGCTGTGGGGGGCACATAAATGGAGGCGGGGGGGGGGGGGGGATGAGAAAATCCCCGCCGCCCATCTCATCACCAGAGATGGACGGCAGTGATTCCATCCCTATAGATGAGGGAGGCAGTGGACTTCTGCCACTACTGGCCAGTCACCGCTGCACGCCGGCGTCGCCCCCGGCCGGTTTGCCGGGCGCCGGCGAGTCCCTGGGTGGTGGCCCGACGGCCTGCCGCCGCCGGCCACTACCTAATTTAGCAAACCCAAGAGCGGGGTGTTAGTGGTTCTGCTCCCAGCGCCACCGCACAACCCCGCCTCTCTGGCGTTGAGCTCAGCCTCGAAACCACCCATGGCCGGCGCGTCGGGGGCAGGGATCTTCTCCGGTGGCGGTCCGACGACCAACCGCCGCCGGAGACAAAACATAGCATACACCCTGCTTCTCGGGTGCCGCCGGAGTGGGGTTTTCTGATGACACCCCGACTTTCCCACACTAGGAAAAGTCATCCTGGTGGGTTAGCTCTTCTCCAGCGCCACCCCTAGTGAGGGGAGGGGCAAGTCTTCCTGCGGCCACCACCCGACCTTGAGCATGGGTCGGGTGGTGCCGGCGGCACTCCTACCGCCGGGAGGCCCATGCAGATCGTCCAAAAGAAGGCGAAGGAGGAGGAGAGAGCTTCTACCTGTGTAGGAGGGGCTTGGGAGGAGCCAGCTTGGTTGGCCATGCAAGGTGGCGAGGTGGTAAAGCTCGGTCATGCCTTTTCCGACTACCTGAGATCCGGCAGAGGGGGGAAAGGGTGGGAGAAGAGCTCTCAGAGCTTGAGGAGGATAACAGGGGGTGGGGGTCCTTTTATAACTAGGGGAGGGATGGGCATCTCACCTCTCCCGATGTGGGACTAAACCGAGAGGGGGAAAGCTTCCCCTCTTCCTCCTGGCTAGGTGGCACCATCAGGGGATGGCTGGTACAACCATGTGGCAAGTATCAGGGAGGGGGAAAGGAAGGGTAGTCGCTTGGTGGGCTTTTATCTTGGGCTTAAAAGAGGAAAGAGAGGGAAGTGGGGTGGGGTTGAGTTGGTGGGCCTCCACTTACCCTAAGGTCCATGCCTTTGCTAATTTCGAAAGCCCAAAAGGGTGAGGTTAATCTCACCATGAGAGAAGGTGGCCTCCTCTTTGAATAAAAATCCAAAATTTTGGCTTTTAGGAGGGTTTGACCAAAGTCAATCCTAGGGTGGGTCCCCCATGCCGGTCAAAGTCAAAGTGGGTCTAAGACATCGGAGTCGGGTCAAAGTTGGGGTGTCATGTTATAATTTGTGTGCGCACGTTTTTCAGTGCACGATCACGCTTGATTTGACCTAGAGTTGACCATTCGTCATCCAAATTGTCTTGGACGACTTCATATTGACTATACGGGTCTAAAGCCACTGACTGGGGTCAAATCGGAGTTTGTTTGGTAAAAGTACAAAATTTGCGCGTCATGACGCACTAAATCGGTCAAAATGTCTATATTTATTGTTAGACCTTGGATTGTGACGCAACGAGTTCCGATGTGCTCGTATTGTCTATACGATGCCACAGGAACTGATAGAACTTAAGTCGGAGTTTTCTAGCTCCACTTCTTGCTTAGGGTTACCTTCTACTAAGTCATGGGTAGGATTCATGTCACTTTTATTGGGCTTACTAGGGCTCTGGTGGCCCAATAAAAGTCGGGATGTTACAAGATCTACTCAAGTCTGAAGGAGCGGAGCTCTGCAACAGTTCTTCTCAGCACAAGCAGAACAACTTTGAATATTTACTTTCTTGTTGCTGTGAAGAGTTAGAGTTATTTCTACACAACACAGAAAGTTGAATCAAAGGTTTATTTCTCTGGAGTCAATCATCACAAAACTTTATTCAAATTATAGGATCACTATGCGATCTGATTTGTAAGCCTGTGTTATAAAGGCTGAGTGCTAAGAGCTACTGTCTCTGAGTGGGTAGGGTCTAGGAGTGGATCTACGGTAGGGTCGTTGAGCATGAGGTAGGAGTTACTTAACTCTGAGTGTAGGGTTGTGGAGCCTAAGGTAGGAGTTGCTTAACTTTGAGTGTAGGGCTGCTGTGCTTGAGGTAGGACTGTATTTAGTCAGAGTTATAGGAGTGAGATTCACTCTATGTTGTAGATCCTGAGGGATCTGAGGTGCAAGCTTAAGGAGCTGAGGATATATGAATTGTTAATCAAATCTATCTCACTGCCTGATAGGTGTAGGGAGAAAGTTGATGTACCTTAGGGGAACCATTATAAAATCTTGTGTGTTGTTATGATTCTTAAAAGCTAACAACTAACTCTAACACACATCAAGCTCATAACTCTAAAAGATTTAAAAGAGCCAAAACAAACCTATTCATGCCCCCTCTAAGTGTTTAACTACCCTTGAACAAAGACTTTCAAGTGATATCAGAGGGAGGTTGTTCAAAAAGGACTTAACGGTCTAAACAAGATCTCCAAGGGTAGCAGGAGCTTATCTCTATGGATTCAGGTGAGAACCACAGGTAGTTGGGTTCTATGAAACTTGCTATTTGTAAGAAGGATAATTTTGGGATATGAAAGGAGAGGGTAAGGATGTTCATGGAAGCTTAAGACCCTAGGATATACATAACTATTCAAGGGGGACCTTTCATTAATATGAAGGTCTCTGTTATAGATGTCAATGTCCAGACTCCTAAGAAATACACTGAGATGACCAAGGATGAAGTAGTTCTGGCCACTATGGATAAGAGGGCCCATAATATTATTGTAATTTCCATAAATGATTTTACATTCTAGAACTTGGTCTACTGCAGGATTGCCAATGAAATGTGGGTTTCTCTTATTATGTATATGGAAGGGACAAAGGAGGTGAGGGTTAACAGGAAATCCCTCCTTAGCCAGCAATATGAGGCCTTCAATCAAGGAAATAAGGACTCCATAGTTGAATGCTATGAAAAGTTTTTCAAGATTGTGAACAATATGATCACCTATGACAGACAGTTCACTAATTATGAGCTGAATGACAAGTTCTTGAGATCCCTCAATAAGAAATAGGATATCAAGATTTGTGCCATCAGGGAGGTTGGCAACCTGACCAACACTCTGCCCCAAAACTTGTTTGGGAAGCTGATGTCTTATGAGCTGTAGCTGAACTATAGAAGAGCAGAAGAAGATGCTATCAGAACACTCAGTAAAGAGAAGACAGTGGCCTTCAAAGCTGAAGCCATAAGGAGGTGCAGGGAAATGACTTCTTATCCACCAAGGAGAGATGTTGAGTTAGAGTGCTCAGATCCCAACACTTTAGGCAATGAACTGTCAGATGGAGAATTTACCTTGTTCTCCAAACATTTCAAGAAGATGTTGAGCAGGAGAAGACGGTGGAAGAATAAGGGCTCTTCTAACTCTAGTTCCAAAAAGCTATATACCAACATGGAGAAGTCCAGAAAAGACCCCTCTAGGGAAAGCTATGATTCTAAACAGAACAAACACTTTAAGACTAATGTTGTATGCTATTGTTGCAATAGATTTGGGCATATCATTGCTGATTGTCCATTCAAAAGGAAGGAGAACAAGAAATCAGATGAGAAGAAGCATTACAAGGATAAGAAGGCTGAAAAGAGCTTCTTGGCCAAGAAGAAAACCTGCTTGTTAGATAGTGATTCTGAGTCTTTAGAATCCAAAGAAGAAGAGGACTATATTGTTCTCATTTCTATTGAAGAGAAGGTTGATCCTCCTGCACAATAGGTATCAGGGCACCACTGTCCTATGTTGATAGTGATTGTGAAGATGATGAAGAATTCAACCTAATGACATTAATTGAAGATAATCAGGACAATTCTGTTCCAGATGAGGTACTCTCTCTTCCCAACTCTCCTTCTATTTATGAGACTGGCTCAGACTCTGATGCATCCACTTCATCCGGTGAGGATGATCGATCAGAATCTGATGAGTATGTCAATCAATTGATTGACAAGTATGGTGCTATCCTAGATACTCTGAAGAGGAGAAAGAAGCTTGCCAAGAGACAAGCTGAAAAGATTGCCTCTCTATAATAAGCTACTTCCTTACAGTCTGAGTCAGCTTCTATGCTAGCCCAGATGAGGAGGGAAGTCAATCTGATAAAGACAATCTCTATCATCCAAATAGGCATCATCGGCCAGAAGAATAAGATCATTAAGGATCTTGAAGAGAAGCTCCTCAAAGAGAGGATGTTAATGGCTGAGTTTTCGAAGCCCGAGACTGTGCTGCCACTAATTGACCATTTCTCCCCTCAAAATAATAAGAGGGGATTGAGGTTTAAGTAGAATACTAGAGCTGCCCATTCCAAAGGGAAAGGCAAGGCTCTAGTTATGCCTCAAACCACCTTTCAAAATTAAGGTTATTCTCCCTTCTAACAGGTATGATCATAACAGTATGTATGGTCACTAGAAGAATGGAAATTATTTATATAAGAGCTTTAACGCTACTTCTAATGGAAGAAGAAAGGGTATGAGACTGAGTGCACTGAAGGCTCCTCATGAGGAAATTCAAATGACCAATTATGAACCATTTGTGTTTGGTGTTCCAGCGCCCACTCTCAAGGGTATAGTAGTGGCCACCCACCAAGTTCCTTTTGCAAAGAGTAAGACTGTCAGAAAGTCTGTTAATAAGCCTCACTTGACCATTTCTGATATCATCAACACCATGCCAACTGCAAAAAAGACATCTGTTGGTGTAAATCAGAATAAACCTAGTGTACCTACTTGTAGACTTACTTTCAGTCAAATTCTTGCTGAAAGGAATAGGAAGAAGGTTGTTGCTCTCCACTATAATAGATGAAGACTGATGTCTTACACACATCAAAGGCTGTTCAGAAGAGGAGATATAATATTCATGCGTGTTGGTGTTGTGGCAAAGTGGGTCACTTTGTCATAGACTATTGACACAACCCAAGTCTGCCAAGGGCAAGGATGAGTCTTTTTGTCAGGGCTGTTGCAGGTAGATATAGCCATTTTCAAGCTAACATCAACCAAGGACCCAAACCCTTTTGGGTTCCTAAGGTAAATTAAACTTATGATTGCAGGTAGGTCCAAGTATCCATCAGATGCCAATATGGTACTTGGACAGTGGTTGTTCCAGTCATATGACTGGAACAAGGAGCCATCTAAAGGATTATACTTTAATGAGGAATGGACCTAAAGTCAACTTTGGAGGTTCAAATAGAGGAGTTACCAAAGGCTATGGTATGATTACCAATGACATTGTCTCGATTACAAAAGTAGCTTATGTGGAAAGATTGGAACACAATGTGATTAGTATAAGCCAACTCTGTGATATTGACTATGACATTTTCTTCCACAGGGATAAGTGTCTGATCAAAAGGTCAAGTGACCAAGAGGTCATTTTGATAGGCACTAGGAGTGGAAATATTTACTGTTTAAATTTCCTATGTATAGATTCAGACTCTCCTGTGTGTCTTGGTGCAAATGAGAAAGACTCTTATTGTGTGCAATGACACAAGAGACTTGCTCACTTGAATCACAAAGCAATCAACAAGCTCTTCAGTGAAGAACTAGTCAAAAATTGACCTAATCTAAAATGCACCAAAGAGGGCATTTGCTCTACATGCCAAAAGGGCAAATAGACAAAGTCCTCCTTTAAGACCATTGGGGCCAAGGACTCTGAGATGTGTATTTACTTCCTGCATATGGACTTATTTGGTCCTATGCTAGTTCATAGTCTAGGTAGGAAAGTCTACACTCTTGCGATAGTTGATGACTTTTCCAGATTTGCATGAGTATTCTTTCTTAAGAAAAAGTCTAAAACCCTTGAAAGCTTTGTGACCTTTGTTAGGTAAATTAAGAATGAAAAGAACTGTTCTGCAGTCAAAATCAAAAGTGACCATGACGCAAAATTTCAATCTGAAGGCATGACAAAGTTCTATGAAGAGCAAGGTATATTTCAAGAGTTTTCTTCTCCAAGAACACCACAGTAAAATGGGATAGCTTACAGGAAAAACAGGACTCTCATAGAGGCTAGAAGGACATTGCTTAGTGAAACTTCTCTCCAAAAATATTTCTGGGCTGAGGTAGTGAACACTGCTTGTCATGTCCTGAATAGAGACACTATCAACAAGTACCACATGAAGACTTCCTATGAGATTATGATAGGCAGAAAATAAAATCTTGCCTATTTCAGAATCTTTGGAAGAAAATGATTTGTGCTTAACAATTGGAAGTCCTACTTGACAAAGTTTGTTGCCAAGTCCTATGAGGGAATTTTTGTTGGGCACATCAACCACAATAAAGTCGATAGAGTCCGCAACTTGAAGAATCAAGTTGTAGAAGAGTCTGTCAATGTAGTATTTGATGAGTCTTCTATGATTCACAGTGAGCTGTCAAGCTCCTCTAGATCTGTTTGTGTATAATTGAAGTTGGACAAGATGAGCATCTATGATACACCTCCTGTTAAACATGAAGAGGATGAGGATGTGATTATTATAAAGGAAGGTTCAGGTTGATTGGACATAGATGAAGATCACTAGGCTCCAAAAACTTAAGCTCAAAGTATTGAAGACAGAATTCAGCTGTTGTCAGACACTTGAGAGATCATCCCAGAGATCTAATTATTGGATATGCAAGCCAAGGTGTTATAATAAGGATAAGAAGCCTTAACATAGCAATGTATTCAAGATTTCTGTCTCAATTTGAACCAAAGAAGTTTGAAGATGCCAACGTAGATCCATTTTGGATTGTGGCTATGCAAGAAGAACTGAACTAGTTCAAGAGTTTTAATGTCTGGAAGCTGGTTCTTAGACCTTATGGACATAACATCATTGGAACTAAATGTATTTATAGAAACAAGCTTGATGAGAATGATGTTATCATCAAAAATAAATCTAGATTGGTTGCTAAGGGATATAAGCAAAAGAATAGTGTTGATTTTAATCAAACCTTTACACCAGTTGTTAGACTAGAGGCTATAAGACTATTCCTTGCATATGCTTCATACAAAGGATTTAAGGTCTACTAAATGGATGTTAAGTCAGCTTTCCCGAATGGTGATCTGAAATAGGAGGTATACGTTGAGCAACCTCAGGTTTTTTCAATCCTAACTTTCCTGATTATGTATTTCAGCTAAGAAAAGCTTTATGTGGGTTAAAATAGGTCCCTAGGGCATGATATGAAACCCTGTCTAGATTTCTCTTTGATAACAAATTCTCAAGGGGGAAGATAGACAAGATATTATTCTTGAGGGAAGTCAAGGACAAGATAATCCTAGTCCAAATTTATGTAGTTGATATAGTTTTTGGCTCTACTGATGATGACCTTTGCAAGAAGTTTGCCAAACTTATGCATGGGCAGTTTGAGATGAGCAGTATGGGTGAACTCAAGTATTTTTTGGGCCTCTAGGTTAGATAGTTAGAGGATGAATTATTCATCTCTTAGTATAAGTTCACCAAGGAGTTAATAAAAAAATTTGGAATTGAGACTGCCTCCACCATGAAAACTCATAAGGGGTCAAGCATGTCAATAGACAAGGATGAGACTGGGTAACCTGTTGATGAAATCCTGTATAGAGGCATAATTGGCTCCCTCCTCTACTTAACTACAAGTAGGCCAGACATTATGTATGTTACATGTGTTTGTGCTTGGTACGATACATGCCCTAAAGAGTCTCACTATTCTGCTACTAAAAGAATTCAGAGATATCTCAAGGGCAGACCAGTTCTTGTGTTGGAACCCTATTACTGATTTGGGCTAGGATTACTATTAGGATGATTAGTTTTACCCAACATGTATAGACCAGGGTCATAGGTTATTCTTTCCAGGGTTACTACTTCAGAGGAACTCTAGAGAAAAGCAGTTCAATGAATGCAGAATTCAGTTCGACGAATGCAGAATTTAGTTCGACGAAAGCTGAGTTCTGTTCAACGAATGCCAAGCTCAGTTTGACGAACTCAGAGTCTTAACTCTGGGCTTCGCTTGACGAATGATGAGCTCTGCTCGACGAACGTTGATCTCTTCTCGAAAGCTCAGCTTGACGAACTATAAGCTCAGCTCGACGAACTCCATTCTCAGCTCGACGAATTCCAGATTCAGTTCGACTAATTCTTTACAGTTTTCAGGCCGTTATTTTTATTCAGAGGCAGAATGATTTTAGGCTAATTATATTCTCAAGGAAGAATAATTTAAAGGCTTAATTACATACAACTATGACTATGATATTTAATATTAAATATTCTTAATGAATATAGCCTCTCCTGGCAGCATTAAATATGGAATTTTTCACAGAGTTATTATTTCTAATTAATTGCCAGGGCAGTTAAGGAATGATAGTATTCCAAATATTTGAATCTAGCCGTTGCAAATCCTCAGAGATTCTTCAGACATTTCTAGAATGCTTTTCTAAATTCAAATGTTTGAATTCTTCTCAGCATTATATATATATATATACAGAAGATTATTGCCTCAAGGTTACTCACTCAGACATACTGACTTAGAGACTTGCAGATCAACACACACTCTTACAGAATTAGATCTTCGGTCTCTGCTTGTGAAAAGTCTTCATATTCTCAGATTCAAGAAGGCCTACACCCTAAAGAAAAGACTTCCTCTCCTGATCATAAACTCTACTCAAATAAGGGGGAGCCTTTTAGTTTCATCAACATCCACTAGTCTTCTCTGAGAATTTTGACAAAGAAGACATCATCTCTTTTTGTTTATTTTCATAAACTATGTACAAGGTTATAACTCCCTTCAAAAGTTGACCTCTTGGTTTCTAAGTCACCTGATCAAAAGACTTAAGTTTGTTTTTGGGCACCTGGTCAAAAGCTCAAAGGGTTGTTATATCTCTCTTAGAAAATAGATATTCTGGTGGCAGGGCACCTGATCAAAAACCTATAGTGGATTCCTACCAGGGTGGTAGAAGAGTGGATGTACCCAGGTTTATTGGGGAACCACTATAAATTTCCTTGTGTCGTCTGTCATTGTTATTCATTTTATTTGTGTGCTGTGATTTTTCCTTTTCATATATATATATATATATATATATATATATATATATATATATATATCACTTACTTTAAATCCTCTATATAAATAAATTAAAGTTTTAATATACAATATTCACCCCCCTCTAGTGTAAAGTAGATCTATCCCTCACTTTCAATTGGTATCAGAGGTTGGTTCTTTGGTTTTACAGGCAAACACTTGAACCATAAGATCTGATAGATCTTATTTTTCCCTAAAAGTTTATCATGACACAAAATAAGGAATATTCAAGCACTAAACCTCCTGTGTACAATCTTAATAAGTTTGCACTATGGAAGACAAGGATTATGCTTTATATGAACTCTATTGATGAAGATATCTACAATTCCATCTTGACAAGTCCACCTCTACTAGTGGCAACAATAAGTACAAGTGTTGTACCACCTCTAGAATGGACAGAAGCACAGAAGAAAGAAAAAATTGCTGATGCCAAAGCTATGAGCATTTTAGACCAAACAATGTCAGATGACATTTTCCAGAAGGTTGTTGAATGCTCTTCAACAAGGGACATCTTGAACTCCCTCAACACAATTGTTGCTGGATCTGCTGATGAGAGAAAGGACAGAAGATTCCACTTGATCTCTCAATTTGAGAATTTCAAGCAGGGAGAATCTGAATAAGTTACTGAGATGTACACAAGACTCAGTCTCATTATAAATGAGCCAAAGAACTTAGAGAAGGACATCACATTGACAGAAGTCAATAATAAGATCCTTATGTGTTTCCCTAGCACATGGGATTTAAGGATCTGGCCAATCAAAGAAGCCAGAAGCTTAAATGAGATTTCTTCTGAGACCTTGTTGGGCAAACTCAAATCTTATGAGCCGCTCATGAGGACCAGAGAAGCTGAACAGAAGTCTTCACCCCCAGTAAGGAAAGAGAAGAGTATTGCTTTCCAAGCTACTGAGGAAGAAGAACAACATCTAGGGAATGAAGACCTCATGAGTCTTTTGGCCAAAATATTCTACAAGATGGCCAAGAGAGACTTTAGGAGAAGATCTTCCAGAAATAAAGACAAACCAAGGTATGATAGGACACCAACTAAAGAAATTATGGGTTTTAGTTGCAGGAAGCTATGACATATTCATCCAGAGTGTCCTATAATAATCAAAAGAAGGACAAGAAGAAAGAAAAGGACTCTAAGAAGCACTTCAACAAACCTTCTTCCAGTAAACACAAGAAGAAGGAGAGAGGATTTGTTGCTGAAACTTGGAGTGATACAGAATCAGAATCTTCATCTAGCTCAGGTGAAGATGAAGAAGAAGCAAAGGCTAAAGAAATCTGTTTGATGGCAATCAATGTATCATGCAGCAATTCCGAGCCTGAGTCAGAATTTGAAGAAGATCAGGTAATCTCCTAATTTGATTTTACTTCAAATCAATTTAAAACAGACTTTAAATTATTATGTAATGACTTAATAAAATCTGAGAAGGAAATAAAACTTCTCAGAGAAAAACTAACTGAATTAGACAATCTTTCTTCAGTAAACCATGAACTTAGAGAAAATTTAAAAATTGTTAATGAACAAATAATTTTATTAGAAAATAAATTATCTGAGGCAAAAAAGTTTGAAGAATCCCTTAATGGGAGAAACATCAAACTGATGAATATTACAAACATGGTCAATGCCAGACTGAATGACAAACTAGGCTTGAGAGCTTCATCAAGTCAACCTCATCTTGTGTAGAAAAATATTTTAACCAAACCTATTAAATTTATCATTGAAAAAGGAAAAAAGAAATTAGAAAATTTAGAAAAAGGTATTGAGGTTTCGCAAAAGATCAAGCCTAAACAAACTAAAAATTTTCAGAAAAATTATGTTAAACCAAATTCGTCGAAGCAAGATCGACGAAATCAGTATTATTCGTCGATTGGCGAGCGACGAAATCTGAACCCATAATTTTGGTATAACTACTCAACAGCTGGTGCTCGACGAAATCAATATGATTTGTCGAATAGAGATCGACGAACGTGGAACACAGAAAATGAATACTATCATTCTGTGAACCAAGCTCGACCAAATCATTACTATTCGTTGAATGAAGCTCGACGAAATAATTATAATTCGTTGAAACTAGTTTTTTATAACAGAAATTTTGTTACTTTTCAACAATATAAGCAAACACAGAATTTTAAGAATCATTTTACTCGGTTGATAATTCCTCCTAGAAGATATCATCTACTGAGCTATAAAGACCAACCTGAATATTCTTTTATTTCTACTGATTATATCAAGAAAGTAGGACCCAAGGTAACCTGGGTAAAAAACATCTAATTTGTTTCATGCAGGGAAAGAACTTGATGGAGACGACAACCCTCAACATGTTGAAGACGATGACGGCATGCTTACGGAAGATATTTCTCCGCCTCTAGATAAAGACTTGCGGCGCCGTGATGATCTTGTGGAGCGATGCCAAAATATCCGCCCGTGGCGCAAACAAATATATTAATAATTAATAATAATTATTAATAAATTATTATTATGTTATTTAATTTCATGTATGATGGGTGCCTATAACCATCAATTGTTATCTTTATTTAATGTCTTTAATTATTGTTTTATTATGACATGATGGGTGTCATTAGCCATCATGAGTGCTTTAATATTGTATGGTGGAGATTGAATGATGTAGTCTATATATAGGCCTTTTCATGAAGGATTGAGTAGAGAATGAAAAATTGAAAACCAAGGATTCAAAATTTGAATTTTCCCCCTCCTCTCTCTTCCCCTCTTGGAAAATTTGTTTCCTCCTCCTCTCCTCTCCTCTCCTCCTCTCCAAAATTTCGGCCTCCCCCTTTCTTTTCCCTCTCTCTACCTCCTCCTCCTCCTTTCCAATATTCGACCAAAGCCTTCAATACTTCTCCCAAAACCGACCCCTTCATCAACCACACCAAGGCCGGCTATCCTCCTCAATACAAACCCGACCACCACCTTCCCCCTCACCAAAAACCGATCAACCCCCTCCTTGAAGAAATTCGGCCAAGGTAAGAGGCTTGCTTTTGTGGATTCTTAAACCCCAGCGTGAAGCGACGAAGAAGGACAAGTTCCTCGCCATCCGGCATGACTCCGGTGGAGCCGTTGAAGGTCGAACCAAGTAGAGAGTAATCGAAATCGTCCATTTTGATTGGGTAATGAAAATATCTTCTACTATGTGATTTTCACTCTTGATAGATCTTGTGGCATATGCGTGTTGTGTGGCTTGAGAAATGCTTGAATTTTCGTGGATAATTTATTCACAGATCTTGTTGGTGTTTTCTTTTTCCGTTTAAGTTTGTGAGGCATGACGACCCTCGTTTTATTTTGTTGGGAGAGAATCACCCTTGTCCGAATCTTTTGTTTTCGGTGGATTCTCTTTTGGTACAACAACGCTCGACCGAACTGTGTGAGTTTCTTTCGCTTGAGAGGACCTTGGCCTATCGCCTTGGTATTATCTTGAATGGCTTTGCGAACCCTCCGTAATCTCTGAATATTGAAATACAAATTATGTCGTTGCTGCGTGTAAGGCTTGAGCGTGGCAGGAGGGTTGTCGGAGAGCGTTGCGTTAGTTACGTCGATCACCATAACGCCCAAAAAGGATAAACCTACATCAATTTGGTATCAGAGGGAGGTTCACGTCAATTTCCTAATTGACGCCCTCCCCCTCTTATTTGGCACGTTAACACGCACTCACTCATTGCATGGTATTTCATAAAAATCAATTTTTTAATTTCTGGTCTACAAATAGCGGCCTAAAATTTTCAATTGTTTTCAAATTTTTAAAAAAACAATTTTCTAGAAATCCTCTATCATTTTATTAGTAAGAAATCAAAAAAAATATTTTATTTTTAATAAGCCATTATTTTTATTAAATCTTTATAAATTTTTAATTTTGGTCTGCAAATAGCGGACTATCTTTTTATTTTTTTCAGCAAAATAATAATAAAAAAATTTAATAATCTTCATATTATTTCCTGCAATCAAACCAAAAATATATATTTTTACCCTAGCTATTAGGCGGGAACAATTCCATCTTTTCTAGAATTAGTTGTTCAGCTACCCTTTTCTTTGCATTCACACAAAATCCGGATCAAGTGTCCTCTCCAGTTCACACTGAAATGGCTTTTGACGTTAACACTTCCAATCGTCCCCTAACTTATATACACACTAATATTTTTACCTATGATGGTTATGGAGATCCCAAGTATTTTAGATACTGGCTTGAGGGGGTAGAAACCTATTTCGAATATAACCAATTGGGCGAATACCAAAAGGTTAGTGTAGTCTGAGAGCGGTTAAGAGGTCGAGCCCACGAGTTTTGGCTGAATGAAGAGAAAGAGCGTGGTGCTGGTAGCTATCCTTATGCTTGGCCGCACATGTGAAGAATTCTCTCAGCGAAATTTGATTCCCCTTACCGCCTTAGTACTAGCCCGACATCCGATAGCCAGTATTGTTATGGCACTAGAACCATGCCGGATCATAGGAGTGACATATTATCCCAAGATCGGTCCTTTCCCTAGGTTGGTAGAGTTACCCCTAGCGTACCTGCACCCACCTATAGAGGAAGCGAAACAGTGAGGTCCCCTATCCCAAGTTTTGTACTTGTGACTGCTAGGACTGCCATGAGCCCGCGGGGTGAGAGTAATCCTACCCATAAAGGTAGTTAAATGATTACGACATATGTGTCAAGTGGCACACCTGATCTTGGCTCTATTGATCATCCTACCCCGTTTACGCTCATAGGCCCTATTAAGTCTCTCCCCGAGTTGCCTGAATTAGTCGTTGACTCTCATGTTGAGTTTGAGGCTATGTCTAGGACTGTGCCCGTCACTGAGGATGAGGCCGAATACGCTGGCGATTTGAGTGAGGATAAGGAGATTGGTTACCCTAGTGACCATGATGAGGATTTCTCCTCTGAGGAATCATCTCCTCTTCTTTTCTGCAATATATCTGAGGCGTATCCCTTGATAGTTATTGAGTCTTCTGATGACCCTGAGTCAGAAGACATTCCGGCTGAGTCAGTAGAGTCACCCTATGTTGAGAGCTTACCGATTACTGATTTAGGTGATGACCTGCTAGAACACGATCAAGTTCCTTCTAGCCCGGAACATATTGAGGTGCCCATTTATTTATCTTCCCCGTTAGATCAATCCAGTCAGATAGTGCGAGTGAGGATCACAATATTATTATGATTGACACATGATTGGGAGATGTTTCAATGGTGTTGGAAGAGTCACCTTGGGATGGATGTTTATCTTGGGATAATCTTAGTGGTGCACATCCGGGAGATAGTTCATTGATATTATCATTGTTGCTTGAGGGTCATACTAATTTAGATTCTCCCCGGGATTCGATTTGCCCAACCTTCCATCCTGATTTAGACAATGTACCTACTTCGTGGGAAGATTTGGTTAGCGAAGGATGTGACATTTTGGAAGATTTACCCTGTGTAGGAAGGCCATTTGTGGATGACGGTAGCACTGAGGACCCGATAGACATTTCTTTGATGTTAGCTCCTTCGCCAGAAGCCCAAAATGGATTAGAAATTTTGTTGAGTACGATTTTGCCTACTTTTGAGACCAATACTGATTCTGATTTGGACGAATTATCTAGTGTGTTGGAAGACATGTCGGCTGAGTTTTCGGTAAGGACGAATCTACTGTTTGATTTTTCCTTTGATTTTGATGGCTTGCACCCGGAGGGTTTTTCTTGGATGTTGAATCCTTATTTTGACGGTGAGTATGATTTAGTTCCTCCTCCGGGATTGACCATGTCGAATCCTCCTTCGGTTCACTTGACTCGATTAGATGACTTGTTAGGGAACGAGCTTGTCATTTCTAGCCCGAGATATCTTAAGATGTTTAATTATCCATCTCCCCCGTTAGACTTACCCAGACAGATGTGTGTGAGCGATTTGTTAGTTGTCGCGTTCGGTCTTTCCACTACTTTTCATAGATCTGACTATATTGTTCCTAGGATGGACCGTTCATCTGACCTCTTGGCGTTGGGTAAGGCTTCGTTTTGGACTGCTAGTGATTCTATGATGATGGTATGTTTTGATGTGGTGTCCCCTAGACACAATTATTTGCCAAGCCCGGTCGCTTGCATTTATCTTCCGCCTTTTGATGATTCGTGCATGCACACATTAGTGAACGTAGTTGGGTATGTTGAGTTGTGTCTCCCGCACTACCTTTCAAATCCGGGAGCATCCAACTCTATAGTTGGTGATGAGCGTTTTCCGCAGGCATTTCTTTGTGAAATTTTTAAATCTAAATTTAAATCTAAATTTAAAACTAGGATGTTGGACTCCACGGAAATCATTAATGAATTTAAAGCACCAGTGCCACCAGACTTAGTCCCGTTATTTTCTACTGTTAACTAAGGTCATGTTGCACATGAGTTCACCCCTCACGGTTTTAATTTAATTAGGCGCATTCTTAACATCTTAATTTATCAACATGCGTCCTTTAAATTACTTGCTAGTTTGTATCGGAGAGTCTCCCACCATTATGTGGATGATTTGGTTTTGACTTGTCTCACCCCTAAACGGATGCCCCCGGGCACCTTAAAAATATTAACGAATCGGCAAGTCCATCCCTTACCAATCTTAAGGGAGTTTGGAAACATGATATTTCTTTTAGAATTTTCCACTGATTGGGGCATAGCTTCTATTTTCATCGTTTCATATTTTACGCTTCATGCTTCTATACCACTTGAAATATCTACCTTTCCGTATATATTTTCCACTTTGTTCTCTTTGGGTCTGGGTAGTGAGTTTGTGCTTGGATCGCTATCTTCATCGGTCTTCATTGGAGGTATGTTGGTTGTTGATGATGAATTTTGTTTTCCTTTATTGCCTAATGCCTTGACAAGGTTCCCTAGGAACATATTTTTGCATGACAGGATACTCAAGGTTGTTGTGCCCTCCTCTCCTAGTGGTGCTGTGTGTCGCTTTGTGGTTCTAATGGATGATGCTTTCTCGCACCTGTACAATCAGATCTACTCATCGGTGATGAGTACTTTTGAGCGGGGGAGGATTGATGGAGACGGCAGCCCTCAACATGTTGAAGATGATGACGGCGTGCTTATAGAAGATATTTCTCCGCCTCCAGATAAAGACTTGCGGCGTCGTGACGACCAAGTGGAGCGACGCCAAAATATGCGCCCGCGGCGCAAACCAATATATTAATAATTCATAATAATTATTAATAAGTTATTATTAATTATTAAGTCACTTTTTATGTTTTGTTTTATTATTATTATTTTATTTTGGAATGTTATTTAATTTCATGTATGATGGGTGCCTATAACCATCAATTTCTATCTTTATTTAATATCTTTAATTATTGTTTTATTATGACATGATGGGTGCCATTAGCCATCATGAGTGCTTTAATATTGTATGGTGGAGATTGAGTGGTGTAGCCTATATATATGTCTTTTCATGAATGATTGAGTAGATAATGAAAAATTGAAAACCAAGGATTCAAAATTTGAATTTCCCCCCTCCTCTCTCTTCCCCTCTTGAAAAATTTGTTTCCTCCTCCTCTCCTCTCCTCCTCTCCAAAATTTCGGCCTCCCCCTTTCTTTCCCCCTCTCTACCTCCTCCTCATCCTTTCCAATATTCGACCGAAGCCTTCAATACTTCTCCCAAAACCGACCCCTTCATCAACCACACCAAGGCTGGCTATCCTCCTCAATACAAACCTGACCACCACCTTCCCCCTCACCAAAAACCGATCAACCCCCTCCTTGAAGAAATTCGGCCAAGGCAAGAGGCTTGCTTTTGTGGATTCTTAAACCCCAGCGTGAAGCGACGAAGGAGGACAAGTTCCTCGCCATCCGGCGTGACTCCCGTGGAGCTGTTGAAGGTCGAACCAAGTAGAGAGTAATTGGAATCGTCCATTCCGATTGGGTAACGAAAATATCTTCTACTCTGTGATTTTCCCTCTTGATAGATCTTGTGGCATATGCATGTTGCATGGCTTGTGAAATGCTTGAATTTTCTTGGTTAATTTCTTCATAGATCTTGTTGGTGTTTTCTTTTTCTGTTTAAGTTTGTGATGCGTGGCGTCCCTCGTTTTATTTTGTTGGGAGAGAACCACCCTTATCTGAATCTTTTATTTTCGCTGGATTCTCTTTTGGTACAACAACGCTTGACTGAACCGTGTGGGTTCCTTTCGCTTGAGAGGACCTTGGCCTATCGCCTTGGTATTATCTTGAAGGGCTTTGCGAACCCTCCGTAATCTCTGAATATTGAAATACAAATTGCGTCGTTGCTGCGTTTAAGGCTTGAGCGTGGCAGGAGGGTTGTCGGAGAGCGTTGCGTTAGTTACGTCGATCACCATAACTCCAAAAAAGGATAAGCCTACATCAGAACTATCCTACCACAGAGGAACAGTGGTATCTGGATAGTGGTTTCTCAAAATATGTGACAGGAAGCAAGACTAATCTAATGGACTTTAAAGCAAATCTTGGATCTAAAGTAATTTTTGGAGACTCCAATTGTGACCAGACAAAGGGCTATGGGAGTGTCAAAGTTGGAGAAATTACCTTCAGAGAGGTAGCTTATGTGAAAGGTCTCAAGCATAACCTTATCTCCATAAGTCAATTATGTGATGAAGGTTATCAAGTTACTTTTAGTAAGTCTTTGTGTTCAATTACGTATTTTAGATAAAAACAAAATTGTTTTAACTAGAATTAGACAAGGTAACATTTACTTAGTTAATTTTAATTCTGCTAATTCAGAAATTTGCTTGTTTAATCAAATTAATAAAACAAATGATTTATGACATAAAAGGTTAGGACATGTAAACCTTAGGACTATTGCTAAACTATCTAAGGACAACCTTTTTATAGGACTACCTTCTAGTTCTTACAAGAAGGAAGGACTTTGCAGGGCATGTTAATTAGGCAAGTAAACTAAAAATAGTTTTAAATCCATTTCTAAGACTGATTCACCTAGAATTTTGTATTTGGTACATATGGACCTTTTTGGACCTATTGCAGTACAAAGTCAGGGAGGAAAGTCAAATACCTTAGTTATTGTAGATGATTTCTCTAGATTCACTTGAGTATTTTTTCTGAGAAACAAGTCAGATAACTTTAAAGTTCTTACATATTTTCTTAAGAGCATCAAGATTGAGTATTCTACTCAGATTGCATTTATCCGAAGTGATCATGGCACTGAGTTTGGATCTCTTCTAATGCAAGAATTCTGTGAAAAGGAAGGTATCAAGCATTATTTTTATGCTCCTAGAACTCCTCAACAAAATGGGATAGCTGAAAGGAAAAATAGAACTCTAATTGAATCTGCTTGAACATTACTTGCAGATGCTCACTTTCCCCTATCCTTTTGGGCAGTGGCAGTAAGCTCAACAAACTATGTTCTTAACAGGAGTCTGATATATAAACTTAAGGGAAAGACTCCCTATAAATTACTCAAATCTAAGAAACCTAAAGTCAATTATTTTAAAGTCTTTGGTTGTAAATGTTATATACATAACAATGATAAGAAACATTTAAGAAAATTTGAACTTAAAGCTGTAGAAGAAATTTTTCTAGGATATTCTCAAGTTAGTACAACTTATAGAGTGTTTAATAAATCAACTCTTAAGATAGAAGAATCTGTATATGTAACTTTTGATGAGACTAATATGTTTTACAAGGAGAGAAATGTCTCTACCATAGAATCTTTTCAGGTACCAAATCTGTGTGAGAAAATGGATGAATTAATCCTAACACAAGAGAATACAGTACATCTTTCTCAATAGATTGATGATGATAATGATGAAGAAAATCATGAGATTTATGCTGAAAATATTGTGGCAAATGATATTCCACAAGAGGAATTAACACCACAAATAGTTGAAGAACCTACTCTACCTGTTGATCTTATCACACTTAGAGATCACCTTATATCTTAAGTGATTGGAGACATATCAGCTGGTGTTCAAACAAAGCATCAATTGAATCAAAATCAGATGCATGCTTATTTTATTTCTCGGATTGAACCTCAATCCATCAAAGATGCAGAACAAGATCCCCACTGGATCATTGCAATGCAAGAGGAACTCAATCAATTTGAGAGATGTAGAGTTTGGGATTTAGTTCCAAGACCTAAAGACTATCCAGTCATTGGAACCAAGTGGGTCTTCAGGAATAAATTGGATGCTCAAGGAATCATAGTAAAAAATAAAGCAAGACTGGTAGCTTAAGGTTATTCATAGGAGGAAGGCATAGACTGCTCCTATTGCAAGATTAGAGGATATCAGGATCTTTCTTGCATATGAATCATTCAAGAAATTCACAGTATATCAGATTGATGTTAAGAGTGCATTTCTAAATGGAGAGCTCAAAGAAGAAGTTTATGGTTAACAACCACCAGGTTTTATCTCTCCAACTCACTCTTCTTATGCTTTTAGGCTTAACAAAGCTCTTTATGGTCTTAAACAAGCTTCAAGAGCTTAGTATGAGACTCTTGCTAGTTTTCTTCTAGATAATAAATTTAGTATGGGCATAATAGATAGAACTTTATTTGTTAGAAATCATAAAAATAAAATTTTGCTAGTTCAAATATATATATAGATGATATAATATTTGGCCCTACTGATTCCAAACTTGCAAAAAGTTTTCTGACCTAATGCATTGAAAGTTTGAAATGAGTAGCATGGGTGAGCTTTCCTACTTCCTTGGTTTACAAGTGAAGCAAACTCCTGATGGTATATTTATATCCCAATCTAAATATGCTAAAGAGCTAATTAAAAGATTTGGGGTGTCAGATGCCTCAGCTATGAAAACCCCCATGCCCTCTAATGCTATTGTTGATAATGATGAATAGGGCAAACCTGTTGATCTGAGATTACATAGGACCATCATTGGGTCTCTATTATACCTATAGCTAGTAGAACAGACATAATATTTACGACATGTATTTGTGCTAGGTTCCAAGTAAATCCCAAAGAATCTCACCTAATTTTGGCTAAAAGGATTTTGAGATATATAAAGGGTTGCCCAAATCTAGGACTTTGGTATCCAATAGAGTCATAATTTGAATTAACTGGATTCTCAGATGCTGACTATGCTAGATGCAGAATTGACATGAAAAGCACATCAGTAACTTGCCAGTTTCTTGGTGATAGGCTTGTGTCATGGTTTTGCAAGAAGCAAACCTCTGTGTCTACCTCAACTGCTGAAGCTGGATACATGACAGCTTGTAGTTGTTATTCACAGATCTTGTAGATTCAAAATCAATTACTGGATTATGGATACAACTTAAATAATTCAACTATATTTTTTCATAATACAAGTGCATTTTCTATTACACAAAATCAAGTTTTGCATAGTAGGACCAAGCATATGAAAATAATACATCATTTTCTTAGAGATAATGTAGACAAAAATAAAATTAATCTTGTCTTCATTTCTACTGATTTACAGAGGGCAGATATTTTCACTAAACCCTTAGATAAAAAGAAACATCTGTTCTTCCTAAATTAGCTAAGCATGATAAATGAAGAAACATTAATTTGATTTTTGTTTTTGAGATCGACGAATTGCACACCTTTCGTCGAACGGAGCTCGACAAACTGTGTTCTTTTTGTGAATCAATCGTCGAACGGAGATCGACGAACCTTCAGTTATAAAATTTCGTCGAACATAGATCGAAGGATTAGTTTCAAGTATTTTTCGTCAAACAGAGCTCGACGAAATATATTTCCCTCGCAAAACTTTCATCGATCGGAGATTGACGAAATGCTTTTCTTTTCAGGATTTTTCATCGAACATGATTCGATAATTTGTTTTTCGTCGGGCAGAGTTCGTCTTTTCGTCTTCTGAAAACTTATATTTAGGTTTTCATCGAACTCTATCCCATGCTTTCTCTATTTTCCCTTGCACTTGATCTCTTTGTCTTGCAAGAAGATGGTGTTGGAAATTGTCTCCACAACACCTCAGATTTGTAGGAAGTCAGACCTTGAACTAAGATGAATTAAGTTGTATTTGATATTGTGTTTGAGTTGTATGTATGCAAGACCTTATTGCCAAGTGTATACCAATGTCAGTCTATAGTGGGTCACCAAACACAGGACCATACAATGTAATCCCTCATTGTGTGATCCAAGGTGTTGACTCAGGTATAGCCTCTCTATTAGGATACACGTCATCTACATGCATTTGGACTTATGGACTATTGTGTATTGAAGATTATTTCAGTCTGGAATTTTTCTAAGTCCACATACTCGAGTAGTATCCTTCACATACTCGAGTGAGTGACTTAGTACTCGAGTAGATCCTTGGACATACTCGAGAAGACTCTGTATACTCGAGTATATGAGCTTATACTAGAGTAGATTTCTTTTACTCGAGTAGGTGATATTTTATACTCGATTAGATGGTTAGTCACTCGAGTAGGCTATGTATTATACTCTAGTAGAGATTTCTGTATTCAGTCTGAACTTTTCCAAGTCCACAAACTCGAGTACTTCCCTGATATACTCGAGTAAGTGACTTAGTACTCGAGTAGATTTGTTTTATACTCGAGTAGTTGCTCAGGTACTCGAGTGGATCCTTTGTTTCTATTCGAGTAGGTTGTCTTCTCTGTACTCGAGTATTTTCAATTCTTATACTCGAGTATGTTCCTCAAGTTTTCTTTTCTGAGAAGTATTTTTGTGTTTACACTCGAGTATATTTTCCCATACTCGAGTAGGTCTTATCTTACTCGAGTAATTTTTTCCTGCTATACTCGAGTAGTTTCTCTAGTCACTCGAGTGGTTCTTCCCAAGATACCCGAGTATTTTGTCTCCTTGTACTCGAGTATATTCCTTTCTTATCTATTCGAGTAGCAGACCTCTTATACTCGAGTATATCATTTCTCTCGAGTATATTGGTTCAGATTTCCTGGAATATTTCTAAGTCTAGATTCAACGGGTATTTTGAATTACTCTTTTCTGATTGGTCCACGCGTCGTAAGTAAAGATTAGTATGACCGTTGCAGCTCGCCTATAAATAGGTCCTTTCCGATTTGACCCAAAAAAATGACAACATTTTTTATTTTAAGGATACAGAGAATATTAAGAAAGAAATTTTTCCGAAAACCTAATTTCTCTCAGCCGCCATTACTGGTTTTGGAAAGAGCTTTGGATCGTCCTTCTCACAGCCGCTACTGCCGATCTCTAAGTCTCAAGCGATCTAGAATCAAGAAGAATCATCCGATCACTTCGTGCTTCATCGATCTCTGATATTTTTATTTGATCGTGGTGATTCCAGATCTCAGATCCGTGGATTTCTGTCAAGACTTCTTCAACATTTTCTATCCAAGCAAAAAGCTCTCAACGAAGAAGACAAAGCAAAAGATCCAGATCTGTGTTATTTTGTTTGTATTTTTCCTCAAACAAATTTTTTTTGTAGGAGATTTATCTTCGAGTGGTAGGAAGTTCTATCTTCCGAGTGTAGATCCGTTTGGGATCGAGTTTTGTAGGAATGTGGTTCCGAGGTGTAGGATTGGTTTGCAATCCGAGATAGTGGAGTAGCCGAGTCTAGTGATTTGCTAGATCGGTGAGGAAAGTGGACGTACCCAAGATCGGGGAACCACAATAAATCTCTTGTTGTCTGTGTGATTGCTTGCTTACTTATTTGTGCTAGTTGCTAAATTTTTTATTCCGCATTAGACGCACATCTCACCTATTCACCCCCCTCTAGGTGATTTAGGTAGACAACTTATATCTTTCAATTGGTATCAGAGGGAGGTTGATCGTTAAAAGGTTAACACCTTGATCTGATCCTTCCCAAGTTGTCTTTAGAGAAGTATCAAGCATGAGTAAGACCAAGGATTTTGCCAAGCTCCCTATATGCACCAAGAATAATTTTCCTATGTGGAAGGAAAGAGTTAAAATCTTCATGGAAGCAGTGGACCCTCGGATCTTCATGATTGTTGAAGAAGGTCCGTATGTTCCTATGATTGCATCTATAATAGATCAAACCAGCAAGTCCCAAAGAAGTTGATGGACTTTGATATGGACGAGATTGCACTTGTCTCCCTGGACAAGAAAGCTAAAAATATTATAACAAGTGCAGTCGATGACTCGATGCTGCAAAATCTGATCCATTGCCAGTCTGCCAAGGAGATGTGGTAATCCCTGGTGACTCTGATGGAAGACACTGAAGAAGTTAGGGATGATCGGAGATCCCTTCTAAATTAGAAGTATGAAGCCTTCAGGCAAGGGCACAAGGAATCCATAGCTGATACCTTTGAGAACTTTTTCAAGATAGTCAATGGCCTAAGAGTTTATGGCCGAGTCTTCACAAATGGGGAAATGAATGACAAATTCTTTAGATCCCTGACCAAGGAATGGGATAATAAGGTATGCGCCATTCGGGAGTTCGGAAGGTTAGCCGAGACGGACCCGCAGAATCTATTCGGAAAGCTTATGTCTTACGAGCTCCAAATCAACTCAAGAAAAGCTGAAGAAGAGATGAGCAGGTCTGCATCCAAGGAGAAGTCTATCGCTCTTAAGGCAGATAGCTCAAGGAAGACAAAGGCTAGCTCTCCTGCCCCAGCTCCTAAAGCTGATGAAGAAGAATCATCTGAGCCAAGCTCCTTTGGCTCAGAGCTATCTGATGGAGAGTTCTCTCTACTCTCAAGGCAGTTCAAGAAATTCTTGAACAAGAAGAAGCAATGGAAAGACAAGGATACCTCCTATAGAAAATCACGCAATGATGGTGATCGCCATAGAAAAGGCTCAAACAGCCACGACAGGTATGGTTCTAAACCGAATAAACATTATTCGATTGACATTGTTTGTTATTGCTGTAATAAGCCAGGTCACGTCATTGCGGATTGCCCCAACAAGAAGAAAGAGGGTGGCAAAAGAGAAGAGAAGAAGTCCTACAGTAAAAAGAGGACAAAAAGGAGCCTGTTTTCCAAGAAGGGCAAAACCCTCTGTGACTCCAACTTATCTGAGTCGAGTGCAGAAGAGGAAGAAGCCTACTTTGGGCTAATGGCTCTAACTGATGATGAACAAGTCCCCCAGTTCACTGGGGAGGTAAAATCTCACACCCCTCTTTTAGAATCTGATGATGATGATGAGCAAGAGGGCTATCCCTCTGAGGATGAATCTGAACTCATGGGACAATATAAGGAGTTACTCGAGGCTTACGACAAATGTCGCCGAGTCGTGAAAACTAAAGCTAAAGAGATAAAGTCTCTAAAAGCTACAGAGAGCACCTTAAGAGAAGAAGTCTCTGTTGGGTCTTGTTTCCACAATGACCTTAATTTGAAGAAGTCCTCCTAAAACTAAAATGAATTGCTGTTGTATTTGATGTACTTGTTTAGATGTGCTTGCAGGACTCTATTGTCAAGTGTAAACCAATGTCAGTCTACAGTGGGTCACCTAGCACAAGACCATACAATGTAATCCCTCATTGTGTGATCCATGGTGTTGACCCATGTGTAGCCTCTCTATTGGGATACACTTCACTTCACAAGCATTTGAACTCATGGGACCTTGAAGTGTTGCTGATCATTAGTAGGAGAAATGGATTTCCAAGGGAGAAATAATTCCAAGTCATATACTCGAGTAGTTCAAAGGATATACTCGAGTAATCCAAAGAACATACTCGAGTAGATACTATGATACTCGAGTAGTTCATAGGATATACTCGAGTAGTCCAAAGAACATACCCGAGTAAATACTATGATACACGAGTAGATGCTTTCACTTACTCGAGTATCTAGTTTTTCCTCTCTCGGAATTTTGCCTAAGTGTTCCTACACGAGTGGTTATCTATATACTCGAGTAGTTAAACTAATATACTCGAGTAGACCAAAGTCAAGTACTCGAGTAGTTAAATTTATATACTCGAGTGGATCGACTTACTCGAGTAGTTCAGCTGATATACTCGAGTATGTATTTACCAGATACTCGAGTCAGTTCTTCCAGATACTCGAGTAGGTTGCTCAGGATACTCGAGTAGTTTATACCATACTCGAGTAGTCTGGTTTCTCACAGATTATTTTCTAAGTCCAGACTATATGAGATTATTTCATATCCTCTAATATGATTGGTCCACGTGTACATGATTATGGTTGGATTTGACCGTTATAGAGATCCTATAAATAAGTCTTGTCAAAACGTCAAACCCTAAGAAGTATTTCTGAATCTAATTTCTATCGCTCGCATCGGGAAGCCGTCAAGTTCACGCCGACATATTCCTGTTCATCTTCTTCGTCGCCGGTCTTCTCCGATCCAAGGATTCAGACAAGAAGTTTCAGAAGATCAAGCTATTCTCAATCGATAGATCCAATTCTTGATCTTGTTGATTCTAGTTTTTCAGATCCAAGAGATTTCGCCTTGTCTTCCTCGATCTATTTTCTGCCGAGCCCTAACTCTGAAGAAGGAGGAAAGGATTGAAGATCCAGATCTGAATATCTCTGTTTGTATATTTTTGTATACATCTTTTATTCTTGTAGGAGTATTGACTCCGAGTTCTGTAGATCCGGCTTGGATCGAGATTTGTAGGAAGGTTTTCTTCCGAGTGTAGATCCAGTTTGGATCGAGATTTGTAGGAACGTTGTTCCGAGGTGTAGGATCGTTTTGATCCGAGATAGTGGAGTAGCCAAGTCTAGTGGTTTACTAGATTGGTGAGGAAAGTGGACGTACCCAAGGTTGGGGAACCACTATAAATCTTTTGTCGTCTGTGATTGCTTGGTATTGTGCTGTGCTGGTTCCTTAAATTTTTATTCCGCAAATAGACGCACATCTCACCTATTCACCCCCCCTTTAGGTGATTTAGGTAGACAACTTCCTCTCTCAATTGGTATCAGAGGGGGAGGTTGATCGTTAAAAGGTTAACACCTTGATCTGATCCTACCCGAGTTGTCTTTAGAGAAGTTTCAAGCATGGACAGAGCCAAGGATTTTTCTAAGCTCCCAGTGTGCAATAAGGCAAACTTTCCCATGTGGAAAGAGAGAATAAAACTTTACATGGAAGCTGTTGACCCCCGCTTATTCATGATAGTGGAGGAAGGCCCTTATATCCCTATGATTGCCTCCACTAGTGATCCTACAAAGGAGGTGCCAAAGAAGTTGATGGATCTTGATAAGAATGAGATTGCACTTGTCTCCTTAGACAAGAAAGCCAAGAACATCATCGCAAGTGCAGTCAACGATTCTATGTTGCAAAACCTCATTCACTGCCAATCTGCCAAGGAAATGTGGAGATCTCTAATTATCTTGATGGAAGGTACAGAAGAAGTAAGGGATGATAGAAGATCCCTTCTTAATCAGAAGTATGAAGCCTTCAAGCAAGGACCAAAGGAAGATATTGCTGACACATATGAAAATTTCTTCAAGATTGTCAATGGTTTAAGGAACTACGACAGAGTGTTCACAGATGGTGAACTAAACGACAAGTTCCTAAGATCCCTGACAAAGGATTGGGACAACAAGATATGTGCCATCAGAGAGTTTGGAAGATTAGCAGAGACTTACCCTCAGAACCTCTTCGGAAAGCTTATGTCATATGAGCTTCAAATCAATAATAGAAAAGCTGAAGAAGAGTGCAACAGGCCCTCATCCCAAGATATGTCAGTTGCTCTAAGGGCAGACAGCTCAAGGAAGGCCAAAGCTGCTTCCACTCAAGGAGACTATGAAGAAGAAGAGTCCGATCCAAGCACCTCAGGCTCAGATTCATCAGATGAAGAGTTTCATCTTCTCTCCCGACAATTCAAGAAGTTTCTTAGCAATAAGAAACAAATGAGAGAAAATGATTCCTCATCCAGAAGATCACGTCCTGATGGTGATCGTCACAACAGACATGACAGGTATAAATCTAAACCAAACAAACATGTTTCTTCTAACGTTGTTTGTTATTTCTGCAGTAAGCCAGGGCATATAAGCACTGAGTGCCCTCTGAAGAAGAAAGAAGGAAGAGGCATAGAAAAGAATTCCCCTCAAGGGAAAAGGAAGAAAGAAAGAAGCTTCATTGCCAAAAAGCCAAAGACCCTCAGTGACTCTGACTCATCTGAGTCAAGTGCGGATGAAGAAGCCTACTTCGGGCTTATGGCTTTTTCTGACCAAGAGGACAAAGACAACGGTAACTCCTCATATACCGGGAAGGTAAATTCTCACACACCTCTTTCTGCCTCAGATTCTGACTCAAATGGTCATGATGGCTACTCTTCTGGGGAGGATGATTCTGAATTGGTAAATCAGTATCAAGTCTTATTGACTGCATTTGACAAATGCCGGAAGGTAGTCAAATCGCAATCAAAAGAGATTGCATCCCTCAAAGAGGTGGAATCAAATCTGAGGGAGGAGATTGACCAAATGACCCCTCTCAGAGATGAAGTTCAATCTTTGAAGGAGGAAATCAAAGACTTTACTGAATTAGTAAATCATAAAGATTTTCTCCTGGATGAATTGGAAGCAAAGCTAGTCATTGAACGAAAGCTGGTTGAAACTCTCACCATGCCTACAATTGTGCTTCCAATCACTAATGGAGAAACCTCCTTTGGGAAAAATAGCAGTATAGGACATAAATCAGCCAAAGGTAAAGGCAAGGCCTTCCCAAGTCAAACCGTTGCCTTACTGAAATATGATCATTACAATCATGGGCCAAATAAGAAGAAGACACCAAAAGCTAAAACTGGTGTAACAAAGGCCAAGGAGACAAGGAAGCCATGTACCTGTTGCAATCATGAGGCTTCCTCCTCCAAGTCAGTTGCTCTTGCTAGACCCCCCATCCATAAGGTAAAGCAAGAGAACAAGAGAAGATACAACAGGTTTAACTGTTGGTGTTGTGGCAAGGTTGGTCACTTCGCCATAGATTGCTGGTTTAATCCCAGCTATGTTTTAACTCCTCAAGTTGATAATGTGAGAAAGACCACTCATAATGCTAACTCTCATAGGGGGAGGATACTAACAAGAGACCTAGGACCCAATCTTGTTTGGGCTCCTAAGGGATTCTAATCTTGTTTATGCAGGTATGTCCATAGGCCAATAAAATTCTTATCTGGCAATTGGACAAGTAATTGTTCCAGAAAATTCTTGGAACTAGAAGATTAAGGGGGAGTTTCTAGTGTCCCCTATTTAAAGAAATCAGAAAGGGGGAGAACAAAAGGAAATGGTTTATAGAGATGAAAAAGGAAAAGAAAATGCAAATCCAAATGAAGATTTCAGTAAGGGGGAGAAATGCAAAGCAATTCTAGTTAAGAAATGTAAGTCAATGCATTCTCTTTTACGTCATATTATTTTAATATCTCTGGCAATTCAATTTAGTAGATGGTGTTCTGACTTCTTCAAATAGGGGGAGATTGTTGGGTCTTGTTTCCACAAAGACCTTAATTTGAAGAAGTCCTCCTAAAACTAAAATGAATTGCTGTTGTATTTGATGTACTTGTTTTGATGTGCTTGCAGGACTCTATTGTCAAGTGTAAACCAATGTCAGTCTACAGTGGGTCACCTAGCACAGGACCATACAATATAATCCCTCATTGTGTGATCCATGGTGTTGACCCATGTGTAGCCTCTCTATTGGGATACACTTCACTTCACAAGCATTTGAACTCATGGGACCTTGAAGTGTTGCTGATCATTAGTAGGAGAAATGGATTTCCAAGGGAGAAATAATTCCAAGTCATATACTCGAGTAGTTCAAAGGATATACTCGAGTAATCCAAAGAACATACTCGAGTAGATACTATGATACTCGAGTAGTTCATAGGATATACTCGAGTAGTCCAAAGTACATACCCGAGTAGATACTATGATACACGAGTAGATGCTTTCACTTACTCGAGTATCTAGTTTTTCCTCTCTCGGAATTTTGCCTAAGTGTTCCTACACGAGTGGTTATCTATATACTCGAGTAGTTAAACTAATATACTCGAGTAGACCAAAGTCAAGTACTCGAGTAGTTAAATTTATATACTCGAGTGGATCGACTTACTCGAGTAGTTCAGCTGATATACTCGAGTATGTATTTACCAGATACTCGAGTCAGTTCTTCCAGATACTCGAGTAGGTTGCTCAGGATACTCGAGTAGTTTATACCATACTCGAGTAGTCTGGTTTCTCACAGATTATTTTCTAAGTCCAGACTATATGAGATTATTTCATATCCTCTAATATGATTGGTCCACGTGTACATGATTATGGTTGGATTTGACCGTTATAGAGATCCTATAAATAAGTCTTGTCAAAACGTCAAACCCTAAGAAGTATTTCTGAATCTAATTTCTATCGCTCGCATCGGAAGCCGTCAAGTTCACGCCGACATATTCCTGTTCATCTTCTTCGTCGCCGGTCTTCTCCGATCCAAGGATTCAGACAAGAAGTTTCAGAAGATCAAGCTATTCTCAATCGATAGATCCAATTCTTGATCTTGTTGATTCTAGTTTTTCAGATCCAAGAGATTTCGCCTTGTCTTCCTCGATCTATTTTCTGCCGAGCCCTAACTCTGAAGAAGGAGGAAAGGATTGAAGATCCAGATCTGAATATCTCTGTTTGTATATTTTTGTATACATCTTTTATTCTTGTAGGAGTATTGACTCCGAGTTCTGTAGATCCGGCTTGGATCGAGATTTGTAGGAAGGTTTTCTTCCGAGTGTAGATCCAGTTTGGATCGAGATTTGTAGGAACGTTGTTCCGAGGTGTAGGATCGTTTTGATCCGAGATAGTGGAGTAGCCAAGTCTAGTGGTTTACTAGATTGGTGAGGAAAGTGGACGTACCCAAGGTTGGGGAACCACTATAAATCTTTTGTCGTCTGTGATTGCTTGGTATTGTGCTGTACTGGTTCCTTAAATTTTTATTCCGCAAATAGACGCACATCTCACCTATTCACCCCCCCTTTAGGTGATTTAGGTAGACAACTTCCTCTCTCAATTGGTATCAGAGGGGGAGGTTGATCGTTAAAAGGTTAACACCTTGATCTGATCCTACCCGAGTTGTCTTTAGAGAAGTTTCAAGCATGGACAGAGCCAAGGATTTTTCTAAGCTCCTAGTGTGCAATAAGGCAAACTTTCCCATGTGGAAAGAGAGAATAAAACTTTACATGGAAGCTGTTGACCCCCGCTTATTCATGATAGTGGAGGAAGGCCCTTATATCCCTATGATTGCCTCCACTAGTGATCCTACAAAGGAGGTGCCAAAGAAGTTGATGGATCTTGATAAGAATGAGATTGCACTTGTCTCCTTAGACAAGAAAGCCAAGAACATCATCGCAAGTGCAGTCAACGATTCTATGTTGCAAAACCACATTCACTGCCAATCTGCCAAGGAAATGTGGAGATCTCTAATTATCTTGATGGAAGGTACAGAAGAAGTAAGGGATGATAGAAGATCCCTTCTTAATCAGAAGTATGAAGCCTTCAAGCAAGGACCAAAGGAAGCTATTGCTGACACATATGAAAATTTCTTCAAGATTGTCAATGGTTTAAGGAACTACGGCAGAGTGTTCACAGATGGTGAACTAAACGACAAGTTCCTAAGATCCCTGACAAAGGATTGGGACAACAAGATATGTGCCATCAGAGAGTTTGGAAGATTAGCAGAGACTTACCCTCAGAACCTCTTCGGAAAGCTTATGTCATATGAGCTTCAAATCAATAATAGAAAAGCTGAAGAAGAGTGCAACAGGCCCTCATCCCAAGATATGTCAGTTGCTTTAAGGGCAGACAGCTCAAGGAAGGCCAAAGCTGCTTCCACTCAAGGAGACTATGATGAAGAAGAGTCCGATCCAAGCACCTCAGGCTCAGATTCATCAGATGAAGAGTTTCATCTTCTCTCCCGACAATTCAAGAAGTTTCTTAGCAATAAGAAACAAATGAGAGAAAATGATTCCTCATCCAGAAGATCACGTCCTGATGGTGATCGTCACAACAGACATGACAGGTATAAATCTAAACCAAACAAACATGTTTCTTCTAACGTTGTTTGTTATTTCTGCAGTAAGCCAGGGCATATAAGCACTGAGTGCCCTTTGAAGAAGAAAGAAGGAAGAGGCATAGAAAAGAATTCCCCTCAAGGGAAAAGGAAGAAAGAAAGAAGCTTCATTGCCAAAAAGCCAAAGACCCTCAGTGACTCTGACTCATCTGAGTCAAGTGCGGATGAAGAAGCCTACTTCGGGCTTATGGCTTTTTCTGACCAAGAGGACAAAGACAACGGTAACTCCTCATATACTGGGAAGGTAAATTCTCACACACCTCTTTCTGCCTCAGATTCTGACTCAAATGGTCATGATGGCTACTCTTCTGGGGAGGATGATTCTGAATTGGTAAATCAGTATCAAGTCTTATTGACTGCATTTGACCAATGCCGGAAGGTAGTCAAATCGCAATCAAAAGAGATTGCATCCCTCAAAGAGGTGGAATCAAATCTGAGGGAGGAGATTGACCAAATGACCCCTCTCAGAGATGAAGTTCAATCTTTGAAGGAGGAAATCAAAGACTTTACTGAATTAGTAAATCATAAAGATTTTCTCCTGGATGAATTGGAAGCAAAGCTAGTCATTGAACGAAAGCTGGTTGAAACTCTCACCATGCCTACAATTGTGCTTTCAATCACTAATGGAGAAACCTCCTTTGGGAAAAATAGCAGTATAGGACATAAATCAGCCAAAGGTAAAGGCAAGGCCTTCCCAAGTCAAACCGTTGCCTTACTGAAATATGATCATTACAATCATGGGACAAATAAGAAGAAGACACCGAAAGCTAAAACTGGTGTAACAAAGGCTAAGGAGACAAGGAAGACATGTACCTGTTGCAATCATGAGGCTTCCTCCTCCAAGTCAGTTGCTCTTGCTAGACCCCCCATCCATAAGGTAAAGCAAGAGAACAAGAGAAGATACAACAGGTTTAACTGTTGGTGTTGTGGCAAGGTTGGTCACTTCGCCATAGATTGCTGGTTTAATCCCAGCTATGTTTTAACTCCTCAAGTTGATAATGTGAGAAAGACCACTCATAATGCTAACTCTCATAGGGGGAGGATACTAACAAGAGACCTAGGACCCAATCTTGTTTGGGCTCCTAAGGGATTCTAATCTTGTTTATGCAGGTATGTCCATAGGCCAATAAAATTCTTATCTGGCAATTAGACAAGTAATTGTTCCAGAAAATTCTTGGAACTAGAAGATTAAGGGGGAGTTTCTAGTGTCCCCTATTTAAAGAAATCAGAAAGGGGGAGAACAAAAGGAAATGGTTTATAGAGATGAAAAAGGAAAAGAAAATGCAAATCCAAATGAAGATTTCAGTAAGGGGGAGAAATGCAAAGCAATTCTAGTTAAGAAATGTAAGTCAATGCATTCTCTTTTACGTCATATTATTTTAATATCTCTGGCAATTCAATTTAGTAGATGGTGTTCTGACTTCTTCAAATAGGGGGAGATTGTTGGGTCTTGTTTCCACAAAGACCTTAATTTGAAGAAGTCCTCCTAAAACTAAAATGAATTGCTATTGTATTTGATGTACTTGTTTTGATGTGCTTGCAGGACTCTATTGTCAAGTGTAAACCAATGTCAGTCTACAGTGGGTCACCTAGCACAGGACCATACAATGTAATCCCTCATTGTGTGATCCATGGTGATGACCCATGTGTAGCCTCTCTATTGGGATACACTTCACTTCACAAGCATTTGAACTCATGGGACCTTGAAGTGTTGCTGATCATTAGTAGGAGAAATGGATTTCCAAGGGAGAAATAATTCCAAGTCATATACTCGAGTAGTTCAAAGGATATACTCGAGTAATCCAAAGAGCATACTCGAGTAGATACTATGATACTCGAGTAGTTCATAGGATATACTCGAGTAGTCCAAAGAACATACCCAAGTAGATACTATGATACACGAGTAGATGCTTTCACTTACTCGAGTATCTAGTTTTTCCTCTCTCGGAATTTTGCCTAAGTGTTCCTACACGAGTGGTTATCTATATACTCGAGTAGTTAAACTAATATACTCGAGTAGACCAAAGTCAAGTACTCGAGTAGTTAAATTTATATACTCGAGTGGATCGACTTACTCGAGTAGTTCAGCTGATATACTCGAGTATGTATTTACCAGATACTCGAGTCAGTTCTTCCAGATACTCGAGTAGGTTGCTCAGGATACTCGAGTAGTTTATACCATACTCGAGTAGTTTGGTTTCTCACAGATTATTTTCTAAGTCCAGACTATATGAGATTATTTCATATCCTCTAATATGATTGGTCCACGTGTACATGATTATGGTTGGATTTGACCGTTATAGAGATCCTATAAATAAGTCTTGTCAAAACGTCAAACCCTAAGAAGTATTTCTGAATCTAATTTCTATCGCTCGCATCGGGAAGCCGTCAAGTTCACGCCGACATATTCCTGTTCATCTTCTTCGTCGCCGGTCTTCTCCGATCCAAGGATTCAGACAAGAAGTTTTAGAAGATCAAGCTATTCTCAATCGATAGATCCAATTCTTGATCTTGCTGATTCTAGTTTTTCAGATCCAAGAGATTTCGCCTTGTCTTCCTCGATCTATTTTCTGCCGAGCCCTAACTCTGAAGAAGGAGGAAAGGATTGAAGATCCAGATCTGAATATCTCTGTTTGTATATTTTTGTATACATCTTTTATTCTTGTAGGAGTCTTGACTCCGAGTTCTGTAGATCCGGCTTGGATCGAGATTTGTAGGAAGGTTTTCTTCCGAGTGTAGATCCAGTTTGGATCGAGATTTGTAGGAACGTTGTTCCGAGGTGTAGGATCGTTTTGATCCGAGATAGTGGAGTAGCCAAGTCTAGTGGTTTACTAGATTGGTGAGGAAAGTGGACGTACCCAAGGTTGGGGAACCACTATAAATATTTTGTCGTCTGTGATTGCTTGGTATTGTGCTGTGCTGGTTCCTTAAATTTTTATTCCGCAAATAGACGCACATCTCACCTATTCACCCCCCCTCTAGGTGATTTAGGTAGACAACTTCCTCTCTCAGTCTCAAAGACTGACTCTCTTAAGGAAGACTTCAATAAATCTATTGAAGAATATAACAAGGCTCTTGAGCACCTTGACCTTAAGGAGAAAATCATCAAGGAGTTGGAAGAACAACTCTCGGCTGAAAAGAAACTTGTAGAAGGTTTCTCTAAGCCTAAGACTGTACTTCCTCTAATTGTTGAATTCTGAGCTAAGGGCAAGTGTGCTGGTCTAGGCCACAAAGGTGCTCCTAGTAAATCCTCTAGGAGAAGGAAGGCCAAGAGAAAGAATAAGGATGCCAAGAAGGCCTTGGCCGAGGAAAAAGGGAAAGCTCCTTTGGAGCCAGTCTCGTTCAAGAAAGTTATCTTTCCTGCAAACGAATTCGACTTTGAGTCCACCTATAGACACTTCACTAGGCCGATCCCAGAGAAGCCTAAGTCAAGGTACCAAGGTTGGACTCGCCCTCGTGACTTTGGCGAGAGTGTCTTCAAGGCACCTTATGAAGAGATTCAACTTCAAAGCTATGGACCTTATGCTAATGGTCATAACATTAAGAAGGAACCAAAGGTAAAATCTGTTGTGGAAAAGCCTATGAAGGAGAAGAATTCATGTAGTTGCCATCATCATGAAGCTTCTTCCTCCAAGGATGCTACCCCTGCTGGACCTCCTCTCAAGAAGGTCAAGCAGGAGATTATAAGGCAAAGATACAACAGATTTGACTGTTGGTGCTGTGGTAGAGTTGGTCACTTTTCCATAGATTGTTGGTTCAATCCTAAAAATGCTGCAACTCCTCAAGTTAGTAACGCGAGAATGACCACTCATGAGGCTAATACTCGTAGGGGGAGTATTCTAACTCGAGACCAAGGACCCAAACGTGTTTGGGTTCCTAAGGCTAAGTGATTATAATTGCAGGTACGTCCAAAGGCCATTAAAACGCCAATCTGGTATTTGTACAGTGGATGTTCTCGGCATATGACCGGGACAAGGAGCCTACTCAAGAACTTTTCACCGGTGTTGAACAGACCAAAGGTCATCTTTGGAGGTTCAGACCGAGGAATTACTAAAGGCTACGATATGATTACTAACAGTAACGTATCCTTTTCGGATGTAGCCTATGGTTAAGGATTGGAACACAATCTCATCAGCATAAACCAACTATGCGACAAAGGATACATGGTTGAATTCCATGCTGACAAGTGTTTGATAAAATCGGTTGACAACATGGAAACTATTTTATCAGGCACTCGAAGCAGAAATATTTTCTGTTTAAATTTCATCTGTATTGACTCCTCTACACCAGTATGTCTTTTAGCAAAAAGTAGTGCATCTCTTGCTGACCAATGTCACAAGAGACTAACACATATTAATTTCAAAACTATTAATAAACTATTCTCTCAGAACTTAGTACGTGATGCCCCTAATGTCAAGTGCGTTAAGGACAGCCCTTGTCATGCCTGTATAAAAGGCAAGCAAACAAGGAGTTCATTTAAAAGCATTTTAGGCAAGGATTTTAATAGAAGCTTACAACTTCTTCATATGGACTTGTTCGGTCTACTGCAAGTTAGAAGTTTTGGAGGTAAGTAATATAAGTTGGTTATTGTGGATGATTACTCGTGCTTTGCGTGGGTGTTCTTTCTGAAACACAAGTCAGATACCTTCAATATTTTCACTAATTTTGTTAGGCAAGTCCAGAACGAATACAACTGCTCCGTAGTCAAAATCAGAAGTGACAATGGAACGGAATTCAAGTATGGGGCCATGACAGAATACTGTGAAAGTCAAGGTATCTTTCACGAGTTTTCCTCTCCTCGCACTCCACAGCAAAATGGAGTAGCTGAGAGAAGGAACAGAACACTCATAGAGGCTTGCCGGACTATGTTGAGTGATGCCTCACTTCTAGAGTACTTTTGGGATGAAGTCGTCAACACTGCTTGTCATGTGCAAAATCGAGCTTTCATCAACAAGAACCATGATAAGACTCCTTACGAACTTCTAAAAGGCAGAAAACCAACCATTTTATATTTTAGAATCTTTGGTTGTAAGTGCTTCGTACTTAACAACGGCAAGTATCACACTACCAAGTTTAGCGAGAAAAGCTTTGAAGGTATTTTTGTAGGTTATATTAGCCATAGTAAAGCCTATAGAGTATTTAATAGAAAAACTCTGGTGGTAGAATAATCGATACACATTGTATTTGATGAGACGAGTTTGGTGCAAAGCAACTCTTCTAGTGTGCTCATTGAAGATGCAGGTACAAAGATAAAGGAACTCAGCTTGGATGAACCTACTGAAGATAAAGATAAAAAGTTCATCAAGATCACCTCTACAACCCCGAATGGAGAGGTAGATGATCAAGATGAAGAATTCATCCCAGCTGAAGATGCAACTCTAGTGGCTGAAGAGATCCCATATGCAAGGACTCTAGAGCTCAGACACCTAAAGGATCATCCCTTGGACTAGATCATAGGAGATCCCGGGGATGGTGTCAGGACTCGGAGAGGTACAACTAACGAGAATTTATTCTTAAGTTTTCTATCACAGGTTGAACCTAAGAAGTTCGAGGAAGCAAACTCGGATGCATCCTGATTTCTTGCCATGGAAGAAGAGTTAAATCAGTTCAAACGTTGCAAAGTTTGGACACTTGTTCCTAGACCCAAGAGTAAGAAAGTCATCGGAACAAAATGGGTCTACCAGAACAAGATGGACGAAGATGGAACTATTATAAAGAACAAAGTCAGACTCGTTGCCAAGGGCTATCGTCAAGAAGAAGGAATCGACTTCGATCAAACGTATGCTCCAGTGGCAAGACTGGAGGCGATCAGGTTATTCCTTGCTTATGCTGCACTTAAGGGCTTTACCGTCTATCAGATGGATGTAAAATACGCCTTCCTGAATGGTGACATAAAGGAAGTAGTGTATGTAGAGAAACCACCAGGTTTTTTTGACTCAACTTTTCCTAATCATGTTTATTTACTGCAGAAAGAATTATATGGT
The DNA here is from genome assembly GCA_039513925.1 of Platanthera zijinensis. Lineage (NCBI taxonomy): Eukaryota > Viridiplantae > Streptophyta > Magnoliopsida > Asparagales > Orchidaceae > Platanthera > Platanthera zijinensis. The sequence continues at coordinate 18,177,073 of CM077084.1, forward strand.
CTTAAACAAGCTCCTCGAGCTTGGTATGAGACGCTGTCTAGCTTTCTTCTTGAGAACAACCTTTTCAAGAAGTTTTCTAAACTTATGCAAGGGAAGTTTGAAATGAGCAGTATGGGAGAGCTGAAGTATTTCTTAGGGCTTCAGGTGAAACAATCTGAGGATGGAATTTTCATCTCACAGACAAAGTTCACCAAAGAGCTACTTAAGAAATTCAGAATGGAGAATGCAACCTCTATGAGGACTCCAATGGCCTCAGCTATGTCTCTGGACAAGGATGAGAAAGGGAAACCTTTTGATGAAACCAAGTACAGAAGCATAATTGGGTCCCTGCTCTACCTTACCGCAAGTAGACCAGATATAATATTTTCAACATGTGTATGCGCTAGATTCCAGGTGAACTCTAAGGAATCTCATTATAGTGCTGCAAAGCGAATTTTGAGATACCTTAAAGGTACACCAAATATTGGCTTATGGTACCCAAGAAGTAATGATAGTGAACTGATTGGATTTTCAGACGCAGATTTTGCAGGAAGCAAAGACGATAGGAAAAGCACTTCCGGGACATGCCAATTCCTAGAAAGGAGACTTATTTCCTGGAGCATTAAGAAGCAGAACTGTGCAGCCATCTCAACGGCTGAATAAGAGTATATCTCTGCAGGCAGCTGTTGTGCATAGCTTCTGTGGATCAAGAATCAATTTGAAGACTACAATATGAAGTTCCAGAACATTCCTCTGTTTTGCGACTCGTCCAGCGCAATAGCGATCGCCAACAACCCAGTCTCCCGCAATCGGACAAAGCACATAGAGCTTCGATATCATTTCATCCGGGAGCCTGTGGAGAATGGAGACGTAGATCTACAATATGTCTCCACAGACAGGCAAGTTGCAGATATATTCACTAAACCGCTGGATGAGACCAAGTTTTTGTTCTTCAAAACTAAACCTCTGGATGTCTCCACAGCGAGAGTTGCCAGTCATGTGACAAGTGGCACCAGAATCAATAAGCCATTTGTCCGATGAGGCTACAAGAGCATGGGAAGTAGAGGTAAGAAGAGAAGCCATCTTCAAGGAGGAAGAAAAAACCGGCAAGAAGAATTCTAACCGCACAGTTAGAAACAAGTCGGACAAGAACACGCCGACAAAGGAAGGCCCTGCGGGAAGAAAGAGGAAGAGACTACACGGTCAGGTGACAAGACACCAGCGACAAGGAAGACGCCGCGACCCAAATGCGGAACACAAAGCACAGAAGAGAAACCGCGCGAACACACCAGGTCGCAACAAAGAATGACGAGTAACAGCGGTAAGAGCAAAAGAAGCCGTCCAACAAAGAAGAAGAAAGAATAGAGAAAGAGGCTGACCGGTCAAGGTGACAACACACCAACGACAAGGAAGAAGTCGTGACCACAAGGAAGAACACACAACCGAGAAAAGCCGACAAGGAACAACAGAGAAGCCGCGTGACTAAGTCAAGAAAGAACGCGACAAAGAACCCTTTCAGGAAGAAAGAAGCCTCAGGAAGACAATCCCACGTGAAAAGAGAGAAGAGAGCGCGACCAGGCAAGAAGCCGCGTGAATAGAACAAGGCACATAGATTTGTGACTGGCAAAGAAGCCGCAAAGAAGAAGAAGAAAGAGAGAAGGAGTCCGCTCGGTCAGAGTGACAACACACCAACGACAAGAAAGACGCTGCGACCAGAAGAAGGAACTCGCAGAAAAGAGAAGCAAAAAACAGATCAACAAAAAAATCGCGCGATTAAGCGATGAAGGCGCGCGAACATGCGCAAAAGGAACTAGTCGCAACCAAAAGGTGACCAGCATATGGAGGGAAGGGTGGGAAGCAAGCCAGAAGAGACCGCGCAATGAGATCAATAAGCCGCGCAGTAACAATCAGATTGGAGCAAAGGATCAATGTTTCGCTCTGATACCATGTGAGAAATGAGTGAATAGACGCCAAAAAGTAAATAAACTGCAAAATTTTATTGCTCCAAAAAGATAATCATTACATAAGTATGCCCTCTTATTTATAGAAATCGGGGGAGGTGAGAGAATACAACCCACGATGTGGGACTAAATAACTAGCCGGGCGACTAGAGCGATTTGACACAGTCAAACCGCCAACTATACAAAATACAAAGAGAGCCTCAGAACACTGCTGACAACAATCATCCTGACGGTAGTTGCGGTTAATACATTGTTCGCTGAAGCGCCTTAACCATTCCAACTAGCTGTCCGCTGTGGCTAACCGCTAGAACGCTTGCTAACCGCCAGACCACCCATGCTCACCACCATATCGCCTGCTAGCCTCCTGTCTGCTACTGCTTCTGGATACCAATTTGTTGCTGCGGTCAAGCCACCACGCCACTGCTGGGGCAAGCCATCAAATCGCAGATGCTAGAAGACCTCAGACCGCCTCTGCTTGGATAAGAACCAGACCACTTGGACAAACCGCCAGGCCGCCCGAACAGCTAACCGACCGACCAGACGGTCAAACCGCCAAACTCCAACAGTGAGGAATTGACGAGATCGCTCCAAAGACTGACTGAACCGGCCTTCCGAAGATGGCGTTGTAGGGTGAACTTAAGTCGATGATGACAAATTGGATATCCTGGGTGGCCTTCCTCAGGAACTCACCCATTGTTACCGGTAGGGTAATTGTCCCTTGGACGGGAACTGGACAATTGCTGAAACCGTATACGGGTCCCGCGGCGGGATTAAGATGCTGTGGGGAAATGTTTCATGCTATAGAGAGTGGATAAAAACATGACATCAATTGAACTCCCGTTGTGTATGAGAATTCTTTTAACATTGAAGCAGAGATCTCCTATCCCCGCCTTAATGACAAGCGGGTCCTGATGGGGAATCTGCAACCCTTTGAGGTCTTTATTTCCGAAGGAGATGGTTGAATTCGGGTTGAGTTCTGCATCCTTGTGGGTTTCATTTGTAGTTTCAACTGAAAATATTTGTGTAGAGATGAATGGGGACCCGATAATGGTTTTGATGTTGCCTACCATTTGCCTGGCGCCTGGGGCCCCCTACAACGCGTTCTGCTGGCCTCTTCCTTAACTCTATACTTGATGGCCTTGCGCTTGTCCTTGTAAAAACCTTCCAAGGAGTCCCTGACGGACAAGGCGCTCGATTTCATTCTTCATCCCGGAACATTCCTCGGTAGTGTGACCAGTCGTGCAGTGAAACTCACAGTACTTTAACTGATCAGCTCTGGGGTTTGGCGGCGGTATTCTCAGTCGATAAAATGCCGGATCATCCTGATTTGCTTACATCACGTTGGTTCGGGTGGTATTTAGTGAAGTGTATTCTCGAGGAGGACACTGTCCCCCATTCCTTGGCGGCTCACGTCGACCATTATCATTTCGGTACTCATCCTGACGTCGCACTTCTTGCCTTACGAGGGCTTGTTCTTGTCCCCTCTTCCTCTTCTGCCCGCCCTAAAACTGCTGACGATGTGCTTCGATGACCTCGTCGGCCGTTATTTGGGCTTATACCCGATGAACAAGGTCTGGATAACTGGACACGATTTCCCTCATGAGGGTTGAATAGAAACTGCTTGGGCGGAGTCCACCCTTTGAGAAGCTTGGGGTCGACCCCCAGAATTTGACGCACGTCTAAAGTGAAGCGACAAAAGAAATCTTTGAGGGATTCTCCTTCATTCTGGCGGATACCCGAGAGGTGCGAGGGACCCCAAACAATTCTACGATTGGCAACAAACTACTCTGAAAACTGCCTTGCTAACTCCTCAAAAGTGAAGATGGTTCCTTCTCGAAGAGACTGAAACTAGGTGCGGGCCTGACCCTTCAAAGTGGCTGGGAAAACTTGACACAATAACTGATCTGGGGCATTGAAAATCCTCATTATGATTAGGAAATGATTGACATGTTCAACCAGATCCTCTGTTCCGTCGAACGTCTCGATGTTGGGGAGCTTAAAGCCATGCGGCACTGGATGTGCTAGAACCTAAGGAGCGAGCAGAGAGCCCTGATGGAGAGGGTGACATGAGAGGATGTCACATCATACAAGCTGTCAGTATTCCTGTGCGATCATATCACAAATCTCTTTGCGAGTGAGCCTTTCTCAAGGTGGCATGCGGGCTATTTCTTCCAGAAGATGCTGGCGGCCGCCTCCAGCGCCTCGATGAGCTGGGTGTGTGGAACTGGCGACATAAGAAAAGTCTTCAGTTCATTTTCCCCTTGGGGGTCTTGTTGTGGAGGAATGCGATCCTGAGCCAAAGGCGGGGGATTAGCCTGCACGGGAGGCTTAGGAGGAGCTGCAATGTTTTGAAGGAGGGTGAGCATCTCGGTATTACGCTCCTCCATATGCTGCATGCGCCCTTCCAAGACGGCTACGGTTGGCAGAGCGGCCTCCCCGCCGAGAGTCGCATTGACGAGTTAGTGAGAGGGAGCCGGCTAAACGCGTCCTCCAGGGGGTGATCCGTTGGTGGTTCGGGTGCTCCTTCTGACCAGGGAGCAAGTCACTAGTACCGCAGTGTAGAGGGTACCATCTTCTAAATCTTCGGTGAATGCTGAGAACTGATTCCGAGCCAAACTATTGCGGACAAACTCGACGCCCCGGTCGGACTGGAATAACTTGAATCGTCTTAGCTCTCATAGCAATCGAGCGCGCACACAGCCAAAGAGAGAGAAATTGTACACACGAGTTTTTGACGTGTAAAAACCGCTCAACCCGGTAAAAAACTACGGGACCGGGTCTGTGCCGGTCGAAATCCACTATCCACCAGTGATTATAACTTTCTTGGGGAATCGAGGGCGAGGGGCCGCTCCTCGTTACACTTTAGAGGTGAGAGAGAGTTACTTAGGCTCATGACGAGCAACAGACTGCTCCGCGCGAGATTGTTTGCTGGGGAATTGCGGACGAACAGGGCGCTTGCTGAAGCAGGCATTTCCTTCTCGTCGCTCGTTTGCGGACTCAGGCGGATTTTGGTGGTGAGGCGATGGCTTGCGAGTGGCTTAATGAAAGCTTGGAGGAGGCTTGAAGATGGCTTGAAGGTGGCTTGAAGGCGGAATCCGGCAGAGTTCTGGCCTGAGGAGAAAGAAAGCAGATGAGCGAAAATGTGAGAAATGAGGAGGCCTGAGCGCCTTTTTATAGCCTCCAGGAGGTGGTTACGGTGCTTACGCGGCTATCCGCACACCATAGCCACCGATATCATAATTTCAATTATGGTTTGGGGGAATATTATTTGCATAATATTATTCCCCCATTATTTAATTAATTTCCCCCACTAACCATGATAGTTAGTGGGTGGTTATCCCTAAAATGGACGGCGACGATCGCCGTAGAGCGATTGGACGGTGGGGAAGGTCCGACGAGCGCGTGCTGCCGCCTTAATGGCGGGCGACCACCGGTGAGGGAGGACCACGACGGGCGACCACAAGGATAGGAGACCAAAGGCCGTGGAGCGACCGCCCCTGCGGGCGGTGCCCCGCGGCCGGGCGGCGACGGTGGAGCGGCCACCCCTTGCGGTCGTCGCCCCACGGTCGGGCAGCGGCCGAGGAGCGGCCGCCCCTCGCGGGCGTCGCCCAGCGGCCGAGCGGCGGTCGTGGAGCGACCGCCCCACGCGAGCGGCCGGGAGGCGGCCGTGGAGCGGCCTCCCCTTGTGGGCGGCGCCCCACGGCCTGGAGGCGGCGTTGGAGCGGCCGCCCCCTGTGGGCGGCGCCCCACGGCCTAGAGGCGGCGGTGGAGCGGCCGCCCTCTGTGGGCGGCACCGCGCGGCCAGGAGACGGCCGCGGGGCGGCGGTTTGGATGATGCACGTAGTGGGATTAGCACGCGTTGGCGTGCGGTGATCGCGCGTACGTCGGTCAAATCCGTGATCCCACTAATTTGGTGGGGATCATGGGGGAGTTGGCTAACTGCACCCCCCGATTATTCTATAAATGGGCAATATCAAAATTTATAGGATATGATGTATCCCAGTTGTTAACTAGAATTATGTCTTCAAAATATAAAAAATCAACCAAAACAAGAAAGGGTGAAGAATGGGAGATAAGAACTTTGTATGTATTAAGTAGGACTATTTCTAACTATAACAAAATATTTGACTCATAATTTTATGTACAAAGCTCGGGTATTACTTTTTTCTTACGAATCATAAAAACCTTTATATTATGAGGCATTGTGATGACTATTGCCCTTGAGCTCATGCTTAAATATCATAACTTTGGGTTTCCATTTCTAAATATTTTACAAGATAGAATTATTCATGCTTTCAGGTTTCAATGGCCATGCGGACCCTCGGGAGAGCTGGAGTTCAGGTTGCTTGGTACATGCTTCACAATGCTAGGACTAATCTTGTATTACTAACATCGGAAATGAATTGTTTTCCTCTATGCAATATCAAAAGGAAAGTTTATCTTATGTGCGAGTTCATATGGACAACCCTCAGGACATAGCATAACAGTACACTATCCATGCATCTATCTTTTACAAGGATGCATGCTAGAAGCCCTTACCATGTTGACAAGATGGTCCGAAGTACTTGTTTTTCTTAGGAAGTGCTTGATTATTTAGCTTTTTGAAAGTTTAATGTGCAATTATTTCCCCTTGATATTGTTTCATTATCTTTGTTGTATTTAGTTCTTGTTAGCTTATTAAAAACTCATCATCATTGTTATCTCGTGTTCTCATTAGTAATAAGTGTAGGGGCGACTAGTCACTCAAGATAGTCCATATGTTCCTATCAAATTTTGAATAGGATTATATAGTATCTCCAGCGTAGAGCCTTACTTTAGGTAAACACGCAACCCATTGAATCACTTTGAGTCGGTCTTGACACGTGCATATGCATAATTAAATATCCAGCAATCTCCTCTTATGTCTGCTGCAAACCCGATGTCGGAAAAAAGGTGGTTTGCGCAATGTTCACCAACCATGAATCATTCACAAGTGTGCCCAAAACATTTGTCAAACATATTAGACTTAAAGGGAACTGTATGCACGCATTAAAATAAAAAAAAATCTCAATAGCATCATATCATAATCTAAAGTACAATCAAAGCACAAGTCCTCTCACACCTAGTGTCATAGGATCAACAAAAGAGTAAATATAGTCCAACGACAGATGTATAAAAATAGAGCCGAGTAAGTAGAGATAACAAAGAAGTAAACCAAACAGCACTCTTGATGTCATCATCCTCAGATATCTAGCAGATCGTACTTGTCAGGATCCCAGCTTGCAAGTGCTTCTCCATCGACAACAACTCCTTTAATTTCCAACATAGAATTTCATTTAGAATGGATGAGCCTTTGAAAATGTATATGTATCTGTTGGTGTTACCATGATGATCTAGAAGTGGTCAAACAGGTAGTGTTGTTGCCAACGCGATATGAGTCTATAAGGTCGGACATAAGAACGTTTTGAGAAGTTGGAGGAATGGATTGTGTTGGTCTTACTCATATGTGATGAGTGAAGGACCAAACACTTGAAGGCATCGAGTGCGTCGAGACCACACAACCAAGACATCGAGTGCGTCGAGACCACACAGCCAAGGCGTTGAGTGCGTCGATACCACACAGCCAAGGTGTCGAGTGCGTCGAGACCACACAGCCAAGGCGTCGAGTGCGTCGAGACCACACAGCCAAGGCGTCGAGTGCGTCGAGACCATATAGCCAAAGCGTCGAGTGCGTCAAGAACACACAGCTAAGGCGTCGAGTGTATCGAGACCACACAGCCATGGCGTTGAGTGCGTCGAGACATCTTGTCGATTCGTCATGTCATCTCATTCATGTTCTGGGTCTGCGGATAACAACGGTTCAAGCCTGTTTTGCTCTTGGGTATATATATATCTGTTGCCTTAGGGCTTGGAGATGTATGAGTTAGGACGAACCCGAAACTGACGGAAAGTGTTTCCCGAAGTGTCGATCCCGTCACTCTCGTAAGCCTCGATTCCGGCGCCCGCCGCCGTCTCCTCTCCTGGTGCAGACCTACCCGTCTGTGGAGACGCAGAGGGATTTCCATTCTCCATCCTGGATCTTGTTTGATAGGTGTCGGTGTTCTCCCCGTTCACATGGATTCCTGTAGAACCGCAAATCCATTTTGCATGAACTCACCCGCCGACTAAGAACTGTTCTGGGGCATTTTGATTGAGTGCTGACTCAATCCCACTCAGGTATACTCTTATTTTTGTTATGCAAACATCTTGATCAATGTTCATCACAAAATCCAAATTTTTCTTTAGGATTTTCTTAGACTTTATTCCGTTGCGCACATTTAATGTGCTATCAAGTAAAACCCTACAGTATCTAGTTCTATTATAAGAATGTAGTACTTTATAATTAGCTAGGAGGACGCCTATTCAGAGTATTATAGGTTCTACCTCATAATCCATTATTTGTTTTCAATGAAATGATCTTATAGACTTCTTGACACCACAACTATATCTGTTTTCCAATATGGAATGTCACAGTTACTATTCTCCTAAAGTTAACTGAAAACCATTAAGTTTGAAATGAATCAATTAACAAAAGAAGGTCAAACCAATTCAAATCGTCTTATCAAATTTGAAATAACACTCTCCTCCAAGGCAAGAAAGACGAATTCAGGCGAAGTTGTTAACATCAGATTTGGAATGAAACAACTCACCAGATTCGTGCTCAACAACCAAGAACATCAACGAAGCACAACACACTTGTTTTGATAAAGAAAGTTAAAAAAATTAAAATATTTGGACTAAGCCCAAACTGAATCGCCTAACCTTGAATTAAGGCTATACTAAATTGTCTTGAGTCTCATTTCCCCCACTATTTTGATTAATCGGTCTTTGGACATTCCCTTCGTCAATGAATCTGCTAGGTTATCCTTTAATTGCATGTCAATCAAAGTGATAATTCCTTATTCTTTCTGGTAATTCGACAAAACATGTCTCAGTCATACGTGTCTCGTCTTAGTAATATAAAAGTCATTCTTTACAACTTGAACAACTACTTGATTATCACAGTACAAGATCAAGGAATTGACAAGGGAATGTTAAAATCAGATTTCTAATCTAGTTTGTCTCTTTACCAGCCGAAGCTAAGTCAAACAACTCGGCTTCCATAGACGACAAAGCTATACAAGTTTATCGTTTGGATTTCCAAGTGATAGCAGCTCCACCCAGAATGAATATATATCCACTTGTAGACTGTTGCTACCAACTTCTGAACAGCATGAGACATCAGAATATTCGTCCACGGTAGAAGGGTAATCAGTGCAGCATAAAACATGATTTTTAGTATCTCTTAAGTATCTAATTAGTCTGTCTTTGACATCCCAATGCTCTTTACCTGAACTATTGATAAAGCAACTTAACATGCCAACAGAGAAGACAATGTCTGGTTTTGTACAATCTATGACGTACATGAGACTACCGATTATCTTCGAATATTTCACTTGATCAATATTGGTACCTATATTAGGACTCAACTTAACGTTGTGATTAAACAGTGTCTCCACAGTCTTACAGTCTTTATATCCCAAAGTTGAAAGAAGTTGCTCTATTTAATAAGCTTGGCTAAAAGTCATACTACCCTTGTTAACTCTTACTTTCATACTTAACAGGGTATCAACGAGACCAATATCCTTCATGTCAAATGTTTTGCGAGAGTGAATTTAATATCCCTCTGTGCAGCAAGATCCGATCCAAAAATCAATATGTCATCCACATATAGACATATGAGGACTATCTTATTTGACAATGAATGGTGATAAAAGAATTTATCAGAAAGATTGAACTGTTATCCAAAGCTCATTATCACTTGGTCAAATTTCATGTGCTACATCTTAAGCACTTACTTATGCTCACAGGTTGACTTATCTAGTTTACACACTTTACCTTTTAGATCTTTATGTACATAACCATTAAGTTGTGCTATGTAGATTTCTTTATCATGTTTTCTATTCAAGAAGACTGTTTTGACATCCATCTAATGAACTATAAAGTTTTCGATATAGGTTAAAGCGAAAAGAATCCTAATAGTCGATAGGTAACAAACAAGTGAATAAACATCAAAGTAGCCAATTCTCCAATGTTGTTTATAACTCTTAGTTACTAAACGTACTTTGTATCTTATTATAGACTCATCACTATGCAATTTCTTTTTTAAGACTCACTTGCATCCTCAGACTTTAGCTCTTTTCTGCAGGTCAACTAAATGTAAAGTGGTTGTTTTGTAGCAGCAAGTTCATCTCATCATCAATGACTTTTGCCCACATTAATGAATCTCTCAGATCTCATTGCTTTATAGTAGGAGAATAGATCATCCTCTAAGTGGTAAGTGATAGTTTTTACTAAAATTCTTAAGGATTCTATCTATTATAGATGCTCTAACATGGACAAGTTCAACCTCTAATGATTGGGGAATAGTGCTAGATGGGTCTACTTCAGGTTCTACAAAAGATTCTGAGATCATGTCAGTAGACCCAGAGATGTTCAAGTCACGATCTCTGATAAATTTATTTTCAAAGAAAATAATATCTCTACTCTATTACTAGATTAGTGGATAAATCAAAAAATCTGTCTGCCACACTATCTTCTGCACTATTTAAATAAAAACATGTTGTCATTCTAGGTCCCACCTTAGGTCTTTTAAGATCTTGTATTCTAACATAAATAATACAACCCAAAGTCTTTAGAATGTCATATCTAAAAGGATGACTGTGCCACAACTCATATGAAGTAGAAGTAGGCTAAGAGTGAAACACTCTATTCAGAATGTGATTTTCAATTTGTCTGCCTCTCTCCAAAACGAATTGGGCATGCTAGCAGCGAGGATCATATAATTTAACATCTCTGTTAAAGTTCTATTTTTACGCTCAACAATATCATTTGACTGAGTTGAGTAAGGAGCTGTGATTTCAAAGATTATACCCTCAGAAGCACAATTTTTTTTAAATTCAGATGCAGTGTATTCTCCACATTGATCACTTCTAAATCTCTTAATCTTTAAATTTAACTAGTTTTCTACCCGAGTTTTGAAGACCCGAAAAGTCTCAAAGGTTTCATCTTTCGATTTCAATAAGTTTTAATATCTAAAATAATTGTATATGAATGTAATGAGATACTTCTTTCTCTCTCTAGTGACATGACTCTGGAAATTACATATATCATAATGTATAAATTCAAGAAGTTATGTGCTTCTAGAAACTGACTTGAATGGTTTTCTAGTGATTTAGATTTGCGCACACACCTCACACTTATCAAATCGAATAGAGAGATTTAAGGGGATGTTATAACTTTTAGTTAGCTATTGTATTTTTTATAGTTCATATATCCAAGTCTATTGTGTAATACCTTATGATCAATTAGGATTGAACTTATTTGGTTAATACTATCATTGTCTAGGGTAAGTCTATATATTTCATTGATCAAATATGCATAACCAAAATAATGTGAATGAACTGTTAAAGTTATTCTACCATTTATGTTTGCGAAAGACATTCCGACCTTATCTAATAAGATCATTAAAATTAAATTTTTAGTTAAACTATATACTACTTTAACATATTCTAAAATTAAATTTTTATCTGAAGAGAGGACTAGTTCCGCTATCCCAGCATGAGTCATATCGGTCTCTCTTCCATTTCAGTTTTCTACTTTTTCCTTGATCACCGTGACCCCAGTCAGAAGATCTTTATCATTCGTCACATGACGAGTAGCACTGCTATCCAGCCACCACTCAGAAGATGCACTGTAGTGACTACTCCCAATCATAGCCATGAATGACTTGGGATTAGAGTTATATACCAGCATGTTTGTAGCGTTTTGTTTGTCTTCCTCCTTTTTCTTCAAAGCCTTACACTCAGCGGTCTAGTGACCCTACTTGCCACAGTTATGGAACTTGCCATCCTTTCTTTTGAGAGAAGGTTTTTTGACCGCCAACTATACAGAGCCTTCACCTTTAGGTGTCGGTGGCTTCCAGTGAGGCTTGCCATAATGAGAAACAAAGTTGACAGTCTGTGAGGACAGACCAACTTGCTCCAAGCTTTTTCCAGTAATATTTTGATCCTCAATGTAGATGACTTTTTATGTTCATCCAGTGTGATCTTCTCCTTCAGTCTGTGCATTCCAGTCTTGAAGGTGATCCACTAAGGAGGCAGCTTGCTTAGAATCAGGTACACAAAGAGTCTGTCAGACATATCAAAATGAATGTCCTCCAGCTTGAGACACAGATTTTCTAGCTCCATGACTTGAGAGGTGATTGCATGTTAGCACTGAATTTGTTGTTGAAAAACTTCCTCGCAAGAAGAGTTTTTGACAGTCTCTCCTCCTTCTGAAAATGCGTGTTCAGGCGATCCCATATCTATTTTGCGGACTTATACACATTGTATATCAGGGCAAGTCGAGGATTCATAGAGTTTAGGAGGTAGTCTCTGCAGAAATTCTCATCTTTGCTCCACTAATATTCATCCACTTCCTCACGGGTCATGGAGAAATCTCTAAGAATGGTGTAGAAGATCTTACGTTCTTTCATTCCTAATTGGACATGCAGCTTCCAACTAAGGAGGTCAGTGGCATCAAAGGACTGTAACTTGACGATGTTGTAAACACTCTTCTTCGACATCTTGCTTTGATTTAAAACCAGAAAACTAGAACAAAATCACATGATTCGTGCGTAGATGACCCAATTTCTTCAGAACCAATCTAGAGAAAAGTTTGCTCCTCTCCGTATGAATGCAGTTGCCAAAAAACTAGATCCACACAAATATAAACTCCGTAGAATTCTATTTTAGTAGATGTGCACTTGGACTTTGTTTCTTCAGAACCAAACAGCAACCAAGAATCAAACTCCGATTGATTAGATCTCAACAATGACGATTTCCACGACGATCTTAACGATTGAGAAGAGATTCGACAATGGAGAACCATCCAAGATTTCCACAGGATCACTGCAAAATGAACTAAGCCTAGATTGGGAGGCTGTAATCAAGAGGCTTTCTCCCTCCTAAAGGAAAACTAGGCAGAAAATGGCAAGATCCCTTCCTTCGATCGACACCAACGATCAGATCTCCGATTGCAGTGGAGAAAACTTGCGAAACCGAGAAACTTTTCCTTCTTCCAGATCTACTACAAGAACGAGGGAGAGTGCAGATCTCGGGATCCAACAACATCAGTGATCGGACTATGTAGGGATCTGTAGCTGGCGGCGATACCTCCAGCGGCCACGAGGTCACCGATCAAGATCAACGACAACAATGCACAGAAATCTTGAAGAGATCTGTAAGGAATCCAACAGAGATTTAGATGCGGCAAGAAAACTTCCTCCGACTGGATGAGACCGATCTGGAGATTTCCTCCCTGCGGCTACAGCTCGCGAAAAGGAAAAATGGAACAAGATCCACTGATCCTCTTTCTCCCGAGAGGCGCATGGAGCAAAGATCGCCTTCCTCCTTGCGATCAGTAAAAGGAACCGTGAGCGGCCTTGGAAGAAACACGCGATTTATCCTTCAAGATTTGAGTGGCGATGAGAGCGACCGGTGGAAACATCTCTCGAAAATCGGGAGTGTCGGAGGAATCGTAAAGAGAGCAAATGAGCACGAGTGCGACAAAACCCTAGTGCAAAATTATCTTGAGAATGTAGGGATGGCTAGTCGCTCAAGATAGTCCATATGTTCTTATTAAGTTTGGAATAAGGTTATATAGGCTCTGTTTGGCTCAGCTGCAGTGACTGTAGAAGCAGTGGTGGGAAGCAGTGATGGAATAATCAGCTGTTTAGCAGAGTGATGGCAGAATCTTTGAAACTGTTTGGATGCACAGCTTTCAGAGAACTGTTTCAAACGGAGAAGCTGTTTAAGGCTCTATTTGGCGGAGCTGTTTGGTAAAATAGCTGTGCGGTACACAATTTATTTTTCTAATTTTAAACACAAGCAACACTAACACAAAACGAACAGATAGTTCTCAAAAGAGTTTTTCATTGTTAAAAAGCATAATGATGGACCGTCCTGCTGATGAAACTTGTCCCTCAATCATCGCTCGTTAACTGCACATCAAGAATAAATACCAATATCAGGAAATTTGTAGCAGGCTTTACAATTATAAACGTAATTATGTAGTTTACCTGTGATATTGCGTGAGTTGATCTGTAATGTATTCCCTGGTATTGGTCATTTGAGTAGCTCCTGTTACTTCAAATGAAGATGGCGCACTGTTAGGATTTGGATCCATAGTTCTTGGACGATTGTTTGGTCGCAACTCATATGCCTCTGGATGAATGAAGCTTTCGTTATCGTCGCATACATCAAACTCTGGGTCTGATCGGGATGGATGTCTTCTGATAAAATTATGAAGTGACATCGTAACCACCACAATGACACACTGTTTTGAGAATTCAAACTGATGCATTTTGCTTAGTATGACCCATTTTTTCTTCAAACACACACACACACACACACACACACACACACACACACAAATAAACACAATCACAATTCAAACACACACACACACATACACACACAAATAAACACAATCACAATTCAAACACACACAAACACAAACACAAACACACACATTCAAACACAAACACACACACATACACACACATACACACACACAAATAAACACAATCACAATTCAAACACACACACATTCAAACACACACATAAACAAAAACACGAACACACACACACACACACACACACACACACACACACACACACACACACAAATAAACACAATCACAATTCAAACACACACACACACACATACACAGACACAAATAAACACAATCATAATTCAAACACACACACATTCAAACACACACACACACATAAACACACACACACACACACACACACACACACACACACACACACACACACACACACACACAAAAATAAACACAATCACAATTCAAACACACACACACACACAAATAAACACAATCACAATTCAAACACACATACACACATACACACACACAAGTAAACACAATCACAATTCAAACACACACACACACACACACACACACACACACACAAGTAAACACAATCATAATTCAAACACACACACACACACACATACACACACACATAAATAAACACAATCAGAATTCAAACACACACACACACACACACACACATAGACAAACACACACACACACACACACACACACACATACACATAGACCAACACAAAACAGTCTAACCAATTACGCACACACACACACACACATACACATAATGACATAAACACACACATAAGAAAGCATAGATTGCAAGAATCCATTACTCACTACATTTTTAGAAGAATAAAAAGTGGAATTGGTAGTATAACATAGTTTTCCAATTAACAATAGTATGATTTTCTAAGAAGGGATGCCCAAAGAATTACCAAGAAACGAATCCAATTGAATCGAAAGAAATTGGTTTAGGATTCGAGCTACCTACCATGACGTTGGAGAAGAGCTGCCTACCATAACATAGTTTTCCAATACCAGAGGTGTGCGCCGATGCGTCTGTCTTTGTCGTCGGAGAAGAGCTTCGGGAGAGGCATTGCTGAGCGCTATGTATCGGGCAGAAGTAATCACGCCGGCGTCAACAAGCAATTTGTGCTCGGGAGGGACGCTATCGATCGATGGAGGCGGTGCGTCGGTCATCGTCGAGAAAGACGATCGTGGAAGTAGCAGCTGCGCCCGGGAAGAAGATTCTCGTCGCCGATCTTCCCTGTCGGCGGAGCGGGGGTTAGGGCAGAGGCTATCGCGAATTTTGCGCGATCCTGGAGTCGTGAGAAATTTTTGCAACTCCTGATCGCTACTTTTCCACGATTATAGCGCGGCAGCGATTGATAAAAGTCGATCCCTATTTTCTGTTTGGCGAGGCGGCACCAAAAGTTGTGGTGGACTGGAGCCTAAACGTGCAGCCAAACAAAGCCATAGTATCTCCTGCGTAGAGCCTTTCCCTTGGTAGACACGCAACCTATTTGGTCACTCTGAGAGTCTGAGCCAGTCTCGACATGCGTAGACATATAATTAAATATCCAATTCTCCTCTTTGACTACCCAGGATCGGCTCCCTCGTGTTGTTATTGCCGATGGGACTTCTGCTTCTGTTCATGGAAGTGGAACTGTGTATCTCTCATCTTTGTAGCTCAAGGACACTCTCTATGTCCTCACTTTCTCGTGCAATTTACTCTCAGTTCACGCTCTCTGCACTCAGATGAATTGCACTGTTACTTTTACTGGAACCACTTGTTCTTTCTCTGATTCTGTATCCAAAGCTACGATTCCTACTGGGACTGTCAGTGGTGACCTCTTTTTCTTTGACCAAGACATGGCTCTTTCTGCTACTTGTTTTATTCAACTATGGCATCGTCGTCTTAGTCATCCTCCATCTCGCCTTATTCATCAACTTTTTCCTGACCTGCCTTCAGAGGACCTTCCTTTGCATTGTGAGGCTTGTCAGTTTGGTAAACATCACCAGTCTTCTTTCCTAGCTCAGAAGGGACGTAGTTTTTCGCGTCATTTTCAACTTACTCACTCTGACATCTGGGGTCCTTCGCCAACTGTCACTATTGGTCGAGGCAGTTTGTAATTTGTTATGTTCATTGATGATTTCTCCAGAAGTACTTGGTTATATCTCGTGAAGGACCGTTCTGAGCTGTACTCTATTTTTGTAACCTTTTATACTGAGATTTCCACAAAATTTGGTGCGCCTATTCAAATACTTCGTATTGATAATGCCAAGGAATATGTCAGATGTCAATTCTCTGACTTCTGTGCGAGCAAGGGTTTGGTTCATCAAACCAATTGTGTATATACATCTCAGCAAAATGGCATTGCTGAACACAAGAATCGTCATCTTCTGAATGTTGTTCGCAGTCTTTCCTTACAAATGAATGTCCCTCGGTCTTATTGGGGTCATGCGGTTCTTCTCTCTTGCTATCTCATAAACCGTATTCCCTCGTTTGTTCTTCAAGGAAAGACTTCATTCTCTATTTTGTATCCAGAGGCCGAATTATATACTCGTGTAAGTATATAATTATAATCCAGAGTACTAGAATTATATACTCGTGTAAGTAAAAATATACTCGAGTACCAACTTTACATACTCGAGTACATGGAAACATACTCGTGTATGACGAAATATACTCGAGTATACGGGAATTCCAGAACTTTGAAAATTTTATTTTTCTATATTCGCACACCGAGACTCTTGTCGCTCCCTTGCAGGTATGATTTAAACTTTAAATACCTCCTTAAACCTAATTAGGGTTATATATAAATAGAAAAATCGGAAAATCCTTTCCACGATTTCCATTATCTCGAGTAAGCCGTCGACGATTCGTCTTCCAGAGCCCGCAGAGCTACGTCTTCCCCGTTTCAATTTTACAGAAATTCGGTGATGGCCCCCTCAAAGATTGGGATCGGCTCGGAGCTTGATCCTGAAGGGATAGCAGACCTCTCGGATGACTTCCGTAATCTCTTGATCCTGTTCGATACCGCCGGACTCACCTTCCTCCTGTAGTCTCCGTGTAATGTTCTTCTTTCCGATGTTGAAGAATTCTACAATAATCTGAAGATAAAGAGAAATGGTACAGTACTGAAATCCAAGGTAAAAGGGGTAAAAATCCATCTGGACAAGACCTCCATAGCTACTCTGTTACGACTGCCCGTGGTAGATGTAGAGGATGACTTAGGTCCTGAAGATTCCAACAAAACAAGCTTATTCTGTTGAGTAGATCCTGAAGCCAATTCCTTTAACAGAGCAGATTTCAATACAGAAGGTAAATTCCTGGTGGATGTAATTTCTAAAGTAATTATGTGCAAAACCTATTCGATCCGAGAGATATCCATGCATATGTTTGACATTATGCAAGCTATCGTCTGCCGAAAGAAGTTCCAGTTTGGAATGTTGCTACTGGACAAGATCAAGGACAGTGTAAAACACCCTAATTTTGCTAGGATTATTTCTCTACTCCTCCATGAGATTAATCCCGAAGTTTTCAATTTATCCAAAGGAACTCCCCTCCACCACATGAAAAAGGTCTCCATTTCTTCTATCCAGAGATATGAGATAAAACTTCAGAACACTGCTCAAGCATCCAAAGCTCATGTTACCAAAGAAGATATCCCCAGAGAACCCAATGTTTCAGATGACAGGATTCCATCTCCTCCTTTACATCAAACTAGTGACACCTTGGGTGCAATTGTTGAGGGGGAGCCTGCTTCATCTAGCCCTCAGCATCAGAATTCAGTATCTCCATCTCAGCCAGCTCAGATCAGAGATCCATCCCCTTCTCCATCATATATTCTCTCAGATGTACAAGTTCAAGAGGACATCCTCTCAACTGCTGCAGATATCGACAGATTCATTGAAGAGCTAAGATCAGATGATCCCTTGCATCCAGAAGTATCAGTTGTTGTCTCTCCTGAGCATCAACTACCTGAAGATCAGTTTCCTGTAAAGGACCTATTGCTATCAAAGCAGCCATCTCCCTCTCCCTCCCCTTCTCAGTCTCCTGCTGAAGACCCAAATCAGCATGAGAGTTTCCTCCTGTCCGATGACGAGGACATATCCCTAGAGCATGTTGATCCACCTCTGAGAACACTGAATTTCTCTCTCCCTTCTTTCATAAATCCAGAAGATTTAGTTGAGATAGTACCTACAAAGAGAGCTATAAGCTCAGTTGTGATTGAAGAATTTCCTCCATGGGTAGCCCCTGTTCCTCAAGCCCCTGTTTCATCCTCTGCTCCAGCCTCTGCTCCCCCCAGTTTTTCTGATATTATAAGTAAGATTGAGCAGATGCTCCTAGAATAGAGAAATTACTTTGATGATTCTCTGAAATCAGTAAAAGATAAGGTCTCTACTCTTGAATCTGAAATGAGTAGAGGCTTTGCAGAAATTCAAGCCAATACTGATGAGTTGAGAAGACTGTTTTAGTTGGGTGGAAAAGCAATAGACCCTACTATCACTAGTATAGGTGAAGTAAGGAACCAAGCTGAAATAGTGGCATACAATCAAATTCAGTTGGACAAAAGGGCTGAAGCAAACGTTATGAAGGTTTGTGAGGAAGTTGGAACTTTCAGAGATGAAGCTATTGTTAAGCTATCTGTAGAAATCAGCAAGGGGGAGAAAATAGTGAAAGAACAAGTTGAAAAAATCTCTGCCCAGTCTCAAGTTACTTTGGATGGAAAAGTTAAAGAAATGAAATCAGATATTCTAGCCCAACTTCAGTCAGTTAAATTCTATATATATGATACTTCAGTCTGGGTGCATAATTAGAACTTCCCAGATTTCCAGCTTGATCCTACTATCATTCCCGAAAGTCTAGATCCTCTTGAGGAAAATCCTCCTTCAGATGCTCAGGTTCATGTTAACATTTCAGAGGTTGTGCAAGTCTTCTCTCCAAGACCTGCTGGTGAGATGTCTGAGCCTCCTCTATCTTATCTTGATGTTTGGAAAGATGATATTCCTAGTAGCTCTCAGGGACACTTTGATCAAGGTGCTTCCTCATCTAGAAGACCTGCTGATCAGGGTGCTCCCAGCAAGAAAAGAAAGTATGGTGACAGCGCTTCTGCCAGCCGTTCTGCACCTAGGAAAGAGCCAGCCCCAGTTCAAGAGGAAAGACCTTAAGTAGTGCATGCTGAAGTCTTGAGTCCTACCTCCAAGTCTCTGATTTTTGATACCTTGAAGCTGGTGATAGATTTTGGAGAACATATAGATCAGTTCTACAGTTCCTCTGAATGGAAAGCCTATGACGTATCCTAGATAAAAATCAGATTGCATGACAAGCGATGGGGATACAATAATCCAGCTGCTCCTCCAAGGCCCAGAACTTACTTTCCTAAACCTTTAAGCTACTTGGAGAGGCAAAAGCTAAAAAGAGAAAAATGCATAGAGAAGCTTATCCTTGAGTGAATGATGATGTGGAAATGGAAATCTCTATTATATATATCTCTGATTATGGTTATCCTTAATTATTATTTCTTTGCTAAAGTAGTTTACTACTTTATTCATCATTGATATATGCTATCATTGTTCTTTTTACTCTAAATAATTCACCTTAGTGTAGAGTGTGCTGACTTCTACAATAGGGGGAGATTGTTGGAAATTGTCTCCACAACACCTCAGATTTGTAGGAAGTCAGACCTTGAACTAAGATGAATTAAGTTTTATTTGATATTGTGTTTGATTGTATGTATGCAGGACCTTATTGTCAAGTGTATACTAATGTCAGTCTATAGTGGGTCACCTAACACAGGACCATACAATGTAATCCCTCATTGTGTGATCCAAGGTGTTGACTCAGGTATAGCCTCTCTATTGGGATACACTTCATCTACATGCATTTGGACTTATGGACTTGGAGTATTGAAGATTATTTCAGTCTGGAATTTTTCTAAGTCCACATACTTGAGTAGTATCCTTCACATACTCGAGTGAGTCACTTAGTACTCGAGTAGATCCTTGGACATACTCGAGAAGACTCTGTATACTCAAGTATATGAGCTTATACTAGAGTAGATTTCTTTTACTCGAGTAGGTGATATTTTATACTCGAGTAGATGGTTAGTCACTCGAGTAGGCTATGTATTATACTCGAGTAGAGCTTTTTGTATTCAGTCTGAACTTTTCCAAGTCCACATACTCGAGTACTTCCCTGATATACTCGAGTAAGTGACTTAGTACTCGAGTAGATTTGTTTTATACTCAAGTAGTTACTCAGGTACTCGAGTGGATCCTTTGTTTCTATTCAAGTAGGTTGTCTTCTCTGTACTCGAGTATTTTCAATTCTTGTACTCAAGTATGTTCTTCAAGTTTTCTTTTCTGAGAAGTATTTTTGTGTTACACTTGAGTATATTTTCCCATACTCGAGTAGGTCTTATCTTACTCGAGTAGTTGTTTCCTGCTATACTCGAGTAGTTTCTCTAGTCACTCGAGTGGTTCTTCCCAAGATACTCGAGTAGTTTCTCTCCTTGTACTCGAGTATATTCCTCTCTTATCTACTCGAGTAGCAGACCTCTTATACTCGAGTATATCATTTCTCTCGGGTATATTGGTTCAGATTTCCTGGAATATTTCTAAGTCAAGATTCAACGGGTATTTTGAATTACTCTTTTCTGATTGGTCCACATGTCGTCAGTAAAGATTAGTATGACCGTTGCAGATCTCCTATAAATAGGTCCTTTCTGATTTGACCAACAAAAAAAACGACCACATTTTTTCTTTTGAGGATACAGAGAATATTAAGAAAGAAATTTTCCGAAAACCTAATTTCTCTCAACCGCCATTACTGGTTTCAGAAAGAGCTCTGGATCGTCCTTCTCACAGCCGCTGCTGCCGATCTCTAAGTCTCAAGCGATCCAGAATCAAGAAGAATCATCTGATCACTTCATGCTTCATCGATCTCTGATATTTTTATTTGATCGTGGTGATTCCAGATCTCAGATCCGTGGATTTCTGTCAAGACTTCTTCAACATTTTCTGTCCAAGCCGAAAGCTCTCAACGAAGAAGACAAAGCCAAAGATCCAGATCTGTGTTATTTTGTTTGTATTTTTCCTCAAACAATTTTTTTTATAGGAGATTTATCTCCAAGTGGTAGGAAGTTCTATCTTACGAGTGTAGTTCCGTTTGGGATCGAGTTTTGTAGGAACGTGGTTCCAAGGTGTAGGATTGGTTTGCAATCCGAGATAGTGGAGTAGCCGAGTCTAGTGATTTGCTAGATCAGTGAGGAAAGTGGACGTACCCAAGATCGGGGAACCACTATAAATCTCTTGTCGTCTGTGTGATTGCTTGCTTACATATTTGTGCTAGTTGCTAAATTTTTTATTCCGTATTAGACGCACATCTCACCTATTCACCCCCCTCTAGGTGATTTAGTTAAACAACTTATATCTTTCAATTGGTATTAGAGGGCGATTTCACCGGCAACTCTCTTGACTATGAAGGGTGATACTGCAGTCTGGGTTCAGATGGCGATTTCACAGGCAACTCTCTCGACAATGAAGTTTGATGCTGGTTTTGATATAGACATGGACTCCTTCCGTCATTCTGAACAAATATTCTAGGACATTCTGAAATTGTTTGAGGATTCGACTCTAAAGAACTTCATGACCACAAGGATCAAACTTCTAGTTACATAAATCAAAGAATGGGTTCACACTACAAGGTTTCCTGATCAGACAACAGTTACTGGATCAATCTCTTGAAATCAGGTTACTCTATCACCAAAAATTCTTTCTGAAATTTTTGGTTTTGTGAATATAGAAGATGAAATAGAAATATCTAGTACTGAATTTGATGAGATGCTAGATAGAATTAAACATAATCATGGAAACCCTAATCACCTGTTAAAGAAGAATTTTTTTGTTGAATATAAGTTTTTGGCCGATGTGGTCGGCAAAGTTTTGTTGGGCAAACATTCTGCACACGACTATGTCACCAGGAAACAATGTATGTTGATGTGTGCCTTAGTTAATAAGAAATCTGTGAATTGGGGAACAATTTTATTTGATTCAATTAAGAAGAAAATTAACAAGAAGGATGTCTGTTTTGGTAGGGTACTAGGAATTTTCCTACAAGCTAAGTGCCCTGAACTCCTGGTCTCACAAACCACCCATATCAATGCATCCAAGTGGCTTACTTCTGCATTGTTTGGAAGATGGGAGAGGGTTATCCTAAAACCATCAAGGGCTACCTCTTCCAGAGCAGCTTCTGAAAACACAAGGGCTGTATCAGCCACTCTCCAAACCCCAATAGAACTCTCACCTCCTCTTATTTCTTATCCTCCTCCATCTCCACACCATTCCCCTATTTAGTCATCAACTCCACATGATGACTCCCTCATTCCTCAATCACCTATTCAGTCACCCATACCACCCATTTCATCTGAAGATATTCCATCCACTTCATTTCATCATGAATCACCCATTCATCAGTCACCCTCATCTCCTCTAATTTCTATTCTACCTAATTTCAATCTATTTTCTCCATCTCCACCTCACTCCCCTATACAAGAAAAAACTATTCCTGATGACACTCATACTATCATTCCTCCATCATCCATTCCACAAACATTCTATCTCTACTCCAACTGTACTAACGGCTTCATCCCTTCTACCTCCACTTCTTCTACTTCCAATCAACCTTCAACATCTACTCAGAATCCTAATGAGTTTATGTATGTTGATTTTTCTTCTATTTCTGCTAACTTTCTTGAATTTATTACTCCTACCCTCAAAAAGCTTATAGTTGAAGCCATAGCTCCTCTTGCTGCTTCCATTTCTGCTCTCTGTTCTCAGATATCCTCTTTCTCTACCGTCCCTTCTTCTGGGTGCCTAGATTCAGGTCTCCTCGGATCTAGGTAGGGGGAGATGTTATATGAAGAAGCTCCTCTATCTTCAGTATCAGTTCCAGAGGTCTCAGTAGCAGCAGCAGTGGTCAGTCAACCTCAAGATTAAGAAATGTTTGTAGATTCATTTGAAGAAGCAGTTGCAAAAATTCCTGAAGTTGCTACTATTGGGGATGTCTCTATTAATCCCATAGTCAACTTGAGTTCTTTATTATCAGATTTTGATACTCTGTACAATAGTTATTTTCTAGTTTTTGAGAATTCTTCTAAAGATATAATATGTTATACTGCCCTAGTTGATTCTTCAGTTTTAGAACAACTAAGAAAAAGTTTTTCAGTTATTTCTCCCAGTAATATTCCAGTCCCTGAGACTGTAGTAGCTGATTGTATAATAGATCCTATAGAGCCATCCTGTTCCCCTCCAACTTATGCATGGAATAAATCCCCAATGCCTAATTTAGATGATATTCTTTTTGAAGACATGGAACAAGATGACAATGTAAATATTCAAGCAGCAGATACAGATATTACAAATACATTCCCAGTAGCTTCAATTCCTGATCAGTTAGATTTGATTAAGCAATTAGATGATCTATATGATCAACCTGCTGAAGATTCTGATGATGATGAAGAATCAGATGACTCAGATGATTCTAGTTCTAAGAAAAGAAAGTATAAGAAAAAGAAAGTTCTTGCAAAGGTTATTCCTCAACCTTTTTCTACTACTGACATTCCATATTACATCTTGCATGGTTTAACCCTCACTCCAGACCTTCCCTACTGGATGAGATTTTCTAGGAATGAACAGAAAAGGAGGAAGAAAATGAAGAGATATAATTCACCTCTAAGGTCTAGCAGAGGACCTCCTCCTCCTCCTCCTCCAACAGCAGGAGCAACAGGAAATATTTCTCATAAGTCTACTTCTCATAATCACTCTAGTCCTTCAAAGTCAGGATCTCAAAGCAATAAGCAGCAACAATAAAAGCAGGACAATCAGCAGTCAAGCCAAAGGAGCTCACAACAATCAGATTCAGAGAGGCCACCTTCACCTCATTATGATCCAGAGTTTGACCCAAACTTTAGAATGGCTAGATTTAATGAGCTTATTGCTTTATCTCAAATTAAGAAAGCCAAAGCTGAAGGAAAAGATACGTCACAGTTCTCAACCATGTCCTCCTACAGAAAGAAGGAACTTGATAAATACTAGGTAAATAACTTATTTAATGTTGATATATACATGAGTTTATATCCAGAGGAAGTAGTGCCTAGGACCGCATCTTTGAAAATTATTGGCTCTCAAGATCTGAAGATGAGTCAATAGGAAGTTGTAAATCCCAACAGGAAGCTAGTCTTCTCTAAATCTTTCTCTGATGCTCCTAAGAAAGACAATTGATTTCTGATTTTATGTCTTTTAACTGTGTTATTGTTTTTGAACTCTCACATAGCTCTTAATTTTATATCTGCTAGAAGTTTTTCTGATAGATATTTTATGCTTCGTGTTTTTCTTTTGTAAATAGTATCCTCACCCAAATAGGGGGAGATTGTTGGAACCCTATTACTGATTTGGGCTAGGATTACTATTAGGATTATTAGTTTGACCCAACATGTATAGCCCAGGGTCATAGGTTATTCTTTCCAGGGTTGCTACTTCAGAAGAACTCTAGAGAAAAGCAG
Organism: Platanthera zijinensis; assembly: GCA_039513925.1. Classification (NCBI taxonomy): domain Eukaryota; kingdom Viridiplantae; phylum Streptophyta; class Magnoliopsida; order Asparagales; family Orchidaceae; genus Platanthera; species Platanthera zijinensis. The sequence goes on from CM077084.1 coordinate 18,202,038, forward strand.
TTTAATGAATGCAGAATTCAGTTCGGTGAATGCAGAATTTAGTTCGACGAAAGCTGAGCTCTGTTCGACGAATGCCGAGCTCAGTTCGACGAAATCAGAGTCTTAACTCTGGGCTTCGCTCGACGAATGCTGAGCTTTGCTCGACGAACATTGATCTCTTCTCGAAATCTTAGCTCGACGAACTATAAGCTCAGCTCGACGAACTATATTCTCAGCTCGACGAATTCCAGATTCAGTTCGACTAATTCTTTACAGTGTTCAGGCCGTTATTTTTATTCAGAGGAAGAATGATTTCAGGCTTAATTTCAGGGGTATTATATTCTCAAGGCAAAACAATTTGAAGTCTTAATTACAGACATCTATGACTCTGATATTTAATGCTAAATATTCTTAATGATTATAGCCTCTCCTAGTAACATTAAATATGGAATTTTTCATAGAGTTATTATTTCTAATTAATTGCCAGGGCAGTTAAGGAATGATATTATTCCACATTTTTGAATCTAGACATTGCAAATCCTCAGAGATTCTTCAGACATTTCAGGAAAGTTTTCTAAATTCAAATGTTTGAATTCTTCTCAGCATTCTATATATATGTACAGAAGATTACTGCCTCAAGGTTACTCACTCAGACATACTGACTTAGAGACTTGTAGATCAACACACACTCTTACAAAATTAGATCTTCAGTCTCTGCTTATGAAAAATCTTCATATTCTCAGATTCAAGAAGGCCTACACCCTGAAGAAAAGACTTCCTATCCTGATCATAAACTCTACTCAAATCAGGGGGAGCCTTTTAGTTTCATCAACATCCACTAGTCTTCTCTAAGAATTTTGACAAAGAAGACATCATCTCTGTTTGTTTATTTTCATAAACTATGTACAGGGTTATAACTCCCTTCAAAAGTTGACCTCTTGGTTTCTAAGTCACCTGATCAAAAGACTTAAGTTGGTTTTTGGGCACCTGGTCAAAAGCTCGAAGGGTTGCTATATCTCTCTTAGAAAATAGATATTCTGGTGGCAGGGCACCTGATCAAAAACCTATAGTGGATTCCTACCAGGGTGGTAGAAGAGTGGATGTACCCAGGTTTATTGGGGAACCAGTATAAATTTCCTTGTGTCGTATGTGATTATTATTCATTTTATTTGTGTACTGTGATTTTTCCTTTTCATATAAATATATATATATATATATATATATATATATATATATATCACTTACTTTAAATCCACTATATAAATAAATTAAAGTTTTAATATACACTATTCACCCCCCTCTACTGTAAAGTAGATCTATTCCTCACTTTCATCTTGGTTTGTGGTACCCTAGAAATAATGATTTTGAACTAATAGGGTATTCAGATACAAATTTTGCAGATTATAGAGAAGACAGGAAAAACACATTGAGATTAGATATCATTTCATTAGAGAGCATGTTGAGCAGGAAGACATCAGTCTTGAGTTTGTCCCCACGGACAAACAAGTGATTAATATCTTCACTAAGCATCTAGATGAAGTCCAGTTCAACACCTTCAAATTTGAGTTGGGTATGTTGAACTTGGAGTAGAATCATTATGTGGACATACATATGTGCATTTGGAAGATTAACCTTTTGCAGGTGATCAAGAAAGAAATAGACTAACTGTCCAAATGTCGAAAGTGTTGAGATAATTGATGGCGTCGAATGCATCGAGTGCACTCAACACATTTAATATGGTGGATCAAATTATGGCTAATTCTCGAGATTAATCTCTGTCATTTATCAAATTGTGTAAATCACGACAGGTACACGTCTCTCCATATTCTCGAATATGGGTAACTATAAATAGAATTGTGTGCCTAGGATAAAACACATAGTTCCTTGACCTATTTGACTCACTACATTCCTGCCAAAATATTCTCAAGAAAAGTTCGTCAACTCTCTGACAACTCAAGGATTCAATGGAACCCAAAGGTGTTGGTTTCCTATTCGAGGGATTTGAACTTATTAGGAATGGATTCAAGGATGCTCCTGAAGAAGTATAACTAGCTCTTCATCTGCTGAATACCACCGACCTAGAATTTATTCTGTCTGAACCAAGTTCCATTTGGAAAAGAGAAGTGTTGGAATTATATGCTAATGCCAAAGTGGACTCATCTTCTAAGATGATTAAGACATCTATCAGTGGAAACAAAATCAAGATTTCCTCAAGGAGGTTGGGCAAGGCCCTGAAACTGACTATGTTTTGGCCCTCAGATGAAGAGGATGAACTTTTTTGTTGAGGATGTTAAGTCAGCACTTAAATGGTGGGGCCTATCAAAGCACACCACAGGTTCTGTCAAGAGAAAAGAGATGAACCTGAAAGGGAAGTTCTTGGCAGATGTCATAGGCAAGACCTTAATCTGCAAGACTAGTTCTCATGTCAAGATTTCAAAAAAAATGTTTGAGATGATTACTATAGTAATTCTTTCAAAGAAAACCGACTGGGAGAAGATTCACTTTGAGAGGATAGTGAAATGTATTCTTGAACCCAACTTGGCCAGGTAGAATACTCTCCTTATACTTGCCAAGCTCAACTCCAGGGATCCTCAATGTGAGGTTAGGAGATAAGATACATCATATGAGGAAAATGAACTCAAGGATGTTTGATAGGTGGGATAGAGTGTTGCTTTCACACCAACTGCTAGCTGACATGAAGAAAAAAAGTGGTCACAATAACTGAAGAGAGCACTGGATGCAACTCTTCTGAGATCAGAGGTAAAGAGCCTCATGACCCACAGCTATTTGAATCAACAACTGAAATCAGGAGAGATGTTAGTGCTCAGGTGTCTATGTCATTAGAACATGCTGTCAGAACTCTACCAAGCAGTGTTTCCCAAACTGAAGACACTCCAAGAGAACCTGCTGAGAAACTAGTTGGTGTTGTTGTAGACAAAATTTGTGTAGAGATTGAGGGGGAGACTCTCAGAGTAGATGCTCCTGCTGAGGGGGAGCAAGGTAAATCTTTAGTTGGTTTACAAGACCAGATTGACTCTTTCTTGGATAACCTACAGGAAAGAGTAGGTCAGATTCCTGATGAATCTCAGTTACTGCCCTCCAGTGCTCAAATTGAGGAGGCGTAAGTTCTAGAACTAGTACAGGAAGATGCTCTTAGGGTTGATGCTGATTTGCCTACAGTTGATCTGGATGGTGCACAGTCTGAGGGGGAGATTCATACAGAGCTCCCTATGCAAGAAACTAAAAATGTTATTGAGTTATCTAAGGCTGATGAGCCTGCTGCTGATATTCCTGATCACTCATCTTTGTTTAAAGTTACTGACTTTTAAGATAGAGAGATATAAGGAGGGATGACGAAGATGTTTGCTTTCAAGGGACATCTCAACAGGCTGATGTAATGTCTTCCTCCTTCCTGGCTCAATTGAAAGGACTATTAGATGATTAGAGGACACAAATAGGACACTATGTGGATGATTCTATCAAAGAACCGAGACAAGATCTATCCACTGAGATCAAGTCCATAAGATTTGAAGTGAATCTACTCATGGCTAACACAGTTGCATTCTTTAAAAGAGCTTCTTCAGTTGTTACATACACTAAAGAAAAGCTTGCTGAGATTATGCAAAAGAAAAATGAGTTCATAGAAAATGAAAACATCACCTCAGGAAACATGGAAATGGTACATATAGTACAAAAGCAAATCATGGAAGCAAACAAAGTCATTCTAGAAAGAAGAAAGGATTTCTACACTCAGTACTTAGATGACCACATGCTAGAGGTTAAGAATCAAGTTACCAAAGATGTCAATTATTTGGCTAAAAAGATTTCCTCTACCAAGGACTCCCTTACTACAGTCGTAATTGAAGAATTCATAAAGGGAAAGAAATTAATGATTAAGGCAAGTACAGAAAATGCAATTTGGACTTCAAATGTTATCAGAGGATCACTAGGCTTGGATCATTTTGTATATGATGATGTTCCTGCTCCTGAAGGTCAAACAAATGGTGATGGAGTTGAAACTATTGTTGAAACTATTCCAACCTTCAGCCCCACCACTCAACAACTATCTAAGAGCAAAGGCAAAGCTACTGCTAAGGAAGATGCTGAGATCAGGCAAAGCAAGAAGAGACACATCGAAGAGGTGGAGTCTAGGCCTGATTTTGAACTGTGAAGTCCTCAATCTAGGACTATTATTTTGGCTACCTGGGATCAGATTAGAGAAAACAAAACTGATAGAAATAAACTGTACTGATCCATGGAATGGGATAAACTTAAAAGAAATGAAGAGATAAGGAGAAAGTTCAGAAAGAATAAGAAGGATGGTACTGTGCATCCAGATGCTCCAGAGCCTAGTAAATATTTTCTAAAGCCATACAACTACTTTAAAGGAAAAGGCAAAAAAAGATAAAAATAGAGGACAAAGCTGCTAGAAGGCATAGCAGGGGCATAGTCATTAAGGAACCTGATGCCTAACAATGACATTTGTAGTCGATTCCTTAGGGCCTTAGGGATATAAAACATTATTTTTGACACACACTTCTGTTTATAATTATCAAATTTTGGTTGTGTGTTATTTCTTGCTCTTCAATTCTGTAAATTTATCTTTTCTGTGAGTTAGTGTATATCATTGACTAGGATTCTGACTTCTTCAAATATGGGGAATCCTGACTTCTTCAAATATAGGGAGATTATTGAGTCCATTGATCACAATGTCCCAAATTTGAAGAAGGCACACAAGTCAATAGTATACACATATTTGTATTTGATATGTGTTCTAGTTCAATGTATGCAGGTTGTCCACTATCCATTGATTAGATAGGTTGATAGGGTCAGAAGTTTAGTTAGACTCAAGATAGGATACTATAGAGAGGCAGAAATTTACCGAAGTCTAGAAGCATTGATTGAGTACACATCACTCAACACTAGAGGCTTAAAAGCGTTGGCAGAAGATCAGTCATTCAAAGCCTTAGTTGAGCTAGACTCAAATCTGGCTAAGTCCAGAAGCGTTGAGTGAAGGCCATTCACTCAACGCCTACTCAAAGAAAATTTGTCCAAGTACAAAAGCATTGAGTGAAGAAGGCTCACCCAATGCCCTATCAAAGAAAGAAAAAAAGTTCAGAAGCATTGAGTGTAGAAGGTTCACTCAATGCCCTCAGTCAGAAATTATGTATAAGTCCAGAAGCATTAAGTGTAGAAGGTTCACTCAACGCCTTCAGTCAGGATAATTGCCAAGTCTAGAAGCATATAGTGAATAAGGTTCACTCAATGCCATCAACCAGAAGGATTCTATTAAGTACAATTGTGTTGAGTGATGAAGGTTAACTCCATGCCATATCAGTTAAGCTATCAAAGGCAACACCGTTGAGTGATGAAGGCTCACTCAATGCCTTAAAAGTTAGATAGTTATTCAGGTAAGTGTTTTTTGCATTGAGTAAAGACTTACCACTCAACGCTTCAGTAGTTAACACTTAAAGTTCAGATGTGTTGAGTCTCAAGGAAACACTCAACGCCTTTATGCGTTGAGTCACAAGACTTCACTCAATGCCTATGCAGACTATATGGTGAAAGTTGCTAAGTTCACAAGCACTGAGTCATGCTGACGTCATCCTAAATTCAAATGAAGCGGGTTTTGCGCGCTAAAGGAAAAATGGCGCAACACGCTTTCTGTAGTACAGTTAATGATATAGCTACTTTACAGCTGCCCATACCACTTACCCATACACACCAAAGAGACATTACAGTTGAGGATATAAAATTTGATACAGTACAAAAAGAAAAACATGGATATTTTTTTCCTTGGTGGTTGAAGCCAAAAATATTGAAAGACTTCAGCAAGAACTCAAACTCTAATTTTCTGTGAGGGTTAGCTAGCAGAGCACTCACTATTGTTGCTTTTATTCTTCAACACTGTCGCATTAAACTTCAGATATACTCAAGCCTGAAGGAGCGGAGCTCTACATCAGTTCTTCTCAAAACAAGTAGAATAACTTTGAAGATTTACTTTCTTGCTACTGTGAAGAGTTAGGAATGTTTCTATACAGTCCAGGAAGCTGACTCAGAGGTTTATTTCTCTAGAGTCAATCACCACAAAACTTTATTCAAACTGTAGGATCACTGTGTGATCTGAGTTGTAAGCCTGTATTATAAAGGTCGAGTGGTAAGAGATGCTTTCTTTGAGTAGGTAGGGTTTAGGAGCTAATTTGAGGAAGGGTTGTTGAGCCTGAGGTAGGAGTTACGTAATTATGAGTGTAGGGTTGCTGAACTCGAGGTAGGAGTTGCATAACTCTGAGTGTAGGGTTGTTATGCCTGAGATAAGAATGTATTCAGTATGAGTTGTAGGAGTGATATTCACTCTGAGTTGTAAGATCCCGAGGGATCTAAGGTCTAAGTTCAAGGAGCTGAGGATATATGAGAAGTTAACTGAATCTAGTTCACTGCTAGATAGGCATGGGGGGAAAGTGGATGTACCCTAAATAGGGGAACCACTATAAAATCTTGTGTGTTGTTGTGATTCTTGAAAGCTAATAACTAACTCTAACACACATCAAGCTCATAACTCTAAATGATTTAAAAGAGCCAAAACAAACCTATTCACTCCCCTCTAGGTGTTTAGCTACCCTTAAACAAAGAATTTCACAGAACTTTATAGCTCCAAAAAGTTACATAATATATGAGTATGCCACTTATTTATAGAAAAGGGGGAAGAGAGAGAAAACAAGAGTGAAAATAAACAATGCCCTTCACATGCGACTAGGCGGTTACACAAAATTTAACTGCTCAGAGCATGCGGTTAGGAAAAGAATAGATGTTTAACTACAAAACTCCAATGCTAGATTTGTCGTCTATCCGCCTCCATTGATATTGCTGCGGTTAGCACAACCTAACCGCCAAATAAATTTGCGGTTAGACAAATCTAACCGCCAGACCGCACCAGAGATATTGTATGAGAACTCTGAACACCAATGCTTGATCATCAACTGGATCTAACCTCAGCACTCCGCACAATTACCTTAGAAACATTGGCAGACCGCTAGAAAGGTCTGCCTATCCAGACTGCCAAGACTGTACCTCCATAAAGTCAGAGCGCCATTTAGAAGATTAACTGCAAGGGCTCTAGTCAAGAGACCGCCAACCCTGTCTGCCAATGCTAGCCGCCAGACTGCCTAACAGTATAGGCTCCAATACTGCCAAGCCTCCAAGGATAGACCGCTACTACATATTGTCTATCCGTCAGGTGTGTCTGCCAGGGTTAGTCGCCAGAATGCTAAAATCTATCCTCCATAGTTAGTCACTAGACCATTGAACTATACAGGTTTCGACACTCTCTAACTGCAGGCCGCTTCATTTTTCCCTCCTCTTTCTTTCAAATCATTGCTAGTCACTCTCAACTAACCACAGTCTCAGCCCAAACTGCTCGTCGTAAGCTAGCTTATCTCCTGTGTGGTCTTCTCTTGCCTATTGCCCGGGGTCTTCTCTTATCGCCTGCTCGCGGTCTGCTTTTACCTCCTGCCCGTAATCTGGTCTTGCCGCTCAGACCGTACATCCAATTCGTTATGATCCCGCATAGAGGCAGACTGCCTTTCTTGTTGCTAGCTCTCCATTTGTGTGCCTGTCTTTCCTCTCAGGCCGCACACCCTGTTCGCTAGTCTTTTTCCCCTAGCCGTGCCTGGGCTTTATAGGCTCTTCTGAAGCACCTTTTTAACTTACTCGTGTGGCTATGATTGTTCCCGAGGTCTGTGGTGAGTTGTATATCACCAACATCTCTCTTAGTGGAAAGGAGAATTTTGTTGAGTGGGTACACTCTGTCTGCCAAGTTCTTCAGACGAAGGGTTGAAAGATTTGGTTTATAGAGCCTAAACACCTAGAGGGGGGGGGGGTGAATAGGCTCAAATCCTTTTTAATAACTTAGGCAATTAAAAATTTTAAACACAACACAACTATCACAACATAAAGAATAACAATCACAAAAAATTCACAGCACATCACACAATGGTTTATAGTGGTTACCCAATTTATGGGTACGTCCACTCTCCCCCTTCACCTATCCAGAAGAGTACTGGATTCGGCCAAACTTCCTTCCACTATCTCAGATCCTCAGATCTTACAACTTAGAACCCAACTAGTTCCACAGCTCAGACTTCTTCAAGTCCTATAACTCAGATTCTTCCCAAGAATCCTACCCCAGGCAACAACCCTACCTCAGCCTTAACCACCAGTCCTATAACTCAGATCACTAAGATCCTACCTCAGGCACTCAGCCCTACCTTAGCCTTAACCACCAAACCTACAACTCAGATCACCAAGATCCTACCTCAGGCACTCAGCCCTATCTCAGCCTTTATATGTTTAGGCTAACAACTCAGAGAGACAACTCTCATACACTCAGATTTACAAGTGATCTTACGGAAAAATTGATTGTTTAAAATAATAAATTCTTCACCCAGATAGAAAGAGAATGAGGTGAAGACTTTCTTGATAAGTTCTTGATTGAACTGACTTCTTAAGATCCAACCTATCTTAGCTTCTTCAAAGCTTCTTGAATTTGAATAAAGTAAGTTTGATCTTCAAATAAAGTTGGAGATGATCTTCAATCCAGCTTTGTATTCAGAATTAGATCTGAACTCCTCTTGTAGACTTGTTCAGGATCTGCCTTCTTCTTCCGTGTTTGTCTCTTAGTTCGCCGTTCACTCTTCACTATTTTCCTATTCTCTGTTTGTGATAGAATAGGTCTTTATATATAACCCATCAAAGGTTACTGGTTGATCTGGTACATAATGGATTTCTGACAGCTCTGACAGATATGATAGCTTTGTTACTTATGACAGCTGTCAGGTCTTCAGTCTTGATATATGACCCCTTCTTGAACTTCTATCACAGCAAAGCCTTGTTAGGATAACACTTCAAATGTGTCAACACAAATAGAACATGTGTTGACACTAGTATTGATGATGCCAGCACAGCTCCTATTATGTCGACGCAATCATTCTTTATCTTCTCGACACAGCTTCTGTTGGATGTGTCGACACAAGCCCTGTGTGTCGACACAACTGCTTCTAGTCTCGACATAGCTTCTGTTGACAGATTTCTTGAGTGTGTGTCGACACAAGTCCTGTGTGTCGACACAACTGCTTCTAGTCTCGACATAGCTTCTGTTGACAGATTTCTTAAGTGTGTGTCGACACAAGTCCTGTGTGTCGACACAACTGCTTCTAGTCTCGACATAGCTTCTGTTGACAGATTTCTTGAGTGTGTGTTGACACAAGTCCTGTGTGTCGACACAACTGCTTCTAGTCTGAACTTATATGTTTCGACACAATTCTCGTGTATCGACATAACTGCCACTGACAGAATTTTTGTGTGTCAACACAAGTTTTGTGTGTCGACACAATATGGCTTCTGGTGTCGACACATTTCCCTCACAAGTGTCGACACTTGTACATAGAATATTTTCCCGCATTTCTTTAACATGCACATTGAAACTCAACATCCCATCAAATACACATTGATGTATATCATTGAGTTAAGTGAGGTTTCTCCAAATCTGGTACACAGTTTCTAGTGTACCCAATAATATCCCCATATTTGGAAAAGTCATAACCCTTAGTCAATGATATACACCACTTATAATAAAACAAAGATTAAGAAGCATATAATCATTACACAGACAGGGTAACTCATAATGCAGAAACAACATGAAATATCATCACAGAATATGATAAAATTCATTAATCAGGAATTAGTTTTTGATTTACAAGATTTTTTAGAACAAAAAATTACACAGTTCTAAAACTAGCCTATCTATCCCTAAGATTGATCATGCTCCTTGATAACTATTCCTTTGCTAGATTGAATCTTAGCATGCACCTTGGATTCTGTGTCATCAGCTGGCTTCTTCCCTTTTAGATCTTTCTTTTTGAGCTCTTCTGCCTTAATCTTCTGTCTTTCAAAGTAATGATAAGGCTTTGGGAAGTACTTGCTAGGCTCCACAGAGTTAGCAGGTAACTTCCAAGCTTTGATATCCCTTCTAAACTGATGTATAACATCTTGCCTTTTCTGATATTTACCCCACTCTTGTTCAGAATACCATTTGCCTCTATCATGCATATTATCTTTCATAGCTTTCCAAGCAGTAAGAATGATATTTCTGGAGGTTGTACTCCATTGTTCAAAATCAGCCTTTAATTCAGCCTGCTCTCTGAATCTTTTCTTAGATAGTTGAGCTTCTTTCTGAGCATCCCTAGCTTTTTGTGCTTCTTACTCTCTTTATAAAGCAGCTTCAAACATTTCAACTTTTTCAATAATAACATTATGTGCCTCCTGTGGAGGGTTATACATTTTACGTACTGCCTATTGTACTTCTTCAAAATCAGATGGAGGATAGGTGACTTGGGCAACTTCCTGCTGAACCCCTTCAATGTAAGTAGGTTGAATACCAGATTCAACAGTATTATCATCATCACAAAAGGGTGGATATCCAAGAGTAGCTCTGATGGTATTGGATACCCATTTGGCATGATCTGAGCTTGCTTTGACTAACACTCTCTCCCCCTTTATGACTTCTCTGGCCATATGATCTCTTAGATCATCCTTATGAAACCTTACCTGATCAGCCAGAAAATCTATGCCCTCTTTGTAGTAGAGTCTGAACTTCTACAGTTTATCAGAAATAGCCTTTTCAGATGCTTGGATTGCTGTTTGGATAGTATCTAGATCTTCTTTGATCTGGTTAGATACTTCAGTTTTCACATCAGTAGCAATACCTCCCATTTTTGTGCGAATAGCACCATGTGAGTCTGTGAGATTTTCATTCATTCTGAATTGATTTTCTAGAATATATCCTTGTTTATCTGCAATGTCAGCTATTTTAGTTTTCATGTCCTGTTGTTGTGTTGCCAAGTATACTACAACATTACCTCCCTTATGGAAGCAATCTGTCATATCCTTCTTATGCAAATTTACTTCAAATCTGATAGACTTGATATCTTGGGCCAGCTGGAACTGCATTTCTTTGTGTGACTCATCCACATATTTGTCCAGAGCATGTCTTTTCTCATCCATTTTTACTTGCAGTTTCACCAAAAGTGAACTGAAGTCTATTCCTGGAGCAGATGTTTGAGGGACAGTCTACAAGGCTTTCTTATAGCCTGTGCTCCTCTTCCTGAGTGCCACCGGCTTCCTTTTCTTGGCCCTGGTGGCTTCTTCATCTTCAGAAGAATTTGATGAACTTTCTATAGCCACAGTTTCCTTAGGACTTGAGGCATTTAGTGGCATCTCCCCCTCAGTCCTTGCCATCTCCCCCTCAGTTTGAGCTCCTTATAAATCAAATAATAACTCTTCCAGAGTTACCTCCTGCTGCATCTGAATAGGAGGGATAATGTTCTCTTTTTCTACAAATGGTTCTCCCTGGACATCAAGATCCTTTTCTAGGGTTTTCTCTAAACTAGAGGAGTGGAGTTGCTCAGCTTGATCTGGGTCTGATATATACACATCTTGTGCTTCTTTCTCAGTGATGATTGTTGCAGCATTGTTGATTTCTGAGACTATGTCCATAACAGTATCAGTTGCATTCTCACTATCCAGTGCAACTTCAGCTATAACTCCCCCTTGGGCTTGCAACTATGATTTTTCAGGTTCTTAAATAATTGTAATCTCAGTGTTGTCTCCCCTTGCAGTGGAGACCATCTGGTTTTTTGGTAGTTGAATGCTCTCCCCTTGTGCTCGAGCCTCTTTAGCTGGTGTTGGTATAGGTGATTTTCTTGGTTGTTCTTCATCTGAGCTAAAGTAAACCTGCTCTTCAGAATCACTAGAGCTGAAGTCAACCTGCTCTTTAGAATCACTAGAAGATTTTGCTGCCTGGGTGGTAGTTTTCTTTTTCTTATCCTTCTTCTCTTGTTTCTGTGGGGTAGAAGCATGTTTTGTCAAAACTCTATCCCATCTGGATAGTATTCTCAGATCTATTCTCCTCATGTGATTAATCTTGGTTCCTAGAGTTTGATTCGTCACTTCTGGAATGGTGGAAGCCAGAAACAGGCTTAGTATTCTACCCAGATTGGGCTTCTTGGCACTTTATTTGATCTTGTTAAATATTACAGCAGACCAGTCTGTTTTCACCTTGTATATTACTCTGGTCATGAGTTTGAACATATAGGCAGAAATCCTATCATGTCCTCCTATTTTGCATAGAATAACCTTGCCTATTATCTCGGACAGGAACTTACCCTGGGAATTCATTCCCTTCCTGGTCATTGAAGATACAATCTTGGTAGTGGGATCCAGTCCACACCATTGGAGTGCATCCCTAGTCATGGATGATGCAATATCATCTTCTTCCTTAATCTTGGGAAGCTGAAGTGACTTTCTTATATTCTTCAGCGAGAGTTTTACTATAGTACCAATTAAAGTGGACTTTATCTTCTTTCCCTTAGAATCCATTGTTGCTGACGAGTAAAATTCAAGAACCTCCTTCTTCAAGATCCTTGTAGGTTCTGAGAACAAGTATTCCAATCCATTTTCAGTGATTAGGGTAATCATGGCCTTGATTTCTAGGGAGGCAGTCTCGAATGCCTTGCGTACCAGTTCATATCCCTCGTTGACCTTGTCTTCCTATTAGGGCACCATGAGTGAAAGAGAGAGAAGAGAGTCGACGGGAGAATTTCTTGTCGACACAAAGTCTAGAGTCGAGAGTTCTGAAAGCACATTTGGCCAGATTTTGTCTTCTCCTATTTATAGTTTACTTGTAAAAGGAAGGTCAAAAGACGCGCCTGACTAGGGATTTTACTAGTCGACAAATTTTTACATGTGTCGACATAGACAACCTAGGTCTCAACAGAGCTTTGTAGGTGCCGTCATGTCTATGTGTCGACATAATTTTGCCTGTGTTGACATAGACAACTTAAGTCCTGACAGAGTATTGAGGGTGTTGATATGCCTATGTGTCGACAATGATTTTTGTGTGTCGACACAAAAATCTACTAGTACATGGTCTTGACAGAGTTGTGTCAACACAAACTTCTGATAGTGTCGACACAATTGGCTTGTGTCGACACAAACTTTCTAACTTAGCCAAATTTCTTGAGAAATTTTGTGCTGACCTAACATCTCATTCTAGGTTCAACATACCTAATTCAATTTTAAAAAAAATTGAATTTACTTTCATCCAAAGGTTTTGTAAATATATCAGCAATTTGATTGTTAGTGTTGACAAATTCTAGACTTATGTCTTCTTTTTCAACATGTTCTCTGATGAAATGAAACTTGATTTCTATATGTTTAGTTCTGCTATGTGAAACAGGATTTCTAGCAATAGATATAACACTAGTTGAATCACAATATAATGGAATTCTACTTATCTTGATGTCATAGTCTTCAAGGTTATGTTGTCTCCACAACAACTGAGCACAGCAACTGCCTGCAGCTATATACTCTGATTCAGTAATGGAAATAACTACACTTGTCTGATTTTTGCTGCTCCATGACACCAACCTTCCACCTAGGAACTAACATGTGCCTGTGGTGCTTTTCCTATCTTCTTTGCAGCTTGTAAAGTCTGCATCTTAAAAACCTATTAGCAATAAATCTCTATTCTTAGGGTACCAAAGACTTAGATTAGGTGTGCCCTTAAGATATCTTAAGATTCTCTTAACAGCAGAATAATGAGTTTCCTTTGGGCAAGCTTGGTACCTAGCACAAATACATATGACATATATGGTGTCAGGTCTACTAGCAGTCAAGTAAAGTAGGGAGCCAATTATCCCTCTATACAAAGACTCATCAACAGGTTTTCCTGTCTCATCTTTGCCTATAAGCATGTCCCCATTAGAGTTTTCATGGTGGAGGCTGACTCCATGCCATATTTCTTAATTAACTCCTTGGTGAACTTAGACTGAGATATGGACAATCCATCATCAATCTGTCTAACTTGGAGTCCCAAAAAGAATTTCAGCTCACCCCTGCTGCTCATCTCAAACTTCCCTTGCATAAGTTTGGCAAACTTACTACAAAGGTTGTTTTCAGTAGAACCAAAGATAATGTCATCAACATATATCTGGACTATGATGATCTTACCTTTTGATTCCCTAAAGAATAGAGTCTTGTCAATCTTCCCTCTTGAGAATTTATTCTCAATAAGGAAAGCAGACAGTGTTTCATACCAAGCCCTAGGGGCTTGTTTCAATCAATATAGAGCTTTCTTAAGCCTATATACATAGTTGGGATAAAGAGAATCTACAAAACCTGAAGGTTGTTCAACATAAACTTCCTCTTTTAAGTCACCATTCAAAAATGCTGACTTTACATCCATTTGAAATACTTTGAACCCTTGATAAGCTGCATAAGCCAGGAACATTCTTATTGCTTCCAACCTTGCCACTAGGGCAAATATCTGATCAAAGTCTATCCCTTCTTCCTGTCTGTAGCCCTTTGCTATCAGTCTGGCTTTATTCTTGATTATCGTGTCATTTTCATTTAACTTATTCCTGTAGATCCACTTAGTTCCTATGACATTGTGGTTCTTTAGTTTAGTAACCAACTCCCAGAATTTACATCTTCTGAATTGATTCAACTCTTCCTGCATGGCATCAATCCAATTTGTTTCTTTCATAGCCTCTTCAAACTTCTTAAGTTCCATCTAGGACAGGAAGCTTGAACATAGAACTGTGTTCATACTCTTGCTTCTGGTCGGAATTCCATGTCTTGCATCACCAATGATTTGGTGTGCTGGATGATCCTTCAAATGTCTTCTTGCTGGAAGAAATCTGTCCACCTCTTGGTCTTCTTCATTATCCTCATCTTGATGTACTTCATTGTCTTCATCTTCATCCAGTGAGTCTTGTACTCCCCCTGGACAGTATCCATAATTTTATTCATCCTGTCTTGCAGGTTGGTCTTCACTAATTGTTAGCTTGTCCATCTTTTCCTTCAAACCTATAGGACTAATAGAAGTGTTAGACAGCTAACAGTTAATTAGCTTAGACTTATCAAAGACTACATGGACAGATTCTTCTACAACTTGTGTAGTCAAGTTGTAGATCCTGTAAGCCCTACTGTTATTGTTGTACCCAACAAATATCCCTTCTAGATATTTGCCAGCAAACTTAGTTTGATAGTGCTTGCCATTATTTAAAACATAACACTTGCTACCAAAGATTCTAAAGTAGGATATGTTTGATTTTCTGCCTTTCATAATCTTATAGGGAGTCTTCTTGTGTCTTTTATTGATGGATGCTGAAAGTTTATCTAGTGTCAACTAACTTCACCTATGGGGGGATAGATTATTTGCAGTCTTTTGCAGAATTAAAAATTAACCTGCACAAACAACAAACACAACATAGAAAAGCACACTAGAAATTATAGTGGTTCCCCGATTTGGCTACGTCAACTCTCCCCCTTCGACCTATCTCCCAACAAGGGACGACTCGGTCACTTCACCAACAGGATTGAAATCCAATCCTCTCACTATGGAAGAAACCCTTCCACCCAAAGGAGTCACTACTCCTCCCCACGGGTTGCACCCAACCCTTACAATGAGGAAACAAAGTTCCTTTACAACAATGTTAAAATAGAATGTACAAGAAATACAAACTACGTTTGGAGAACCCGATGTCCCTCTTCGTTCAATGAAGCTTTCTTGATGAAGATGAAGAGTCCACGATCGGCGCACTCTCTTGGAGAGGATCTTCCCGAGATCGGCGGCAACAAGTGAATGCGTCGGCGATGCTTTGTAGATCCAAACTTCTTGACGAAGCTAGCAAGGTCTACCAACGATCTTACTTGGATCGATCGTCTCAATCGATTCAGAGGGGAGAAATATTTCTGCTCAACAAATCAAGAGACAAAGGATCTCAAGATAGACACGTGAGACACTAAGCTTAGCCTCGGTTCTGTCGCCGGACGATCAAAGATGACCTCTAAGATAAGCGGCGGTGATTGACTTGCGAGCGGCGACGGCAATGGAACGAGCTTCGCGATCGGCTAGGTTACGCTCGGCTGGCTTTGATTTCTCGTGATTGATTACTGTTGGAGTTTGAGAAACGCGAGTATTTATACTGTAGACCAACCCTAAATGACCGTTGTGGGTCCCACAAGGAGAAACCCTAAGCCCAGTCCAAACAGCGCCTGAAATCTTGGTTCGGTCCAGCGAGCAGGAAGAAATCTCCTAAGGCAAATTCGGCGGGAATCATTGGTGATTCTCGATGAATCGGCGAGAATCACTTATGATTCCCGTCGAATTAACCTTGGTAGAATTTTAGCTTAAAAGCTTGCCATCCGGAGTGAATCGGCGAGAATCAAAACCATTCTCGATGAATCGGCGAGAATGCAGAGTCATTCTCGATGATTCGGCGAGAATCACTTATTGATTCTCGAAGATTCTGACTTAGCAGAATTCTTGAAGGCGTTGAGTCACCCGAATGCAGTAGGCGGGAATCGGCGAGTGATTCTCGACGATTCGGCGAGAATCACTAGTGATTCCCGTCAAATCGGCGAGAATCACTTAGTAATTCCCGTTGAATTTAACTTAGACGAATCTTCGTCTTTCTTCCCATGAGCTGGTCTTTGACCCATCCTTGCTCCTCTTCAGCTCTCGATCAATCTCAACCCTGTACTTGAAAATAAGTACACTCTAATAGAGAGAGTACACGTGAGCCAACACATTGATCTGCTAAACGAGGGATTACGTTGCGCAGACCCGTGTATATTGACCCACTGCACCCTGACATTGGTGTGTACTTAGCGTGGCATAACTGCAAGCACATCTTGAAGAAAATCATCAAATACATTATCTATTCGACTTAGCTTGTTCAGGGGATTCTTCAAATCAGGTACATTATAAATACAATACCCAACAATCTCCCCCTATTTGAAGAAGCCTAAACCCTACAAGTTAAGGTGAATAGAACATATGGGAATGAAAATCATAAACTAAGAATTCAGTTGAGAGTGAAATTCATTACCACTTTCCTGAGAGCATACTGGAGCCACCTTAGCCTTAGACGAGAGGGTAATCTCCCCCTTTTCGGCTTCTGCAAATCTGGGACTTCACTTGGAGCCATATGCTCCCCCTCAGATTTTGCATCCGTGCTCGAGCTTGAGTACCTTGCTGATGCTCCCCCTTGATCCAAGAGCCTTGAGCTATACAGTCTTCACTCTTCATAGTTCATCATGCCGAGTTTAGTTTTGAAGAGACTGAACTTGGCCTCGTCTAGGGGCTTTGTGAAGATATCTACAACCTGCTTATCTGTGGGGACATAGCAGAGAGATATATCTTTGTTTTCCACATGCTCCCGAATGAAGTGATAGCGCACTTCAATATGCTTCGTTCTGCTGTGCGACACAGGATTGTTCGCAATTGCTATTGCGCTCGAGGAGTCGCAATACATCGGAACTTCTCTGAACTACAAGTCATAATCTTTGAGCTGATTTCTGATCCATAAAAGTTGTGCGCAACAGCTGCCTGCTGAGATGTACTCAGATTCAGCCGTGGAGGTTGCGACATAATTCTGCTTCTTACTGTTCCAAGAAATAAGCCGTCTTCCGAGGAATTGACACGTCCCAGAAGTGCTTTTCCTATCATCCCTACTTCCTGCAAAATCAGCATCTGAAAAGCCTATTAGCTCGACATCATTGTTTCTAGGGTACCACAAGCCAAGATTAGGTGTACCATTTAGGTATCTAAGAATTCGCTTTACAGCGACATAAGGAGATTCCTTAGTGTTCACCTGATATCTGGCACATACGCATGTGGAAAACATAATATCCGGTCTACTAGTAGTAAGGTAGAGCAGAGATCCAATTATGCTTCTGTATTTAATTTCATCAAAAGGTTTTCCTTTCTCATCCTTGTCTAGAGACACAGTGGATCCCATTGGAGTCCTCATAGAGGTTGCATTCTCCATTCCGAATTTCTTGAGGAGTTTATTTGTTAACTTCGTCTGAGAGATGAAAATTCCATCCTCAGACTGTTTCACTTGAAGTCCTAAGAAATACTTTAGCTATCCCATGCTGCTGATTTCAAACTTTCCTTGCATAAGTTTAGAAAACTTTTTGCAAAGATTGTTGTCCGTAGAGCCGAAAATTATGTCATCGACATAGATTTACACCAGCAAGATCTTGCCTTTGACTTCCCTAAGAAACAATGTCTTATCTATTTTTCCCCTCGAGAACTTGTTCTCAAGAAGAAAACTAGACAGAGTCTCATACCAAGCTCGAGGAGCTTGTTTCAAGCCATATAACGCTTTATTAAGAAAATAAACATAATTAGGGAATGTAGGATTAACAAAACCTGGGGGTTGCGCAATATATACTTCCTCTTTCAATTTTCCATTGAGGAATGCAAATTTCACGTCCATCTGATAGGTAGTGAATCCTTTGTGCGAAGCATACGCCAGGAACAATCTGAATGCCTCGAGCCTTGCAATTGGTGCAAAGGTCTGGTCGAAGTCAATCCCCTCCTCCTATCTGTAACCTTGAGCCACAAGCCTGACCTTGTTCTTTTTGATGACACCGTGTTCATCCAGTTTGTTTTTGAAGATCCACCTGATGCCGATCACATTCTGGTTCTTTGGTCTGGGAATAAGCATCCAGACGTTGCATCATTCGAATTGATGCAGTTCATCTTGCATGGCTAATATCCATGTTGCATCTTTGTTCGCTTCATCGAACTTCTTTGGCTCAACCTGTGACAGGAAACTAAGGTGCAAAATCTCGTTAATTGTACTTCTCCGAGTTCTGACACCGTCACGAGGATCTCCTATGATCTGAACTCTGGGATGATCCCTCACGTGTCGGAGCTCTAGGAGTCTGGCATCTGGAGCTCTGACATCTTCTCGGGCTTATCCTTCTTCTAGGAGATTTTCTCCATTCTGATCTTCAACTTATCCAGTTGGCGTTGAGGTGGAGACCTTGACGTACTTGGGAGTTACATTTTTAGCGGTCTCATCGAGACTTAGCTGTTTAAGTCTTGCACATGCATCTTCAAGAATGCCACTGGAAGAATTGCTGTGAAGCAAGCTTCTTTCATCAAAAACAACATTAATGGACTCCTCTACCACTAGGGTTTTCTTATTGAAGACCCTATATGCCTGACTATGGCTGCTATAGCCCATGAAGATGCCTTCAAAGCATTTTTCTCCAAATTTAGTACGTGGGTACTTCCCATTATTGAGTACATAGCATCTGCAGCCAAAAATCCTCAAATAGGACATGGTCGGTTTCCTATCTTTCAATAGCTCATAAGGCGTCTTGCGATGATTCTTGTTGATCAATGCTCGGTTCTGCACATGACAAGCCGTGTTGACAGCCTCTGCCCAGAAGTACTCTGGAAGAGAGGTGTCATTCAACATTGTCATACATGCTTAAATAAGCATTCTATTTCTCCTTTCCGCAACTCCGTCTTGTTGCGGAGTACGCGGGTAGGAAAACTCATGAAAGATACCAAGTTCTTCACAAAATTCTGTCATAGCCCCAGACTCGAATTCTGTTCCATGGTCACTTCTGATTTTGACCACTGAGCAGTTAAGTTCGTTCTGAATCTGCTTGACAAAACTTGTGAAGATATCAAATGTATTCTACTTTCGTCTCAAAAAGAACACCCACGTAAACTGAGAGTGATCATCAACAATCACTAGCATATACGATTTGCCTCCTAAGATATGAACTTGCACTGGACCGAACAAGTCCATATGCAGAAGATAAAGACATCTAGAGGAGTCTTTTTCTGCAATGCCCTTAAAGGTAGCCCGAGTCTGTTTGCCCTTCTAGCATACAGGACAAGGGCTATCTTTGATGCACTTAATAGTAGGGGCATCCCTTACTAAGTTCTTAGAAAACAACATATTAATTGTCTTGAAATTAATATGTGCTAATCTCTTGTGCCATTGTTCACAAAGAGATGCACTGCCTTTTGTTACTAGGCATACGGGGGTAGAAGAATCTATGCTAAGAAAATCTAAACAAAATATATTTCTGCTCCTAATGCCAGTTAATACCGTCTCCGAAGAGGCACACGATATTATCAAACACATATCCTTGCAGAACATAACGTCATATCCTTTATCACACAACTGACTTACACTGATCAGGTTATGATTTAACCCTTCAACATAGGCCACGTCGGTGATAGAGATTATACCATTGGAAATCATACTGTAACCTCTGGCAACTCCTCGATCTGATCCTCCAAAGATGACTTTGGGTCCATTTTCGACTGGAGAGTAATCACGCAGCAGGCTTCTTGTCCCAGTCATATGCCGGGAACATCCACTGTCCAAGTACCAGATAGGCGTTTTGGTGGCCTTTGGACATACCTGCAAAACAAAATCAGTTTCCCTTAGAAACCCAATCGAACTTGGGTCCTAGATTCCTTGTTAGCATACTCCCTCTCGGGTGGTTAACCCTACGAGTGGTCGGCCTCACATTGCTAATATGAGGAGTCTCGTTTAATCTTGGATTAAACCAGCAATCCATGGAAAAGTGACCAACTTTTCCACAGCACCAACAGTCGAACCTGTTGTACCGCTTCCTAGGCTCCAGCTTTACCCTGGGAACGGTGGGTCCAGCTGGGGCCTTGGATCTGGAGGTGGAGGCATCATGATGACAGCAATCACATGATTTCTTCACTTCCTGTTCCTTCAGTATAACAGGCTTGGCTTTTGGTGCCTGCTTCCGATTATGGCTGCTAGAGAAGTGGCCATAATTTTCCACTTGGATTTCCTCATAGGGTGCCTTGAAGACACTCTCACCGTCATTGTGGGGGAAGGCCCAACCATCATACCAGCTCTTGGGCTTTTCAACCGCGGGCCGGAAGAAGTGGCCATAGGTTGACTCAAAGTCTTGTTCATTGCAGGGAAAGCCAGGCTTCCTGAATTCAACAGGGTTGAGTGGGGCCTTTCCCTTTTCTACAGCAAAGGCCTTCTTAGCAGCCTTATTTTTCCTCTACTTTCTGTTTCTCCTGGATGATTTACCAGGCACACCCACATGCCCCAAGCCAGCCCCCTTAGCCTGAGCAGAGAAGGTATCAACCAGTGGAAGAACAGTCTTTGGCATAGAGAAGCTTTTGACAATCTTCCTTTCTGCCGCAAGTTGTTCTTCCAACTTGTTTACTTCTTCCTATTTAAGGTCAAGGAGCCTTAGAGACTCTTAGTGCTCAGAAGTCAGGCCCAGGTGTTGGGTACATTGGAAAATGTGTACCTGATTTGAAGAAGCCTAATTTAGCTCAATGATATACATCAAGGTGTATTTGATGTTATTTTGAGTTGACATGTGTAGGTTAAGAATGTACTAAAAAGCAGGAAAATTATTCTAAGTCCATGTGTCGACACCAGAAGAAGCTGTATCGACACTTCAGAATAATTGTGTCGACACTTGAAGAAGGCTATGTCGACACAGAGAAAAAGAGTCGACACTAGAAGGCTATGTCGACACAGAGAAAAAGAGTCAACACCAGAAGGCTGTGTCGACACACTGAGGCAGAGTCGACTACATTTGTGTCGACACCAGAAGACTGAGTCGACACATATAGGCAGAGTAGACAACAGCTATGTCGACACATAAAGGCAGTGTCAACACATACTATGTTCTGAATCTACATCAACTGTGTCGACACACAGGACTTGTGTCGACACACTGCAAAGTCTAGACCAAGTCATTTACTGAAGAATGATGAAGTGTTTGAGTCGACACAAATACTCAGTGTCGACTCATTCTCAAGATGCAGTTTGAAGAAGCTGCGTCGACCAAGCCATTTTGCCTTAGACTGCTGGCATAACACAAATGTAAGGAAAAACAATAGTCTACCAGTTAGAAGAGCTGCTGGTAGTCTTAATATGAATGGTGCTAACCTGAACCAAGGACCCAAGACTTACTTGGGTTCTAAGGGAAAGTAATTCTGTATTGCAGGAAAGTCCAAGTTGCAATGCCCCTATATGGTACTTGGACAGTGGATGTTCCAGGCACATGACTGGAACAAAGGGGCTGCTGAAGGAGTACACATCTGTCAAAGATGGACCTAAAGTAATCTTTGGTGGATCTGAAAGAGGAATCATCAAAGGGTTTGGTAACATTTCTTCAAACCAAATTACCATCACCCAAGTGGCTTATGTAAAAGGTTTGAAACATAATCTGATAAGCATAAGTCAGCTGAGTGATCTTGGATATGACATTTCATTTGTTAAGGATGGATGTCATATCAAAAGGTCAAGTGATCAAAAGATCATATTGACTGGGTATAGAAAGAGAAATGTTTATTGTCTTAATTTTGTATGTGAGAACAAAGTTTCTCCCATCTGTCTTGTAGCTGATGATAATGCATCTCTTTGTGTCAAGTGACACAAGAGGTTTGCTCATCTTAACTACAAGACAATTGGCCAACTCTTTAGCAAAGAGTTAGTGAGGAATGGTCCTCAAATTAAGTGTATAAAGGAAGGGATATGTTCAGCTTGTCAAAAGGGCAAGCAGACAAAATCCTCCTTCATAGCCTTAAAAACAAGGATTCTGTGAGGTGCTTATACCTCTTACATATGGATCTTTTTGGTCCTATGCCAGTTCATAGTCTAGGTAGGAAGGTCTACACTTTTGTGGTTGTAGATGACTATTCTAGATATACATGAGTGTTCTTTCTGAGATAAAAATCAGAAACCCCAAGTGTCTTACTTAGTTTTGTGAAACAAATTCAGATTGAACTAAACTGTACAGTGGTCAAAATCAGAAGTGACCATGGCATTGAATTTCAATCTGAAAGTATGACAAAATTATGTGAAGACTTTGGGATTTTCCAAGAGTTCTCCTCACCTAGAACACCTCAGCAAAATGGTATTGCTGAAAGAAAGAATAGGACATTGATTGAAGCTGGTAGAACTATATTGAGTGACACCTCTCTTCCAGAATATTTCTGGGCTGAGGCAGTAAACACTGCATGTCATGTGATCAATAGGGCTTCTATCACCAAGTGCCACAAAAAGACTCCCTATGAAATTATGAAAGGTAGAAAACCAAATCTATCCTACTTTAGGATATTTGGTTGCAAGTGCTATATACTTAACAATGGCAAGTCATATCTAACTAAGTTTGCTGCTAAATCCTAAGATGAGATATTTGTTGGGTACATCATAAATAGTAAGGCCTATAAAGTCTTCAACTTGACTACTCAAGTTGTAGAAGAATCTGTACATGTTGTATTTGATGAAACAAGATTTATCAACAGTGAGTTGCCTTGTAGATCAAATAATTCAACATGTATAAGCAAAAGGATGGACAAGCTTTCCATTGCAGAAGCATCAAATGTAGATGAAGCATTGGAAAATGAAGGCTATTGTCTAGGGGGAGTACAAGACTCTATAGAAGCTGATGACTACCAAGAGGTACAGCATGATGAAGGAGCTGGAGATGTTCAACCTGAAGGAAATTTACCTCCAGCCATAAGACATCTAAAAGATCATCCAGCTAATCAAATAATAGGTGATCCAAGACAAGGAGTGCAGACTAGAAACAGACATTTGAGCACAGTCCTGCACTCAAGTTTCCTATCTCAAATGGAGCCTAAGAAATTTGAAGAAGCCATCCAAGACCAACACTGGATTAATGCTATGCAAGAGGAGCTTAATCAATTCAGAAGGTGCAAGGTCTAGGAGTTAGTTCCTAAACCAAGAGACCACAACATAATTGGCACAAAGTGGATCTATAGGAACAAGTTGGATGAGAGTGGTGTAATTGTGAAGAATAAAGCAAGATTGGTTGCTAAAGGATACAGACAGGAAGAAGGGATTGACTTTGATCAAACATTTGCCCCAGTATCAAGACTGGAGGCAATCAGAATTTTCCTTGCCTATGCAGCTTATCAAGGATTCAAAGTATACCAAATGGATGTGAAATCAGCATTTCTGAATGGTGATCTAAAAGAAGAAGTCTATGTAGAGCAGCCATTAGGTTTTGTAGATTCTCTTAAACCTGGTTATGTTTATAGACTTAGGAAAACATTGTATGGGTTAAAGCAAGCCCCAAGGGCTTAGTATGAAACCCTGTCTACTTTCCTTATTGAGAACAAATTCTCATAAGGTAAAATAGACAAAACTCTATTCCTTAGGGAATCTAAAGGTAAGATCATCTTAGTTCAGATCTATGTAGATGACATAATCTTTGGGTCTATAGAGAACAACCATTGCAAAAAGTTTGCCAAACTTATGCAAGGGAAGTTTGAAATGAGTAGTATGGGGGAACTTAAGTTCTTCTTAGGACTCCAAGTAAGACAGACTGAAGATGGCTTGTCCATATCCCAGTCTAAGTTCACCAAGGAATTAATTAAGAAGTATGGTATGGAGTCATCCTCCACCATAAGAACTCCTATGGGAACAAGTATGCTTATATGCAAAGATGATGCAGGTAAACCTGTTGATGAGTCTTTGTATAGAGGAATAGTTGGCTCTCTATTATATCTCACTGCTAGTAGACCAGATATTATGTATGCTACATGTGTCTGTGCTAGGTACCAGGCTTGCCCTAAAGAATCTCATTATACTGTAGTCAAAAGAATCTTGAGATATCTTAAGGGCACACCTAATCTAGGCCTTTGGGACCCTAGGAATGGAGATTTTCTACTAACAGGTTATTCAGATGCAGATTTTGCAGGCTGTAGAGAAGATAGAAAGAGTACAACAGGGACATGTCAGTTTTTGGGAGGAAGACTGATATCCTGGAGCAGTAAGAAGCAGACCAGTGTGGCAATATCCACAACTGAGTCTGAATATGTTGCAGCTGGAAGTTGCTGTGCACAACTATTGTGGATTCAGCACCAGCTAAAGGACTATGGTGTTCAAGTAAGTAGAACACCTTTATTGTGTGATTCTAAGAGTGCTATTTCTATTGCAAACAATCCTGTTTCACATAGTAGAACTAAGCATATAGAAATTAAATACTATTTTCTTAGAGAACATGTAGAAAAAGAGAACATCTCATTGGAATTTGTTAAAACAGATTTTCAAATTGCAGTTGTATTTACTAAGCCTCTGGATGAAACTAAATTCAATAGATTCAAAATTGAATTAGGAATGCTGACCATAGGTTAGTTTATCTAGTGGTTTCCAAAAACCAAATTGTGGCTAAGTCTAATGGTGTCGACACATTCAAAAATAAAGTGTCGACACAGAGAAGTCATGTCGACTAGTCAGAGAAATTGTGTCGACACAGAGAATATGTGTCGACACTTAAGGGTCAAATAGTCGACTCATCCAGAAATGTAGTGTCGACTTCACCAGAATAATGGTGTTGACACTTACAGATTTTGTGTCGACACTTGTACTAAGAGTCGACACAGAATTTCGGATGCACTACTATGTATCTCACGTGTCGACTTATCCTCAATGGGTGTCGACACAAAGTAGTCAGCATTGATGTCGAGACAATAGAAGTTTGTGTCGACACATTTCATCTGTGTCAACACATTTAGACTGTTTTTACCCGACTTTTGACCTTATTTCTTTAGAGGGTATAAATAGGTCAAGAACGTATTATGTCGACACACTCACAAGGTTTTCGAGACTAAAACCATGTGTCGACAATCTCTCTTCTCTTCTCTCAAGATTTCTCATCTTTCCAATGGCGCCAAAAGTTGAAGACAATATTAACGAAGGGTACGAGTTGGTGCACAATGCTTTTGAGGATGCACCGACAGATATACAAAGGGTTATCACTCTAATTTCCGAGTCTGGATTAGAGTTTCTTGTTTCTGAACCAACAAAAATCTAGAAGAAAGAGGTAATTGAATTTTATACTTCTGCAACATTGGACTCTTCGGGCCTCAAGATCAAATCAACTATTCATGGGACAATAGTGAAACTTACTCCAAGAAGTTTAAGAAAGATTCTTCAACTACCTAGCATACAAGATGAAGAAGAGGTCCCAGCCTTTAAGATAAGGGAGGCTCTCCAATGGTGTGGATTGGATCCAACCATAAAGATTGGAGCAGCCATCAACCGAAAAGGAATGAATCAATAGGGCTAATTTCTATCTAAAGTAGTAGGAAAAGTAATTTTGTGTAAACCAGGAGGCCATGATAGGATTTCGGCCTTAATGTTTAATCTCATGACAAGGATAATCTTTAGGATTAATACAAACTGGTCAGGAGTTGTGTTTGATAAAATCAAGGAAGATATTAGGAAGCCAAATTTGGCTAGGATTTTGAGTTTATACCTGGCTGGAGTCATTCCAGCAGTCATGCAACAGATACCAGGGTCCAAAATCAATCACATGAGAAAAATGGATATGAGATTATTCTCAAGGTGGGATAGAGTTCTGTCCAAAGAGATGCCTGCTGTGGACAGGCAGGACATAACTGAGATGTCACCTGGCCATGAACAAGGCACTGAACAACATCAAGAAGAACAAGTTAGAGAACCAGCTGAGGACCAGACAGGGTCTACTCATGCCCAGGAAGAAACATTACCTGCACAGGTGCAGGGGGAGCCAGTTCATTCTCCTGCCCATCACATTTCTAATCCTGAACAATTGCCGGGAGAGACCATTGTGGAAATAGTACAAGTGGAAGAAGGAATAAACTTATCAGAATATTTAAACACTGCAAATATTGATGTATCATCTCCTGCACCAGCACAAAAGGAATTCACTCTAGATGAGTTGTTTCCTGATGATGGCATTACTTCTGATAGGGTTGAGGAGGAGAAAGGTGCTGTTGAGGAGGAGCAAGTGAATGTTGAGAAAGAACAACATTTCACTGAGATAGAAATTCCTACAACACCTCCTGAAAGAGTTCAGATTGAAAGCTCTTCAGAATCTGAGACTGACCAAGCTAGAGAGGCTAAGAAAAGGAAGCTCATGGTCTTCAAGAGAAGAAGCCATAGCTATAAGCAGACTCTACAGACTTCAACTCATCAATCTTCTTCTGCTTTTGATTACAATAAGTTCATGGTAGATTTGCAGGTAAAGATGGATGAGCAGAGATTAGCTTTGGAGAGATATGTTGATGAGAGTAATAAATCACTTCAATTTGATTTGGCTCAAGACATTAAGTCCATCAGATTTGAAGTAAATCTTAATAAAAAAGAGATGACAGATTGCTTCCACAAGGGAGGTAATGCTGTGGTTTTTATAGCTCAACAACAGCAAACTATCCTTACAAAAGTGGATGACATTGCATTGAAACAAGGATATGTTCTAGAAAATCAGCTGAGAATGAATGACAATCTGACTGAATCTCACAATGAAATTCTCACTGAGTTAAAAGATACTGCTACCAGCCTGACTGCTGCAAGGGCTACAGACATGGAAGTTTATGATCAGAAGCTCAAGGCTGCCCTAGATTCAGTTCACACTGCTATCACCGCCTCTCAGAAAGAAATATCTGACAAGCTTCTTAAATTAAAACCATTCTTTAAAGAGGGTGTGAATTTTTTTGATAATCAAATAAGGTTTCAAAAGGATGATCTTAGGGATCATGTTGCTAAAGAAGTCCTAAAGGGGGAGAGGGTACTTATTCATGTTGGCTCAGAACATGCCAAGTGGGTAACCAACAGTGTAAGAGCCACATTGGGCTATCCACTATTATGTGATGATGATATTGTTGCTGAGTCAGGCATTCACCAAGGTCTACTTGAAGGCAATCAACCTGAGGTTGCCCAAGTCATTTACCCCCTGCTGATTTTGATATGATTCAACAGCAAGTGCAGGCCATGTATAATCCTCCAAAGGAGGTTACAAATGTAATTATTGAAAAAGTTGATAAGGCTGAAGCAAGTTTGAAAGAACAACAAGATGCTCAATTGTCCAAGAAGAGATTTAGAGAGCAAGCTGAACTTAGACCTGATTTTGAGCAGTGGAGCCCCACTTCAAGAAACATTATACTAACTGCCTGGAAGGCTGTGAAGGATCAAGTCCATGAAAGAGGAAAATGGTATAATGAAATTGAATGACACAAGTATGAGGCTAGGCAGGAGGCCATAGTTCACTTCAGAAGGAAAGCTAAGATGGGGAGGCTACCACCAGATGCTCAGGAGCCCAGCAAATATTTTCCCAAGCCCTTTCATTACTTTGAAAGGCAAAGGCTCAAGGAGGAAGCTCAGAAGAAAGCTGAACTGAAAGGCAAGATGCCTGCTGATGTTGCTGAACCTACTGTGAAGGCTCAAATTCAACCAGGCAAAGGAATTGTCATAAGGGAGCCTGATCAATTTTAGATTAAGCTTATCAGTTCTTTCAAATATTTTGTAGTGATTTGTTTGTTTAACCAATCAATATAAACAAGCTGTAACAAACATTTCTAAGTTTATAAACAAAACATTGTTCTGTAATTATTTCTTCATGTTCATCTTTATTCTGTGATGAATCTATTGCTTAATGTTTTTTTAAATGTTTCCTGTTATGTCATGCTTATATACATCATCATGTTAAATTTTTATAAATGGTGTATATCATTAGCTAAAAGGGTTATGACTTCTCCAAATAGGGGGAGATTGTTGGGTACATTGGAAAATGTGTACCTGATTTGAAGAAGCCTAACTTAGCTCAATGATATACATCAAGGTGTATTTGATGTTATTTTGAGTTGACATGTGCAGGTTAAGAATGTACTAAAAAGCAGGAAAATTATTCTAAGTCCATGTGTCGACACCAGAAGAAGCTGTATCGACACTTCAGAATAATTGTGTCGACACTTGAAGAAGGCTATGTCGACACAGAGAAAAAGAGTCGACACCAGAAGGCTATGTCGACACAGAGAAAAAGAGTCAACACCAGAAGGCTGTGTCGATACACTGAGGCAGAGTCGACTACATTTGTGTCGACACCAGAAGACTGAGTCGACACATATAGGCAGAGTAGACAACAGCTGTGTCGACACCTAAAGGCAGTGTCGACACATACTATGTTCTGAATCTATATCAACTGTGTCGACACACAGGACTTGTGTCGACACACTACAAAGTCTAGACCAAGTCATTTGCTAAAGAATGATGAAGTGTTTGAGTCGACACAAATACTCAGTGTCGACTCATTCTCAAGATGCAGTCTGAAAAAGCTGAGTCGACTTAAAGGCAAACATGTCGACATCATCAAAGGCTGTGTCGACACCAAAGTTACTTGTATCGACACATATTGACAGATGGTCTCGACACTTTCTGACAGACATTCTGGACACTTTGCTGACCAAGACAAAGGCACAAGATCTGTTTGAAGACTTGACAGCTGTGAGTTACAACAGGTTAACTGAAGCTGTCAGACTTGTCAGAAGTTAGTTAAAAACCGGATCAGCCGGTTACCATGAAGAAGGTCTATAAATAGACAGATTCAGAAGTAGAATACACGACAATTGATTTTTGATTAAGAAGCAACACACATAGAAACTGATTGAGTAATCAAATCAAGAAAGTACAAGGCACGGAAGAAGATCTTCATCAGAAGATCTAAGAAGACATTCTGAAGGGTACAACCTCTCAGGATCTGTCTAAGTAGAATTCGTCCAAGAATTCTGAAGTATTATCAAAGATATTGGATAGAGAGAGATCCAGCCATTTGAAGATCAAGAAGGAAGTTGTCACAGGTTTCTCAAGAAGCTGTCAGGAAATCAACTCAGCTAAGTTCAGATTCAAGAAGCTTTGAAGAAAGCTAAAATTCAGTTGATTTCATCCATCAGCTGATCAAGTGCTGTCTTGTCCCTTCTCTCTCAACAAAGGAAAGATATAATAAAACTCTTTTCAAATTCTGTAGGATCTATTAATATAGATTTGAGTTGTAAGCCTATGTTATAAAGGCTGAGTGTAGGAGATTTGATCTCTGAGTGGTAGGGCTGTGTATGCCTGAGTGTAGGAGAAGGTATTTCTCTGAGTTGTAGGCCTTGTGTCAAGGCTGAGGTAGGGCTGATTAGCCTGAGTTGTAGGAACCTTTCCAGGTTCTGAGCTGTAGGATCTGAGGATCTGAGTTAAAGAAGGAAGTTAGGCCGAATCTAGCACACTGCTAGATAGGTGAAGGGGGAAAGTAGATGTACCCAGACCTTGGGGAACCACTATAAATCTGTGTGCATTCTGTGATGTGTGAATATCTGTGATTGCTGTGCTGTGTTTGCTGAAGTATATTCTGCATTCTATTTTATTCAGTAGTTATATTCTGCCTAAAGTGAAAACAAGCATTAGAACCTATTCACCCCCCCTCTAGGTGTTTAGGTAGTCTTGAAAGTAAAACTATCACCAGGTGTTCCTGTCGGAGAGAGATCAAGCTAGTGATCTCTTCTCTTAGAGACACACCCTCAGCCTTAAGGAATTTGACTTCCTTTTTCTGATCCCTCAACCTCTTATGGCATTCCTCAAAGGTATTGAGCAGAAGCTCATACTTTTCGAGGAGCTCAGCTTCACGGGCAGATGGGCTGTCCTCGAGATCATCATCAGGAGACTCATAGTCAGAGTCAGAGAGGGGGATACGAGCTTTTACCTTCCCAGTAAATGGGGGGCAGTCTCCTTCCTAGTCAGAGCGACCCACTAGCCCGAAGTAGGCTTCCTCATCATCACTGGAGTCTGAGGAATCAGACTCACTCAGTGTCTTTGGCTTTTTGGTAATGTAGCTCCTCTCCTTCTTCTTATCTCTAGAGGACTTGTGCTCCTCTCCCTTCCCCTTATCTCTCTTGACTTGGTGGCAGTCAGCGATGACGTGACCTGGCTTATTGCATCCAAAGCAAATAATTTCATTAGAGCGATGTTTGTTCTGTATGGATTCATACCTGTCAGAAGAATAATTCTTCTTCTGATGTCTGGAGGAGGAGCCGTCTCTCTTTCTTTGATTCCTCAACTTGAGGAACTTCTTGAACTCCCGAGTGATGAGGGAGAAGTCTTCTTTAGATAGCTCTGAGCCGGAAGAGCATGGCTCAGATTCTTCTTCCTCATCCATTTTCCGAGAGCGGGATGAGGCTGCACCCTTGCCTATCCTTGAGTGATTTGCTTTTAGGGCCACAGTCTTTTCTCTGGCAGCGGCTTTATCGGCTTCTTCTTCAGCTTTTCTGGTGTTCAGCTGAAGCTCATAGGAAAGAAGTTTCCCAAATAGAATCTGGTGATCTATTTCTGCCAGCCTGCCAAATTCTCTGATGGCGTAGATCTTGGTGTCCCATTCCTTAGTAAGGGATCTAAGGAACTTGTCATTTAGTTCACCGTTGGTGAACACTCTGCCATAGCCCTTCAAGGCATTGACGATCTTCAGGAAGTTCTCGAATGTCACTCTGATTTCTTCC
Source organism: Platanthera zijinensis (assembly GCA_039513925.1). Taxonomy (NCBI): domain Eukaryota; kingdom Viridiplantae; phylum Streptophyta; class Magnoliopsida; order Asparagales; family Orchidaceae; genus Platanthera; species Platanthera zijinensis. Next base: position 18,233,224 of record CM077084.1, read on the forward strand.
TTGGGACCTTGCCTGAAGGCTTCGTACTTCTGGTTCAGAAGGGATCTTCGATCATCCCTCACTTCATCAGTGCCTTCCATCAAGATGATTATGCAGTGCCAAATGTCCTTGGCAGTCCTGCAGTTGCAGAAAACCTGCATCATGGAATCATCAATGGCGCTTACCAGAATGTTCTGAGCTTTCTTGTCGAGTCCAACAAGCACCATCTCATCCTTATCCATTTCCAAAAGTTTCTTGGGCACTTTCTTGGTTGGATCAATGGTGGAGGCCTTAGTGGGAATATAAGGTCCCTCCTCCACTACCATGAAGAGTCGTGGGTCGACTGCTTCCATGTAGTACCTGATCCTTTCCTTCCAGATAGGAAAGTTTAGCTTGGTGCACATTGGGATCTTCCCTGAATACTTGAGTCCTTCCATTTCAGAGGGCATCTTTCTTCTTGACACTAGATGCGGGAACTTACTCAAGGTGTTAACCTTATTGACGAGTAACCTCCCTCTGATACCACTTGAAAGTTTATCTAGTGTCAACTAACTTCACCTATGGGGGGGGATAGGTGATTTGCAGTCTTTTGCGGAATTAAAAATTAACCTGCACAAACAACAAACACAACACAGAAAAGCACACCAGAAATTATAGTGGTTCCCCGATTTGGGTACGTCCACTCTCCCCCTTCGACCTATCTCCCAACAAAGGACAACTCGGTCACTTCACCAACAGGATTGAAATCCAATCCTCTCACTATGGAAGAAACCCTTCCACCCGAAGGAGTCACTACTCCACCACGGGTTGCACCCAACCTTTACAACGAGGAAACAAAGTTCCTTTACAACAAAGTTAAAATAGAATGTACAAGAAATACAAACAACGTTTGGAGAACCCGATGTCCCTCTTCGTTCAATGAAGCTTTCTTGATGAAGACGAAGAGTCCACGATCAGCGCACTCTCTTGGAGAGGATCTTCCCGAGATCGGTGGCGGCAAGTGAATGCGGTGGCGATGCTTTATAAATCCAAACTTCTTGACGAAGCTAGTAAGTTCTACCAACGATCTTACTTGGATCGATCATCTCAATCGATTCGGAGGGAAGAAATATTCCCGCTCAACAAATCAAGAGACAAAGGATCTCAAGATAGACACGTGAGACGCTAAGCTTTGCCTCGGTTCTATCGCCGGACGATCAAAGATGACCTCTAAGATAAGCGGCGGCGACTGACTTGCGAGCGGCGACGGCGACGGAACGAGCTTCGCGATCGGCTAGGTTACGCTCGGCGGCTTTGATTTCTCGTGATTGATTACTGTTGGTGTTTGAGAAACGTGAGTATTTATACTGTAGACCAACCCTAAATGACTGTTGTGGGCCCCACAAGGAGAAGCCCTAAGACCGGTCCAAACAGTGCCTGAAATCTTTGTTCGGTCCAGCGAGCAGGAAGAAATCGCCTAAGGCAAATTCTGCGGGAATCATTGGTGAATCTCGACGAATCGGCAAGAATCACTAATGATTCCCGTCGAATTATCCTTGGTAGAATTTTAGCTGAAAAGCTTGCCATCCGGAGTGAATCAGCGAGAATCAAAACCATTCTCGACGAATCGGTGAGAATACAGAGTCATTATCGACGATTCGACGAGATTCACTTATTGATTTTCGAAGATTCTAACTTAGCAGAATTCTTGAAGGCGTTTAGTCACCCGGATGCAGTCGGCGGGAATCGGCGAGTGATTCTCGACGATTCGGCGAGAATCACTAGTGATTCCCGTCGAATCGGCGAGAATCACTTAGTGATTCCCGTCTAATTTAACTTAGACGAATCTTCTTCTTTCTTCCCATTAGCTGGTCTTTTACCCATCCTTGCTCCTCTTCTGCTCTCGATCAATCTCAACCCTGTACTTGAAAATAAGTACACTCAAATAGAGAGAGTACACGTGAGCCAACACATTGATCTGCTCAACGAGGGATTATGTTGCGCAGACCCGTGTATATTGACCCACTACACCCTGACATTACTGTGTACTTAGCGTGGCATAACTGTAAGCACATCTTTAAGAAAATCATCAAATACATTATCTATTCAACTTATCTTGTTCAGGGGCTTCTTCAAATCAGGTACATTGTGGATAAAATACCCAACAGATGCTCTATTGAGAACATGACATGCAGTATTTACTGCCTCAGCCCAGAAATATTCTGGGAGAGAAGTGTCACTTAGTAGTGTTCTACTTGCCTCAATAAGAGTCCTATTCTTTCTTTCAGTAATCCCATTTTGCTGGGGAGTTCTAGGTGAGGAGAACTCCTGATGAATCCCAAGTTCTTCACAGAACCTTATCATGCATTCAGACTGAAATTCAGTCCCATGGTCAGTTCTTATTTTGACCACTGAATTGTTAAGTTCATTCTGAATTTGCCTAATAAAATTCTGGAAGACAGTAGGGGTTTCAGATTTCTGCCTCAAGAAGAAAACCCATGTAAATCTAGAATAGTCATCCACAATTACAAATATGTAAGCTTTTCTACCAAGACTATGAACTGGCATAGGACCAAATAAATCCATATGCAGGAGGTAAAGACATCTCACAGAATCTTTGGTATCATGTCCATGGAAAGAGGTCCTGGTCTGTTTGCCTTTTTGGAAAGCTGAACATACACCCTCTTTAATGCACTTGACCTGAGGACCATTCCTCACTAACTCCATACTAAAGACTTTGTCTATTGACTTATAGTTCAGGTGAGCTAGCCTCTTATGCCATTGAACACAATGAGATGCTTTATCATCTACAACTAGACAAATAGGAGAGATCTTATTCTCACAATCAAAGTTAAGACAATAGACATTTCCTTTCCTAGTGCCTGTCAGAATGATCTCTTGATCACTTGACCATCTTATTTGGCACACACTCTTGAGGAAAGAAGTGTCATAACCAAGATCACTTAGTTGGCTTATGCTAATTAGGTTATGTTTTAGACCTTTCATATAAGCCACTTGAGTGATAGTGATAGAGTTATTGGAAATGTTACCAAATCCTTTGATGACTCCCTTTTCAGATCCACCAAAGATCACTTTGGATCTATTTTCTATGGGAGAGTAATCCTTCAGTATCCTTCTTGTTCCAGTCATGTGCCTGGAACATCCACTATTCAAGTACCATATTGGGGTATGGCCACTTTGACACACCTGCATCAAATAAAATTACCTATCCTTAGAACCCCAATTGTTATTGGGTCCTAGGTCCAGGTCAGCTTGATATTTGACATGCTTACCTGCAGCCTTTCTGACAGGTAAGCTGGCCTTTTTCAGAATACTAGCATTGTACCAACAATCAATGGCATAGTGGCCCACCTTGCCACAACACCAACACTCAAATCTATTGTACCTTCTCTTAAGTTCAGGCTTAACAATATTGCTGTCAGCAGTCCTTTTAAGTGTAGGTGATGGAGCAGCAAACACTAAGGATTCTTTAATAACCTGGTGTGTTTGCTCATGGGAAACACTATTAGTATTTGCTCCCTTACCATTCAGATTACCATACTTATAGTGACCATGAGTGATGTTATGATCATACCTATTAGTAGGCTGCATCACTTTTCTGAATGAAATAGGGGGTTTGAAGGCTAGTGGCTGAACTGGGGCTTTGCCTTTTCTTTTGGAATTAGCTGCCCTAGTTCTTTCCTTGAAGCCTAATCCTGTCTTACCCTTTTGGGAGATAAAGTTGTTTATTAAGGGTAAGACTGACTTTGGCTTTGAGAATTTAGCCACAAGATCATTCTCTCTTTGAATTCTGACTTTCAAACTCTTGATGTGATCATTTTTGAAGGTAATTGTACCCATCTGAATAACAGTTATGTTTTTCAGTTTGACAACTTCATTACGCTTCAAATCCATCACTTTTGCTAAATTTGATGCAGCCAATTTAAGAGATACAATTTCCTTAGTCTGCTCTTTGACAAGGATTCTACTTCTCTTAAGAGCTTGCAACAGACCACCATACTCATCAATTAGTTGATGGACATCCCCTTCAGATTCAGAACCATCCTCATCTCTTGATGCTGATGCTTCTGATTCTAATCCAGTATAATAATCATAGACTGATGATGGATTGTATACCTTATTGGGACCAGGCTAATCCTGGCACTGATCTTCCTCAGACAAAGCCATCAGCCCTCTACAATAATTATCTTCACTCCCATTTATAGAATCCAACATTTACAGGAATTCAGTCACTACAGAATCCTCTTCTGTAGTGAACAATCTAATATAGGCTTCTACTTCATCCTCTTCTCCAGATTCTAATGATGATGAGTCAGTCCAACTCTTCTGATTCTGGGCAATAAGGTATCTCTCCTTCTTACCCTTATTTTGATTCTTCTTCTTGTCCTTAGATTCCTTTCTTTTATCAGGACAATTATCTATGACATGTCCTGGTCTGTTGCAACAATAGCAAACAATTTTAGAAGAAGTTCATTTTCTAGGATTAGAGCCATACCTGTCATCCTTATGAGTTTTATTCTTCTTGTAATAGTCATCCTTGGAGAGAGATGAAGATAGCTTTGTTCTCCATTTCTTTTTCTTCATGAACCTTTGAAACTTCCTTGTAAAGGCAGCAAAGTCTTCATCAGAGTTGTGGCTGTCTGAAGTGTTGATGTAAGGATTTTCTGATTCAACCTCAGCAATTCTCCTTGGTGGAGAAGGAGAATTTCTCCTACCCTTTCTTGTGGCTTCAGCCTTGAAAGCTACTGACTTTTCTTTATATTCAGACCTATTGCTTTTATCCTCCTCCTTTCTGGCAGTGAGTTGCATCTCATAAGATAATAGTTTTCCAAACAAGGTTGGCGGAGGTGTATCAGCACGCCTGGCCACCTCTCTGATGGCACATAATTTTGTATCCCAGTCCTTAGTTAGTCACCTGAGAAACTTGTCATTCAGTTCATACGTGCTAAAGACTCTTCTATAGGTCATTAGCTCATTTACAATTCTAAAGAATTTCTTGTAATATTCAGCTATGCTATCTGTCTTGTCTTGTCTAAAGCTCTCATATTCTTGATTTAGCATGGACTTTCTATCCTCTCTTACTTCTTCAGTTCCCTCCATGTAGACAATCAAAGTGTCCCACATCTCCTTGGAGGTTTTGCAATGTACCAGATTCTGGAATGTATAATCATCTATGGCACTCACAATTATGTTTTGTGCTCTCTTGTCTAAGATGGCTAAGATGATCTCTTCCTTAGTCATTTCAGAATTGCACTTTGGAGTTTTGAGATTTGCATCAAGAATTGATATATTCATAAGAATGAAAGGTCCTTCTAGAACAGTGATGTAGATTCTTGGATCAGATGCTTCCATGAACAATCTGACCCTCTCTTTCCATATGCCAATCTTTTCTTTCCTACAGATAGGAAGTTTCACGGATCCAAGTTCCTTCTGATTTTCACTTGAACCCATTCTGGCTAATAGTTAATTGACTTGGAGATCTACACAGACTGTTTGGTCTATATTTGAGTGAACCTCCCTCTGATACCACTTGAAAGATTTGATTTATAGAGCCTAAACACCTAGAGGGGGGGGGGGGTTAATAGGTTCAAATCCTTTTTAAAACCTTAGGCATTTAAAAATGTTAAACAAATAACAACTATTACAGCACAAAGAATAAAAATCACAGAAAATTCACAGCACAACACACAATGGTTTACAGTGGTTCCCAAATTTATGGGTACATTCACTCTCCCCCTTCACCTATCCAAAAGAGTACTGGATTCGGCCAAACTTCCTTCCACTATCTCAGATCCTCAGATCTTACAAATCAGAACCCAACTGGTTCCTACAGCTCATACTTCTTTAAGTCCTACAACTCAGATTCTTCCCATGAATCTTACCTTAGGCAACAGCCCTACCTCAGCCTTAACCACCAGGCCTATAACTCAGATCACCAAGATCCTACCTCAGGCACTCAGCCCTACCTCAGCCTTAACCACCAGGCCTATAACTCAGATCACCAAGATCCTACCTCAGGCACTCAGCCCTACCTCAGCTTTTATATGTTTAGGCTTACAACTCAGAGAGATAACTCTCCTACACTCAGGTCTATAAGAGATCTTAGAGAAAAATTGATTGTTTAAAATAATAAATTCTTCACCCAGATAGAAAGAGAATGAGGTGAAGACTTTCTTGATAAGTTCTTGATTGAACTGACTTCTTAAGATCCAACTTGTCTTAGCTTCTTCAAAGCTTCTTGAATCCTAACAAAGTAAGGTTGATCTTCAAATGAAGTTGGAGATGATCTTCAATCCAGCTTCCTTCTTGTATTCAGAATTAGATCTGAACTCCTCTTGCAGGCTTATTCAGGATCTGCCTTCTTCTTTTGTGTTTGTCTCTTAGTTCGCCGTTCACTCTTCACTATTTTCCTATTCTCTGTTTGTGATAGAATAGGTCTTTATATATAACCCATCCAAGGTTATCGGTTGATCCGTACATAACAGCCTTCTGACAGCTCTGACAGATGTGACAGCTTTGTTACTTATGACAGCTATCAGGTCTCCAGTCTTGATACCTGACCCCTCCTTGAACTTCTATCACAGCAGATACTTGTCAAGATAACACTTCAAATGTGTCAACACAAATAGACCATGTGTTTACATAAGTCTTGATGATGTCGACACAGCTCATATTATGTCGACATAGTCATTCTTTATCTTCTCGACACAGCTTCTGTTGGATGTGTCGACACAAGTTCTGTGTGTCGACACAACTGCTTCTAGTCTCGACATAGCTTCTGTTGACAGATTTCTTGAATGTTGTTTGACACAAGTCCTGTGTGTCGACAAAACTGCTTCTAGTCTCGACATAGCTTCTGTTGATAAATTTCTTGAGTGTGTGTTGACACAAGTCATGTGTGTCGACACAACTGCTTCTAGTCTCGACATAGGATCTATTGACAGATTTCTTGAGTGTGTTTCGACACAAGTCCTGTGTGTCGACACAATTGCTTCTAATCTGAACTTCTGTGTGTCGACACAAGTCTCGTGTGTCGACATAACTGCCGCTGACAGAATTTCTGTGTGTCGACACAAGTCCTGTATGTCGACACAATCTGGCTTCTGGTATCGACACATTTCCCTCACAAGTGTCGACACTTGTACTTAGAATATTTTCCTGTATTTCTTTAACCTGCACATTGAAACTCAACATCCCATAAAATACACATTGATGTATATTATTGAGTTAAGTGAGGCTTCTCCAAATCTGGTACAAAGTTTCCAATATACCCAACAAGGGTCTCCTGCACCATTTGACTAAGGAAACTCCTACTCTCCCTGATGACTAGCTTCATGATGATGCTCGTGTTTAGATTTGGCTCCTCAACTCCCTGGATGAAGAACCCTAATGTATGTCCATCTATTATGAGATGGCCAAGGCAATGTGGGATGAGCTCCATTCTCGTTACTCTGACAAGGACAGTCTGTAACATTTGTTTGACATCATCATCGATCTTCAAAACCTTGACTCAGGCGGTTCTACTGAATTAAACTCCTTTGATGCGCATTCTAAGACTCTGGTTGAGGCTTGGATTCATCATCAACCCCCACTACTGACTTGGTTGCTCAGCGTGCTCAAAAGGAAGCTACCGGTATTTCCATGATGATGGCTCGCATTCCACCTCATCTTCACAGTGTGCGAGATCAGATAATCTCTTCCTCCACTGTTCCCTCATTTTTCTAATGTTTGTTCTATACTGCTAAAGGTCACACCACCTCCTGAATCTCTCGGTCCTCCCTCAGCGGCTCTTCTCCAGCATTCTATAGCACCACCACTCCCTTTTCCCACTACCAGAGGAGGTCGCTCAAGCTCCCATGAGTGGAGTCATGGTAACCGACCAAGGTGTTCGTGTCGAGAACGTCTCTTGGTCGCTGGAGAACTTGCGAGAGAGAGAAAATGGTAAAAGAGGAACTGCGAGTTATCAATTACTAGCGGTTAAATGAAAAGGAGGCAAAAGGGTGCCGCTAATAGAGGTGACATCGGATTTCTCCCATCGCAGCTAAAACCACTCCTGCGATGGGCTTTTCGGTTGTCATAGATGAAGCGATTACAACGTTTACCAAGGAGCACCCGATCGGACAGTAACCCACTCGGCAAAGGATTCAAGACCGCTGCCACAGACGGCGAGCTTGAGGATTCGATTCGAGATGCCTAGAGAGTACTGTTCATGCCTATTTATATACTAGGGGTCCTGCCCAAGCGGGCAGACGCTAGAATCACCGGCTGCCCAGGGGACAGGAGAGCGGGCAGCGGTGACAGTATGCACAGCTAGAGAAGAAAGAAGACAAGCATTTAAGACAAGAATCACCGTTCTTCATGAAGTGCGCCTCTAGCTCCAGAAACTTCAAGGGATGCTCAACCGCCCGCCTGCCTCCGTTACCTCCCTCTCCAATGAAGGTATCACTTTGTTGGGAATTGTCTTCACAATACCCCAGATTTGTGGGATGTCAGACCTGAAACTAAGATGAATTTAGTTGTATTTGATGTTGTGTTTAAGTTGTGCATGCAGGACTCTATTGCCAAGTGTAAACCAATGTCAGTCTATAGTGGGTCATCAAACACAGGACCATACAATGTAATTCCTCATTGTGTGATCCAAGGTGTTGACTCATGTATAGCCTCTCTATTGGGGTACACTTTGTTTCCAAGCACTTGGACTACTGGACTCTGGAGTATTGAAGACTTTCTCAGAAGAAATTTTTTCTAAGTCCACATACTCGAGTAGTATCTTCTATATACTCAAGTAAGTGACTTAGTACTCGAGTAGATTGGATTACATACTCGAGTAGTTCTCAAGTTACTCGAGTAAGTGTTCTGATCGTACTCGAGTTGATCTGGACTTCTTATCTCAGAAAGTTTCTAAGTCCATATACTCGAGTAAATCCATTCATATACTTGAGTACCTCTTTTCCTTACTCGAGTAGGTGTTTGTATACTCGAGTAGAGCCTTAGTCATACTCGAGTAGTCTCTTAGTTATACTCGAGTAGGGCTAACTGTTCAGTCTAAATATTTCTAAGTCCACATACTTGAGTAACTTCACTCATATACTCGAGTAAGTGGCTTAACACTCGAGTAGATCCTTCTTATACTCGAGTAGACTGGCTTAGCACTCGAGTAGATTTTTCTTATACTCGAGTAGTTTGGATTAGTACTCGAGTAGATGTTTCTACTTACTCGAGTAATCTGTCTAGAGTAACTCGGGTAGTTCTTCCAAGGCACTCGAGTAGTCATTTCTATTACTCGAGTACATGTTTCCCTTATCTACTCGAGTAGCAAACCTTTATACTTGAGTATCTTATCTAACCCGAGTATGTTGGCTCAGAATTCCAGAAATAGTTAAGTCCAGAATTGACGGAGATTTGAAATTAACCTTTTTCTGATTGGTCCACGTGTCAATCTTAATTACGATTATGAGCGTTGGAAATAGCCTATAAATAGGTCCTTTCAGATTTGACTAAATATGCATTTACAGAGATTATCTTTTTAAGAAAGAGAAAATCCCGAAAACCCCAGTCTTTCTATCCGCCGCCATTACCGTTTTCGGGAGAAGCCCTGGATCGTCGTTCTCACGCCGCTGCCATCGATCTCAGTTTCTCTAGCGATCCAGACTCAAGAAGAATCATCCGATCTCTCCGTGCTTCATCGTCTCTAATTTACTTTCTTGATCGTGGTGATTCCAGATCTCAGAATCGTGGATCTCAGTCAAGTCTTCTTCAACTATTTCTGCTCAAACCGAAAAGCTCTCAAGAAGAAGATTACGTCAAAGATCCAGATCTGTGATATTCTTGTTGTAAATTTTATTTAAACAAATTTCATTGTAGGAGATCTTTCTCCGAGTGGTAGGAAGTTTTATCTTCCGAGTGTAGATTCGTTTGGGATCGAGTTTTGTAGGAACGTGGTTCCGAGGTGTAGGATTGTTTTTGCAATCCGAGATAGTGGAGTAGCCGAGTCTAGTGATTTGCTAGATCGGTGAGAAAAGTGGACGTACCCAAGATTGGGGAACCACTATAAATCTCTTGTCGTCTGTGTGATTGCTTGATTACGGATCTATGCTGTGTTATATTTTTTATTCCGCATTTGACACGAAATTCACCTATTCACGCCCCTCTAGGTGATTTAGGTTGACAACTTAGCGCTCTCAATTGGTATCAGAGACAGGTTGATCGTTAAAAGGTTAACACCTTGATCTAATCCTCACCAAGTTGTCTCAAGAGAAGTATCAAGCATGAGTAAGACCAAGGATTTTGCTAAGCTCCCTATCTGCACCAAGAACAATTTTCCTATGTGGAAGGAAAGAGTTAAGTTCTTCATGGAAGCAGTAGATCCCCGGATCTTCATGATTGTGGAAGAAGGTCCGCATGTTCCTATGACTGCATCAACAATAGACCCAACCAAAAAGGTCCCAAAGAAGTTGATGGACTTGGATAAGGACGAGATTGCACTTGTCTCCCTAGACAAGAAAGCTAAAAAAATTATCGCAAGTGCAGTCGATGACTCAATGTTGCAAAATCTTATACACTGCCAATCTGCCAAGGAGATGTGGCAATCCCTGGTGACTCTGATGGAAGAGACTGAGGAAGTTAGGGATGATCGGAGATCCCTCTTAAATCATAAGTATGAAGCCTTCCGACAAGGTCACAAGGAACCCATAGCTGACACATTTGAAAACTTCTTTAAGATAGTCAATGGACTGAGAGTGTATGGCCGAGTCTTTACTAATGGGGAGCTGAATGATAAGTTTCTGAGATCTCTCACCAAAGAATTGTACAATAAAGTCTGTGCCATCCGAGAGTTTGGCAGACTAGCAGAGACAGATCCACAGAACCTATTTGGCAAGCTAATGTCCTATGAACTCCAAATCAACTCCAGAAAAGCCGAAGAAGAGATAAGTCGCTTCGCCTCAAAAGAGAAGTCGGTTGCTTTAAAGGCTGACAGTTCAAGGAAGGGCAAAGCTGTCTCACCAGCACCTCCTCAAGAAGTAAGTGAAGAAGAAGGCTTTGAGCCAAGCACCTCAGGCTCAGAACTATCTGAAGGAGAGTTCTCATTGCTCTCGCGGCAGTTCAAGAAGTTATTGAATAAGAAGAAGCAATGGAGAGGCAAAGATACCTCATACAGAAGATCACGACATAACGGTGATCAGCGAAAGAACGGCTCGAGCAGCCATGATAGGTATAAATCCAAACAGAACAAACAAATTTCAACTGACATCGTTTGTTATTGTTGTAATAAGCCAAGTCACGTCATCGCGGACTGCCCTCACAAGAAAAAAGAGGGTGGCAGAAGAGAGGAAAAGAAATCTTCATACCACAAGAAGAGGACAGAGAAGAGCTTATTAACCAAGAAGAGCAAAACTCTCAGCGACTCTGACTCATCTGAGTCGAGTGAAGAAGAGGAAGCTTACTTCGGGCTCATGGCTCACTCTGATGATGAACAAGTCCCCCAGTTCACTAGGGAGGTAAAATCTCACACTCCTCTCTCTGAATCTGATGATGATAATGAGCAAGAGGGCTATTCCTCTGAAGATGAATCTAAACTCATGGGACAGTATAAGGAGTTACTTACGGCTTACGAAAAATGTCGCAGAGTCGTGAAAACTCAAGCCAAAGAGATAAAATCTCTACATGCTATTGAGAGCAGCTTGAGAGAAGAAGTCACCAAGACTAATTCTCTTCAAGAGAACTTCAATGCTGCTATGGAAGAATACAATCAAGCTCTCAAGCACCTCGACCTTAAAGATGAAATCATCAAAGAATTGGAACAACAACTCGAGGCTGAGAAGAAACTTGTTGAGAGTTTCTCCAAGCCTAAGACAGTTCTTCCACTCGTTGCTGAGTTCACAGCTAAGGCCAAGGGTGCTGGTATAGGCCACATTGGTGCTTCTAGTAAATCTTCTAGGAGAAACAAGGCCAAGAGAAAGAATAAGGCTGCCCGGAAGGCTCTATCTGAAGAAAAGGGGAAAGCTCCCTTGGAACCGGTTTTGTTCAAGAAAGTTATCTTTCCTACGAACGAATACGACTATGAGTCCACCTATGGACACTTCTCTAGTCCGATCCCCGAGAAGACTAAGTCAAGATACCAAGGTTGGACTCGTCCTCGTAACTTTGGCGAGAGTGTCTTTAAGGCACCTTATGAATAGATTCAACTTCAAAGCTATGGACCTTATGCTCATGGTCATAACATCAAGAAGACACCAAAGGTAAAACCTATTATGGAAAAGCCTATGAAGGAGAAGACTTCATGTAGCTGCCATCATCATGAAGCTTCTTCCTCCAAGAGTGAAGTTCCTGCTAGACCATCACTTAAGAAAATCAAGCAGGAATACACTAGGCAAAGATACAACAGGTTCGACTGTTGGTGCTGTGGCGTGGTCATTTTGGCATCGATTATTGGTTCAATCCTAGAAATGTTACAACCCCTCAAGTTAGCAACGTGAGAATGACCACTCATGAGGCTAATGCTCGTAGGGGGAGTATTCTAACTCGAGACCAAGGACCCAAACTTGTTTGGGTTCCTAAGGCTAAGTGATTGTAATTGCAGGTATGTCCAAAGACTACCAAAATGCCAATCTGGTACTTGGACAGTGGATGCTCTCGGAATATTACCGGGACAAGAAGCCTACTCCAGAATTTCACCTCAGTCTGTAACGGACCAAAGGTCATCTTTGGAGGTTCAGATCGAGGAATAACTAAAGGCTACGGTATGATTACTAACGGTAGTGTATCCTTTTTGGATGTAGCTTATGTTGAAGGATTGGAACATAATCTCATCAGCATAAGCCAACTATGCGACAAAGGATACGTGGTTGAATTTCATGCTGACAAGTGTTTGATAAAATCGGTTGACAACATGGAAACTATTTTATCAGGCACTCGAAGCAGAAATATTTTCTGTTTAAACTTCATTTGTATAGACTCGTCTACACCAGTGTGTCTTTTAGCAGAAAGTAGTGCATCTCTTGCTGACCAATGGCACAAGAGACTAGCACATATTAATTTCAAAACTATTAATAAACTATTCTCCCAAAACTTAGTACGTGATGCCCCTAATGTCAAGTGCGTTATGGACAGTCCTTGTCACGCCTGTATCAAAGGCAAGCAAACAAGGAGTTCATTTAAAAGCATAATAGGCAAGGATTCCAATAGAAGCTTACAACTTCTCCATATGGACTTGTTTGGTCCACTGCAAGTTAGAAGTTTGGGAGGTAAGGAATACACGTTGGTTATTATGGATGATTACTCGCGCTTTGCGTGGGTGTTCTTTCTGAAACACAAGTCAGACACCTTCAGTACTTTCACTAGTTTTGTTAGGCAAATCCAGAATGAATACAACTATTCCGTAGTCAAAATCAGAAGTGACAATGGAACGGAGTTCAAGTCTGGAGCCATGACAGAATTCTGCGAAAGTCAAGGTATCTTTCATGAGTTTTCCTCTCATCGCACTCCACAGCAAAATGGAGTAGCTGAGAGAAGGAACAGAACACTCATAGAGGCTTGCCGGACTATGTTGAGTGATGCCTCACTTCCAAAGTATTTCTGGGCTGAAGCCGTCAACACCGCTTGTCACGTGCAAAATCGAGCTCTCATCAACAAGAACCATGATAAGACTCCTTACGAACTTCTAAAAGGAAGGAAACCAACTATTTCATATTTTAGAATCTTTGGCTGTAAGTTCTTCGTACTTAACAACGGCAAGTATTGTACTACCAAGTTTAGCGAGAAAAGCTTTGAAGGTATTTTTGTAGGTTATAGTAGCCATAGTAAGGCCTATAGAGTATTTAATAGAAAAACTCTGGTGGTAGAAGAGTCGATACACCTTGTATTTGATGAGACGAGTTTGCTGCAAAGCAACTCTTCTAGTGTGCTCATTGAAGATGCAGGTACCAAGATGAAGGAACTTAGCTTGGATGAGTCTACTCAAGATAAAGATGAGACGTTCATCAAAGTCACCTCTACAACCCCTAATAGAGAGGTAGATGATCAAGATGAAGAACACATCCCAGCTGAAGATGCAACACCAGTGGCTGAAGAGATCCCAGATGCAAGGACTCTAGAGTTCAGACACTTGAAGGATCATCCCTTAGATCAAATCATAGGAGATCCTCAGGATGGTGTCAGAACCCGTAGAGGTACAACTAACGAGAATTTATTCTTGAGCTTTCTATCACAGGTTGAACCTAAGAAGTTTGAGGAAGCAAACTCGGATGCATCCTGGATACTAGCCATGGAAGAAGAGTTGAATCAGTTCAAACGTTGAAAAGTTTGGACACTTGTTCCTAGACCCAAGAGTAAGAATGTCATCGGGACAAAATGGGTCTACCGGAATAAGATGGACGAAGATGGAACAATTATAAAGAATAAAGCCAGACTTGTCGCCAAGGGCTATCGTCAAGAAGAAGGAATCGACTTTGACCAAACATATGCTCCAGTGGCAAGACTGGAGGCGATCAGTTTATTTCTTGCCTACGCTGCACTTAAGGGCTTTACCGTCTATCAGATGGACGTCAAGTCCGCCTTCATGAATGGTGACATAAAGAAAGAAGTGTATGTAGAGCAACCGCCAGGTTTTGTTGATTCAAACTTTCCTAATCATGTTTATTTACTACAAAAAGGTTTATATGGTCTTAAATAAGCTCCCCGAGCTTGGTATGAGACGCTCTCTAGCTTTTTTCTTGAGAGCAAGTTCACAAGAGGAAAGATAGACAAGACATTATTTCTTAGGGAAATAAAAGGCAAGATTTTTCTGGTACAAATATATGTTGACGACATTATTTTTGGCTCTACGGATGACAACCTCTGCAAGAACTTTTCTAAACTTATGCAAGGGAAGTTTGAAATGAGCAGATGGGAAAGCTGAAGTATTTCTTAGGGATTCAGGTGAAACAATCTGAGGATGGAATTTTCTTCTCACAAACCAAATTCACCAAAGAGCTACTTAAGAAATTCAAAATGGAGAACGCAACCTCTATGAGGACTCCAATGGCCTCAGCTATGTCTCTAGACAAGGATGAGAAAGGGAAACCTTTTGATGAAACCAAGTACAGAAGCATAATTAGGTCCTTGCTCTACCTTACCGCAAGTAGACTAGATATAATGTTTTCAACATATGTATGTGCTAGATTTCAGGTGAACTCTAAGGAATCTCACTACATTGCTGCAAAGCGAATCTTGAGATACCTCAAAGGTACACCAAATCTTGGCTTATGGTACCCAAGAAGTAATGATAGTGAACTAATTGGATTTTCAGATGCAGATTTTGCAGGAAGCAAAGAAGACAGGAAAAGTACTTTCGGGACTTGCCAATTTCTCGGAAGGAGACTTATTTCCTGGAGCAGTAAGAAGCAGAACTGTGTAGCCATCTCAACGGCTGAATCAGAGTACATCTCTGCAGGCAGCTGTTGTGCACAGCTTCTATGGATCAAGAATCAATTTGAAGACTATAACATGAAGTTCTAGAACATCCCTCTGCTTTGCGACTCTTCCAGTGCAATAGCAATCGCCAACAACCCAGTCTCCCACAGCCGGACAAAGCACATAGATCTTCGCTATCACTTCATCCGGGAGCATGTGGAGAATGGAGACATAGATCTACAATACGTCTCCACAGATAGGCAAGTTGCAGATTTATTCACGAAGCCGCTAGATGAGACCAAGTTCTCATTCTTCAAAACTGAACTTGGGATGCTCAACAAAGAAGATTAGTGGTCTCTATCAAAGTCTCAGAGTTAAAAGTTGGTGGAGGTAAAAATCAGTGCTTCGAGAAAAATATTTTGTCAAAGTGACTTACTCGAGTAAGTGTACTCACATACTCGAGTACTTGGAAACAATCACGAGTGGTTACACGAATACACTCGAGTACATTACTATATACTCGAGTAACTCAAAGTATCTACTCGTGTAGGTAAAAAATTCACTCGAGTACACATTCTTCATACTCGAGTACTTAGTAACTCACTTGAGTACTTCATGATCTACTTGGTCTTCGACTTACTCGTGTAAGTTACAACAGACTACTCGTGTATGCCGATATATACTCGAGTACCTTGAAATTCCAGAACTTTGAAAATCTCATTTTTCTCTTTTCGCACACCTCGATTTTTGCCCCCCCCCCCCATAAGGTATGTTTTATTTTAAAACTCAATCTTAAACCTAATTAGGGTTATGTATATAAATAGAATGATCCCACAATCCATTCCACGAAACCTTTCTCGAGTACTCGCCGACGCTTCGTCTTCCAGAATAGCAGAGCGCTGTCTTCTCCAGAATCCGTTACTCCAGAACTCGATGGCTCCTCCATCCAATATTGGAATCGGGTCCGAATTGGTTATAGATGGAATCGCCAAACTCTCTGATGACTTCCGAAACCTTCTCATTCTCCTTGACACAGTAGGGCTGTCGTTCCTGTTACAGACGCCATGTAAGATCCTATTTTCTGCAGTGGAAGAGTTCTACAAGAATCTGAAGATCAAGCGAAATGGTACAGTTCTCAAAACCAAGGTCAGTGGGATAAAGATCTGTCTGGACAAAACTTCATTAGCTACTCTGTTACAGTTGCCCGTGGTGGATAAGGAAGATGATCTGACTTTCGAAGATTCCGATAGAACCAGTTTCTTCTGTGGAATAGACCCGTATGAAGGATATTCGTTCCGACATGCAGATTTTAATTTAGAGGGCAAATTCCTTGTGGATGTCATTGCCAAAGTTCTTCTCTGCAAAACCTATTCCCTAAGAGAAATCTCCCAAAACTTTTTTGATGTTATGCAAGCCATCGTATGCCGGAAGAAATTCCAGTTCGGAATGATGATACTGGATAAGATCAAAGAAAGTGTGAAAAACCCAGCTATGCCAGGATTATCTCCCTCCTCCTTCATGAGATAAATCCTACAGTGTTTGATTTATCCAAAGGAACTCCCCTCTATCACATGAAAAAGGTATCCATCTCTTCCATCCAAAGATATGAAATCCAACTCAAGAACACTGCCCAAGCCTCCAAAGTCATTATGGATGAAGATGTCCCCAGCCCTCAGCATGTTGCTGATGACAGGACTCCATCTCCTCCTCTACATCAAGCTACTGACACCCTGGGTGCAGTAGTTGAGGGGGAGCCTGCCTCATCTAGCTCCCAGATTCTGCTTACAGAAGTTCCCTCCCAGACAGTCAAAGATCCCTCTCCTCCTCCTCCTCTAGAAGATATTCCAATAGATGTACAAAGTCCAGCAGATAATCAAGTTTCCGAAGAGATTCAAGTTCAACAAGACCTTCTATCCACAGCTGCAGAGATTGATAAACTCATTGAAGAACTAAGGTCAAACAGTCCCCTACCTCCTGCAGATCCAGTTGTTGGTAATCCTGAGGTTCAGGTACAAGATGAATAGATCCCTCTCAAGGAACCCTCTCCATCCTCAGCTCAATCTCCCATTAAAGAAGCAGAACAACATGATAGTATCATCCTGTCCGATGAAGAGGAGTTATCCCCAGAACCTGTTGAGCCTCCTCTAAGGACATTAGCCTTCACTCTCCCCTCCTTCACAGATCCCCTGGATTCAGTAGAAATCACTCACACCAAGAGAACTGCTAGCTCAGTGGTTGTGAAAGAACTCCCTCCTTGGGCTCCCCCAGTCTCTCAGCTCCCTCAGGTCTCTACTTCTACCAGTGATCCATCTTCTGCTTCCCTCAGCTCCTCAGACATCATCAGTAAGATTGAGCAGATGCTCTAAGAACAGAGACATTACTTTGATGAGTCTCTGAAATCAATTAACAACAAGGTCTCTGCTCTTGAAACTGAGATGAGCAGAGGCTTTGCAGAAGTTCAAGACAATACTGATGAACTTAAGCAACTCTTCCAAATAGGTGGAAAAGCGATAGATCACACCATCACCAGCATGGGTGAAGTCAGAAATCAATCTGAAAAAGTGGCACATAACCAGATTCTGCTAGACAAAAGAGCTGAAGCCAATGTGATGAAAGTTTGTGAAGAAGTAGGCATATTCAGAGATGAAGCTATTGAAAAGCTATCTATAGAAATCAGCAAGGGGGAGAAAATTGTGAAAGAACAAGTGGCGAAAATTTCTACTGAAATCTCTACCAAGTCTAAAGAGACCCTGGATGGATTAGTTAACACCATGAAAGCAGATATTCTAGCACAGCTACAGTCTGTCAAATTCTACATTTATGACACTGCAGTTTGGGTACATAATCAGAATTTTCTAGAATTCCAGCTCGACCCCTCCATCATTCCTAAAAGCTTAGATCCTCTTGAGGAACATCCTCCATCTGATGCCCAGGTTCATGCTACCATTCCAGAGGCAGTGCCAGCCTTCTCTCCCAGGCCTGCTGGAGAGATGTCTGAGCCTCCTCTTTCATATTCTGATGTGTGGAAAGAGGATGTCCCTGCCAGCTCTCAGGGGCACTTTGATCGAGGCACTTCCTCCTCTAGAAGACCTGCTGATCTAGGTGGCCCCAGCAAGAAAAGAAAATATGGTGACGGCGCTTCTGCTAGCCGTTCTGCACCTAAGAGAGAGCAAGCTCAAGCTTTAGAGGGCAAATCAGAGTCAGTACATTCAGAAGTTTGGAGTCCAACCTCCAAATCTTTAATCTTTGACACTCTAAAGCTGGTAACTGATTTTGGGGAAAAGAAAGACAAATTCTACAGCTACTCAGAATGGAAAGCCTATGATATATCTCAAATCAAGATCAGATTACATGACAGGCAATGGGGATTCAACAATCCAGCAGCTCCTCCAAGGCCAAGGACTTATTTTCCTAAACCCTTCAGTTATTTGGAGAGGCAAGAGCTGAAGAAAGCTAAACTTCACAGAGAGAATTACCCCTGAAAGTGTTTTGTGGAACTGGAAAATTTTTCTATTTAATATATCTAATTCTGATTATGGTTCCCTTATTTGCTATTATTCTCTGTTTTAGTCATTTTCTATTACTTATTGTTATAAATGATCATTACTTTTCTAGAAATTCATCTTAGTGCAAAGGGTGCTGACTTCTACAAATAGGGGGAGATTGTTGGGAATTGTCTTCACAATACCCCAGATTTGTGGGAAGTCAGACCTGAAACTAAGATGAATTTAGTTGTATTTGATGTTGTGTTTAAGTTGTGCATGCAGGACTCTATTGCCAAGTGTAAACCAATGTCAGTCTATAGTGGGTCATCAAACACAGGACCATATAATGTAATTCCTCATTGTGTGATCCAAGGTGTTGACTCATGTATAGCCTCTCTATTGGGGTACACTTTATTTCCATGTACTTGGACTACTGGACTCTGGAGTATTGAAGACTTTCTCAGAAGAAATTTTTTCTAAGTTTACATACTCGAGTAGTATCTTCTATATACTCGAGTAAGTGACTTAGTACTTGAGTAGATTGGATTACATACTCGAGTAGTTCTCAAGTTACTCGAGTAAGTGTTCTGATCGTACTCGAGTTGATTTGGACTTCTCATCTCAGAAAGTTTCTAAGTCCATATACTCGAGTAAATCCATTCATATACTCGAGTACCTCTTTTCCTTACTCGATTAGGTGTTTGTATACTCGAGTAGAGCCTTAGTCATACTCGAGTAGTCTCTTAGTTATACTTGAGTAGGGCTGACTGTTCAGTCTAAATATTTCTAAGTCCACATACTTGAGTAACTTCACTCATATACTCGAGTAAGTGGCTTAGCACTCGAGTAGATCCTTCTTATACTTGAGTAGACTGGCTTAGCACTCGAGTAGATTTTTCTTATACTCGAGTAGTTTGGATTAGTACTCGAGTAGATGTTTCTACTTACTCGAGTAATCTGTCTAGAGTAACTCGGGTAGTTCTTCCAAAGCACTCGAGTAGTCATTTCTATTACTCGAGTACATGTTTCCCTTATCTACTCGAGTAGCAGACCTTTATACTCGAGTATCTTATCTAACCCGAGTATGTTGGCTCAGAATTCCAGAAATCATTAAGTCCAGAATTGACGGAGATTTGAAATTAACCTTTTTCTGATTGGTCCACGTGTCAATCTTAATTACGATTATGACCGTTGGAGATAGCCTATAAATAGGTCCTTTCAGATTTGACTAAATATGCGTTTACAGAGATTATCTTTTTAAGAAAGAGAAAATCCCGAAAACCCTAGTCTTTCTATCTGCCGCCATTACCGTTTTCGGGAGAAGCTCTGGATCGTCGTTCTCACGTCGCTGCTATCGATCTCAGTTTCTCTAGCGATCCAGATTCAAGAAGAATCATCCGATCTCTCCGTGCTTCATCGTCTCTGATTTACTTTCTTGATCGTGGTGATTCCAGATCTCAGAATCATGGATCTCAGTCAAGTCTTCTTCAACTATTTCTGCTCAAACCGAAAAACTCTCAAGAAGAAGATTACGTCAAAGATCCAGATCTGTGATATTCTTGTTGTAAATTTTATTTAAACAAATTTCATTGTAGGAGATCTTTCTTCGAGTGGTAGGAAGTTTTCTCTTCCGAGTGTAGATCCGTTTGGGATCGAGTTTTGTAGGAACGTGGTTCCGAGGTGTAGGATTGTTTTTGCAATCCGAGATAGTGGAGTAGCCGAGTCTAGTGATTTGCTAGATCGGTGAGAAAAGTGGACGTACCTAAGATTGGGGAACCACTATAAATCTATTATCGTCTGTGTGATTGCTTGATTATGGATCTGTGCTGTGTTATATTTTTTATTACGCATTTGACACGAAATTCACCTATTCACCACCCTCTAGGTGATTTAGGTTGACAACTTAGCGCTCTCACACTTGCATCTCCACTATTTCAGGACGAATAGTGGACTCTAGGGCTACTCACCATATCACGTCGCTGAAACCACCTTAGTACTTGGACTCTTCGCATCCTAAGTTTATCATAGTAGCTAATGGTGACACCGATCCTGTCTCCGGCTTTTTTTATATACCGCCCAATCCTTTTATTTCTCTTCGCTCGGTCCATCATGTTCCAGGCTCTCCATTTAATTTACTCTCACTATCTATCTTGATTTCTCGATCACATTCACCTCTTCTTCTTTTATAATGCAAGATCCACGAACATAGAGTATCATTGGTAAAGTACGATTGTACAACGGGCTCTACCTTCTTGATGACTCTCCTACCATTCTCTTCTTCGTCTTCTCTACTGATTAAGATCGGTGTCTCGAGCATGCACCTCTTCTAGCCCTCCAGAAGGCTCTTCCTGAGGTTCTCTCCCTACCTTTACTTTTGATTCATGTATTATGTGAAAATAACATCGTTCATCTTTTCCTTTGCATTATACTCGGAGCGATGCTCCTTTTAATTTAGTATAATTTGAAATTTGGGGACCGTATAAAATATCTAGTCTGTCTAGTTATCACTACTTTATAACTTTTATTGATGATTATTCTCGTATGGCATAACTCTACCTACTTCGTGATCACTATGATCTTACACATGTGCTCCGTGATTTTATTCTCAAGATACACACTCAATTTGTCTGTACAATTAAAACACTCTGAATTGATAATGCCCAAGAATATATAGTCATGCGTTTGATAATCTATACTCTGAGTTCAGAATCATTGATCAGACCTCATGTGCTTATACTCCCAACAGAATGGTGTTGTTGAGCACAAAAATTAACATCTCCTCGATGTTGCTTGCTCCCTCATGTTTCAAATACAGGTTCCCAAGACGTATTGGCACTTTGCTGTCTCCACGGTATGTTATCTCATCACCCTTCTACTTTCCTCCATCCTCAACTATGTCACTCCATTTAGTCTTTTCTTTCCCTCCACACTACCCTTCCCTCTCATGCCTCAGGTATTCGGTTGCACTTGCTATGTCCAACTACTTGTCCCTTCCACTAACAAGTTCGCTCCTTGAGAAACCAAACATATGTTCGTTGGCTACTCCAGGACATAGAAAGGGTATGTGTGCTACTCTCCAACCACCCACAAGGTAACTGTCTCTAGCAATGTTACCTTTTTTGAGGACCAATTATTTTCCTCTACTTCAAACCCCCCCCCCCATTCAACCACTGTTAGTACCATGCCCCGTCATTCCAGTCATGTTTCCTCTCCCACCACTACTTTCAACCTCGGTTGCTGGTCCACACAAGCCAACTCTTCTGCGTACCTATACTCATTGTCTTCCTCGCTCCGTCGGCCCTCCATAGTCACCTTTACCCTCTAGCACTGTGCGGCTTATTGATCTAGCTCCTACCTCCATGACTCATCCCCTGACAAATTATATATCCTTACATCACTTATCCCTGACACTTCAACACTTTGCTACTTCATTATCTTCCATCTATATACCTAACTCTGTGTAGGAAGCTCTCCAACATCCGAACTGGCGGGCGACCATGGAAGTAGAAATGCCTGCCCTTTGGGCTAATCAAACATGGGATCTTGTTTCTCTTCCTCTAGTACAAAGTTGCGTTGGCTGTAAAGGGGTCTTTATGATCAAGCATGCTCTTAATGGGACGATTGGCTATCTCAAGGTCCGTCTTATGGCTCGTGGATTTACTCAGCAGCAAGCCCTCAACTATGAGGAAATGATCTCACTGGTGGCCAGTTCGTATCCTACTCTCCTTGGCAGTACACCGCTAGTATCCCTTACATCAACTAGATATCAAAATTCCTTTCTTAATGGCGAGTTATAAGAAACTATTTATATGCAATAACCTCCCAGGTTTCAGACCACGAGGGAGTCCCGAGTTCTCCACCTCAAGAAATTGATTTATGGTTTCACACAATCTCCATGGGCATGGTTTTATTAATTCAGTAGGGTTGTCTGTGAGGTCGGTTTTACTCAGAGCTCGGAAGATTTTTCTATATTTACCTGTCATCATACAACAATCACTGTTCTCCTCTTAGTATATGTCGATGACATCTTTATCACATGAGATGATTCAAAGGGAATACAAATGATTAGGCAACACCTGAATTCTGTTTTCCAATCAAAAGATTTAGGAAATCTTTGGTACTTCCATGGCCTAGAGATCACAAGACATCCGTATGGTCTTGTCTTATCTCAACGGAGGTACTGTCTCGACCTTCATCAGGATGCTGGCTACTCTAGATGAAAGCTGATTGATATTCCTATGGATATTAATCACAAGCTTTGTGCTCTTGTGTTGGTACCCTAGTTTGGATTTGAGTTTAGTCCTCTCTTTTAGTCTCTTGACCTAAGATTTATCTATGGTCAAAGGTCAGTTGTTTAGTTAGTTTGCTCTAGTTTAGAGTTGTCACTTTTCCAGATGAAAATTTGGTTAAGTTGTTTTTGGTTCGACTATGGTCGAACGCCGCTCGACTATCGTCTATCGACTGTTCGACGATCGTCTATCAGTTGGTCGACGTTTGTCTGTCAGCAGATCGTCTATCTCTGAGTTAGTTCAACTCTTGGTAGTTCGACATTCTGTGAAATCTGCCTCGCCGATCGTCGAACCCCGCTCGACTTTTTCTGACCAGACAGATTTCTTGATAGTTCAACTATCTGCTTAGATAGTTCAACTATCTAATAGTTCGACTATCTGTTTGATAGGTCGACTATCTGTGTTGCTTGATAGTTCGACTATCTGTTTGATAGGTCGACTATCTGTTTTCTTTGATAGTTCGACTATCTGTTTGATAGGTCGTCTATCTGTTTTCTTGGATAGTTCAACTATCTGTTTGATAGGTCGACTATCTGCTTTCTTTGATAGTTCGACTATCTGTTTGATAGGTCGACTATCTGTTTTGTTTGATAGTTCGACTATCTGTTTGATAGGTCAACTATCTGTTTTGCTTGATAGTTCGACTATCTGTCTTGATAGGTCGACTATCTGATAGCTCGACTATTTGTTCTGATAGGTCGACTATCTGCTATGGTAGTTCGACTATCTTCTTTGGTAGTTCGACTATCTGTATCGTTCGACTATCTATTTGATAGGTCGACGATCTCTGTGCTTCGTCCGATGATCTCCGAGAGTCGTTCGACGTTTTGCTGTATGTCTTTAGTAATTTTGTCCTCTTCTATTCTATAATTTATTTCATATTTATTTGGCATATTATTTCAGTTAATTTGTGCTATTATTTTCAGGCAATCTCTGCTCCATTCCTTATGCATGAGCCAATCTTTATCTGACAAAGTATTTTGTCTTATTAGTTGAAATGCATTTTCTGCTTTATCTGCCAGGCTGTCCTTTATAGCCGTTAGACTCAGAAAGTCTTCTCTGGCTGTAAAGAGTTCTTTCTGATGTGACCTTTTTCTTGCACCCTTCTTATCTGATTGGTTATGCAGCTTCTTAGAAAGCTTTATCCTCTTATAGTATGTCTGTCTGCAGGATTTGTTTTTGCTTTATGCTTTTTGCAGCCCAGATTGCTGATTCCAGAAGAAGACAAAGATTCAAACTCAAATTAAAGCCGTTGCAAAGGCTCATATATAAAGAGCTTCTTTTGAAAGAAGAATATAAAACTGATATACAACACATACACTCAGCAGCATAGAAAAAGAGAGAAAGCAAGAAAGTTCTACAGCTCTCAGAAATTCTCATTCAACTGAGAAGATCATTCTCTTCAGCATTCTTCTTCATCCTGAGTTCATCCTGCTTACAGGAAGACTTTCACTCAGAGGCCTTTAGAAGAAGAAGAAGAAGAAGAAAGGAAGCTGTTTTGAAGACGAACACCTGTTCCCAATCAAGAGTCTTCTTCAAGCTTCTCCTTCAGAACCTCAAGACAGTTCTTTGTCTTAGTTCTAAAGAGTTCCTGCACCCTGAAGCAAGACTCCTTCCTGGATATTCTCTAAGCCAGGGGGAGCCTTGATTCTTTAGAGCTATCTAGCTCCGTGCAATCCACTAGCTTCTCTAATCTGTTTAACACTAGAGAAGAAGCCTTAACTCTCTCAACCTCCTGTACAAAGGGTTATTACTCCCTTCAAAAGTGAACCATTGGTGGCAGGGCACCTGATCAAAAACCTGTGTTGGATATTGAGCTGCTGATCAAAAGCTCAAAGGGTCTACTTGATCTACCTGAAGCAGATCAGTTGGTGGCAGGGCACCTGAAAAAAAAACCTGTAGTGGATTCCTACCAGGGTGGTAGAAGAGTGGACGTACCTATTTAGAGGGAACCACTATAAAATTTCTTGTGTCATCTATGCTGTTTATTTAATTCATTGTACTGTGGCTGTGAGTAGAAATAACTAGGATTGCTAATTGCTGTGATAGGATCCCAAGCTTAACTATAATTACAGTTAGCTCTCTCTTGTGCACTACACTTTGTGTTAGGCTCTAGGGTTATCAATATCTATAAACTAATTACGCAAATTAACTCTAAGGGAGTTGAGTAGGGTGTCATAATTTTTGAATACTCTATTCACCCCCTCTAGAGTTGTATCTATCCTCACTTTCAATTGGTATCAGAGGGAGGTTGACTGACTGTATAGGCTAACACCTAAGTCACAAGATCCTGATAGATACCAAGCTTATAAATATTCACTTCATGGCCCAGTCCAAGGATTACTCTAGCACCAGACCTCCAACATGCAACTTAGCTAAGTTTAGCATCTGGAAGGCAAGGATTAAGTTATATATGAACTCTATTGATGAGAGTATTTTTGCTTCTATTTTGACAGGACCACCAAGAGCACCTGCTGCAGCTACTGCTTCATCATCAACTGATATGAGTGCAGTGCCTCCTCCAGATTACAACGATGAATACAAAATGGCAAAGATAGCAGATGCCAAAGCAATGAATATTCTGGCTCAGACAATGTCTGATGAAGTATTCCAGAAAGTTGCTGACTGTCCCTCAGCAAAAGCAATGTGGGATACACTGAACCAGATTGTAGCTGGTTCAGCTGATGAAAGGAAGGACAAAAGGTCCAACCTTATCTCCCAGTATGAAAACTTCAAGAAAACTGATGCTGAATAAGTTGAAGTAATGTGCACCCGGCTCAGCTCAATCATCAATGAGCTGAGGACTCTTGACAAGGATATATCATTGACAGAGGTCAATGATAAGATTCTTATGTGCTTCCCTAGCACATGGGATCTGAGGATCTGGCCTATCAAGGAGGCTAGAAGTACAAATGAAATCTCAACAGAAGCTCTCCTTGGCAAGCTCAAGTCTTTTGAGCAAGTGTTGAAGACCAGGGAAGCTGAGGCTGAAGCAAAGACTCCAACTCCAACAAAAAAAGAGCAATCTCTTGATCTCAAAGCTGCTGAAGCTTCTGAAGGAAGCCAATCCAATGAAGAACTAATGGCATTATTTGCCAAGAGGTTTCTCAAGATGGGAAGAAAAGACTTCAGAAAGAAATCTTCACAATATGAAGATAAACCAAGGTATGATCGTTCTCCTGCTAAAGAAATAATTTGCTATGGTTGCAGGAAGCCTGGACATATTCTACCAGAGTGTCCAGAGGAAAAGAATAAAGAGAAAAGGAAGGAAAAAGAACAGCACAGGAAGCATTCCAAGCCCTCCTCCTACAAGAATAAAAAGAAGGAGAGAGGTTTCGTTGCTGAAACCTGGAGCGATTCTGATGAGGAATCTTCCTCCTCAAGCTCTAGTGAGGATGAGGAAGAGAAGAAGGCAAAGGAAATTTGCCTGATGGCAATTGATGCCTGCAGCAATCACTCAGCTGCAGAGAGCTCAGATTCTGATGAAGAAATGCCAACAGAAGATGAGGTATTATCTTCTTACGATTTTACATCTGCTGAATTTAAATCAGATTTTAAATCTTTGTGTTTAGATTTAATTAGTTCTGAAAAGGAAATTAAGGACCTTAGAAATAAGCTTGCTGAATCTGAATTTATCTCTAATGAAAACATTAGATTAACAGCAGAACTCACTAAATCTAGTGAAGAAATAAAGTTTCTTAAGAATGAATTAGCTAAGTCAAAAAGGTTAGAAGAATCTCTGAATGGTAGAAGCCTTAAGTTGCTAGAAATCACCAGCATGACAAACACTAGGTCAGGCAATAATAAGCTAGGCTTAGGAGCTTCATCATGTGAACCCCCAATTATCCTTAAAAATCATCTTTCAACTCCAGTGAACTTTATCTCAGCTGATGGGATAAAGAACACTGAGCAAGTAAGACAATTTAATCAAGCCTTAAACAAAGCTAAGAGAGAAAAGAGAAAATAAAAATTTAAGGAAATACAAAAAGCGTCGAATGCTGCTCGACGATTGCATGCTCAGTGGTCGAACGAAGCTCGACGATCTGTGCATCCATCGTCGAACGCCGATCAATGTTTTTAACATGAATTTCAAAATTATAATCAGAACCCTAGAAACCTTAATATGAATAGAAACTCTAGGTTTGTGGTCCCATTAACTGTATGGAGCATCCCACCTAGGAGATCTTACCCTTTAGGTTATAAACCCCAACCTGCCTATTCTTTTATTTCTAGTTTTCATTATGTGAAGAATAATGGACCCAAGGTTACCTGGGTCCACAATGTTTAACTTAACTCACTGCAGGTGAAGACCTATCCTATCACTCAGGACAAGTGGTATTTGGATAGTAGTTGGTCCAAACATATGACAGGGAATAAAGAAAATCTGTCAAAGTTCAAGTCCAAGCTTGGACCAAAGGTGATCTTTGGGGATTCTAGCTGTGGTCAAACTGAAGGATATGGTAGGATTACCATTGGAGCAGTAACTTTCAAAAGGGTTGCATATGTAACTGGACTGAAGCATAACCTTATCTCAGTAAGTCAGTTATGTGATGCAGGATATCAGGTATCATTCACTAACACACTTTGTAATATTACTTTAAATAGTAATGTTGTGTTAGTAGGTATTAGATAAGGCAATATTTATTTAGTAGATTTTAATTCAACCCATTCTGAAATCTGCTTATTTAATGAAGTAACAAATAACAATACCTTATGGCATAAAAGGCTTAGCCATGTTAACCTCAAGAATATATCTAGGTTATCTAAATACAACCTTGTTAGAGGTTTACCTTCTTGCCCCTACAAGAAGGAGAGCCTATGCAAGGCTTGTCAATTAGGCAAGCAAACCAAAAATTCATTTAAATCTGTAAATAAAAGTGATTCACCTATAATCCTGTATTTATTACATTTGGACCTCTTTGGCCCAATAAATGTACAGGATTAATAAGATTTCATGTTATTTCCTAATATTTCTGGGTGTTCCTCCACAAAAGGATTTATTTGATTTTCTTAACCAAGTCCACTATTGACTGTCAACTTTGATCTTGGGGTTAAACATGACTTCGCAGATGCAAATGGGTCCCCTAATGTGTTTGTTATGTCAAAAGGGTCATGGGTGGACTATTTTCCTACTTCATGCTAAATAAATGAATTGAGTCAATTCGACCATTTTGACTCTAGTCATGATTTTAGGATGTTAAACTTCTATCTTGGGCAATGATAAGAGTTGATAGACAATAAATGATGTGTTCATTAACGGTATTGCTAATATGATGAGGCTTGTTTGGCTCGTTGAACATCGTACATGATTGACATTCCAAGTTCTTTAACGCTAAGCACATACCAAGTTAGAGGTTGTTGATCAAGTCTTCCTTAAGATCTGAGTGACGTGATTGAGGATAAGTGGCCTAAAGACGGTGAGTCCCCAATATGTCAACCTATGATCTTGAAGAAGATTGGACAAGTTACAAAAAAATTATGTTGCCTCTAGATATAGTTGGGTTTCACAATGTATTCCATGCTTTAGCCCCGCAAAGAGCATTACTTGATCCAAAAAAACATGTTAAGTCAATTCAGTTGGTTGTTCAAAGAACTTTGACTATAGTCTTGGAGTCAAGTTGAGTTGAAGAGTTCAATTTGGAGAAAGAGTGCTTGAAGCGGGACAAAGATAGACAAATATAATCTCCTCAAGTGCGGTCATGAGGGTGATTTATGATCTCCCAAAATTATGAACCAAGTCAAGTGAGTCATTTAACATTGTTAAATGACCTATTTAATCCAAATTGGGTAAAATGCGAGATAATTTGACCAAATGGTCAACTAACCCCAATAATAACTCGATTGGGTCATGGAGTTCATGTAAACTAATAAAGTCAAGTTAACCAATGGTTCAATTTAACTCTTTTAAGGCCATTTAATGATCCTTGGCACTCCTATTAAGTCAAAATGGCTATTATGGTCAATAATGATTTGTTGATTGTCAATGTTGTCATTTTGATTCCTTAAAGGGTTAATTTGACCATATTTAATAAGACTAATTATATACATATGAGATTGTTGCAATTACATTAATCATGTCTAATCCACATTAAACACGACTATGTCCTAGTTTTTCCCTCATGGATCGACGTGACCCAAATTACATTAATATGGTCTTGAGCGCTAAAGAAGGTGGTGAAGCCTTGCGAAGATCGCCGGAGTTGAAGTACATGAACGGTCTCTTCTTCGCCCTTGAACTTTCTTAGGAACTTGGGAGTTTTTCTGGTTTCAGAGTTATCAGGCTGAGAATGCACAAGAATGAAGGCTCCAGGAAGTGTATAACAGAAATTTCCCAAAATCCATCCTTTATATGGAATTCGAGCCATTGCACGACGATATGTAGATATTGCCCGTGATATCTCCAGCAGCTGTCATATGTGCCACTCTATGATAATCGTGTCGGGAAGATGCAAATCATGTACGAACGTGGGGCTATTGTACGATGATATCGATATCGCCTAGAAATATTGGTATATGTGCATCGTGTCCAGATCGTGTAGGTCATGGACATTATCATGTTGATGTCATCAAGCTATTACCAGGCGATACTGAGATATCGCCAGTGATATTGATTTTGTTGAAAACAATTGTTCATCTCCAAACCAAATTCATTAGACCATAAATATACTATGATAAAATACATTCAGTATTTGTTATTTTTAAACCAAAGAGTTTGAAACACATGCTCTAACAATCTTCCCTTTTTGATAATAACAAATCCACTTAGAAAGAACTCACCTACGCCCTATAGTGATGTTTATAAAAATATGATAAACAAGAAAAAAACTGAATGTGTATAGACTCCCCCTATATGGATGCTCCCCCTACAATGTACTCCCACTAAATAAGCTAAACAATAAATTTCTTACTTAATTCTCCCATTTTGGTATTATCAAAAGAAGGTGAGGTTAGTCGATTACAATAGTATTATAGAGCACAATGTATAGAGAGAATTTTGAGTTTTTAGTTAGTTAGAGATGCGGAAGCATACGAGATAATACTAAAATATTGTGAAGTGAATAGTTCCACGTATAGAATTTGAAAAGGATAAATGATAAGCAAGTATGGTATAGTGGGAATGTGTAATATAATGTTGAATTATCAAGGAAAGATTGTGCAAATAATGTGAAGAAATGAAATTCAAGTAAACAAACACATTGTAAAAGACATAATATCATTGAATATACAATTACTTAAGATTAGATAGAAATGATAAAATCATTTTTGATCAAATTCTCATGAAGAGGAATTTTATAAGAGATAATGATGTATACAATGAGTGCTTTGGTAAAAAAAAAACAAGTGAATAGATTTAAAATCTCATGAAAATATGAAATGTAAAACATAGCTTTGAATGTATATAAAGAACTTAAAATTCATAAAAGAATGTAGTGCACCGATTTTTTGAAGAAAATGGTCATACACATTTGCACAAGATACTTTACGATTCTTTCCAAGTTGCTCAACCTCACAACGCTCATTAAGACTTATCACGAGGGTGAGTAGTGTTTGGTGGAGTATCATTGTCAATTAATTGTATTTATCATATTTTTTACGATCATTTGTATTATATAAAAAAAATTCTCTCTTTGACCAAGGACTCTGAATCCACTTGTGTCGCAAACATAGATAACAATTTTTAAGGCCATGAGATTTGAATAAAGAGATGCATGAATCATTGATGAAGCAAGTGTTTTATGTAATGCAAGTGGTTAAGTTGTGACAAAATATATTCATGTAAAAATAAAATGTAAACACACATGTAGTTTACCAAATAGCGTGAGTGCAATTTTTTTATCAAATATAAAACATTACACATACCTAGAGACATGCGAAAACAATTTTGAACATTTGCTATTAACTATTTCATTGAATATTGAAGATATAAAAGGCATGAGATTTCATAAACAATGTTATAAGAAACTTGAAAAGAAAATCACACATTGAAAAATAATCTGTAAATGATAAATTAACTAAACTTTGGCTGGAGCATGTGTAACATATATAAGAATAGAATTGATAAGTTGATTATAAGCATAGTGAAATTTTTTGCTATCGCGGGCGATAGAGATATCGCTCGACGATATCAATTTTATATAAAATGGTGGATCTGAGTCAAGATCTCACTTTGGCTCTAGTTTTTTGAAACCCTATCGCGAAAAGACGGTGTTGTCACCGGTGGGACATCAAATCAAGGTATTTTTCTTATGAATCTCTTGAAATTTTTTAGGGATCTTAGATTTGATGTAGATTTGGAAGATCCTTTGAACTCTTATGAAGATTTTTCGAGAAAAATTGTGAATTTTGAGAGATCAAACAAAGATCTTGAAAAATGTTTTAAAAATTTTATTTTGTGGTGAGATTTTCATAGATCTATAGCTTTAGATATATGTTTTTTGTTTGATCTGATTTTATATTTGTGAACATAGAGATCTGAAATGTTGAGTTGTAAATCTTGAAATATATGCTTGATAGATGAGGAAAAGAATGAATAGTGTTTTAAGGTGAAATAAAGTGTGTTTTTTAGGATATCATCCCATTTTGTTAAATGTAAGAGGTGTTAGAACGGTTTTTACTCTTGTTAATGTTGAAAAAAAATTCATAAATGTTAAAATTTTCGGTGAAGATAGAAATCTTTCTATCTCCCGACGACAGTCATTATCGTCGACGATAATGAAAATTAATTATTTTTTTTATTTTCATTTCAGGAAAATGGCTTCTAGTTCTAGAGATAGAAAGAGAACTTCCAAATATCCCCATTCCACGTATCAGATGTATCCAGGAATTGAAAAAGTTGTCATAGATGTGGCTAAAGTTGTGGAATTAAACCAAATGCGAGATGCTCGCAATTATGACCTGTTAGCTCAAGTAGGTATAGTGTCAATTATTATTCTGGATATGTTCTGTTCTATTCTTGTGAGAGAATTCTATAACCATTTGGAAGACACGATGTTTACTGAATTGAATGGAGGAGTGAGATCAAGAATACAATGAGAGTTAGTGTAAATAACTCATGATGACCTCAGAAACGAGTTTGTACTGATATCTAGTAAAAATGTGTTGGATGTAGTAGAAAGATAGAAATTGGGCATTTTTAAATCAAGTTCTTCATGGAAATTCTACTAAAACGCTAATTCAATCCTCTTCCACTCTAACTCCTGATGCTTGTTTAGTCCAAGATATTTTTAGAAATACCATCATACTAAGGGCAGGATGTACTAAGAAGATTACCACACAGTTAACTTCGGTGACATATCTGATATTACAAGGTGAGCGGTTCGATGCGACTGATTTGGTTTTGTCCATCATTTGTTACAGATTTAAGATGAAGAATCTCATGAGAAAGAAAATCAACACACTTCCACTAGGAGGTATCATCTAACAAATCATATATCAGAAGTACAGATGGATAGATCAGAACTACTATGTGGATGATTGCATTCTAGCAATATACAATACATAATCGACTAGATTTCCATCAACTTGAGGTGAAGCTTCTTCTTCTGCGAGGGCGCCTCTTCCACAAGGAGGATCTCTTCGAGAAATGGTTGAGGATGTACGAGATACATTGGAAGAACACAAGGCTGAGGTGAAGGCAAAGCTGACTGGAATGCAAAAGTTTAGGAAATTTATTGCTAGAGGTTTGAAGCTGAAGGCAACCCCAGCCGAAGAAAAGGAATGGGAGAATCCAATGGTGGATCCTTCACGTCACTCGATACATCGTACGAGATGACCACGGGATAGAGGTCAGAGATCCACAAAAGAAATATCTGAGACAAGCGTTGATGATAAATTAATTTTTTGATGTGATATATAATACAAGTTTTAGACTTCTGGATGATATTGCCCGACAGTAGTTACTATTGCCAGTAATAGTGACATTTTAATTTTTGTGCTAGTTGCTTTTAAACTTGTGTTATTTGTTTTAATTATGTTAAGACTTTATGATTGATCTGGAGATTTATCAGATTATTTGAATGTTTGCTTGCTTTTATAACTTAAAGTATATTATTTAATTCATAAATTTTAATGTTAGTATTAATTAATTTTTTTATAGATTTTTAAATTAATTAATTCAGTTGGAAATATCTAGAATTCCTAACTCTAATCTTAACATAGAAAAACTGGAATCAGGAAGTGATTTAGTGAAAATATCTGCAATTTTTGAATCGTTTCCTATAAAACTTATTTTTACAAGATACTTTTTAATATGGTCTCTAATGAAATGATGACGGACATCTATGTGTTTAGATCTGGAATGAAGTACTAGATTGTTTGTTAGGCCAAATTGCATTTTTACTATCACATCTTAATTCTACACTATGTTGATGTACCCCAAAGTCTTCTAAACTTT
The DNA here is from genome assembly GCA_039513925.1 of Platanthera zijinensis. NCBI lineage: Eukaryota > Viridiplantae > Streptophyta > Magnoliopsida > Asparagales > Orchidaceae > Platanthera > Platanthera zijinensis. Next base: position 18,266,760 of record CM077084.1, read on the forward strand.
ATTTCATCCAAAGGGCTTGTGAACAAATACTACCTAGTACAATATACTCAGCCTCGGTGGTGGAGAGGGCAATAGAATTCTATTTCCCGCTCAACCATGAAATTAGTGAAGGACCTAAGAAGTGAAAAGTGTCACTAGTGCTCTTACGATCTAATGAACAACTAGCATAATCTGAATCAGAATAACAATGTAAAATAAATGAATCATTATGAGAATATCATCAACCTAGTTTATATATACTGATAATATGTCTACAAATTATTTAACTACTTTTAAATTTGATTCTTTGGGATTAGCCTAAAATCTAGCACATAAACAAATGACAAACATAATATTGGGTCTAGATGTAGCTAAATATAATAAATATCATATCATCCCTCTATATAAGGTTTGATCAATTAAAGGTCCACATTCATATTTTCCTAATTTTAATGAAACACTCAGAGGAGTACTGTCTTGCTTAAGTTTTTCAAATCCAAATCTTTTAAAAACATCATGAATATACTTAGATTGACAAATAAAACAATGATCATGTTTTTGAGTAATTTGAAATCATAAAAAATAAGTAAGTTCTCCTACCATGCTCATTTCAAATTCATTTTTCATAAATAAAACAACTTCATTACATAACTCTTCATTAGTGGCTCCAAAAATAATATCATCAACATACATTTTTAAAATTACTAAATCATTATCAATATATTTAATGAAGAGTGTATTATATACACTACCCATTTTATAATCGTTCTTTAACAAATACAAAGTAAATCTTTCATATCATGCACGAGGCACTTGTTTTAAACCATAAAGTGTTTTTTTATAATTTATAAACTTGATCAGGATATTTTTCATTCATAAAACTAGGAGGTTATTCTACATAAACTTCTTCCTAAATATACTCATTCAAGAATGTAATTTTCACATCCATTTGAAATAATTTAAATCTTTTATAACTATAAATGCAAGAAAAATCCTAACTTCTAAGATGTGTTATGGGTGCAAAGGTTTCATCATAATCTAACCCTTCAATTTGTGCATATCTTTTTGCTATTAATCAAGCTTTGTACCATGTAATCCTAGATTCACTATCAAATTTATTTTTTAAAATCCATTTTACTCATACTACAAGTTTTCAAATCTTATTACATTCAAATTGTTTAAGTTCATCATTCATAGCTAAAAAACAAGATTCATCATTTAATGCGGTTAAAACATCTTTTGGTTCTATATCAGAAACAAAAATAGTTTGAAAATAAATCATATAAAGAAGAACGACTACTAACCCCTCTTGATTATTCTCTAATAACAAATTCTTTTGGATGATCTTTTGAAAATCTAAATTCACTTGGAGACATATAATCTTCCACTATATCTTTTCTTTCCTCTTTTTTTTCTTATTGATCTCCAAGTAATTCTTCATCATCATGTTCCAAAGAAGGAAGGGGTTCTTCTTCGTTTCCTGTAGGATTAGAATCTACACAAGGAACAAACTCATCAAACTTAACATGAATTAATTCTTCAACTATTTTGGTTCTTTTATTATAAACTTTATACGTTTTACTAGTTGAAGAATAACCAATAAAAATCATTCATCACATTTTTCATCAAATTTATCTAATGCATATTTTGTGTTCAAAATAAAACATTTACATCCAAAAACTCTAAAATATGATACATTTAGCTTCTTTTGAAAATATTGTTAATAAGGAGTTAGATTTAAAAATAGACAAAGTATAACACTATTTATAATATAACATGCTGTATTAATGACTTTAGTCCAAAAAAATCTAGGTAATTTGTATTCAAACTCCATAGTACGAGCTAGTTCTTGAAGTGTCCTATTTTTCCTCTCCACTACGCCATTTTGTTGTGGTGTGCGAAGAGCGAAAAATTCATGTTTTATTCTTAACTCAGTACAAAAATAAATAAATCTATCATTTTCAAATTCACCTTCATGATCCGAGCGTATGTATTTAATTTTTAAATCAAGTTCATTTTGAATACGAATGCATAATCTTGTAAATTCAAAGAACGTATCGGATTTGGAAGTTAAAAATATAGGCAAATAAAATCTTGAATAATCATCCTTTAAAATAAAAGTATTTTTTCTACCTCCTGGACTTTATGTAGTAACTAGTCCAAATAGATCCATATGAATTAATTGAAAAGGTCTAGTAGTAGACATAATATTTTTATATTTAAATGAAGATTTTGAAAAAAAAAAATTGACAAGGCGTACATAAAGAAGATAACTATTCATCTATAAAGGTAAACCCTTTATCAACTTATGTTTGAAAGTTTTACAACTAGTTTAGAACTAGAATGACCAAGACGCATATGCCATAATTCTAATTCTTCATTTTTGGAAATAAAATATTTTAACATAAAAAGAGAAAGATCATGAAATTCTATCATATAAACATTGTGAAATCTCGGTGTAGTCAGAACAATTTCATGTGATTTCAAATCAGTAATTTTACATAAATTTGTAGATGATTAAAAAAACTATTTAGACCTTTATCATATAGTTGACTTATAAAAATTAAATTATGTTTCAAGTCATCTATATATAAAACATTTGAAATAGTAAAAGAATCATTGCCCACTACACCAATGCCCATGATTCTTTTTTTCATTATCGTCAAAGGTCACTACTCCTCTTTTATTCGTCTCTAGGCTAAGGAACTTTGATTTATTACCCGTCATGTGCTTTGAACACCCCGAGTCCAAGTACCACTCGTCTTCTTTATCCTTAGCCTGCCAACACACTTAAGGAGATGAGAGTAAAGATCTGGCTTCCAAAGTAGTTCCTCCCATAGTATAGGTAGAGAATTTAGGCACCTAGACTTATTTAAACAAACTTTGACCTTTCTTCTTACAAAGTCAGTAGTGTGACCAAACATATTATATTTGGCACACGTGATAAAAGAAGATGAAACCATTTTAAAGATTTGTTGTGGACTCTTACTAGAAGGTGCGGAAATAGCAAAATTAACATTTTTATTTTTAAAATTCACTTTTTTTGGATTTTTTTTATCACCAGTGTTAACTCCTATCACTAGGTGATAGCTCCTAGAGACATGCCCTAGCCCAAACTTAGCATATCCATGACACTGATTGGCTAAAATCATATCTATTGACTTTTGTCACATTCCAAATTTTACCATATTCAAGTCATGGATCCGGGCTTTCAAATCAGTGTTTTATGAGACTAACAAGACACACTGTTTGCAAAGGATTTCTTGCCTTCATCTACTTGAGAACGAGAATATTTAAGAGATCTTTCTAAGTCCCCTTTATCCTTAGTAAGAATATCAACAACAAATTGGGACTTAGAAATAGCTTCTTCTAATTCTTGAACCCTTGTCAAAGAGTGATTGAACTCTTAACAAGTCATCTTCTCCTTCCCTAGTACTTTTAATTTAGTAGATAATGTTTTCCTTTTAATAAAACTTTGTTTTTCAGATTTTAATAAATCAATATCTTTTAATCTTTAATCAAAAAAATTACACGTTTGTAAAAATTTAGAATACAATTCATCATAAGTAGGAGGAGTTACCTCAGTATTGCTTTGCAAACTACATTCATCGTTGGATGGCAAGTTGCTCTTTCCCATTAAGCACATGTTGGCCTCCTCATCATTGTTTGTACTTGAACCACTTAAATCCTAAGATGAGGAATCATCCCACGTCTTTGCCTTTTTTCTTGTCATTCTTTTTGTGCCTCTTTTCCTTCTGCACTTTTAGATATTTTGGGAACTTACTTTGGATATGTACAACCCTTCTACAATGATCACTTCAGTGGAGGTTGTTCTTCCTCATCATCATCATTATACAACCCCATGTTCATTGAGTGGGTCCCTCAGGGAGTTCCAGGGGAAAATGGGCCCCATGACCCAGGGTGGCCGAGTAGGCAAGTGGGGCAGTCGGGCACGCACTCGCCCAAGACTGCAGGCTTGCACGTGGCCCAACGAATGAGACTAATAGGTTTGCATTCTCCAAGGGCCTAAGGCTTGCGCGCAATAGACGAGTGTGATAATCGGTCCGCACTCGCCCAAGGCAGTGGGTGAGTAGTGGGAGAGTTCCAGTTTCATCGGGCACTCGCCCTCAGTCAGGAGTAGGAGGATGCACTCCATCTATTCTAAGCATTCACCACTCCTCTGTGGAGTGTTATATTTTGGCCTGCTATTAGGTTTCCAAAACAACGGAGTTACGTTGTTGGCAGACTCAGTTGGACTGCGTATAGTAGATCCAAACAACGGAGTTATGATGTTTCTATACCAGACTTATAAAATTATAAATATATCTTTATGGGCACCTTTGGATGGGGCTCTGTTGGGCTTCTTACTCCTCTGGTTTTCTAGTTGGCTTTCAAGTGCCCTCCAAGGTCCCCCAACTCAGTATTGGCCAAAAGGGGAAGCACTCTAAGATCTTTCAGGTGTGTGGTGGGACCTCCGCGTTGTAGCCTAGGATCTTTTAATAATCCTAAGTCTTTGGTCTTGTTCACTTCTTTGGGATAAGTAGGTGCGAGGTTACCCATTTCGGGTCCGAACTCCACAAGAAGCCAAGTTTCGATTTTAATATTTTTGGTGCAGTGAGCATGGAGGGAAACTAGGACAAGAAAACCTTATCAAGTTCCATGGCTTTAGATGAATGACAAAGTAGCGATCCAGACAACTCCCCACCACCCGCAGCACCAGTCACAGTGGGGATGTTTGAGGAATTTAAGTGGGATGTCATGGCGAGCTTCAACCACACATTCTCCGAGCACGGTGAGTGCTCGACCCCTTTTATCTTGGTGGTCGCGTCGTCAGGCATGGGCGAGAACATACCTGTCTAGCATCCTGGGAAGGAGGTGGCAGTGGAAGGAAGAGAGAGGGATCTCGCCGGGTGGGAGCTCTTACCCAGTCCGGTGAGTGCGGGCAGGGATTGCGTGCCAATGTCGTGTGATGACCTGACTCACCTTGTAGGATGGGAAAGCCCCTTCAGTGAGCTAATCGTCTTATCCTTAGTTCTAGAGGGGTTCCGGGAGCCAAAAATATCTTATTATACTGGCAAGGATTATCCTGTCCAACATTTACAATGGTTCGAAGACACGGTCTCTACTCCGCCGAGGTTTGAGGTATTCAAATGTCAACTCTAACCCCTGATTGGATCCCGTTGATCAGGCTTTTACTAGCTGACAGAGCCGATAGGTTACTCAGGTGGTGGGTGGTTGTGAAAGAAAGTTGGGCAAAGTCCTCAATTGGATCCTGCCATCCAGGCTCTCATTAGTTGGCAGGGCCGGTAGGAAACTCGAGTGGCAGCACCCCCGATTAGATCCCGCTAACCAGACTCTCACTAGATGAATGGGCCGGTAGGTCGCTCGGGTGGTGGATGGTTATGAAAGAAAAGAAGGATTGAGAGAGCCTTCGATTGGTTCCCGCTGTCCAGGCTCTCACTAGCTGGTAGGGCCAGCATGGTTCTTAAGTGGAAGCACCACCGATTGGATCCCGTTGCCCAGGCTCTCACTAGCTGGCAGGTTGGCAGGTCGCTCAGGTGGTGGATGGTTATGAAAGAAAATAAGGATTGAGAAAGCCCTCGATTGGATCCCGTTGTCTAGGCTCTCACTAGTTTGAAGGGCTGGCAGGTCGCTCGAGTGGAAGCACCCTCAATTGGATTCCGCTGACCAAGCTCTCACTAGCTGGCAGGGCTGGCATGTCGCTCGGGTGGAGGATGGTTATGAAAGAAAAGAAGGATTGATAATGCCCTCGATTGGATCCTATTGTCCAGGCTTTCACTAACTGATAGGGCCAGCAAGTCACTCGAGTGGAAACACCCCCGATTAGATTCTGCTGACCAGGCTCTCACTAGCTGGCAAGGCCGACAGGTCGTTTGGGTGGTGGATGGTTATGAATGAAAAAAGGATTGAGAAAGCCATCGATTGGATCCTGTTGTCCAGACTCTCACTATTTGGAAGGGCCGATAGATCGCTCGAGTGGCAGCACCCCCGATTAGATCCCGCTGACTAGGCTCTCACTAGAAGGCAGGGCTGACAGGTCACTCGGGTGGTGGGTAGTTGTGAAATAAATATTGGCAAATCCCTTGGGATGGTTCCGCTGATCGGGCTCTACTAGCTGGCAAAGTAAGATTATAATTTATATTTTTCCAAACAAATACTACATCTCACAAAAAGGGTCATGCACAAAAAGAAAAAAATACATGAAAGGAAAGAAAACTGTAAAGAACAAGAGCTTCAGGATAGAGATGTCGACTACTCGCTCGCACGAGAGGTTGGAGTGGCATCATCCCCTGATTCATCGATAGGAAGGAACAAATCTGGGATCAGGTCCTCGGCAGTGACACTTACAACTTCACCCCTCATAAGGACAGATCTTTGCATAACCTGAAGCACGTGCTTCGTCACCCCGATGGAATTCTCTTACAACATCAGTTCGATTTCATGTTAAGAATATAGCTTCAGTTTTTCCTCTCACCGAGAAGTGGGGGTACGACAGTATCGACCAGTTGCATGTTCTGGGCCTTTAGCCCCTTGTTTTCCTCCTCAAGATGGGACATGCGCACGTGTAATTGAGCAGTGGTCGCGGCATCCTGCAAGAAGTTTTAAAAGAGGAAGGGTTAAAGCGAGAAGAATGCAAGGTAGTGAATGCGCAAAGTACGCGCGGACTTACCACTCCACCCACGTGCCCGATGAGAAGTCTCTCGGCAGTTTCCAGCCTCTGCTTTAGCATCACGACCTATCCTGACAGCAAATTTTGAGAGTCATTGACATCAATGAGGTTTTGTGATAGGAAAATTCTGTGACACGTCGTCATGTGAGAAAGCTCAAGGGTGCGGGGATGGGCCTGCACGCTCTTATATGCGAGTGCTTGCGTAGTTACATCATTGTGATAGGCGGAGCTGTCCCGCCCGTAAAGCCCGAAGGAGAAGGCGTATGCTTGACCGGAGACAGTCTCGCCCTCTTTCTAGGAGAGAAGGATTGTAGAGATAGAAGCCATGTTGGCTTCTCTATCCCAGAGCAGCAGGGGCTCACTGACGTCATCCAATAACTTCTCTCCCAGACTAAAATTTTGGTGACCTCTCAACACCACTTTCTCTTCTGGCGCTTCCGAGGTCCCGACGGACTCACTAGAGATCCTATCTACGGTCTCGCTCATGACCAGAATTTTTGTGAGAGGAGCCGCGCTGAACTCCTTATCCTTTGTGAGTACTGTAGCCTTTGGCTTCTTGGTGACCATAAGGATAGGGGGCGAATTGGGTTTTTGCTTCTGTCCATTTGTCATCGCCAAGGTTCCCGGTTCGCTCCTGCAAGCTGTGGTAGTAGCCTTCATGCATGCATATTTGGAGGCGAGAGCCTTGACACTCGCATAAGGTGGATGAAGGGGTAGGTCTTGCGCCCCTGTGCATGTAGTTGTTAGTAAAGAAATTCTCAAAGGAAGAGAAAAAAGTCTAGAAGTCAAGGAGATGGAAGGTACCTTCGACGGCGAGCACTAGAAGGAGTGAGTCAACATTACTCTTCAGGTAAGGGATTTCGAAATCCTTCTAGAAGAATAATTGTTCTACTTTGTCCTCGTGACCTCCAAGGATGGGAGAGTGATAGGTCGATTCTTTCTGTTGAATAGGCGAGAGAGGAAGGTTACCAAAATCGCCTGACACGAAGATTAATTTGCGGATCCAGTGGTGGTTCTTTTTGGTAAGACCGACGAACTTGAGGTTATTGCCGGAGAAGAACGCGATCCCATCCTTCTTGGCCCCAAAGTTGAAAAGCTTGCAGAAGATAGGAAGGCTGAACTCTATCTGCTCCTCCTGCATTGTTGGGTTTATTGTCCTCAATGTCCTAGATTTGAGGAAGTCAAATATGTCAATAAGCATACACAATGGTATATTTAATATATGTTCAAGTTCATACATGTAGGTTGTCCTAGTAACAATGATGAGACAGGTAGACTAATGCCTAAGTCAGGTAAAACACTTACCTAAGTTGTGGATTGACAAAAATCTATCTAAGTCCACATGCATTTAGTGAAGGTTACTCACTCAACGTAAGATGGCTTATAGCGCTAAGTGGAGCATATATAGTTAAAGGCAAAGTAATGGCAGGCTGGAAATGTGGCTAAGTCCATAGGCGTTGAGTGAAGTTAACTCACTCAACGCCATATAGCAAAAGGCTGTGAGTCAGGCTAATATTGTAATAGCCTAAGTAGAAGTGAGCAGAAAAGTGGTTAAGAACACAAGCGTTGAGTGTAGCTCACTAACTCAACACCATAGCTTCATAATCGTTGAGTATAGCTCAATACGTCAATGCCACAGAAAAAACTGTGAATATTTACCAAGTCCACAGGCGTTGAGTAAGGCATGCTCATTCAAAGCCATGTGATAATGTGTTGACTAATTCACAAAGGAAGTGTTCTTTTTTAAAAATAGAAATTTGGTTAAGTCCAAATGCATTAAGTATAGTTCACTCACTCAATGCCAGATAATAGAAGTGTCTGTTAAGTAGTTTGGCGTTGAGTGGAGATAACTCACTCAATGCCAAGAAGCAGTAAAACTGGTTAAGCCAAAAAGCGTTGAGTGAGGTATGCTCACTCAACACTCTCAATGCTTAAGATGTTGTGGACGCAGAAAATTGGCTAAGGCAAAAAGCGTTGAGTGAGGCATGCTCACTCAATGCTCTCAATGGCAAGCATGCAGAAGCGGCTGAATAATATGTTAAGGCAAAGAGCGTTGAGTGAGGCATGCTCACTCAATGCTATCAACGCCTAGATAGACAGAATTCTGTCTAAATGTTTTTGCGTTGAGTGATGATCATTCACTCAATGACTATTCTACTAATGCTCGATTTTTGCTAAGTCTATAGGTGCTGACATCAGCAAAATTGACAAAGTCAACTGATTTCAAATCAAATACGGAGAAGCTACAGAACACGACAAACTCTGTTGAGAAGCTACTATACGTATTCTTCCGTTAAAGCAAGGTACATCTTGAAGATGTAGGTGGGGCCCACTGATCTCTAAGAGTCGTTGATAGATGAACTACAAAAGGAAGAGATGGGCCAAGATGCAAGATAACTTTTAGGGCATTATCAATTTGAAAAGGTAGCTGTCAGACTTCATCTCTCTCGCCATTATCGACGAGAAAGAGCTTGAAGTCTTTCTGTAGGAACAAAAAGTTCAGTGAGCTGTTGCATCTTCATCTACTATAACATAATCAAAAAGGTTTCTGATAGAGGAAGAAAGAAGAGCCATCATTATCTAGAAGGCTCAATTGGCTGATTGAAGAACACAAGTTCACCTTCTTCTTCAGCAAGATCAGAATCTTATTCTGAGTTTCTTCCAGTAGAATTTCTACCTACTGCTATGAAGCAAGATAGTGCTGAGATAACTCACCCCTAGCTTTTGACATAGAGAAATTTCCCTGTGTCAAAACATTCAAACACTCATCTCTCTGTAGGATCCAACTGGATCTAAGATTGTAGGGCTACTGGCCTGAGGTAGGGAAATATTTCCCGAGTAGTAAGAGAGTGAAGCTCTCTAAGTTGTAGGATCCAACTGGATCTGAGCTATAGGGCCATTGGCCTAAGGTAGGGCAAGTTGCCTTAGCTGTAGGAGAGTGTAACTCTCTGAGGTAGAATCCTTTGGATAATAGGTAGGGCTGTCCTCCCAGCCTGAGTGTAGGGCCTTTGGCCTGAGGTAGGTGATCAACTGATCACTGAGGTGTACGCCCTTGTGGCTGAGTTGTAGGTCTTGGAAAAGATTGAGAGATCCTAAGGGATCTGAGGTGTAAGCTCCTTGGAGCAGTATTTTGGAGAAGTGCCTTGACCAATAGGAAGTTAGCAATGTGGGAGGAGAGTGGATGTACCCAAAAGTTGGGGAACCACTATAAATCTGTGTGTGCTTTTCTATATTGTTTTCTTTGTGCAGGTTCTTGAAAGCAATCTACTGCCAACACATTTAGTGCTAAAGGGAAAACTAAAAAAAGAATAATAACAGTTTAACAACCTATTCACCCCCTAGGTTGCAAGCTATCTTGAAAATAAAGACTTTCAAGTGGTATCAGAGGGAGGTTGCTCAAAAAGGATCTTACCATCTGAGTGATTCTCCAAGGTAACTTTCATATAGTCCTTTTAGCATCTGGAAGGAAAGGGTTAGGTTGTTCATGGAAGCATCAGACCCTAGAATCCTAATAACAGTTAAGTAAGGACCTTTCATCCCTATGAAAGTGTCTGTTCTTGATGCAAATGTCCAGATACCTAAGAAATATGCTAAGATGACAAAGGATGAAGTTATTCTTGTCACCATGGACAAGAGGGCTCAGAAAATCATTGTCAGTGTAATTGATGATTCTACCCTTCAGAATCTGATTCACTGCACAAATGCAAAAGAAATGTGGGACACTCTGGTGATCTACATAGAAGGCATAGAGGAAGTCAGGGATGATAGAAAGTCCATGCTCAACCAGGAGTATGAAGCTTTCAGACAATCCAAGGGAGAAGACATAGCCATCTGCTATAAAAAATTCTTTAGGATAGTGAATGAACTAAGGACCTATGGAAGGATCTTTAGTCATTATGAGCTAAATGATACGTTCCTTAGGTCTCTCACCAAAGACTGGGACACAAAAATTTGTGCCATCAGAGAAGTGGCCAAGCTTGGTGACACTCCACCCCACACCCTATTTGGTAAACTACTCTCATATGAGATGCAGTTAACTGTCAGGAAAGAGGAAGAGACCAACTGTAAGTCTCAGGCTAAAGATAAGTCTATGGCTTTCAAAGTTGAAGCCACAAAGAAATGTAGGAGGAAGACCCCTTCTCCTCCAAGAAGACCACCAGATTCAGACTGCTCTGAATCAGAAGCATCAGACAGCTGCATGTCTGATGAGGACTTTGCTATCTTCTCCAGACAGCTCCATAGGCTGATGAAAAAGAAGCACTGGAAGAGCAGACCCTCCTCCTCAGCACATCACTGGAAGAAATCCTCCAAGGAGGACAGGTATGGATCTAAACCTAGTAAACACAATTCCACTAATATTATTTTTTACTACTACAGCAAGTCAGGGCATGTCATTGTTGATTGCCTAGTGAAGAGAAGGGTGGATGGTGTGAAGAAATCTCACCAACAACACAAGGGGAATAAAGAAAAGTACTTTGTGGCTTAGAAAGAGAAAAGTTGTACAGACTCATCATCATTTGAGTCTGAATAAGAGGAAGCCTACATTGGGCTAGTTGCTGCTGCTGCTAAAGATAAAGATGTTGCAGCAGGAGAAGTCTAACCTCCAGTAAGGATAGGAACCAGGGCCCCTCTAACACTATTAGACAGTGACTCAAAGGTGGATGAAGATGCCCATAGCTATAGAGGGCTGATGGCAATGACTGATGTAGAGGGCAGCAAGGATCAGCCTTGTCAAAGTAAGGTACATCCGCTATCCAGTTCTATGTCTAGGTATAAGACTAGTCCTGGTACAGAAGCCTCTTCATCTAATGGTGAAGATGATTCTGGCTCAGAAGGTGATGTCAATCAACTGATTGACAAATATGTTGAACTTCTTGATGCCTTTAAAAAGTGTAAGAAGTTGACTAAAAACAAGCTAAGGAGATTTTATCTCTTCAGCCAGTTGCTTCTCAGCTTGCTGAAACAGCTTCTGTGCTGAATCAGACCATAAGGGAACTCAGTCAACTGAAAAAACCTTTCAGGCATCCATATGGAAGCTATCAAAAGCAAAGATAGTCTCATTAGAGATCTTGAGGAAAACCTCTTGAGGGAGAAAGGTATTGTGTCAAGTTTCTCTCAGTCCAATATAGTGTTACCCTAGATAGACTCCTTCTCCTCACAGAAGGGTAAGAAGGGGTTGAGCTTTAAGGGTAACACAAGACCACCCCATCCCAATGGGAAAGGGAAAGTTCTAGTTGTGCCAATGGCATATAGGCCACCTATCCCATTCAAGAGGGTGATATTCCCTTCAAATAGGTATGGCCAGGAAAGTATATATGGTCACTATATGAATGGTGCTTCCACAAGTGGAACAAAAGATGTTCTCAGCCATTGTGGAAAGTATAGCAGGGTGAGTTCCTTTAAGGTAGCCCATGAAAAAATTCAAATGGCCCATCATGGACCATTTGTTTTTGGTGCTACAGCCCCCTCTCTCAAGAATGTGGTTGTAGCCCATTCTCTGAATCTATCAACACAGAATCTGACTAAGGGTCAGCTTGCCTAGCATGGCTATTTCTGATGCTATCAAGAGCACACTATCTGAAAATAAAGGTGTTGCTGATACGATTCAGAACAGGCAACATAAGCCAGGAAGCAGACTTACCTTCAATCAAATCCTTGCTGAAATAAATCAGAAAATGGCTACTGCACCTCTTCCTTCTGTTAAGACTGTAGTCAATCCAGCTACAAGGCCTACACAGAAAAGAAGATACAACATACATGATTGTTGGTGTTGTGGCAAGGTTGGCCATTATGCCATTGACTATTGTCACAATCCTAATGTGGCTTGGACCAGAGTTATTTCACCAGTCATAACACTTGTTGGTGGACATGTTCAGTTTCAGACTAAAATGCACCTAGGACCTAATAGATATTGAGGGTCCTAAGGTAAAGTAAAATGTATATTATAGGATAGCCTAAGTGGTCATACCCCTATATGTTACTTGGACAATGGTTATTCTAAGCACATGACTGGGACAAGAAACAACCTAAAGGAGTACACCCCAGTAAAAGATGGACCCGAAGTTATCTTTGGTGGTTCAGATAGAGTGGTAACAAGAGGCTATGGTAAGATCACCAATGACATAGTCACCATTACTAAGGTGGCTTATGTTGAACGGTTGCAACACAACCTTATAAGTATAAGCCAGCTCTCTGATCTTGGCTATGTTATTGTCTTCCACAATGATGAGTGCCTAATCAGGAGGTCAAGTGACCAAGAGGTCATTTTGATAGGCACTAGGAGTGGAAATGTTTATTGCTTAAACTTTCTATGTTTGGATACAGACTCTCCTATCTATCTACTGTCAAATGAGAAAGCCTCTTATTGTGTCCTATGGCACAAAAGGCTAGCCCATGTAAATTACAAGACTATTGGTAAGCTTTTTAGTCAAGAGCTAGTTAGGAATGGTCCCAATGTGAAGTGATCCAAGGAGGGCATGTGTTCTGCTTGTCAAAAGGGCAAGCAGACAAAAGCTTCCTTCAAGAGCATTGGGACCAAAGATTCTGTGAGGTGCCTATACCTCATGCATATGGACTTGTTTGGTCTTATGCCAGTTCATAGTCTTGGTTGGAAGGTCTACACCCTTATGGTGGTTGATGACTTTTCCAGGTTTACTTGGGTGTTCTTGCTCAAGATAAAGAATAAAACCCTTGATATCTTCATTAAGTTTGTCAAGCAAATTCAGAATGAGTTCAACAGCTCTGTGGTCAAAATCAGAAGTGACCGTGGGACTGAATTCTAGTCTGATAGCATGACAAGGTTCTGTGAAGAGCATGGGATTCATCAAGAATTCTCTTCACCTAGAACACCCTAGCAAAATAGGATTGTTGAGAGGAATAATAGAACTCTCATAGAGGATGGAAGGACCCTACTGAATGACACATCTCTCCCAGAATATTTCTGGGTTGAGGCAGTTAACATTGCATGTCATGTTCTCAATAAAGCCTCGATCACCAAGAGCCACAAGAAAACTCCCTATGAGATCTTGAAAGCCAGAAAACCAAACCTGAGCTATCCCAGAATCTCTTGTAGTAAGTGTTATGTGCTTCATAATAGGAAGTCCTATATAACTAAGTTTGCTACCAAGTCCTTTGATGGGATTTTTGTTGGGTATAGCAACCATAACAAAGCTTATATGATCTATAACTTGAAAAGCCAAGTTATAGAAGAGTTTGTACATGTAGTCTTTGATGAGTCTACCATGATTTACAGTGAGCTACCAAGCTCCTCTTCTAGTACTGCAGATACAGAAATGTTGGTAGAAAAGCTAGCCATCAAGGATGCAGCTCTAGTGATGCAAGCTAAAGTGGATATACCAGAAGGTCCACCAGACACACTTGAAGCAGATGAAGATCAACATGGAGCTATTCCTGAAGCTGCTGCTTAAAGAAGATTGCCTCCAGCAATCAGGCATTTGAGAGACCATCCTGCACACCAAATCATTGGTGAAGCTAGCCAAATTATAGTGACCAGAAGCAAGAATCTGAATATAACTATGTATGCAAGTTTCCCGTCACAGGTGGAGCCAAAGAAGTTTGAAGAAGCCAACATAGATCAATTTTGGATATTGGATATGCAAGAAGAACTGAACCAATTCAAAAGATGCAAGGTCTAAAAGCTGGTTCCCAGACCACAAGGACATAATGTCATTGGATTCAAGTGTATCTACAGGAATAAGCTTGATGAAAATGGCATTATAATCAAGAACAAAACAAGGCTAGTGGCTAAGGGGTACAAACAAGAAGAAGGTATTGATTTTGATCAAAATTTTGCCCTTGTAGCAAGATTGGAGACCATCAGACTGTTCCTTGCATATGCTGCACACAAGGGATTCAAAGTCTACTAGATGAATGTAAAGTCAACCTTCCTAAATGATGACTTGAGAAAAGAAGTCTATGTTGAGCTGCTTACAGGTTTTGTTGTTTCTAACTCTGCTGATTCTGTTTATAGACTTAGGAAAGCTCTATATGGGCTAAAACAAGCCCCTAGAGCATGATATGAAACCTTGTCTAGGTTCCTCATTGAGAACAAATTATCAAGGGGGAAGATAGACAAGACCCTATTCCTAAGGGAATCTAAGGGAAAGATCATCCTAAACCAGATCTATGTTGATGATATCATATTTGGATCTACTGATGAAAACCTATGCAGGAAGTTTGCTTAACTTATATAAGGGAAGTTTGAGATGAGCAGTATGGGTGAACTTAAGTTCTTCTTTGGTCTCCAAGTAAGATAGATTGATGATGGCTTGTCCATATCCCAGTCTAAGTTCACTAGAGAGTTAATAAAGAAATTTGGCATGGAGAATTCCTTCACCATGAGAACTCCCATGGGGTCAAATAAGCCTATAAGCAAGGATGAAGCAAGGAAGCCTGTTGATGAGACCTTGTATAGAGGGATAATTGGCTCCCTTCTTTATCTTACTGCAAGTAGGTCAGACATCATGTTTACTATATGTATTTTTGCTAGGTATCATGCTTGCCCTAAAGAATCTCACTACTCTGCTACAAAGAGAATTTTGAGGTATCTTAAGGGCACACCAGATCTTGGCATATGGTACCCTAGGAATGCGGAATTTGAACAAATAGGCTACTCAGATGTAGATTTTACAGGATTCAAAAAGGACAGGAAGAGCACTTCTGGCACATGTCAACTCTTGGGTGGAAGACTAGTGTCTTGGAGCAGCAAGAAGCAAACAAGTGTTGCAATCTCAACTGCAGAGTCAGAGTACATCTCAGCAGGTAGCTGCTATGGATCCAATATCAGCTCCAGGACTACAACATCCAGATAAGTAGAAGCCCCTTATTTTGTGATTATACTAGTGTTTTATCAATTGTTAGGAATCCTGTTTCTCACAACAGGACTAAACATATTGAGGTAAGATACCATTTCATTAGGGAACATGTGGAATGTGAAGACATCATCCTTAAGTTTGTCCCAACAGACAAGCAAGTGGCTGACATCTTTACTAAGACACTAGATGAAGCAAAGTTTAACACCTTCAAGTTTGAGTTGGGTATGTTAAACCAAGTATTTCTTCAGTTGCTCCGTAAATTGTTGCAGGCCATATTATGTCTTGCTGATGGAATTGCTCTTCAATAGATTGAAGACATTTCAAGTGGTGTACCTTCAATGGTATCATATTTAGGGGGATTACTACTCTAAGAACTCTCAAGATGTTCAAACTGCTGCCTATGAGAAATCAAAGAGGGGAGAAGAATATCCTCCCTAGCTATTTACAGAATTAAAAAAGGGGGAGAAGGACTTGAATCAGCTTACTGATTCAAGGACTTGAAAGTGGTATCATAGGATAGGAGGAAAAGGATACAAGTGGTATCGAATTCATCAAAAGCAATTAGCAACTATTAAGGGGGAGCAGGTATAGGTATGCCCTATAGACAAGGAAGTTTACTATAACTTATCTTCTTATCATATCTTTTCCTGTTATATTACTGCAATTTGTTAGTGTATGTCATTGACTCAGATATTTGATGGAGAGTTATGACTTCTTCAAATAGGGGAAGATTGTTGAGTCCATTACCTATAATATTCTTGATTTGAGGAATTCAAATATGTCAATAAGCATACACAATGGTATATTTAATATATGTTCGTGTTCATACATGCAGGTTGTCCTAGTAAAAATGATGGGAGAGATAGCCTAAATGGCTAAGTTAGGTAAAACACTTACCTAAGTCGTGGATTGACAAAAATCATTCTAAGTCCACAGGCGTTGAGTGAAGGTTACTCACTCAACGCCAGATTGCTTATAGCGCTGAGTGAAGCCTATATAGTCAAAGTCAAAGTAATGGTAGGCTGGAAATATGGCTAAGTCTACAGATGTTGAGTGAAGTTAACTCACTCAACACCAAATAACAAAAGGCCGTGAGTCAGGATAATACTGTAATATCCTAAGTAGAAATAAGCAGCAAAGTGGCAAAGTCCATAGGCATTGAGTGTAGCTCACTCACTCAATGCCATAACTAATAATCATTGAGTATAGCACAGTCAGTCAACACCATAGGAAAAACTGTGAATATTTACCAAGTCTACAAGCATTGAGTGAGGCAAACTCACTCAATGCCATGTGATAATGCATTGACTAATTCTCAAAGGAAGTGTTCTTTTTTAGACAAAGAAATTTGGCTAAGTCCAAATGCGTTGAGTGTAGCTCACTCACTCAACGCCAGATAACAGAAGTGTCTATTAAGTAGTTTGGCATTGAGTGGAGCTCACTCACTCAATGCCAAGAAGCAATAAAACTGGCTAAGGCAAAAAGCGTTGAGTGAGGCATGCTCACTCAATGCTCTCAACGCTTAAGATGTTGCAGATGCAAAAAATTGTCTAAGGCAAAAGGCATTGAGTGAGGCGTGCTCACTCAACGCTCTCAACGCCAAGCATGCAGAAGTGGCTGAAGAATATGCTAAGGCAAAGAGCGTTGAGTGAGGCGTGCTCACTCAATGCTATCAACGCCTAGATAAACAAAATTCTGTCTAAGTATTTTGGCGTTGAGTGAAGCTCATTCACTCAACGCCTATTCTATTGATGCTCGATTTTGGCTAAGTACACAGGTGCTGACGTAAGCAAAATCGACAAAGTCAACTGATTTCAAATCAATTAGGGAGAAGCTACAGAACACGACATATTTTATTAAGAAGCTATTGTATGTTTTCTTCTGTTAAAGCAAGGTGAAGATGGAAGCTGCAGGTGGGGCCCACTAATCTCTAAGAGTCGTTGATCGGCGAACTACAAAAGGAAGAGATGGGACAAGATGCAAGATAACTTTTAGGGCATTATCGATTTGAAAAGTTAGCAGCCGGACTTCATCTCTCTCGCCATTATCGTCGAGAAAGAGCTTGAAGTCTTCCTGCAGGAACGAAAAGTTCAGTGAGCTGTTGCATCTTTATCTGCTAGAGTATAATCAAAAATTTTTTCTGATAGAGGAAGAAAGAAGAGCCGTCATTATCCAGAGGGATCAGTTGGCTGATTGAAGAACACAAGTTCACCTTCTTTTTCAGCAAGATCAGAATCTTATTCTGAGTTTCTTCCAGTAGAATTTCTACCTGCTGATGTGAAGCAAGATAGTGCTGAGATAACTCAACCCTAGCTTTTGACACAGAGAAATTTCTCTGTATCAAAAATATCAAACACTCATCTCTCTGTAGGATCCAAATGGATCTGAGATTGTTGGGCCACTGGCCTAAGGTAGTGCAATATTGCCTGAGTAGTAGGAGAGTAAAGCTCTCTGAGTTGTAGGATCCAACTGGATCTTAGTTGTAGGTCCATTGGCCTGAGGTAGGGCAAGTTTCTTGAGCTGTAGGAGAGTGTAACTCTTTGACATATGATCCTTTAGATCTGAGGAAGGGCTGTCCTCCCAGCCTGAGTGTAGGGCCTTTGACTTGAGGTAGGTGATCAGCTGATCACTAGGGTGTAGGACCTTCTGGATGAGTTGTAGGTCTTGGAGGAGACTGAGAAATCCCGAGGGATCTGAGGTGTAAGCTCCTTGGAGCAGTGTTTTGGAGTAGTTCCTTGACTAATAGGAAGTTGGCAAGGTGGGAGGAGAGTGGATGTACCCAAAAGTTGGGGAGCCACTATAAATCTGTGAGTGCTTTTCTATATGTTTTCTTTATGCAGGTTCTTGAAAGCAAATTATTGTCCACACATTTAGTGCTAAAGGAAAAACTAAAAAGAGAATAATAACAGTTTAATAACCTATTCACCCCCTAGGTTGCAAGATACCTAGAAAATAAAGACTTTCATGCATGTAACAGGTGAATGCTACCAGCAGAGCGATGGAGTTGTGATAGTTTAACTTTCAAGGCAGCCTAAACACCTAGAGGGGGGGGGGGGGTGAATAGGTTCTGCTTCTCTTTCTAAAACTTCTAGACAGAATTCAATTTATTAACTAATATGAAAACACAGCAATCACAGAAAACAAATCATCACAGATTGCACTATGATTTATAGTGGTTCCCCAAGGTCTGGGTACATCCACTTTCCCCCTTCACCTATCTAGCTGTATGCTAGATTCGGCCAAACTTCCACTTATCTCAGATCAATAGATCTTACAACTCAGAACCCAACAGGTTCCTACAGCTCAGGCACAACTGCCCTACCTCAGCCTTGCCCCAAGGCCTACAACTCAGAGAATATCCTTCTCCTACACTCAGGCAATCAGCCCTACCACTCAGAGTTCAACACTCCTACACTCAGCCTTTATAACATAGGCTTACAACTCAGATCTGTATAATCAGATCCTACAGAAATATAGAAAAGATTGTTTTAAATTTGTCTTGCCAAGTTGAGAGAGAAAAGGCAATGACAATTCTTAATCAGCTGATGCAATCAACTGTTTCTTAGCCTTCTTCAAAGCTTCTTGAAAATGTACTTAGCTGAGTTGATTCCAAACAGCTTCTTGATAATCCACTGGTGGATTCTTTCTTCTTCTTCAAATTCTGACTTGATCTCTCTCTATCCAGAACTTTGAATGATTCTTCTGAATTCTGATTAGAACTCTTCTTAGATCTATCCTTAGATAGTCTTCTTAGATCTCCCGGAGAAGATCTTCTTAAGTGCCTAGCACTTTCTTGAAATGAGTAGAATGTAATCCCTCTCTACTTTCTGATCCAATGTATTTTAAAGGATCAGTTCTATATGTAGTTCAGTGTCTTTTTCTCCTTCTGAATCTGTCTATTTATAGACATTCTTCATGGTAACCGGCTGATCCGGTTTCTAACCGTTTTCTGACAACTCTGACAACTTCAGTTAACTGGTGATAACCCACAGCTGTCAAGTCTTCAAACAAGTCCTGTGCCTTAGTGTTGAAACAGTCTGTCAGAAAGTGTCGAGACAATCTGTCTATTTGTGTCGACACAATTGACTTTGGTGTCGACACTGCCTTCAGTGATGTCGACTAAATTGCCTTTGTGTCGACACATCTTCTTCTGAAACTAACTTGGTCTTTGACTCTGCAGTGTGTCGACACAAGTCCTGTGTGTCGACACAGTTGTTGTAGAATCATAACTTTAGTAAGTGTTGACTTGGCCTTCAGGTGTCGACTGTTTTCTTCTGTGTCGACATATTCAGATTATGTCGACAAACTGGAGATCGACTATACTCTTCAGTGTCGACACATTCTCCCAATGTTGAGGTCGACGTTTTTCTTCTGTGTCGACACAATTTCCCAGTGTTGTGTCGACTTACTTCTTCTGTGTCGACACTTTTTCCCAGTGTTGTGTCGACTTACTTCTTCTGTGTCGACACTTTTTCCCAGTGTTGTTGTAGACTATGTTATGTGTCGACACTTTTTCCCAGAGTAGTGTCGACTCACACCTTCTGTGTCGACACACTTTCCCAGTGTTGTGTCGACAACTTTCTTCTATGTGACGACACATGTTCCTTTGTGTCGACACTTGGACTTAGAATTTTTTCCTGTAAACTTTAACAATTCTTTACCTGCACATGTCAACTCAAAATAACATCAAATACAACATGATGTATATCATTGAGCTAGGTTGGGCTTCTTCAAATCAGGTACACATTTTCCAATGTACCCAACAATCTCCCCCTATTTGGAGAAGTCATAACCCTTATAGCCAATGATATACACCATTTAGAAATAGTATAAAATGATGATATATGACAATACACAGGGATACTTAATTATAAACAAAATAATAAGAACATCATGGATAAAACAATCTATCACAGATTTAACAATATTTTGTTTATTACTGGGTAATGTTTGATTACATGGTTTTTCTTTGACTGATCACATTACATCATTACAAAACATTATGAAAGAACTAAACATTATCAGGATTGATTAGGCTCTCTAATAACAATCCCTTGGCCAGATTTAATTTTAGCTGTCACAGGAGCTTCTGATTCTTCAGCCATCTTTTTTCCTTTAAGATCAGCTTTCTTCTTAGCTTCTTCCTTGAGCCTTTGCCTTTCAAAATAGTGAAAAGGCTTTGGGAAGTATTTGCTTGGCTCCATAGCATCAGATGGAAGTCTTCCCAGCTTAGCTTTCCTTCTGAATTGTACAATGGCTTCTTGTCTTGTCTCATACTTCTGCCACTCCTGCTCATTGTACCACTTGCCCCTTTCATGAACTTGATCTTTGACAGCTTTCCATGCAGTGAGTATTATATTTCTGGAAGTAGGACTCCACTGCTCAAAATCTGGCTTCAGCTCAGCCTGCTCTCTAAATCTTTTCTTTGACAGTAGAGCATCTTGCTGTTCTTGCAAATTTACCTCAGGCTTATCAACCTTTCCAAAGATAACATTTACAACTTCCTTTGAAGGACTATACATATATTGCACTTGCTGATCCAGTATATCAAAATCTGGAGGGGGGTATATGACTTGGGCAACCTCAGGTTGGTCACCTTCAAGTAGTCCTGTTTGTAGACCAGACTCAGCCACCATGTTATCATCACACAATGGTGGATATCCCAATGTGGCTCTTATACTATTGGTCACCCATTTGGCATGCTCAGAGCCTGCATGAATTAGCATCCTCTCCCCCTTTATGGCTTCTCTTGAGACATGATCTCTAAGATCTTCTTTCTGGAATCGAATTTGGCCATCCAAATAATTCACTCCCTCCTTGAAAAATGGTCTTAACTTTTGAAGCTTTTCAGATATTTCCTGTTGAGAGGTTGTGATGGCAGTCTTAACAGATGCAATGGCAGCCTGAAAATTCTTATCAAATTCTTCCTTTTCTTTGGCTCTATCTGCAGGCATCCCTGGAACAATCTTCTGCACCTCTAGAATGATCTCATTATGTGATTCAGTTAAATTGTCATTCATTCTTATTTGATTTTCCAGAACATACCCTTGCTTCAAAGCAATATCATCCACCTTTGTAGAGATATCCTGTTGTTGTTTAGCCAGATAAACTACAGCATTGCCACCCTTGTGGAAGCAATCTGTCATTTCAGTTTTATTCAAGTTGACTTGAAATTGGATAGATTTGATATCTTGGGCTAAGTCAAACTGCAGAGTTTTGTTTCTTTCATCAACATATTTCTCAATGGCCACCCTGTGGTCATCCAATTTCACCTGTAAATCCACCAAGAACTTGTTATAATCAACTTCAGGAGGTGGAGGTGGAGGTGTTGTCTGTAAAGCCTGCTTATAAGTCTTGCTTCTTCTTTTAAATACAACCAGTTTTCTTTTCTTAGCCAACCTGGCTTCTTCAGTTTCAGATTCAGAAGTACTCTCTATGTTAACTCTATCTGCTTCAGTGCCATGTTGCTCAGTTTCAACATGTATTGGCTCCCCCTCAATTCTTTGCTCCTCCTCTACTTCTTGTACTTTCTCAATCTCTTGAACTTTTTCCACTCCTTGTTCTAGCTCTAAGTCAAGAGGCTGCTCAACATCTTGGTCCTCTTCTATTCTATCAGTAGCTGTATCAACATCTGGGAATAACTCTTCCATAGTAAATTCCAGTTGAGTGGTCACTTTTGCAGCAGTTAAATCTGGAGATATGTTTAACTGTGCTACCTCTGGGACTTGCACCTCAATATTTGTAGTGGCAGGAGTAGGTGTGGACACTAGCTCCCCCTGAACCTGTGCAAAAAAAAACTTTTAGGAAGTCTTTTATAATAAAATACATTTGCTCCCCCTACACCTGTACCACTTGTACCTGAGTAGGGGTAGATACATTTTGAGCAGGAGATTGAACTGGCTCCCCCTGCATCTGTGCAGAAGTATCTACTTGATGAACAATAGTGGAGGCAGGTTGTTCTTCACTCTGTATCCTAAGTGGGTCCTCTTGTTGTTGCTCAGTCTCATGAGCTGGAGAAGGGGATTTCACAGGGGTGTCTGGCCTGCTTTCTTCAGGCACATCCTTAGACAGCACCCTTTCCCACCTGGAGAATAGTCTCATGTCCATCCTTCTCATATGATTGATTTTAGATCCTGGCAGTTGCTGCATCACTTCAGGAATTGCTCCATTGAGATATAGACTTATGATCCTAGCCATGTTAGGCTTCTTGATCCCTTCTTTAATCTTGTCAAATAGGATTACTGACCAATCAGTAGGAATTGTAAAGGCAATCCTGGTCATAAGGTTGAACATATAGGCAGAAATCCTATCATGTCCACCTGTTTTGCAGAGAATTACTTTCCCAACTATTTCAGACAAGAACTTTCCTTGCTGATTCATACCTTTCCTATTGAATGCAGCACCAATCTTCATGTTCGAATCCAAACCACACCATTGAAGGGCTTCCCTTGTCTTAGAACTAGGAACCTCTTCTTCTTTTTCTACCACATGTAATTGCAAAAACTTTCTCAAACCTCTTTGGGTAATCTTAATCTTAGTCCCGTGAACAATGGACTTGATCTTGAGTTCAGTAGAATGGACTGATGCTGAGATAAAGAACTCATGCACCTCCTTCTTCCAGATCTTGGATGGTTCTGAGACAAGAAATTCTAACCCTGATGCAGAGAGAAGGGTGATAACTCCTTGAACATCAGGCGGCGCCTCTGCAAACGCCTGGCGCACCAACTCATACCCTTCATTAACATTGTCTTCAATCCTTGGCGCCATCGTTGTGTCGAGAAAGCTTGAGAGAAGAGAGAAAGAAAGACTGTCGACACAGGGTTTGAGTTTCGAAAACCTTGAAAGCGTGTCGACACAAAGAGCTTTTTGACCTATTTATAGCTTCTGTTGAAAGAAGTTCAAAAGGCGCCAAAGACAGTCTATATGTGTCGACACAGACGGAATGTGTCGACACAAGCTTCTATTAACTCGACATTTCTTCAGTCTACTATGTGTCGACACCAATTTGTGGTTATGTCGACACCTTGGATATATAGTAGAAAGACAGAAATTCTGTGTCGACACTAAGGACAAGTGTCGACACATATTTTGTAAGTGTCGACACCATAATTCTGGTTGAGTCGACAATACATTCCTGGTTAAGTCGACAATAAAACTCTTAAGTGTCGACACATATTCTCTGTGTCGACACAATATTTCTGACTTGTCGACATAATTTCTCTGAGTCGACACATTATTACTGAATGTGTCGACACATTCTTACTTAGCCAATTTCTGTAACTTCAATGTGTCCTTTTTAACACTTGATTATTGTTGTTACTACTTTTACTTACTTATTAACCATTTCAATAGCATTGTTTAATGATTTTGTTTAATACATTAATCAATGGTTAACATACCTAATTCAATTTTGAATTTATTGAATTTGGTTTCATCTAAAGGCTTAGTAAATACATCTGCTATTTGATAATCTGTTTTTACAAATTCCAATGAGATGTCACCTTTTTCTACATGTTCTCTAAGAAAATGATATTTGATTTCTATATGCTTAGTTCTACTATGAGAAACTGGATTATTAGCAATAGAAATAGCACTCTTAGAATCACATAAAAGGGGTGTTCTACTTACCTGAATACCATAATCTTCAAGCTGATGCTGCATCCATAATAGCTGTGCACAGCAGCTTCCTGCAGCAATATACTCTGACTCAGCTGTGGAAATTGCCACACTAGTCTGTTTTTTACTACTCCAAGATATTAGTCTTCCTCCCAGGAATTGACAAGTACCTGTAGTACTCTTTCTATCCTCTCTACATCCTGCAAAATCTGCATCTGAATAGCCTGTTAGTTGAAAATCTCTATTCCTAGGGTACCAAAGACCTAGAGTAGGAGTGCCCTTTAGATATCTCAGAATCCTTTTTACTGCAGTATAATGAGATTCTTTAGGGCAGGCTTGGTACCTAGCACAGACACATGTTGCATACATAATGTCAGGTCTACTAGCAGTGAGATATAGTAGTGACCCAACTATTCCTCTATACAATGATTAATCAACAGGTTTACCTGCCTCATCTTTGCATATAGGCATGCTTGTGCCCATAGGAGTTCTCATGGAGGAGGATGACTCCATACCATATTTTTTAATTAATTCCTTGGTGAACTTAGACTGGGATATGGACAATCCATCATCAGTCTGTCTTACTTGGAGTCCCAAGAAGAACTTAAGTTCCCCCATACTGCTCATCTCAAACTTCCCTTGCATAAGTTTGGCAAACTTTTTACAAAGGTTGTTTTCAGTAGATCCAAAGATTATGTCATCAACATAGATCTGGACTAAGATGATCTTTCCTTTGGATTCCCTAAGGAATAGAGTTTTGTCTATCTTTCCTCTTGAGAATTTATTCTCAATGAGGAAGGTAGACAGGGTTTCATACCAAGCCCTTGGAGCTTGTTTTAACCCATACAAAGCTTTCCTAAGCTTGTACACAGAATCAGGTTTAAGAGGATCTACAAAACCTGATGGCTGCTCTACATATACTTCTTCTTTAAGATCACCATTCAGAAATGCTGACTTTACATCCATCTGGTATACTTTGAAGTCTTGGTAGGCTGCATAGGCAAGGAACATTCTGATTGCCTCCAGCCTTGCTACTGGAGCAAAGGTTTGATCAAAGTCAATCCCTTCTTCCTGCCTGTATCCTTTTGCAACCAATCTTGCTTTATTCTTTATTATTATTCCACTTTCATCTAGCTTGTTCCTATAGATCCACTTAGTCCCAATTATGTTGTGGCCTCTTGGTTTAGGAACAAGCTCCCAGACCTTGCACCTTCTGAACTGATTCAGCTCCTCTTGCATAGCATCAATCCAGTGCTGGTCTTGGATAGCTTCTTCAAACTTCTTAGGTTCCATTTGAGACAAGAAACTAGAATGCAAAACTGTGCTTTGATTTCTGCTTCTAGTTTGCACTCCTTGTCTTGGATCACCAATTATCTGATCAGTAGGATGATCTCTTAGATATCTTATAGCTGGAGGTAGATTCCCTTCAGGTTGAGCATCTCCAGCTTCTTCATTCTGCTGTTCCTCTTGGTTTTCATCAGCTTCCATTATCTCTTGTACTCCCCCTGGACAGCAGCCTTCATTTTCCAATGCTCCCTCTTCCTTTGAAGCTTCAGCAATGGAGAGCTTGTCCATCTTCTTGCTTATACCTGTTGAGTCATTTGATCTACAAGACAATTCACAATTGATTAATCTTGTTTCATCAAATACAATATGCACAGATTCTTCAACAACTTGAGTAGTTAAGTTGAAGACTCTATAGGCCTTACTATTTGTGCTGTACCCAACAAATATCCCATCCTGGGATTTGGCAGCAAACTTAGTCAAATAAGACTTACCATTGTTAAGTATATAGCACTTGCAGCCAAAGATCCTGAAATAGGATAGATTTGGTTTTCTGCCTTTCACAATCTCATAGGGAGTCTTCCTGTGGCTTTTGGTGATAGAAGCCCTATTGATGACATGACAAGCAGTGTTAACTGCCTCAGCCCAAAAATATTCTGGGAGAGAGGTGTCACTCAATAGAGTTCTACCAGCTTCAATTAATGATCTATTCTTTCTTTCAGCAATTCCATTTTGCTGAGGTGTTCTAGGTGAGGAGAACTCTTGGAAAATCCCAAAGTCTATACACAAGTTTGTCATGCTTTCAGATTGAAACTCAGTACCATGGTCACTTCTGATTTTGACCACTGTACTGTTCAGTTCATTCTGAATTTGCTTTACAAACTTAAATAATACACTTGGGGTTTCAGATTTTTGTCTCAGAAAGAACACCCATGTAAATCTAGAATAGTCATCTACAACCACTAGTGTGTAGACCTTCCTACCTAGACTGTGAACTGGCATAGGACCAAAAAGATCCATATGCAAGAGGTATAAGCACCTCACAGAATCCTTGTTTTCAAGGCTTTGAAATGAGGTTTTTGTCTGCTTGCCCTTTTGACAAGCTGAGCATACCCCTTCCTTTATACACTTAACTTGAGGCCCATTCCTCACTAGTTCTTTACTAAAGAGTTGGCCAATTGTCTTGTAGTTTAGATGAGCCAATCTCTTGTGCCACTTAACACAATGAGAAGCATTGTCATCAGCTACAAGACAAATGGGGGATGCCTTATTCTCACATTCAAAATTAAGGCAATACACATTTCTCTTCCTATACCCAGTCAATATGATCTCTTGATCACTTGACCTTTTGATATGACATCCATCCTTACCAAATGAAATGTCATATCCTAGATCACTCAGCTGGCTTATGCTTATTAGATTATGTTTCAAACCTTTTACATAGGCCACTTGGGTGATAGTAATTAGGTTTGAAGAGATGTTACCAAATCCTTTGATGACTCCTTTTTCAGATCCACCAAAGATCACTTTATGTCCATCTTTGACAGATGAATACTCCTTCAGCAACCCCTTTGTTCCAGTCATGTGCCTGGAACAACCACTATCCAAGTACCATATAGGGGCATGGTAACTTGGATTCACCTGCAATACAGAATTACTTACCCTTAGAACCCAAGTAAGTCTTGGGTCCTTGGTTCAGGTTAGCCTTAATAAAGTTATCATAACCTCTTCTAACAGGTAGACTCTTATTCTTTATAACACTTGTGTTATACCAGCAGTCCAATGCAAAATGACCCCTCTTGCCACAGCACCAACATTCAAACTTATTGTATCTAGATCTAGATACATCCTTGTCAGAAGCATTTCTGTTCATTGCTGGTGCTGTTGCAACTTCTCCTGCTGGTTTCTTAAAACCATAGGGCTTATGACCATAGGTAGGCCTGCTTGCCTTAACACCCTTGTTCTTCAGAACATTTGTCTTGATATGATCCTGAATGTCTTCATGATCATATATGTTAGAAGGCACTTTCTTCTTACCAAACCTTATGGGGACTGAAAGGTTTAGTGGCTGAATAGGGGCTTTGCCTTTCTTCTTGAATCTGCTAGCCCTGGAGTTACCCTTAAATCCTAATCCAGCCTTACCCTTCTGAGTGACAAATTCATCTATCAAGGGTAAGACAGATTTTGGCTTAGAGTAACTAGCCACTAAATCCCTTTCAATTCTAAGTCTGTCCTCCAGACTCTTTACTTGATCATTAGTATAATTAATTGTGCCCATCTGAATAATAGTTATATTTTTCAGCTTGGCAATTTCAGCTAACTTTTGATCAAGGACTTTTTCTAACTCAGCTGTTGTAACCCTTAGATCAGCAATTTCCTGAGCCTGTGATTTAACCAGGTTCTTGCTTTTCTTAAGGGCCTGCAACAAGTCCCCATACTTGTCTATCAATTGATAGACATCTCCTTCAGATCCAGATGCATCTTCATCACTTGATGCAGATGTAGCTGATTCTTCACTTGTACTACAAACAAATGTACTGGAAGGACTGTTTACCTCATTAGGACCAGACTGATTCTGGCATAGGTCCTCTTCTGATCTAGTCATCAAACCCATGCATTGATGTTCATTGATGGAGTCTAGCAACTGCATAAACTCCTCTTCCTCAGATGCAGCATATAATCCTATATATGCTTCAGCTTCAGATCCTGATTCTGAAGTTGACTGGTCTGACAGACTTTTATCTTTCTTTTCTACAAAGGATTTCTCCTTCTTGCCTTTCTGATAAGTCTTCTTCTTTTCTGAAGATTCCTTCCTTTTGTCAGGACACTCAGCCACTACATGTCCAGGCCTATTGCAACAATAGCAGACAATCTTTGAAGTAGTGGCTTTGCTGGGCTTTGACCTGCTTTTCTCTTTCCTAGATGACCTTCTTTTCTGATAATAGTCATCTACTTGCTGTGATGAGGAAGGCCTAGACTTCCATTGCTTCTTTTTCAAGAACCTTTGAAATTGCCTAGTGAATGCAGCAAAGTCTGCATCTGAATCACTGCTGACTGAACCCTTATCTGAATTTTCAGAACTACCTTCTTCAACTTCCTTAGGAGGAGATGGTGATTTCCTCCTATTCTTTCTGGTGGCTTCAGCATTAAATGCCACAGTCTTTTCTCTATGCTCTCCTCTTGAGTTTCTTTCCTCCTCCTTCCTTACCATAAGTTGCATTTCATAGGATAGCAACTTTCCAAACAGAGTTGGAGGAGATATCTCTGCCAATTTTGCCACTTCTCTTATGGCACAGATCTTTGTATCCCAATCCTTTGATAAGGATCTTAAGAATTTGTCATTCAGTTCATAGGTACTGAAGACTCTTCCATAGGAAATTAGCTCATTCACAATTCTATAGAATTTCTTATAGCACTCAGTTATGCTATCAGATTTTCCTTGTCTAAAACTTTCATACTCCTGATTTAGCATAGATTTTCTGTCCAGCCTTACTTCTTCTGATCCCTCCATGTAGACAATCAATGTGTCCCACATTTCCTTGGAGGTCTTGCAGTGAATCAGATTCTGAAATGTTGAATCATCTATGGCACTGACAATGATGTTCTGTGCCCTTTTGTCCATGGTTGCCAAGATGATTTCATCCTTGGTCATTTCAGAATAAGTCTTTGGTGTTTTGATATTTGCATCAAGAACAGATATCTTCATTGGTATGAAGGGGCCTTCCTGTACTGTGATGTAAATCCTTGGGTCAGATGCTTCCATAAACAATCTGACTCTTTCTTTCCAGATCCCAAAGATTTCCTTCTTGCATATGGGTAATTTCATTGACCCTAGCTCCTTATGATTCTCTCCAGAACCCATCTTCTTGATTCTTGAATCTGCCTATCAGATCTACCTCAGACTGTTAAGTCCTTTTTGAGGAACCTCCCTCTGATACCACTTGATAGTTTAACTTTCAAGGCAGCCTAAACACCTAGAGGGGGGGGGGGTGAATAGGTTCTGCTTCTCTTTCTAAAACTTCTAGACAGAATTCAATTTATTAACTAATATGAAAACACAGCAATCACAGAAAACAAATCATCACAGATTGCACTATGATTTATAGTGGTTCCCCAAGGTCTGGGTACATCCACTTTCCCCCTTCACCTATCTAGCTGTATGCTAGATTCGGCCAAACTTCCACTTATCTCAGATCAATAGATCTTACAACTCAGAACCCAACAGGTTCCTACAGCTCAGGCACAACTGCCCTACCTCAGCCTTGCCCCAAGGCCTACAACTCAGAGAATATCCTTCTCCTACACTCAGGCAATCAGCCCTACCACTCAGAGTTCAACACTCCTACACTCAGCCTTTATAACATAGGCTTACAACTCAGATCTGTATAATCAGATCCTACAGAAATATAGAAAAGATTGTTTTAAATTTGTCTTGCCAAGTTGAGAGAGAAAAGGCAATGACAATTCTTAATCAGCTGATGCAATCAACTGTTTCTTAGCCTTCTTCAAAGCTTCTTGAAAATGTACTTAGCTGAGTTGATTCCAAACAGCTTCTTGATAATCCACTGGTGGATTCTTTCTTCTTCTTCAAATTCTGACTTGATCTCTCTCTATCCAGAACTTTGAATGATTCTTCTGAATTCTGATTAGAACTCTTCTTAGATCTATCCTTAGATAGTCTTCTTAGATCTCCCGGAGAAGATCTTCTTAAGTGCCTAGCACTTTCTTGAAATGAGTAGAATGTAATCCCTCTCTACTTTCTGATCCAATGTATTTTAAAGGATCAGTTCTATATGTAGTTCAGTGTCTTTTTCTCCTTCTGAATCTGTCTATTTATAGACATTCTTCATGGTAACCGGCTGATCCGGTTTCTAACCGTTTTCTGACAACTCTGACAACTTCAGTTAACTGGTGATAACCCACAGCTGTCAAGTCTTCAAACAAGTCCTGTGCCTTAGTGTTGAAACAGTCTGTCAGAAAGTGTCGAGACAATCTGTCTATTTGTGTCGACACAATTGACTTTGGTGTCGACACTGCCTTCAGTGATGTCGACTAAATTGCCTTTGTGTCGACACATCTTCTTCTGAAACTAACTTGGTCTTTGACTCTGCAGTGTGTCGACACAAGTCCTGTGTGTCGACACAGTTGTTGTAGAATCATAACTTTAGTAAGTGTTGACTTGGCCTTCAGGTGTCGACTGTTTTCTTCTGTGTCGACATATTCAGATTATGTCGACAAACTGGAGATCGACTATACTCTTCAGTGTCGACACATTCTCCCAATGTTGAGGTCGACGTTTTTCTTCTGTGTCGACACAATTTCCCAGTGTTGTGTCGACTTACTTCTTCTGTGTCGACACTTTTTCCCAGTGTTGTGTCGACTTACTTCTTCTGTGTCGACACTTTTTCCCAGTGTTGTTGTAGACTATGTTATGTGTCGACACTTTTTCCCAGAGTAGTGTCGACTCACACCTTCTGTGTCGACACACTTTCCCAGTGTTGTGTCGACAACTTTCTTCTATGTGACGACACATGTTCCTTTGTGTCGACACTTGGACTTAGAATTTTTTCCTGTAAACTTTAACAATTCTTTACCTGCACATGTCAACTCAAAATAACATCAAATACAACATGATGTATATCATTGAGCTAGGTTGGGCTTCTTCAAATCAGGTACACATTTTCCAATGTACCCAACAAGTTGGGATTGAGCTCAGCGGGAATAACTCCAAAGTATCGTAGAGCCCGATGCACCTCCAGCCACATGGGGAGGTGGAGCCCTACCTTGAAGTGTTATGTGGGTATCACGAGCTCATTCGGTGAGAAGTGTTTTAGTGATTCCTCCTTCCCTGGGTGATGCGCGATGAACCCAGGCGAGACATAGAGCCCCACTAGCGGATGGTACTCGTTCTTCGCTAGGTTACTGTTATGGAAGGGGTAGTCGGCAATGGCTGCGGCGCATTTTGTTCGACCATCAGTATCACCGGTCATTACGCTAGGGTCAAAAAGAGAACTTAAAGTGCGAGTGCAAGAAAGAAAAATTAAGTGAAGAAGGTTAAGGTATCAAGTGGTAGTAAATTCGGTGGATAAGGGGGGCTATTTATAACATCCTAACTATGGGAAAACAGAGCTCATAGGTAGATATCGCCCGACGATAGTGACTATCACTAGCGATAGTGACTATCTCTAGCGATAGTGCCATGTGGCAATTATATACGTGTCGGATGGCCAGAAAGCGGTCGAATAAAGGTGTTGACTGGGGTCAAAGTGACTACCGACAATATCACCCAAGCGATAGCTGATATCGCCCGGCGATAGCGATAAGTTTGACTTGTCAGTAGAAATAGTGGCCCTTCATTCCTATTGAAGAAAGGATCCTGTGGCTGGGTTTATTCCCGAGGCTACTTGAACAGAGAATAGGTTAAGAGAAGAATAATTTCTCTTCTCTCACACTCTCTCATACTTTTCATCAAACCCTTGGAAGAAAGGAAGAAGAGAGTTGAACGTTGAGCTTTGGAAGATTGGTGAAGGAAATCTCGTAGTCGGATTTACAATCTGAAGCAAGATCCATGAAGAGGAAAGTGAGACGATCCTTTTCATCCAGATAAAAGTCTAAATTATGGATCTGAAATGATCTATAAGGGTAACAATCTTCCTTCTTGGACAAGTGAAGTCCTACTTTTGCATGTGCATGGAATCCCCCACCAAAGGGTGGAAAGTGAATGGAATTCTGATGAGTTGATACGTGATATCCCTGGGTAGTCTTGCATATAGAATTTGGAAATCGTAGTACGGAATATGAAAGACTTATTACAAGAGCCTAAACACCTAGAGGGGGGCTGAATAGGTTCTAATTATCTTTAAGAATTTTAGGCAATATAACTAGTTCTTACTTAGCACAGAGATTTCAAACCACAGTATAGAAAACACAGCACAGCATACACCAGATTTATAGTGGTTCCCCAAGGTATGGTTTCATCCACTTTCCCCCTTCGCCTATCTAGTAGAGAACTGGATTCATCCCAACTTCCTTCCTATTTCTCAGATCCAATGATCTTACAGCTCAGAACCAGAATGGTTCCTACACCTCAGACTTACACAAGTCCTACCTAAGATCCTTCCCCAAGAATCCTACCTCAGGCCATAGCCCTACCTCAGCCTTTATAACTAGGCTTACAACTCAGACTATCAATAGTCCTATACCTCAGGCACTCAGACCTATCTCAACCTTTATAATTATAGGCTTACAACTCAGATCTAACAATAGATCCTGCAAGAATTTGAGTATTTGAAAAATACATAAATATCACCAATTAGATTACTCTATAGGTGAGAGCTTCTTGATCAGTTCTTGAATGAACTGAATCTCCAGATCCAACCTGACTTAGTTGTTTCAAAGCTTCTTGATAGAACAAAATAAGGTTGAACTCTTCTTGATGTAGAAGTTGATCTCTTGTCAGCTCCTTTCTTGAATTCAGAATAAAATCTGAATCTTCTCTACAGACTGTTCAGAATCCGCCTTCTTAAGGGTCACCCCTTTACTTGTTGTTGAAAACTTTCCTTAGATGATCCACCTTTTTATCTTTGTATCTGTTCTTGTCCAAGTTGTCTTAGATCAGTCCTTTATATAGAGATTTCTCCTGATTACCGGCTGATCTGGTTTGTAACAACCTTCCAACTGTTTTGACAAAGGTGTCAGACCTGTTGGTAATGATAGTCGTCAAATCACCAGTCATGACAGCTGATTCCTTAAAGATTTTATAACTCAGCATGATCCACTCAGTAGACTGCTTCATATGTGTCGACACAAATAGACTTAGTGTCGACACAAGTCTTGATGATGTTGACATAACACTCCATGTATTGACATAATCATTCTTCAGTTACTCGACACAGCTTCTGTTTGTATGTGTCGACACAAGTACTGTGTGTCGACACAACTGCTCCTGGTCTTGACATAACTGATGTTGGCAGATAGCGTTGAGTGTATATCCAACTGTCGTTGAGTGTGTGTCGAGACAACGTTGAGTGTGTGTTGACATAAGTCATGTGTGTCGACACAAGTCTTCTGACTCAGTATAGTT
Source organism: Platanthera zijinensis (assembly GCA_039513925.1). Taxonomy (NCBI): domain Eukaryota; kingdom Viridiplantae; phylum Streptophyta; class Magnoliopsida; order Asparagales; family Orchidaceae; genus Platanthera; species Platanthera zijinensis. Next base: position 18,300,247 of record CM077084.1, read on the forward strand.
GTTGTTGTTAGATGGTGTTGAATGTAATCCAGATGTCGTTGAGTGTGTGTCGACACAAGTCCCGTGTGTCGACACAAGCCTTCTGACTCAGTATAGTTGTTACTGTTAGATGGCGTTGAGTGTCTGTCTGGCTGTCGACAAAAACCTTCTTTTGGTGTTGACATAATTCCTGAATGTCGACACATGCCTTTCTTCAGGTGTCGACATAACTCTTGGGTGTCGACACAGCCTCTGCTTTAGGTGTCAACACAATTCCTGCATTAGGTGTCGACACAATTCTGGGTGTCGACACAACTTCTTCTTCAGATGTCGACACAATGCTTGGGTGTCGACACAGCTTTACTTCTAGTGTCGACACAATTTTTTGGTGTCTACACAACTTTGCTTCTGGTGTCGACACAACTTTGCTTCTAGTGTCGACACAATTTCTTAATGTCTACACAACTTTGCTTCTGGTGTCGACACAACTTCTGGGTGTCGACACAACTTTACTTCTGGTGTCGACACTTGTACTTAGAAAAATTTCTTTACAAACCTTATACATGTACAATGAAACTCAGACATACATCAAATACAAATTGATGTATATCATTAAGTAAGATTAGGCTTCTCCAAATCTGGTACACATTTTTCAACATACCCAACATTCTCCCCTTATTTGGAGAAGTCATAACCCTTAGTCAAAGATATACAACACTTATAATAAAGCACATAAGAATAGATATACATACATTTCAGTGCAAGATAACATATAAACAATGTAAACAATTCAAGGCAATAGTGAACCTGATTTTATTTATTAATCAGAAAATACTGGGTTTACATGGTTTTCTTAGAACAAAAAACAAAAAGTTATATTGTTCTATATAAGTCTATCTATCCTATGATTGACCAGGCTCCTTAATTACAGTACCTTTACCAGACTTAATCTTTGCCTGCACAGAAGGTTCTGTATCCTTAGCAGGTTTCTTCCCTTTGAGATCCTTCTTCTTTAATTCTTCAGCCTTTATCCTTTATCTTTCAAAATAGTGAAAAGGCTTGGGGAAGTACCTGCTAGGCTCTAGAGCATTTGCAGCTAACTTCCCAACTTTTGCACTTCTTCAATGCTGAAGAATGTCTTCTTGCCTAGCTTGATATTTATTCCATTCCTGCTCAGAATACCACTTACCCCTGTCATGGGTCTTATCCTTTACAGCCTTCCAGACAGTCAAAATGATATTCCTTAAAGTAGGGCTCCATTGCTCAAAGTCTGGCTTCAACTCAGCCTGTTCCCTGAACCTTTTCTTGGATAATTGTGCCTCCTTTTGAGCTTGCTTGACAGCCTCTAACATTTCTACTTTTTCAATGATCACCTTTGATGCCTCCTATGAAGGACTGTACATTGTCTGTACTTCTTGTTGAACCATGTCAAAATCAGCAGGAGAGTAAATAACCTGTGCAACTTCAGGCTGATCTCCTTCAATATTAGCAGGTTGTACTCCAGATTCAGCAATATTGTCATCATCACATAAAGGAGGAAAGCCAAGTGTAGCTCTGATGGAATTAGAGATCCATTTAGCATTGTCAGAGCTAGCTTTGACTAACAATCTCTCACCCTTTATGACTTCTCTAGTAATATGATCCCTTAGATCAGTCTTCTGAAACCTTATCTGATCAGCAAGGTATTCTGTATCTTCCTTGTAATAGTCTTTGAACTTCAGTAAGGTATCAAAAATTTCTTGTGGGAGTCTTCAATAGCTGTTTGAATAGCAGCTAAATCTACTTTTATCTGCTTTGATATTTCAGTTTTCAAATCTGTTGAAATACTTCCCAGTTTCTGGATGATTTATGCATGAGAGTCTTTAGATTTTCATTGGACCTAAATTGATTTTCCAAAACATACCCTTGTTTTGTGGCAATGTACTCTACCTCAGTCTTCAGCAGTTATTGTTGCTCAGCCAAATACACCACAGCATTGTCTCCCTTATGGAAGCAATCTGTCATTTCTTTCTTGTGCAGATTGACTTCAAATTTGATTGGCTTTATGTCCTGAGCCAGCTGAAACTGTAGTTCCTTACTAGACTCATCCACATACTTTTCTAGAGACTTCCTTTTCTCATCCATCTTAACTTGCAATTGGACCAGTAATGAACTGAAATCCATGCTTGGAACTGGTTGTTGAGTGACTGATTGCAAGGCTTTCTGGTAGCCTGAGCTCCTTTTCTTAATGGCAACAATTTTTCTCTTCTTAGCCAAAGACGCTTCCTCATCATCAGAGGGTTGTGAGGAGCTTTCTATATCAACAGTTTCCTTAGTAGATGGGACATGTAACATCTCCTCCCCCTCAGTCCTTGGCAAATCCTTTTCAATCTGGGATTGCTCCCCCTCAGTTCTTGCATCAGGTAAATCAGAAAAGAGTTCTTCCATAGTGAACTCTTGTTGCACCTGTATAGGAGGAACAAGATTAGTTTGAACAACAAAAGGTTTTCCCTGGACATACAGATTCTTGTCCAGGGCCCTCTCTTTAAAGGAGATACTTACTTGCTCATTTTGAGCTTCTTTCTCAACATTGTCTTGAGCTTCATTATTGATTTCTGATACTATGTCCATAACAGTATCAGCAGCTAATTCACTCTCTAGGGCAGCTTCAGCAATGCCTCCCCCTTGGGCAGGCAGCTCAGTTTGTTTAGGGTTTTCTCCTCCTAGAGTTGAGACTATATGTTGTTCCAGGGGCTCACTGCCCTCCACTTGATCTTGGGCTTCCTTTTGTTGCTGGTCTTCATCTGAGCTGAAGACTACCTCCTCTTCAGAATCACTGGAGGATTCTGCTTGTTGAGCTACTTTCTTCTGCTTTTTATCTTTCTTTATTTGTTTCTGTGGTGTAGATACTTCCTTTGTCAACATCCTATCCTATTTAGAAAGTAGTCTCACATCCATTCTCCTCATGTGGTTGATTTTGGATCCTTGCAATTGATACATTACATCTGGTATTAATGAAGATAAACATAGACTTAGGATCCTACCCAAGTTTGGTTTCTTTACTCCTTCTTGAATCTTGTCAAACACTATTGCTGCCCAGTCAGTTTCACTTTGAATATGACCCTTATCATTAGATTAAACATGTGGACTGAAATTCTGTCATGTCCACCAGTTTTACACAAAATTACCTTGCCTATTGTTTCTGACAGAAACTTTCCTTATGAATTCATCCCTTTCCGAGGAATGGATGATCAAACTTTGATATCAGGGCTCAGCCCGCACCATCTTAGTGCTTCTTTAGTCAGGGATGGAGTTATTCCATCAGTATCCTTAAACAAGGGAAGCTGAAGAGATTTCCTGATTGTCTTCAGTGTAAGTTTTACTCTGGAATCCTGTACAGTGGCTTTGATCTTCTTTCCGTCTGTATATACAGTTACAGATGTGTAAAATTCCATGACTTCTTTCTTCCAGATCTTCGTCGGTTCTGAGACCAAGAATTCCAAACCATTTTCTGAAATTAGGGTAATTACACCCTGAATTTCTGGAGATGTTGTCGTGAAACCATCACGAAACAGTTCATAGCCTTCGTTCACCTTGTCTTCCTTGATGGGCGCCATTGATGGAAGGGAGAGAGAGAAGAGAAGAGAATATCGAAGTCGACACAAGGGCTAGAGTCGAGAAATTTGAAAGCGTAGTCGACAATATTTTGGCTTCACCTATTTATAGTCTAGGTGTAATAGGGAGTTCAAAAGACGCTCCTTAGTAATAATACTAGGTCTCGATAATACTTAGGTTTGGTCGACACGTCTATGTGTCGACATACTTATGTCAGTGTCGACATGGACTGGTCATGACTCGACACAGAGTGTCGACATTAATTTTTATGTGTCGACACAAAAATCAGCTAACTTAAAGTCTCAACAGAGTTGTGTCGACACCTATACTCCTATCGACACAGATACTGTTTCTGTGTCGACACATCTTTTTTCTTTGTCGACACAACATATTGAGTGTGTCGACACAAAGTCTGCTTATGTCGACATAAACATTGTACTTAGACAAATTTCCAGAGAAATTTTCTACTGACATATACTACTTAGGAATACTTGAGCTGACCTAGTCTAGGTTCAACATACCTAATTCAATTTTGAAATGATTGAATTTAGTTTCATCCAGAGGTTTTGTAAATATATCAGCTATTTGATTATTTATGTTTACAAATTCTAGATTAATATCTTCCTTCTCCACATGTTCTCTTATAAAATGGAACTTAATTTTTATATGCATGGTTCTACTGTGTGATACTGGATTCTTAGCAATAGAAATAGCACATGTAGAACCACAAAACAATAGAATTCTACTTACCTTGATGTCATAATCTTCAAGTTGGTTCTTTATCCACAATAATTGTGAACAGCAGCTGCCTGCAGCTACATATTCAGACTCAGTTGTTGATATAGATACACTGGTCTGCTTCTTGCTACACCATGACACCAGCCTTCCACCTAGGAATTGACAGGTTCCTGTAGTACTCTTCCTGTCTTCTTTGCATCCTGTAAAGTCTACATCTGAGAAAACTGTTAGTATGAAATATCTATTCTTAGGGTACCAAAGACCTAGATTAGGTGTGCCCTTAAGATATCTCAAGATTCTCTTAACTACAGTATAATGGATTCCTTTGGGCAAGCTTGGTACCTAGCACAGACACATGTAGCATACATGATGTCAGGTCTACTAGCAGTCAAGTAGAGTAGGGAGACAATTATCCCTCTATACAAAGACTCATCAACAGGTTTCCCTGTCTCATCTTTGCCTATAGGCATACTTGTTCCCATTGGAGTTTTTATGGTGGAGGCTGAGTCCATACCATATTTCTTAATCAACTCCTTGGTGAACTTAGACTGAGATATGGATAATCCATTATCAGTCTATCTGATTTGCAGTTCTAAGAAGAACTTCAGCTCACCCATACTGCTAATCTCAAACTTCCCTTGCATAAGTTTGGCAAACTTTCTACAAAGGTTGTTTTCAGTAGATCTAAAGATAATATTATCAACATATATCGTGACTAGGATTATCTTGCCTTTAGATTCCCTAAAGAATAGAGTTTTTTCTATCTTTCCTCTAGAGAATTTATTCTCAATAATAAAAGTAGACAAGGTTTCATACCAAGCCCTAGGGGCTTGTTTCAAACCATATAGAGTTTTCCTAAGCCTATATACATAATCAGGATAATGAGAATCTACAAAACCTTATTGTTGTTTAACATAAACTTCCTCTTTTAAGTCACCATTTAGAAAGGCTGACTTTACATCCATTTGATATACTTCGAACCCTTGATAGGCAGCATAGGCCAAGAACATCCTTATAGCCGTTATCCTTGCTACTAGGGCAAAGGTTTGATCAAAGTCAATCCCTTCCTCTTGCCTGTTGCCTTTTGCTACCAGCCTTGCCTTGTTCTTGATAATAGTGTCATTCTCATCAAGTTTGTTTCTGTAGATCCACTTGGTTCCTATAATGTTGTGATCCTTTGGTTTAGGAACCAGTTTCCAGACTTTGCATCTTCTGAATTGATTCAGCTCTTCTTACATAGCATCAAACCAGTTAGTATCTAGCATGGCTTCTTCAAACTTCTTGGGTTCTATTTGAGACAAGAAGCTAGAACATAGAACTGTGTTCATGCTTTTGCTCCTTGTTAGAACACCTTGCCTTTCATCACCAATTATCTGGTGAGCTGGATGATCCTTCAGGTGTCTTCTTACTGGAGGAAACCTGTCTCCCTCATGGCCTTCTTCATTTTCTTCTACCTGATGCTCCTCACTGTCTTCATCATCTAGAGAGTTTTATTCTCCCCCTGGACAACATGCATCTTTTCCATCATCCATCCTAGCAGGAGCTTCATCATTGATGGTCATCTTGTCCAGCCTGTCTGTTAGACCTATAGAACTAACTGAAGAACTAGACAATTCATTGTTAATCAATCTAGACTCATCAAAAACAACATGGACTGACTCTTCTACAACTTGGGTCGTCAAGTTGTAGATCCTGTATGCCCTACTGTTATTGTTGTACACAACAAATATCCCTTCTAGGGATTTGGTAGCAAACTTTGTTTGGTAATGTTTACCATTAATTAGGACATAACACTTGCTACCAAAGATTCTGAAATATGAAATGTTTGGTTTTCTGCCTTTCAAAATCTGATAGGGAGTCAACTTAAGTTTCTTATTTATGGATGCTCTATTGAGAACATGACAAATAGTGTTTACTGCCTCAGCCCAGAAATATTAGGGGAGAGTAGTATCACTGAGTAGAGTTCTACCAGCCTCAATAAGAGTTCTATTCTTTCTTTCAGCAATTCCATTTTGCTGAGGTGTCTTAGGTGAGGAGAACTCATTATGTATCCCAAGTTCTTCACAGAATTTTATCATACATTCAGACTGAAATTCAATTCCATGGTCACTTCTGATTTTGACCACTGAATTGTTAAATTCATTCTAAACTTATCTAACAAAAGTCTAGAAAATACTAGGGGTTTCAGATTTCTGCCTCAAGAAGAACACCCAAGTGTATCTAGAATAGTCATCTACAACAACTAGTGTATATACTTTCCTACCAAGACTATGAACTGGCATAGGACCAAACAAATTCATATGCTAGAGATATAAACATCTCAATGAATCTTTGGTATCTAGTGCAGGAAAAGAGGACTTGGTCTGTTTTCCCTTTTGGCAAGCTGAACACACTCCCTCTTTAATGCACTTGACTTGAGGACCATTCCTCACCATACCCATGTTAAACAGCAGTCCTATGGACTTATAGTTCAGATGAGCTAGCCTTTTGTGCCATTTGAAAAATAGTGAAGCTTTCTCATCTGCAACTAGGAAAATAGGTGAGTTGTTCAACTCACAATCTAGGTTAAGACAATAAACATTTCCTTTCCTAGTGCCAGTCAAAATGATCTCTTGATCACTTGACCTCTTAATTTGGCACTCCCCTTTGTGAAAGGAGATGTCATAACCTAGATCACTAAGATGACTTATGCTAATCAGGTTATGTTTCATACCCTTCATATAAGCCACTTTAGTGATAATAATTGAGTCACTAGAAATATTACCAAATCCTTTGATGACTCCTTTTTCTGATCCACCAAAGATGACTTTGGGACCATTCTCTATGGGTACAAAGTCCCTCAACATTCCTCTTGTTCCAGTCATGTGTCTGGAATATCCACTATCCAAGTACCATATAGGGTATGGTCACTTGGATCCACCTGCATCAAATAAAGAATTACTTATCCTTAGAACCCAAATTATTATTGGGTCTTAGGTTCTTGTTAGTTTGGGAAATAACCTGTTTATCTATAGATTTTCTGATAGGTAAACTACTCTTGGTTCTAACACTTGTGTTAAAACAACAATCCATGGCAAAGTGGCCTACCTTGCCACAACACAAACACTCAAACCTATTGTACCTTCTCTTAGGTACAGACTTCATAACCTTGTTGTCAGTAGTCCTGTTAAGTGTAGGTGTTGGAACAGCAAACCCTAAGAATTCTTTTTGAACCTGATGGGCTTGCCTATAGAGTAGCCTACTGGTATTTGCACACTTGCCAATGTGATCTCCATACTCACAGTGACCATGAGTAATTTCATGATCATGCCTGTTAGTAGGTTGCATCTCCTTCCTAAAGAAAATAAGGGGCTTAGAGGCTAGTGGCCTAACTGGGGCCTTACCTTTTCCATGAGAATTGGTGGCCCTAGTTCTTCCCTTAAAATCGAGACCAATCTTTCCTTTCTGAGGAATGAAATTGTCTATTAAGGGCAAGACAGATTTTGGCTTAGAGAATTTAGCAACTAGCTCTCTTTCTTTCTGAAGTCTTGCCTCTAGGTTCTTGATATGATTTTCCTTGAAAGTGATTGTGCCCATATGAATAACAGTTATGTTCTTAAGTTTGGCAACCTCTTTTAGTTTCAAATCAATCAGCTTGGCTGATTCTGATGCTGTCTGCTTAAGAAATTCAATCTCCTTGGCCATCTCCTTGACAAGAAGCTTGCTTCTCTTTAGAGCTTGCAACAACCCACCATACTCATCAATGAGTTGGTGTAAATCCCCTTCAGACTCAAAACCATCCACATCTCTTGATGCAGATGCTTCTGATTCTGATCTAGTGAAATAGTCAGAAGCTGAGGGAGAATTATATACCTTGCTAGGACCAGCCTGATCCTGACATTGATCATTTTCTGATAGGACCATCAGCCCTCTGTAGCAATATTCTTCCACTCCATTTATGGAGTCCAGCATTTGTAGGAATTCTAAATCCTTAGAATCCTCTTTATTTAAGAATAGCCCAACATATGCTTCAACATCTTATTCTTCTCTTTATTTAGATGATGAAGAATCTGTCCAGCTCTTCTGCTTCTGGGCAACAAAAGATTTCTCCTTCTTGCCCTTCAATTGTTGTTTCTTCGTGTCTTCTGATTCAGCCATCTTGTCTTGACAGTCTTCTATGACATGTCCTTGCCTGTTGCAACAATATCACACAATCTTAGAATTAGATTGTTTACTAGGTTTAGAAGCATACCTGTCCTCCTTGGGAGTCTTCTTTTTCTTATAGTACTCATCCTTGGAAAAAGATGTAGAAGGTCTGGTTCTCCACTTCTTCTTCTTCATGAATCTTTGGAACTGTCTTGTGAAGGCTGCAAAATCCTCATCAGAGGTGTGGCTGTCTGATGAGGTGTTGTCAGGATTTCCTTCTTCTGCCTCAACACTCCTTTTGGGAGGAGAAGGAGATTTTCTCCTGCCCTTTCTTGTGCCTTCAGCCTTGAAGGCAACTGACTTTTCCTTATGTTCAGATCTGTTGCTCTTCTCTTCCTCCTTCCTAGATGTAAGCTGCATTTCATATGACAGCAGCTTTCTAAATAGTGTGGGAGGAGGTGTATCTACCAGCCTTGCCACCTCTCTGATAGCATAAATCTTGGTGTCACAATCCTTTGTCAGAGATCTCAGAAACTTGTCATTCAGTTCATAAGTGCTGAAGACTCTTCCATAAGTCATCAACTCATTTACAATCCTAAAGAATTTCTTATAGCATTCAGCTATGTTGTCATTCTTGTCTTGTCTAAAGCTCTCATACTCCTGATTCAGCATGGATTTTCTATCTTCTCTAACTTCTTCTGTTCCCTCCATATATACAATCAGGGTGTCCCACATTTCCTTGGAGGTTTTACAGTGCACCAGATTCTAAAATTTGGCATCATCTATAACACTTATAATAATGTACTGTGCTCTTTTGTCTAGTGTTGCCAGGATGATCTCATATTTTGTCATTTTAGAATAGTTCTTAGGGGTTCTCATATTTGCATCGAGAGTTGATACCTTCATTGGATTGAAGGTTCCTTCTTATACAGTAATGTAGATTCTTGGATCAGAAGCTTCCATAAACAATCTGACCTTTTCCTTTCAAATGCCAAAGCATTCTTTCCTGCAAACAGGCAGTTTCATAGATCCAAACTCCTTTTGATTCTCATTTGAACCCATTCTTGAAATCTGTTAATTGCCTAGGAGATATACTCAGACTATTAGGTCTATATTTGAGCAACCTCCCTCTGATACCACTTGCAAGACTTATTTCAAGAGCCTAAACACCTAGAGGGGGGTGAATAGGTTCTAATTATCTTTAAGAATTTTAGGCAATATAACTAGTTCTTACTTAGCACTGAGATTTCAAACCACAGCACAGAAAATACAGCACAGCATACACCAGATTTATAGTGGTTCCCCAAGGTATGGGTACATCCACTTTCCCCCTTCGCCTATCCAGTAGAGAACTGGATTCAGCCCAACTTCCTTCCTCTTTCTCAGATCCAAAGATCTTATAGCTCAGAACCAGAATGGTTCCTACACCTCAGACTTACACAAGTCCTACCTCAGATCCTTCCCCAAGAATCCTACCTCAGGACATAGCCCTACCTCAGCCTTTATAACTAGGCTTACAACTCAGACTATTAATAGTCCTACACCTCAGGCACTCAGCCCTACCTCAGCCATTATAATTATAGGCTTACAACTCAGATCTAACAATATTTGAGAAATACAAAAATATCACAATTAAATTACTCTATAGGTGAGAGCTTCTTGATTAGTTCTTGAATGAACTGAATCTCCAAATCCAACCTGAATTAGCTGTTTCAAAGCTTCTTGATAGAAAAAAATAAGGTTGAACTCTTCTTGATGTAGAATTTGATCTCCTGTCAGCTCCTTTCTTGAATTCAGAATAAAATCTGAATCATCTCTGCAGACTATTCAGAATCTGCCTTCTTAAGGGTCACCCCTTTACTTGTTGTTGAAAACTTTCCTTAGATGATCCACCGTTTTATCAATATATATGTTCTTGTCCAAGTTGTCACGGATCAGTCCTTTATATAGAGATTTCTCCTGATTACCTGCTGATCCGGTTTGTAACAACCTTCCGACTATTCTGACAAAGGTGTAAGACCTATTGGTAATGACAGCTGTCAAATCACCAGTCATGACAGCTGATTCCTTAAAGATTTTATAACTCAGCATGATCCACTCAATAGACTGCTTCATATGTGTCGACACAAATAGACTTTGTGTCGACACAAGTCTTGATGATGTTGACATAACACTCTATGTGTTGACATAATCATTCTTCAGTTACTCGACACAACTTCTATTTGTATGTGTCGACACAAGTCCTGTGTGTCGACACAACTGCTCCTGGTCTTGACATAACTGATGCTGGTAGATGGCGTTGAGTGTATATCCAGCTGTAGTTGAGTGTGTGTCGAGATGACGTTGAGTGTGTGTCGACACAATTCCTGTGTGTCGACACAAGTCTTCTGACTCAGTATAGCTGTTGTTGTTAGATGGGGTTGAGTGTCATCCAGATGTCATTGAGTGTGTGTCGACACAAGTCCTGTGTGTCGACATAAGCCTTCTGACTCAGTATAGCTGTTGCTGTTAGATGGCATTGAGTGTGTGTCTAGCTGTCGACACAAACCTTCTTCAGGTGTTGACACAATTCCTGAATGTCGACACATGCCTTTCTTCAGGTGTCGACATAACTCCTGGGTGTCGACACAGCCTCTGCTTTAGGTGTCGACACAATTCCTTCATTTGGTGTAGACACCATTCTGGGTGTCGACACAACTTCTTCTTCAGATGTCAACACAATGCCTGGGTGTCGACACAGCTTTGCTTCTAGTGTCGACACAATTTCTTGGTGTCTACACACCTTTGCTTCTAGTGTCGACACAACTTCTGGGTGTCGACACAACTTTACTTCTGGTGTCGCCACTTGTACTTAGAAAAATTTCTTTACAAATCTTATACCTGCACAATAAAACTCAAACATACATCAAATAAAAATTGATGTATATCATTGAGTAAGATGAGGCTTCTCCAAATCTGGTACACATTTTTCAGTGTACCCAAAAGAATAGACATGATGTGAGAAGCCCATTCAGACAGGTTGGTCTGGATTGGTGATGGTTTGATTTGTATGCAAGAGAAGATTCTGAGTATAAATGTGTAGTTCACGGATTTTGTGGGCATGTGCCTGTGAATTGGAGTAGCAGGAAGTACTGGAGATATGCTCCAAGAAAATACCAAGAGAATACCACAGTTTTGATAACTGTTGGGTATCGCCAGGCGATAGTGGCTATCACTGATGATAGCTCTTGGTGAGCAATATATATTGTGGAAGTCCAGTTTGTTGGTACCCTAGTTTGATTTGAGTTTAGTCTTGTCCTTTTAGTCCCTTGACCCAAGAAATATCTATGGTCATTGGTTAGTAGTCTAGCTGTAGAGTCCTCACTTTTCCAGATTGAGAATTTGGTTAAGTAGTTTGTTCGTTCGACTATCGTCGAACGCCGCTCGACTATCGTCGACTAACTGTTCGACGATCGTCTATCAGTTGTTCGACTTTCAGTCTGCGTGGATAGTTCGACTATCGGTTGATAGTTTGACTATCTGTGTGCTTTGATAGTTCGACTATCTGCTTGGATAGGTCGACTATCTGATAGTTCGACTATCTGTTGATAGTTCGACTATCTATTCTACGTTGATAGTTCGACTATCTGTTGATAGGTCGACTATCTGTTTGTTTCTGATAGTTCGACTATCTGTTGATAGTTCGACAATCTGTTCTGCGTTGATAGTTCGACTATCTGTTGATAGGTCGACTATCTGTTCTCGCTTGGTAGTTCGACTATCTGCTTTGATAGTTCGACTATCTGATAGTTCGACTATCTGTTGATAGGTCGACTATCTGTTTGTTTTTTATAGTTCGACTATCTGTTGATAGGTCGACTATCTGATAGCTCGACTATCTGTTGATAGTTCGACTATCTGTTTTGCCCTGATAGTTCGACTATCTGTTGATAGGTCGACTATCTGATAGTTCGACTATCTTCTGGTAGTTCGACTATCTGCTGTGATAGTTTGACTATCTCCTTTGATAGTTCGACTATCTGGATCGTTCGACTATCTGTCCGATAGTTCGACGATCTCCGTGCGTCGGTCGACGATCTCCGAAGGTCGTTCGACGTTTTCTGTCTGCCTTTATATTTTGTATTTATTTATTATATTTAATTAATTAATACATTATCTGGCATATCTTTTCAGTTGTTTTATGATAATATTTCCAGGCAATATATGCTCCATCCTTTTTGCCTGAGTCAAATCTTTTTAGATAAAGTTGTTTGTCTTATTAGCTGACTTTATATTTTACTTTATCTGCTGACAGTCCTTTATAGCCGTTAGACTGAAAAGTCTTCCTTCTGCTATAAAGAGTATTTCTCTGATGTGACTTTATTTAGTCCTTCTATTATTTGATTTGATCCTGCAGCTTCTTAGAAAGAGGTTTATTCCTTTTATAGGATGTCTTGCTGCAGAGTTTGTTTTGCTGTGTGTTATTTGCAGCCCAGGTCTCAAGTTTCAGAAGAAGACAAGTAATTCAAATTGAAGAGAGCCGTTGCTTGCTGCTGTTATAAAAAGGACCCTTTGAAGAAGGATTCAAGCTAGCTAATAGCTAACCAGTTGTTCACTTAAGCATTCAAGCCTTCATCAAGATCAAGTCTTCTGCTCTCAGCAATACTCATCCAACTGAGAAGTGTTAAGATCTTCTACTCTTTTTTATCCTGAGTTCTCCTGCTTTCAGGAAGTTCAAACTCAGAGTTCTTTTAAAGAAGAAGAAGAAGAAGATAGCTGCTTGAAGATCTTTAATTTTATTATTTATTATCTTCTTGTAGTTTTTCCTTCAGAGCTTTCTGAAGAGTTTTCTGCACTGAAGCAAGACTTCACCTGGACATCTTTGAGCCAGGGGGAGCCTTGATTCTTTAGAGCTTTCTAGCTTAGTGCAAGTTTTTGTGCTTCTCTAATCTATTGTAAAATAGAGAAGACATCTTAACCTCCCTTCCCCCTCCTGTACAGGGTTATTACTCCCTGCAAAAGTATCCCTTGGTGGCAGGGCACCTGATCAAAAACCTGTGCTTGGTTTTTAGACACCTGATCAAAAGTCTAAAGGATTTCTAGATCTACCTGAAGCAGATCTTGTGGTGGCAGGGCACCTGATCAAAAACCTGTAGCGGATTCCTACCTTGGTGGTAGAAGAGTGGACGTACCCAAGTTGTTTGGGGAACCACTTAAATTCCTTGTGTCGTCTGGCTTGCTTATTTTAATTCCTGCATTGTGGATGTGATTAGATATAACTAGGTTACTAGTTGCTGATTAGGATTTCCAAGCCTTAACTGTAATTACAGTTAGCTTGAGTTTGTGCACAGCACTCGTGTTAGGCCATAGGGTTAATTCTATATCTATAATCTTTTAATTCCGCAATTCACTCCAAGGGAGTTGGGTAGACCTTCAAGTTTTGTCTAGTGCAAAATTTGACAACTCTATTCACCCCCCCCCCCCCCCCTCTAGAGTTGTATCTATCCCTTCACTTTCAATTGGTATCAGAGGGAGGTTGACTGACTGAATAGGCTAACACCTAAGTCACAAGATCCTGATAGATACCAAAGCTTATATATATTCACTATCATGGCCCAGTCCAAGGATTATTCTAGCACCAGACCTCCAGCATGCAACTTAGCTAAGTTTGGCATTTGGAAGGCAAGGATAAAATTATATATGAATTCTATTGATGAAAGCATCTTTGCTTCTATTTTGTCAGGTCCCCCAAGAGCACCTGCAGCTGCCACTGCCTCATCATCAACTGATATGAGTGCAGTGCCTCCTCCAGATTACAACGACGAGTACAAGAAGGCCAAGATAGCAGATGCCAAGGCAATGAATATACTGGCTCAGACAATGTCTGATGAGGTATTCCAGAAGGTAGCTGACTGCTCTTCAGCAAAAGCCATGTGGGATACACTGAACCAGATTGTAGCTGGTTCAGCTGATGAAAGGAAGGACAGAAGGTCCAACCTTATCTCACAATATGAAAACTTTAAGAAAACTGATGCTGAATCAGTTGAAGCCATGTACACCAGGCTCAGCTCAATCATCAATGAGCTGAGGACTCTTGACAAGGACATATCATTGACAGAGGTCAATGATAAGATTCTTATGTGCTTCCCTAACACATGGGATCTAAGGATCTAGCCCATCAAGGAAGCCAGAAGCACCCCAGAGATCTCCACTGAAGCTCTTCTCGGCAAGCTCAAATCTTTTGAGCAAGTGTTGAAGACAAGGGAAGCAGAAGCTGAAGCAAAGACCCCCACTCTAACAAGAAAAGAGCAATCTCTAGCTCTTAAGGCTGCTGATGCTTCTGAAGGCAGCCAATCAAATGAGGAGCTAATGGCATTGTTTGACAAGAGGTTTCTCAAGATGTGGAGAAAGAAGTTCAGAAAGAAGTCTTCACGCTATGAAGACAAACCAAGGTATGATCGTTCTCCTGCTAAAGAAATTATTTGTTATGGTTGCAGGAAGCCTGGACATATCTTGCCAGAATGTCCAGAGGAGAAAAACAAAGACAAGAGGAAAGAAAAAGAACAACACAGGAAGCACTCCAAGCCATCCTCCTACAAGAACAAGAAGAAGGAGAGAGGTTTCATTGCTGAAACCTGGAGTGATACAGAAGAGGAATCTTCCTCCTCAAGCTCCAGTGAGGATGAGGAAGAGAAGAAGGCAAAAGAAGTTTGCCTTATGGCAATAGATGCCTGCAGCAACCACTCAGCTGCAGAGAGTTCAGATTCAGATGAAGAGATGCCAACAGAAGATGAGGTACTATCTTCTTATGACTTTACTTCTGAAGAATTTAAATTAGATTTTAAATCTTTATGCTTAGATTTGATTAGCTCAGAAAAGGAAATAAAAGAACTTAGAAATAAGTTAGCTGACTCAGAATCAATTGCTACAGAAAATGTTAGGTTAAAGGAAGATCTCACTACTTGTAGTGAAGAAATTAAATTTCTTAAAATGGAGTTAGCTAAGTCTAAGAGGTTAGAAGAATCACTTAATGGTAGAAGCCTTAAGTTGTTAGAAATTACCAGCATGACTAACACTAGGTCGGCTAATAACAAACTAGGCTTAGGAGCTTCTCCCAGTGAACCCCCAGTTCTACTTAAAAATAATCTTTCAACTCCAGTAAACTTCATTTCAGCTAGTGGAATGAAGAACACTGAGCAAGTAAACCTAGTTAACAAAACTTTAAATAAGGCTAAGAGAGAGAAAAGAAAGAAATTTTTTAAAGAAATGCAAAGAGCGTCGAACGCCGCTCGACGATCGGAAGCTCAATGGTCGAACGAAGCTCGATGATCTGAGCGCCCATCGTCGAACGTCGATCGATGTTTTCAACATGATTTTCAAAATCATAATCAGTACCATAGAAACCTAAATGAAAATAGAAACCCTAGGTTTGTTGACCCATCATCTGCATGGAGAATCCCACCTAGGAGATCTCACCCATTAGGTTATCACCCTCAGCCTGCATTTTCATATATTTCCAGTTTTTCTTATGTGAAAAACAAGGGACCCAAGGTTACCTGGGTCCACTCTGTCTAAATAAATGTCTTGCAGGTGAAGGCCTATCCAATCACTCAAAATAAGTGGTATTTGGATAGTGGATGTTCCAAGCATATGACAGGAAATAAAGATCATCTGTCAAAATTCAAAGCTAAGCTCGGCCCAAAGGTTATCTTTGGAGATTCCAGCTGTGGTCAGACAGAAGGCTATGGCAGGATTACTATTGGAGATGTTACTTTCAAGAGAGTTGCATATGTGACAGGACTGAAGCACAATTTGATTTCAGTCAGCCAGCTATGTGATGCTGGCTACCAGGTTTCATTTTCTAACTCTTCTTGCAATATTACTTTAAATAATAATGTTGTTTTAGTAGGTATTAGAATAGGTAATATTTATTTAGTAGATTTCGATTCATCTCACTCTGAAATCTGTTTGTTTAATGAAGTAACAATTAATAATAATTCTTTGTGGCATAAGAGGCTTAGTCATGTTAACCTTAAAAATATATCTAGGTTATCTAAACACAACCTTGTTAGAGGTTTACCTTCTTGCCCCTACAAGAAGGAGAGCCTATGCAAGGCTTGTCAGCTAGGCAAGAAAACCAAAAATTCTTTTAAATCTGTAAATAAAAGTGATTCTCCTAGAATCCTGTATCTATTACACTTGGACCTTTTTGGCCCAATAAATGTACAGAGTTTAGGAGGGAAGTATTACACCTTAGTAATTGTAGATGACTTCTCTAGGTTCAGTTGGGTTTTCTTTTTGAGAACTAAGGCTGATAACTTCAAAGCCCTTACAGACTTTCTACTATGTGTGTAGACTGAGTACTCTACTCATGTGGCCTTGATCAGAAGTGATCATGGTACTGAGTTTGACTCTCTTCTCATGCAAGAATTCTGTGAGAGAGAAGGTATCAAACAAAGCTTCTCAGCTTCTAGAACTCCTCAACAAAATGGGGTCGTTGAAAGGAAGAATAGAACACTCATTGAAGCTGCTAGCACATTGTTGGCAGATGCTAACATGCCTCTCTCCTATTGGGCAGAAGCTGTTAGTACAGCCAATTATGTCTTAAATAGAAGTTTGATACACAAACTTAAGTGTAAAACTCCTTATGAGTTGCTTAAAGGAAAGAAACCTAAAATTAATTATTTCAGAATATTTGGTTGTGTTGTTTATATTCATAATAACAATAAAGAATACCTTAGAAAGTTTGAAGCAAAGGCTTCAATAGGAATTTTTCTAGGATATTCCCAAGTAAGCAAAGCTTATAGGGTTTATAACAAATCAACCTGTAAGATTGAAGAATCTGTGCATGTATCTTTTGATGAGTCTCAGATGTTTTACAAGGAGAAGGAAAATTCTCCTTCCTCTAGTTCATTGCAGGTACCTGATGCTCCTCAAGAAATTCTTCAACTATCAACTCTTCATATCACTGAATCAGACAGTGATGAAGACATTGCTGAAGCTGTTGTTGTACCACCAACAGTAGATTAAATTCCTCCTGAGGAATTAATCCCAACTATTGCTGAAGATCACATCCCACCTACTGATATTGTCACACTTAGAGATCACCCCACATCTCAAGTGATTGGAGACATATCAGCTGGTGTGCAAACAAGACACCAATTAAGACAGGATGTGATGCATGCTTGTTTCCTCTCACAGGTTGAGCCCCTCACCTTTAAAGATGCAGAGCTAGATCCCCACTGGATTATTGCTATGCAAGAGGAACTCAATCAGTTTGAGAGATGTAAAGTTTCGACTTTGGTTCCAAGACCTAAAGGCCAACTGATCATATGCACCAAGTGGGTGTATAGAAACAAGTTGGATGCAAATGGAATTATTGTAAGGAATAAAGCAAGGCTTGTAGCTCAGGGCTACAGACAGGAGGAAGGTATAGACTATGACCAAACCTTTGCTCCTGTTGCAAGGCTAGAAGCAATAAGGATCTTCTTGGCCTATGCAGCCTTCATGAAGTTTAAGGTGTTCCAAATGGATGTCAAAAGTGCATTCCTGAATGGTGAGCTTAAGGAAGAGGTGTTTGTTGAACAACCACCAGGGTTTGTTTCTTCAACTCAGCCCTCACATGTGTTTAAGTTGCAGAAAGCTCTATATGTACTAAAGCAAGCTCCCAGAGCCTGGTATGAGACTCTAGCTAGTTTCCTTTTAGAGCACAACTTCACTAGGGGAGTAGTTGATAGAACCCTTTTCGTCAAGCATCACAAGGACACAATCCTGTTAGTTCAGGTGTATGTAGATGATATTATATTTGGCTCCACTGATCCCAAACTTTACAAAAGGTTCTCTGACCTGATGCACTCTAAGTTTGAGATGAGTAGTATGGGTGTGCTGTCTTACTTTCTTGGTCTCCAAGTTAAGCAAGATGCTGATGGTATCTTCATCTCCCAATCCAAATATGCCAAGGAATTGGTAAAGAAATTTGGGATGGCTGATGCTTCAGCAATGCCTACACCCATGGCTACTAATGTAGTTATTGATTCTGATGATCACGGCAAGCCAGTTGATCAAAAGATTTATAGGGCCATTGTTGGTTCCCTATTATATCTAACTGCAAGTAGGCCTGATATAATGTTTGCTACATGCCTTTGTGCTAGATTCCAGGTCAACCCCAAGGAATCTCATCTGATTCTTCTAAAGAGAATCCTGAGATACCTGAAGGGATGCCCAAATCTAGGACTTTGGTACCCAGCTGAGTCAGAATTTGAATTAATTGGATATTCTGATTCTGATTATGCTGGTTGCAGAGTTGACAGGAAGAGCACCTCAGGAACTTGTCAGTTTCTGGGAGAGAGATTGGTCTCTTGGTTCTGTAAGAAGCAGGCTTCTGTCTCAACTTCAACTGCAGAGGCTGAATATATAGCAGCTGCTAGTTGTTGTTCACAGATCCTATGGATTCAAAACCAGCTTGTGGATTATGGTTACTCACACAAGAACACCAAAATCATGTGTGACAGTACCAGTGCTATCTCAATTGCACAAAATCCAGTGCACCACTCTAGAACGAAGCACATTGAGATTCGGCACCATTTCCTGAGAGATTGTGTGGAAAAGAACAAGATTTGTCTTGAGTTCATATCCACTGAGTTTCAGAGAGGTGATATATTCACCAAGCCTTTAGATGAACAGAAGCATCTGTTCTTTTTAGTTCAACTAGGCATGATCAATGGACGAGACTAAGTGTGACTATATCTGCCTATGTTGAAACCTGCTTGAAGATCGTCGAACGATGATCGAAGATCGTCGAACGGATTAAGCCTATCGTCGACCTCTGGTTAATGATAGCTTATCTGTTTGAAGATCGTCGACCGGCGTTCGAAGATCGTCGAACAGGTCGAGCTTATCGTCGATCTCTGAACGACGATAGCTTGTTGTTTGAGAAGCCAGAAATAGTCGAATGATGGCTCGACTACTCTGCTTCTGAGCCGATCGTCGAACGGCCGTTCGACTATCGGGTCTAGTATCTTTTTAATAGATCGACTATCTCCGGTCTAATATAAAGCCGATAGTCGACCTAGGTTAAAAGATCTTTTGTTTTATCGTCGACGGAGCGTGACTTTTCGCATTCTGTCTTCCCGCTTGCGATTTTCTGCCGCTTCGTCCCCTTTGTCTTTGCCGTCCTTCTCGCGCTTTCTCCAGCAATCAATGGTGATTTCTCCCGCAGTGTTAGCAGTTGTAAAGTTCGATGCAGGCTTCAGCGTTGATTTTGACGCGTTCAGTTGCTGCGAAGCAGGGATCGTGGAAGTTCTTCAGTTATGCCGGGATCAAGGACTAGAGAGATTAATGTCATCAAGGATAAAGTTGAATATACCCGAGATCAAGGAATGGGCTTTCACTTCGTCATCCACCGACGATTCGATGACTGGCACCATCGGCGGAGAAGAGGTAATTTTAACTCCGGCCGTTCTGACTGATGTTTTTGGATTAATAAATGGTGAAGAAGATTATGAGCAAGATGCTCAAGAATTTGGAAGAATGTTAGTTGAGCTGGGACATGCAGAGGGCATTCCCACGAAGCTGCTCAAGGTCAATTTCCCTTTCAAGATTAAGTTTCTTGCTGAGTTGGTCGGAAAAGTGCTCCTCGAAAAGCACTCTGCTCATGACAATATAACAAGACAACAATTTGCACTAATGTGTGCAATTGTTAATCAGAAAAAGATTGATTGGGCGGGAGTAATGTTTGATTTGATAAGGAAAAAGAATAGTAAGAAGGAAGTTACCCTCGGAAGGGTTATTGGAATTTTCCTAAAGGAAAAGTATCCCCAACTGCTGGTCTCCGCCGCAACAACAATAAATGCAAGCAAGAAGATGGACCTAAACCTGTTCTCCAAGTGGAAGAGAACCTTTGTGAAACCCGCTCTCACAGGGGTTGCTCCAGCGACATCAGAGAGCACCAGGACTGATTTGGTCGCTCCTCACCCTGTAGAAGCTGGCTCAGCTCTTTCCCTTCCCTCATCTTCTGCTATGCAGTCTGCTTCAGTTGAAGTTTCATCAACTTCAGCTGAAGTACGACTTTCCCCTTCTCCTGTTAGAGAAACAACTACGGTTGTTCTTCCTTCCCCTCCAGCATCTCCTCTTCCTTCTCATCAGGCTAGGATATCTACTCCTAGTTTTGATCTGTTAGGATCTGAGAGGATTCCAACACCTCCTCAGTCTCCTATTCATTCTCCAGTTAACACTCCTGTTAACTCTCCAGCTCCATCTCCACTTCGATCTCCAGTCCACACCACTTCTCATCTCAACACTACAACCATTTCTGCTGCATCTCCATCCACTGCAATCCCGCATTCTTTTGAGATAACTCCTGAACTCTTCTCCAGCATTTTGGAGTTGATTACCCCTTCAATCAAAATTATGATTGAAGAGGCAATCGCTCCACTTGCCTCCTCCATTGATACCTTAACCGCTACCATCAAATCACTTTCCAAATCTGCTGAGCCCTCTTCCTCAAGGGGCCTGGTTTCAGTTTCCACTGAAATTAGGCAGGGGGAGATGTTCTGTGAAGATGCCTCAGAGCCTCCTGCCTCCCTTCCAGCAGTAATAGATACTGTGATGACAGTTCAAGTAGTGTCTGCTCCAGCTGAAAAAGAATCAGTTTCTGTGTTATGGGAAAAGAAAATATCTGATGCTATTATGTTATCTGAATTTGTTGTGAAAGTTTGCTTAGAAGATCTCACCTCTCCCGTGATTGCAAATTTCCTAGAAGGGATTATTACATCCTACCTAGATGAGTCTTGGGAGTTGGTCAAATATGAAGGTAATTCACTCATTCGCTTTATTGACGAGTCAATTAATTTGCTAGCTAGTGAATACCTAGAAGGAATGATTTTTGCTTATTTAGCAGATCTGTGTTCATAATTCTACAGATTATATTAGAGAAGATTTAGCTGCTCAGATCATAGTAATTGTTTCAGAAGCTGCCCCAAATGTTCCTGATATTCAAGTAGATCCAGAACTGGATTCATTTTTAGATGATAGAGAAGATGAGTCTGAAAATCAAGATGAAATCAAAGATGACACTCCTGTTCTAAGTGTGGAAGAAGAAAAAGCAAGAGCTGCCTGGAATCAAAGAGTACAAGATTCTTTAAAAGAGAAAGAAAAAGAGTTGCAAGTTGAAAAGTCAAATGTTTGGGATGATTCCCCGGGACTTGACTTAGATTTCCTTCTGGCTCAGGATGCCATAGAAGAGGAAAGAGAGAAATCTGATCTGAAGTTAAAGGAAAAGGCTATTTCTGAAGCCTATGATCCTTATGATAATCCTCCATCATCTCACTCTGATGATGAAGATGATTCTGATTTATCTGAGAATGCTAAGAAAAAGAAAGCTTCTCAAAAGAAAAGGAAAGCAATTGCTCCTCCTCCTCCCAGCCGTGACAATGATACTCCATACTATATTCTTAAAGGAATTGACCCTAAATCGAAAGAATTTCAACATTGGATGTGGTTCTCCAAGAACCAGCAGAAAGAGAGAAAAAGATCTAAGAGGTATGATAGTCCTGTTTCAAGATGGACTCCCAGAGGTCCTCCTCCTCCACCTCCCAGTGCAGGAGCCTCTGGGAACCTTTCTGCTAATCCATCTGCCTCTTCTGGAAAATCTGCACCTTCTCAGCCTCAGCCAAGGAAAAGCTCTCAAAGTTCCCAAGGCAGATCTTATTCTGGTTCTCAAAGACAAGTGAAGGAGGTTGTGTATCAAAGTCCAACATTTTCCCCTCCTCCTTCTCCAAAGAAAAGAGTTTCTTCTCCAATACCAGTACAGTCTGAAAAAATTGTTTCAAAAGGTAAGTAGTTTATTTTGTTTAAAATTTCTAGCAAGAACTTTGCTAAGTCTGCTCCCATGTCTTATCTAGTTAATCAAGATAAAGAGGTTGCTCCTTCTGAGACTGCTTATGAAAGTCCTGAGCTTGATCCTAACTTTAGGATGGCTCGTTTTCACGAATTAGTTGGAGCAGCCCAGATAAGGAAAGCAAAAGCTGAAGGAAAAGATACTACTGGCTTAACCATCATGTCTACTTTCAGAAAGAAGGAATTAGAAAAGTTCCAGGTTAACCCTGAGGTTTTTGACCCTTCTAAATATATGGAAAAGCACCCGGAAGCTATTGTGCCAAGGACTACAGAATTAAAGATCATTGGCTTGCAAGATTTAAAGATGTCTAAGTTAGAGGCCATTGATCCTCTGCGAAAAATTTCTTTTGTTTCTAGCTCTTCTGTATCTAAGCCTGACTCTGTTGATCCTTAGTTTTGTTTGACTGTTATTTATCTATCTGTTTGATAATTGCTTGTTAAATTGCTATCTATTTTCTGTATTGATTATAGTGTTCTATAGCTAGCTCTGTGTTTTAGTTTTTAAGAGACTTAACTCAAATAGGGGGAGATTGTTGGTACCCTAGTTTGATTTGAGTTTAGTCTTGTCCTTTTAGTCCCTTGACCCAAGAAATATCTATGGTCATTGGTTAGTAGTCTAGCTGTAGAGTCCTCACTTTTCCAGATTGAGAATTTGGTTAAGTAGTTTGTTCGTTCGACTATCGTCGAACGCCGCTCGACTATCGTCGACTAACTGTTCGACGATCGTCTATCAGTTGTTCGACTTTCAGTCTGCGTGGATAGTTCGACTATCGGTTGATAGTTCGACTATCTGTGTGCTTTGATAGTTCGACTATCTGCTTGGATAGGTCGACTATCTGATAGTTCGACTATCTGTTGATAGTTCGACTATCTGTTCTGCGTTGATAGTTCGACTATCTGTTGATAGGTCGACTATCTGTTTGTTTCTGATAGTTCGACTATCTGTTGATAGTTCGACTATCTGTTCTGCGTTGATAGTTCGACTATCTGTTGATAGGTCGACTATCTGTTCTCGCTTGGTAGTTCGACTATCTGCTTTGATAGTTCGACTATCTGATAGTTCGACTATCTGTTGATAGGTCGACTATCTGTTTGTTTTTGATAGTTCGACTATCTGTTGATAGGTCGACTATCTGATAGCTCGACTATCTGTTGATAGTTCGACTATCTGTTTTGCCCTGATAGTTCGACTATCTGTTGATAGGTCGACTATCTGATAGTTCGACTATCTTCTGGTAGTTCGACTATCTGCTGTGATAGTTCGACTATCTCCTTTGATAGTTCGACTATCTGGATCGTTCGACTATCTGTCCGATAGTTCGACGATCTCCGTGCGTCGGTCGACGATCTCCGAAGGTCGTTCGACGTTTTCTGTCTGCCTTTATATTTTGTATTTATTTATTATATTTAATTAATTAATATATTATCTGGCATATCTTTTCAGTTGTTTTATGATAATATTTCCAGGCAATATATGCTCCATCCTTTTTGCCTGAGTCAAATCTTTTTAGATAAAGTTGTTTGTCTTATTAGCTGACTTTATATTTTACTTTATCTGCTGACAGTCCTTTATAGCCGTTAGACTGAAAAGTCTTCCTTCTGCTATAAAGAGTATTTCTCTGATGTGACTTTATTTAGTCCTTCTGTTATTTGATTTGATCCTGCAGCTTCTTAGAAAGAGGTTTATTCCTTTTATAGGATGTCTTGCTGCAGAGTTTGTTTTGTTGTGTGTTATTTGCAGCCCAGGTCTCAAGTTTCAGAAGAAGACAAGTAATTCAAATTGAAGAGAGCCGTTGCTTGCTGCTGTTATAAAAAGGACCCTTTGAATAAGGATTCAAGCTAGCTAATAGCTAACCAGTTGTTCACTTAAGCATTCAAGCCTTCATCAAGATCAAGTCTTCTGCTCTCAGCAATACTCATCCAACTGAGAAGTGTTAAGATCTTCTACTCTTCTTCAACCTGAGTTCTCCTGCTTTCAGGAAGTTCAAACTCAGATTTCTTTTAAAGAAGAAGAAGAAGAAGATAGCTGCTTGAAGATCTTTAATTTTATTATTTATTATCTTCTTGTAGTTTTTCCTTCAGAGCTTTCTGAAGAGTTTTCTGCACTGAAGCAAGACTTCACCTGGACATCTTTGAGCCAGGGGGAGCCTTGATTCTTTAGAGCTTTCTAGCTTAGTGCAAGTTTTTGTGCTTCTCTAATCTATTGTAAAATAGAGAAGACATCTTAACCTTCCTTCCCCCTCCTGTACAGGGTTATTACTCCCTTCAAAAGTATCCCTTGGTGGCAGGGCACCTGATCAAAAACCTGTGCTTGGTTTTTAGACACCTGATCAAAAGTCTAAAGGGTTTCTAGATCTACCTGAAGCAGATCTTGTGGGTGCAGGGCACCTGATCAAAAACCTGTAGTGGATTCCTACCTTGGTGGTAGAAGAGTGGACGTACCCAAGTTGTTTGGGGAACCACTTAAATTCCTTGTGTCGTCTGGCTTGCTTATTTTAATTCCTGCATTGTGGCTGTGATTAGATATAACTAGGTTGCTAGTTGCTGATTAGGATTTCCAAGCCTTAACTGTAATTACAGTTAGCTTGAGTTTGTGCACAGCACTCGTGTTAGGCCATAGGGTTAATTCTATATCTATAATCTTTTAATTCCGCAATTCACTCCAAGGGAGTTGGGTAGACCTTCAAGTTTTGTCTAGTGCAAAATTTGACAACTCTATTCACCCCCCCTTTAGAGTAGTATCTATCCCTTCACTTTCACAGTTGCTGGCACTACAGGATGCTGCAAGTTTTTCTGGAAAGATGTTCCAGTTATGGTTGAGTCTGGAGACAGAATGAGATGTTCTGTTGTTAACGTCAGGCGATAGTGGATATCGCTGACGATAGCTCCCAAGTAGTATTATGCTTGTGAAGCCTGTCTCATGGAGATTGTGTGGCTAGCAGGTTAGTTGTAAGCATGGGTGCCCATCTTTGATTGCATTGAGAGACATTGTACATGACATTGGTTATGTTTTAAATTACGGAAATGGGGAGCCTGACCCGCGTCATGTAGATTGGCCATGAAGGCTTCAGCTTTCGGCGATGGCATGGCGATTTGAGCAACGGGAAAGAGCTGAACTGTATCAGCTCTATATGGTTCAGTTAAATAGACTTAAAGTATATGGAAATTATCGTTGGCATAGGGGGAGAGTCGTGGCTATAACGCGTTTATGTGCCAGGCTAATAATGCTCAATGTTGACCATCAAGTCCGGGACTTTTAGATGGTGGTGGGGCTGGTAATCCAGTACACTGATAATGTGCCCTGAGTGCACGAAATGTTTGGCAGTTGATACAAACGTTTGTGATATATTGAATGGTGCTTAAGTTGTACCTTCTTGTGATATATCTATATGAATGTTATGCTTGCAGGGAAGGAATACCGCTGCCCCGGGAATGTGGTAGAGTCGTTATAAAGTGGTCAGATAAAGCTAACTGTTGCCTAATTTGCCACCTTTATGGTGGAATGTTCCTGTACAGGTGCTGGAGAGCCGAGCGGAAAATAGCAGGTTGCATCTCTTTGATGATATGGAGACCCTCGAAGGCCAAGCGAAGAACTTTTTATAGTTTTCATGTGTGGCTGGCCTACGTGACGATGTTTGTAAACCACTTTTGTGAAGAACAATTGTAAGGCCGCACTTTTTGGTGTATTTTATATAACATTCTTATATGGTGTAATGGTGGACATTTGTAATACTTGAGTTCTAATAACCTACGAAGCTTCCACTAGAATGCTCTCAGTTAGGACGTGGTTAGTAGTTTTGATATTCATGTGTAACTCTGCTTACTGTCCGTAGAATATGGCGTGGGACCCTGGCTGGACCTTCTGTTATATTCTACGCCGATGGTTGGGGTTGTTACACTATTTATAGAAAATATTGGGCGGGAGAGATCCGGGGAGAGGGGTGTGCGGATAGCCAACTAGTCTCACCCCGCTTTGGTCCTCGAACCGATCCTGTGCTCCCCCACTCTCCACCGAGTCTGATTTAATACTTTATTCAAGGCTTTAAAAGCAGATCAGCGAGAGGAAAGAAAAATCATAGGGCGAGATTAAAATAAAGCATCAAGTGAACATATACATTCACGATATTTATACGACAGGAGCAACATTTTACAACCAACAAAGGTAAATATTACAGCAGGTACAATTAGAAAAAGAAGGGGAAGGGGGTAAGTGCTAGTAGGCCCATCATGGGGCAGTTATTGATGTCCCCGGCCTCTCCTCCTCGCCCTAGGTGGCATGTGTGAACATTGATGCGAGCAAATGGCTTGTAGCTCCTATTGCGCCAAGCGTAGCTAATTTTCGGCTCGCACGATGTGAATTCCAGGGTAGTCCGTCTTACTACCATTTCCTCCCCTCAACTCATCCACCAGCTGTGAATAGTTATGTTCCAAGCTGAGTAGTCGTTCCTCGACGGAGTCTTGGTTCTCCTGAGCCCAATTATAGATCTCGATTGTATGAGTGTGTGTTTCCGAAATAGCTCGGACATTCACCTCTTCAGTACCACGACGTCATTCGGGTCGCCCAAGAAAGTTGCAATTGTGTTAGGAGAGGGAGGCGGCGAGAATTTCTCCTCATCAATGTCAATATCAGTCGACGAGATCTCGCGATAGCCTGTAGTGAATAGGTTCAGCCATGCATGATTGAATTATAGTAAGAATGAGGAGAATGTGCTTATTTGCCTAGCAAAGTATCAACGCCTCTTCTCAGGTCCCGATGAGAGGTACTTGGACGCCCCTCAAATAGTAT
Source organism: Platanthera zijinensis (assembly GCA_039513925.1). Classification (NCBI taxonomy): domain Eukaryota; kingdom Viridiplantae; phylum Streptophyta; class Magnoliopsida; order Asparagales; family Orchidaceae; genus Platanthera; species Platanthera zijinensis. The sequence continues at coordinate 18,327,344 of CM077084.1, forward strand.
GTCGAAGGTAATATGCGCCTTCCCGAGCCTTGGATGGAGAGGCGCCTGTTCGGTGGCAGGATTACTGGCAAGAGGCGGGAGGAAAGAAACCCCTTATATCGGGAGGTGTGAGCCTGAGGCGAGATCTGGAAGGATTAGGTGGGATGGGGGACTTGGGAGGTAAAGTGCCCAGGTCTGTGGTCCCAAAGGAGGGAGCTGTGAGAAGTATAAGTAAGAGAGAGAAATCTATAAGAAAGGAGGGCACAAAAGGTAACTTACTGGGGGTATATGGGAAATCATCTGGGGTGATTTGGATATTGGTCTCTACGGACTGCTGATCGTACCCGACTTTGAGCGAGTGAAAACCCTCATTCGCTGCCCCTTCCCCGACGTCTTTCTCCTTCGAAGGATTTTCCTGCGAGTAGCCGCAATAGTGTCGATTATCTTTCCTCTAAATAAGGTGGTGAGTTGAGGAATGAATATGAATACCTGTGGAGTCCCAGAGAGTGGTGATGGAGTCAGCAGGATGGACCCACCCACTGTCAGGTGGTGCCTGACCATCTTGGCCTTTTTTAGCTTTGGGTTTGAGCTTGAAGCTTTTCGAGAAAGCTAGGGAGCAAACCCAGCAATATAGGACTTAGCCTCCTCTCTCATGACAGCAAGTCGGTCCTAAACTTCATTCGAGAATGGCATTATGTAAGACCCTTTTTTTTGCTTCGCCTCCGGGGTCATATGCCCAGAATCGCCATTTTATGGTGACACCAACACTCGGAAAGGTAACCACTACAAAACGCCGATCCTGCTGGCAGAAAAGATCACCAAATAAATAGAAGTATATAGTTAGAACAAATAATTCTAAGTCCACAATCACATGTAATATAAGAAAGCTGAATCACAACACAATCCACATAGAAATTAAACAAAAACGACAAAGATAAACGGGCTCATTCATGGTACATCGTGGCCTAACTATAACACTCTCGCGGAAGCAAAATATACTAATCACTCACGGATCCTAAAGACGGTGCTCCTGTGTTAGACTGGCACACCTCCATGTGCATTGCACTCTGTTTGTGCTGCATCTCCTACTGCTGCTCCCTGTCTCCCATTCGGAGCCCCTGAAATGTTTGGTCCACTGACCGTTATCCAAAAAGACTAAGCCTAATTTCCCCCACCCCTCCCCCAGTGGAACCTAGACACCGTGCTGGTGGAATGATTGGAAAGCTATGATGGTGGAGCGTAAAAAAGAGCAGGTGACAGTGGACCTAATCTAGCAGTATAATTGTAATATTCACAGTGCTATAAAAAGAAATGCAAGCTAGCAATACTTAAGTAATAGAGAAGTAAAGAGTAGAAAAGTAAAGTGCACCATAAAGAAATGTAACAGGTAACCACAAAAAAAGTAACCATAGCTTATAAACATGCTCACTCAAGCTTATAAACTATGAGGTTTTTTTGTAAGGTATAGCGTATAAAAAGTCTCATACCAATTTATACGTTAGGGTGTAAGAGTTGAAGTATGATGATGATATGATATGCTATGTTATGTGGGTATAATGATATGTCATACAGGTGCAACACACACACGACTCTATGCGCACAGACCTTTAGTTCCCCGATTTTGGAAGTTATCTTCACTCCCAGGAGCCTCCATAGTGGCCAACGGAGACAGTGGGTTGGGCCACCCCACTCCTAGGCGGGTATCCACACTACCAGGCATAGCCCTTACGTACGACTCTGAAGGACACACCAGAGTCAACATGAACTAATGCTGACAAACCAGCCAGTCTTTTCCTTAGCTAAGTGTAAACAACACACGCCGAGTCATCGTATCGACGTCGGTGTGAACGACCGTCAAATACCAAAGACCCACCACCTTATTCACATGTAGCCATGAATTCTCGAGCTATCGGCTCTTCAGACTAACATGACTGTTACAACTACCTTACAAGCCTTCGACTTGCTGGGCTAACTTGCCCATTTCCACAACCACCGAGCCTACCCCTCGGATTACCCAACCAAGCTAACCTTCGGAGTCCTCGGGCTGAGTGAGATGAAGCCCTAGTTTTTACTAATTTCTCTTTAACATTTTAGTCTTACGGTTTAAGGTTAACCTTGGACTACCCAGGGCATTCCCTGTGAAGGGCTCTCAAGGGCACTAGGAACTATGATGGGCTGAAGCCCAAAACTCCTTTTCTCAAGGTACTTATTATTGTTAGTATCTACCCATGTCCCAACTCTCCTTATCTTACACTTGAACTAAACATAAGTGTAATTAGACTTCCTCCAAGGGAAAGACAAACCATCGTCGATCCCGAGCACAACCTTAACTTAGCCAACAAGGCTCTCACAACCTGACTTTTCTTTCATATCCAAATCAGACTAAGTACACCGTCTATCACACTTTCCCATTCCAAGGCTTACATGTTATCTTATTTCAACAACTTACTATGTGCAGACCTAATGAGCTATATGACGTGCATGAATGATGACCCCCTCCAAATATTCATCCAAATGACCTAAGATTATAATAGAGGGTTTAACATGATAATTTAAGGATAAACCCAGAATATAATATTTTTACTAATTTATTTGGCATTTATTTAATTTTCTGCAAAATAAGGCCACCTAGGCTTTTGAACACCAAGCACAATTTTCTAACATGATATGGCCTTAAAAATATTATGACTATGGTATAACATCAAAATAACAGAAAATACTGAAATTCACAATTTTCTAAAGAAAGGTTTACCACCAAACTAATTATTGATTAAATAACCTCATTAATAGGGAAAAGGAGGAAATAATAGAAATAATCATCAAAAAATTATATCAAAATTACCAGATGTCAAGAGTGACCAGGAAAGTTTCCTGACCATAAATCTTAATTTTATAAGCATGTTTGGTCACCCAAATAAATCATTTAACAATATTCTACAAAGACATTTTGTGAAGCAACCTATATAAAAAGACTTCCAATAATTTTATAAAATTTCACAGAGCATGATGAAACTTTAAAAAGTCCTCAAACTATATTTCATAATTTTTCAGTGAGTAAATAACTCATAATAATTTTTCTTACTAATAGGGCAAGTACTAGGTTTGTGAATGAAATACTATAAATATAACCCAAAAATTCATACCAAAATTTCCAGAGGTTTATAACAATTATATAAGATCATTGCTTAAGTTTCATGAACATCCAAGGTCATATAATAATGCAATAAAATTATGAGTAGAAGTGCCCTAATTAGTCCTTAATTATTTCAGAGGGGTTAAATGCTGCTAAAAATTCTAATAACATTTCATATGGCTTATTTCCACCATATGAACTCATCTACCAAGTTCCAAGACATTCCTAGGACATATGGTCTCATGTCCTTCAATAGGCTCAATATCCAAACCTAGGGCTCACACTAGGGTTCTAGGGCATCTCAACCCTAAACCACCCAAAATATCTTGTGGGGGTGTCTTGTGTGATGTTAAGTCAGTAGCCAAAGTTTCACCAACTTTTGATGAGGATTGGTTACTCAATCCTTCAAGTGCACATTTGACCTAATTTTCCCCTTATATGGCCAAACTTTGGTCACACCATTTCCTAGTCAAATCAAACCCAAATGGGCTGAGATTTTTACCAAGGACCTACCATGACCCTTTTTCAACCAAAATATTGGAGGTATTTGAGGTCAATATACCCTCTAATTAAATCATACATGATTTATTAAATTTTTACAAAAAATATAGAAACATATTCTCCAAAAATTCCCATTTTTGGATATGTTAAGTGTGTCTGTATATTTAGTCTATGGTCCAAATTTCAAGGCATTTGCCTAACTGGTTTAGTGGGGGCACTCAAATTAGTCTCAGATTTACCCTAGATATAGATTGCACCAGTTTGAGTTCTGTGGTCAAACCAATGACCCAAATGGGTTGAAACTAATTTTATTTTAAACTAGACTTCAAGGGCTACAACTTAGATATTTGTCATTTTCCTAGAAAAGTGCTCGAAGTATTTTTAATATTTATTTCAAAACACTGCAATAACTATGACAAAAGAATTATAATAATCCTTAAATAAATCTGGGCGTACGAATCTTGACGGGCTAACGAACAGAATTCGTTCATCTTTCCCAGCACACCAACGGCTTAGATTGCCCTATCATGGGCATTATTTGCCTGTGATTTCCCGGCCACCCATGCCCCTTCCCGGCTGGCCACTACCACCACCACCTTCGTTAAAGTGGTGGTCAACGATTCGTGGTGGTGGGACGGTCGGAGGTGGCTGAAACAGTGATTGGTGAATGGAATAAAAGCTTGAAAAATCAAGCTCTCGTCTCCCTTGATTTGGGACCAATTGGACCCAAACCTTGCAGCCAATGGTTGAAGATCAATCCACAGAGAGAGAGGAGAAAGACAGGACCTGCTAGGGTGGCTGGAGTCGGGCTGATCGCTGTGTCGCCATTGCCGGTGGTGGTGCTTTCGGGTGCTCTGCAACAACACTACCAGAGGGCTCAACTTCTTTAAGGAAATGGTGGAAATGGTTGTTGTGGATCTAGGGAAGCTTTTAAAATGATCAAATGGGGGAGGGGAGGGGTCAAGCTTAAATTCCATTAAGGGACATTAGTGGAGTTTTTCGGCCAAGGTGAAACCCCCACCAAATTCACCTCCCCTTGCCATGAAATCATCAGGAAGCTTCATATAACTGACAGAGGGAATGAATCTCCATCAATTGGGAGAGAATTGAGGGTTCACTTGCATTCAATCACCATGAATGGCAACTTGATCTCCCATGGCCATAAAGGCTCTCTTTCTCTCTCCTCCATTTGGGGGAAAAACTTCAATTTCTCTTTCATAGTCATCATTTATAGAAAATGAATGGTAAATAAGATATTTTCTAACCTCATGGGTTAATGGATGACCATAATTAGGCCTAGCCCAACTGGATTGGGCCAGGTTGGGTCAACTTGAGCTAGTTTGACCCATTTTAGGTTTGAATTGACCTTGGTCAATTTGGCCTTTTGAGTTAACCCCAATGGATCCTTAGTGACCCATTGGCCTCCCCTAAGGTCTAGGGAGACATGGGTAGGGTTGGTTTGAAACCTTGGTGGTCACTTGACCCTTATTAGGGTACTTTGACCATTTTAGGGTTTGGGTTGACTTCGGTTAACTTGACCTTTGAGTTGACCCCAATGGGTCCTTAGTGACCCAATGGACCTCTTAAAGGGTTAGGGATGTTGTGGTGGAGTCAAGGGATCCAGTTGAAGCCCAAAAGTCAAACCCTAGGGTTGGTACTTGGATGGTGTTATTTGCAGACCAAGGTGATTTCTACCTTCATATATGCCTTGGTTCACTTGGTCTTCTTGAGCTTCCTAGGGTTTTGTCATGACCAACTCATGACAAAACCACTCTTAGGGGTCTAGTTGTTTGAGGGATGTTACAAATCCCAATACATAAAAATAAAAATTTCGTCCCCGAAATTAAAGTTAGGCCGACATGGTTCTACTGAAATTAAAGCATATAACACCCATTAGAAAGTTAAAGGTATACTTGAATCGAAGAGATAGGGGTATTTTTGCTGCATCAGATCCCATGGCTCCCAGGTATGCTCCTCTTTCCCATGATTCCTCAACAAGCCCTTGACCAGCGGAACCTTCTTGCGCCACAAGACCCGCACTATCGTATCGTCGATCCTGACTGCCTCCAAGCTGACCGATCGATCAGATGCTACTGGGCCATCTATAATAGAAATATGTTGCTCCGGCCATAGTAAAGCCCTCCAAAGGGAGGATACATGGAAGACATCATGCAATCCTGCCAACTCCGGCGGTAGCTCAAGTCTGTAAGCCAAGGGGCTGATCCGCTCCAGGATCCTGTAGGGCCCCATATACCTCAGAATGAGCTTCTTCCGCCCGCGTACCTGCGAGAATCCATGCATTGGTCATATCTTCAATAAGACCCGGTCTCCAACATGGAACTCCACCTGACGATGTCGCACATCGTAATATTTGTCCTACCTGCTCTAGGCCTCCAGCATCCTATCCCAGATCAGTCTCACCTGAGCATCTATATCCTCTACAAACTCTTAATCGAGTGCTTTGGATCCTCATCCTGGATCTAAGATAGTGGGGTCCTACACCTCCATCCGTATAATGCCTCGTAAGGGGCCCTGCCTATATTGGACTGATGATTGTTGTTATATAAGAACTCAATCAATGGAAACATTCTCTCCCATGGATCCCCGCAGTCCAGGATGCATAAGCGCAAGAGATCCTCCAGTGTCCAGTTGGTATGCTCTGTTTGTCTGTCTATCTTCGGGTGGAAGGCTGTACTAAATGTAAACTGGGACCCTAGGTAAGCCTGTACTAACCTCAACTCTCTAGACATAAACTGTCCATCTCGATCCGACACGATCGACCTTGACATGCCATGATAACGGACAAATTGCTCAACAAATTTCCGTACCAAATCACAAATCAGAGCATCCTTCCTGATCGAAATAAATCTGGCCACCTTTGTCAACCTGTCGATGATCACCCATATCAAATCATTTCGTGCATGTGATCGAGGGAGACCACGAATGAAATCCATGTCTATGTCGTCGAACTTCCACTCCGGCACCGGTAGTGGCTGCAATAATCCGGTCGGACTCTTATACTTTGCCTTTACGAGATGACAAGGATCGCAGTGCGTCACAAAATAAGTGATGTCCTTCTTCATGCCCGGCCAATACATAGTCCTCTTCAAGTCAGCTGTCATCTTCGTAATCCCCGGGTGTACTGAGTACCGGCTTATATGTGCCTCTGCCATGATATCCTACAGTATATGGCCTCCTGCCGGTATATAAACTTTGCCTCTAAAGCATAGAAGCCCATCCCTCAAAGAATAGTCCCAAGTCGTGCCTTCCTTCAAGGCCCTAAATATCGGCTCCATCCTTGCTTCTAGCATCTATTCGTCTCTAATGCGATCTCGTATGTCGTCGGTGGCACTCATCGAAGCCAAGTACTCCTCATAAAGCTCTGGATCGTCCTCAGATACCAGATATATTTGTATGTCCTCCAACATCTATATCAACTCCATGGCTATTGGCTGGGGCTCTTCTCCTGATGTGGTGGCTCTCCGGCTTAGTGCATCTTCCACTACGTTTGCCTTCCCAGGGTGATAATCGATATATACTGATAATCTGACAGGAACTCCACTCATTGTCTCTGTCGGATATTCACCTACTGCGTATCCATATACTTTAAATTCTTGTGATCCGAGAAAATATCGCAGTGGACACCATAGAGGTAGTGCCGCCAGATCTTCAGAGCTAAGATAGCCACTCCCATCTCCAAGTCGTGCACCGGGTAGTTCTGCTCATGTTTTTTCAACTGGAAGGAGGCATAAGCTATCACGTGCCCGTTCTGCATCAGAATGGAACCCATCCCCTGGTATGACGCATCTTTATAGACCTGAAATCCTTCCTTCCCAGATGGAAGGGAAAGGATAGGGGTCGAGATAAGCCTACCCTTCAGCTCCTGGAAAGCAGCCTCACACTTCAGAGTCCAAAAAAAGGTGTCTCCTTCTTCGTCAGGTATGTGAGAGAAAGGTCAATCTGGGAGAATCCCTCCACAAACTTCCGGTAGTAATCGGTAAGTCTTAGGAAACTCCGTACATCGGTGGCCGTCTTCAGCAGTTGCCAATCTCGTACCACCTGGATCTTTGATGGGTCTACAGCTAGTCCTACTCCACTGATAATGTGGCCCAAGAAAGCCTCCTCCTTTATCCAGAACTCCCACTTACTTAACTTGGCATACAAACGGTGCTCTCGGAGCTTCTCTAGAGTCAGTTCCAGATGATGAGCATGCTCCTCCTCTGTCCTCGAGTAAATGAGGATTTCATCAATAAAAACAATGACGAATACGTCAAGATAGGCCTCAAACACCCGGTTCATCAAACTCATGAACGCGGAGGGTGCGTTCATGAGTCCAAAGGGCATTACAGTGAACTCATATAGTCCATATTTATTGCTGAAAGTGGTCTTCGCAAGATACTTATTATTGTTGGTATCTACCCATGTCCTAACTCTCCTGATCTTACACTTGAACTAAACATAAGTGTAATTAGACTTCCTCCAAGTGAAAGACGAACCATCGTCGATCCCGAGCATAACCTTAACTTAGCCAACCAGGTTCTCATAACCTGACTTCTCTTTCATATCCAAATAAAACCAAATACACCATCTATCCCATCTTCTCATTCCAAGGCTTACATGTTATCTTATTTCTACAACTTACTATGTGTTGACCTATTGAGTTATATGACATGCATGAATTATGACCCCCTCCAAATATTCATCCAAATGACCTAAGATTATTACTGGGGGGTCTAACATGATAATTTAAGGATAAACCCAGAATAAAATATTTTTACTAATTTATTTGGCATTTATTTAATTTTCTGCAAAATCAAGTCACCTAGGATTTTGAACACCAAGCATAATTTTCTGACATGATATGACCTTAATAAAATTATGACTAGGGTATAACCTCAAAATAATAGTAAATACTGAAATTCACAATTTTCTAAAGAAAGGTTAACCAAAAACTAATTATTGATTAAATAACCTCATTATAAGGACAGTGGATGTACCCATGCCCTGGTAAACCACTATAAATTCGTGTGTGTTGTGTGTTGTGCTTGTTTGGTTATACTTTAATTTTATATCTGTTGAAAAAGGAAAATAAACCAACAAGTTTCTAGACTACCTATTCACCCCCTAGGTGAGTCAGATTACCAACAACAATAATCTTTCAAGTAGTATCAGAGCTAGGTTGGTAAAATAAGACATAACAGTCTGACCAAGATCCTATAATGGTAGTCAAGTCATTCACCGTGTCCTCCAATGACATCCAAAAGGAGCTAAGCTCAATGAAGTTCCCCATATATAGAAAGGAGAACATTGGCATATGGAAGCAAAGGGTAAAGATGTTCATGGAAGCCTCAAACCCTAGGATTTTTATTACAGTTGAGGAGGGGTCATTCATTCCTATGAAGGCCTCCACCATTGATCCTATTATGTAGGTTCTAAATAAGTATGCTGACATGACAAGGGATGAAATTGTACTAGCTACAATGGATAAGAGAGCCAAAAATATAATAGTCAGTGCAATTGATGATTCCACATTCCAAAATTTGATTCACTGCCAGACAACAAAGGAAATATGGAGTATACTTATTGTGTACATGGAAGGGATTGAGGAAGTCGGTGATGATAGGAAATCCATGCTCAACCAAGAGTATGAAGACTTCAGGCAGGGCAGCAAGGATAATATAGTTAAGTGCTATGAAAAGTTCTTTAAAACTATTAATGAGTTAAAGACCTATGGAGGGTCTTCATAGATTATAAGCTTAATGACAAGTTCCTTAGGTCTCTTACTAGAGACAAGGATAATAAAATTTGTGCCATCAGGGAGATCGACAACTTGGCCAACATTCCTCCCCACACTCTATTCGGGAAGCTGCTCTCGTATGAGATGTAGATAAATGCAAAAATGAAGGAAGAGGCTGCTGCCAGGACACACCAGAAGGAGAAGTATGTAGCCCTCAAGGATGTGGGCTTCGGGAAGAACCAGAAGAGAATCTCCTCTCCTCCTAGAAAAGTGATGGAGGCAGAGACTTCTGAACCCAGCACTTCAAATATTGATATGTCTGATGGGAAGTTTGTTGCCTTCTCTAGGTAATTTAAAAAATGAGGACAAGTTGGAAGAAGTGGAAGGGCAGACCTTCCTAGTCCTCGAACTATAAGAAGGAGGGAAGCAAACCAAATAGAACCAAGAAAGACCCCAAAGGGGAAAGGTATGATTCTAAGCATAGTAAACATGTTTCTTCTAATATTTTTTGTTATTGTTGCAGCAGGCCTAGGCATGTTATTGACTGCCCAGTCAAAAGAAAAGAGAGAACTTCTTTTGTTGAAAAGAAGCATTATAAGGGAAAGAAGTCTGAAAAGACTTTTCTTGCCAAGAAGGAGAAAAGCTAGAGTCAGAGTGACTCAGACTCTTTTGAGTCAGAATAAGAAGCCCATATTATTGAAGAAAAAAAAAGAAAAGGAGGATCTTGCTGCAAGGATAGTCATCCGGGCTCCTTTATCTCATTCTAATAGTGACAATGTGGAAGGAGAAGAAGAGAGATGTTACTTGATGGCCATAATGGATGAAGATGATTAGGAAGAATCCATTCCTGATGAGGTAATTATTCTTAACATGTCTTCTTCAGATTCAAATTACGAGACTAGCCTAGAATATGAAGCATCCTCTTCATCTAATGATGAGGATGGATAAGATTCTGATAATGATGTCAATTAATTGATTGACAAATATGGTGCTCTCTTGGAAGCTCTAAAGAAGAGCAAGAAGCTTGTTAAGAGGCAAGATGAAGAGATTGCTCCCTTTAATAAGCTAAATCTTACAACTCTGAGTTAGCTACCTAGTTGACTCAAATAAGAAGAGAGATAAGCCAGCTGAAAGGAATCAGAATCATCCAAGTAAGCACCATTAGCCAGAAGAACAAGATCATCATAGATCTTGAAGAGAAGCTCCTCAAAGAGAGGAAGCTAATGGCTCAATTCTCTAAGCCACAGTTTGTACTACCAACTATTGACTCCTTCACTTCCCAAAATAATAAGAGGGGAGTGGGCTTCAATAGGAAAGAAGCAGCAGCAAGATTTAAGGGAAAAGGCAAGGGTACAACAGCTCAAACCACCTTTCAAAAGGTTCTGCTTCCCTCTAATAGGTATGAATATGGCAGTATATATGGTTACTGGAAGAATGGAAGAACCTACAATACGGGTAATAGTGCACCTAGATGTGGAGGTAGAAATGGAATGAGGTTGAGTGCCTTGAAGGCTTCCCATGAGGAAATTTAGATGGCTCATTATGAACCATTTGTTTTTGTAACACCAACCCCTGCACTCAAGGGTAAAGAAGTGGAATCTTCCCAACCCTTTCCAGTCAAAAAGCAGGTTGTTGGCCAACTAATAGCTCACTCTCACAAGGCAATATTGGATATCATCAACACTATATCACCTAACAAGCTAACATTTTTTGTTGTCAAGCCAATATCACTGAGTAAGTGTTGGGTATTGTATCAACAATGTACCTGATTTGAAGAAGCTTCTGAACAAGCTAAGGTGAATAGATAATGTATTTGATCATTTTCTTCAAGATGTGCTTGCAGTTATTCCACGCTAAGTACACACTAATGTCAGGGTGCAGTGGGTCAATATAAACGGGTCTGCGCGACGTAATCCCTCGTTGAGCAGATCAGTGTGTTGGCTCACGTGTACTCTCTCTATTGGAGTGTACTTCTTTTCAAGTATAGGGTTGAGATTGATCGAGAGCTGAAGAGGAGCAAGGATGGGTCAAAGACCAACTCATGGGAAGAAAGATGAAGATTCGTCTAAGTTAAGTTCGACGGGAATCACTAAGTGATTCTCGCCGATTCGACGGGAATCACTAGTGATTCTCGCCGAATCGTCGAGAATCACTCGCCGATTCCTGCCGACTGCATCCGGCTGACTCATCGCCTTCAAGAATTCTGCTAAGTCAGAATCGTCGAGAATCAATAAGTGATTCTCGCCGAATCGTCGATAATGACTCTGCATTCTCGCCGATTCGTCGAGAATGGTTTTGATTCTCGCTGATTCACTCCGGATGGCAAGCTTTTTAGCTAAAATTCTACCAAGGATAATTCGACGGGAATCATAAGTGATTCTCGCTGATTCGTCGAGAATCACCAATGATTCCCGCCGAATTTTCCTTAGGCGATTTCTTCCTGCTCGCTGGACCGAACCAAGATTTCAGACGCTGTTTGGACTGGGCATAGGGCTTCTCCTTGTGGGGCCCACAATGGTCATTTAGGGTTGGTCTACAGTATAAATACTCATGTATTTAGAACTCCAACAGTAATCATTCACGAGAAATCAAAGCTGTCGAGCGTAACCTAGCCGATCGCGAAGCTCGTTCCGTTGCCGTCGTCGCTCGCAAGTCAATCGCCGCCGCTAATCTTAGAGGCCATCTTTGATCGTGTGGCGACAGAACCGAGGCTAAGCTTAGTGTCTCACGTGTCTATCTTGAGATCCTTTTTCTCTTGATTTGTTGAGCGGGAATATTTCTCCCCTCCGAATTGATTGAGACGATCGATCCAAGTAAGATCGTTGGTAGACCTTGCTAGCTTCGTCAAGAAGTTTGGATCTACAAAGCATCGCCGACGCATTAACTTGCCGCCGCCGATCTCAGGAAGATCCTCTCCAAGAGAGTGCGCCGATTGTGGACTCTTCGTCTTCATCAAGAAAGCTTCATGGAAAAAAGAGGGACATCGGGTTCTCCAAACGTAGTTTGTATTTCTTGTACATTCTATTTTAACTTTGTTGTAAAGGAATTTTGTTTCCTCGTTGTAAGGGTTGGGTGCAATCCGTGGTGGAGGAGTAGTGACTCCTTCGGGTGGAAGGGTTTCTTCCATAGTGAGAGGATTAGATTTCAATCCTGTTGGTGAAGTGACCGAGTCGCCCCTTGTTGGGAGATAGGTCGAAGGGGGAGAGTGGACGTACCCAAATATGGGAACCACTATAATTTCTTGTGTGTTTTTCTGTGTTGTGTTTGTTGTTTGTGCAGGTTAATTTTTAATTCCGTAAAAGACTGCAAATCACCTATCCCCCCCCCCCATAGGTGAAGTTAGTTCACACTAGATAAACTTTCAAGTGGTATCAGAGGGAGGTTGCTCGTCAATAAGGTTAACATAATTAGTAAGTTCCTGCATCTAGTGTCAAGAAGAAAGAAGCTCTCTGAAATGGAAGGACTCAAGTATTCAAGGAAGATCCTAGTGTGCACCAAGCTGAACTTTCCTATCTGGAAGGAAAGGATCAAGTACTATATGGAAGCAGTCAACCCACGACTCTTCATGGTAGTGGAGGAGGGACCTTATATTCCCACTAAGGCCTCCACCATTGATCCAACCAAGAAAGTGCCCAAGAAACTTTAGGAAATGGATAAGGATGAGATGGTGCTTGTTGGACTCGACAAAAAAGCTCAAAACATTCTGGTAAGCGCCGTCGATGATTCCATGATGCAGGTTTTCTGCAACTGCAGGACTGCCAAGGACATTTGGCACTGCCTAATCATCTTGATGGAAGGCACTGATGAAGTAAGGGATGATCGAAGATCCCTTGTAAATAAGAAGTACGAAGCCTTCAGGCAAGGTCCCAAGGAAGAAATCGGAGTGACATTCGAGAACTTCCTTAAGATCGTCAATGCCCTGAAGGGCTATGGCAGAGTGTTCACCGACGGTGAACTAAATTACAAGTTCCTTAGATCCCTTACTAAGGAATGGGACACCAAGATCTGCGCCATCAGAGAATTTGGCAGGCTGGCAGAAACAGATCCCCAGATTCTGTTTGGGAAACTGCTGTCCTATGAGCTTCAGCTGAACACCAGAAAGGCTGAAGAAGAAGCCGATAAAGCCGCTGCCAGAGAGAAGACTATGGCCCTAAAAGCCAATCACTCAAGGAAAGGCAAGGGTGCAGCCTCATCCTGCTCTCGGAAAATGGATGAGGATGAAGAATTTGAGCCATGCTCTTCCGGCTCAGAGCTATCTGAAGAAGACTTCTCCCTCATCACTCGGGAGTTCAAGAAGTTCCTCAAGTTGAGGAATCAAAGAAAGAGAAACGGCTCCTCCTCTAGACATCAGAAGAAGAATATTCTTCTGACAGGTATGAATCAAAACAGAACAAACATCACTCTAATGACATTATTTGCTTTGGATGCAATAAGCCAGGTCACGTCATCGCTGACTTCCACCAAGGCAAGAGAGATAAGGGGAAGGGAGAGGAGCACAAGTCCTCTAGAGATAAGAAGAAGGAGAGGAGCTATATCGCCAAAAAGCCAAAGACACTGAGTGAGTCTGATTCCTCAGACTCCAGTGATGATGAGGAAGCCTACTTCGGGCTAGTGGGTCGCTCTGACTCAGAAGGAGACTGCCCCCCATTTACTGGGAAGGTAAAAGCTAATACCCCCCTCTCTGACTCTGACTATTAGTCTCTTGATGATGATCTCGAGGATAGCCCATCTGCCCGTAAAGCTGAGCTCCTCGAAAAGTATGAGCTTTTGCTCAATACCTTTGAGGAATGCCGTAAGAGGTTGAGGGCTCAGAAAAAGGAAGTCAAATTCCTTAAGGCTGAGGGTGTGTCTCTAGGAGAAGAGATCACTAGCTTGATCTCTCTCCGACGGGAACACCTGGGCCTAACTTCTGAGCACTTAGAGTCTCTAAGGCTCCTTGACCTTAAACAGGAAGAAGTCAACAAGTTGGAAGAATAACTTGCGGCAAAAAGGAAGATTGTCAAAAGCTTCTCTATGCCAAAGACTGTTCTTCCACTGGTTGATACATTTTCTACTCAGGAAAAGGGGGCTGGCTTGGGGCATGTGGGTGTGCCTGGTAAATCATCCAGGAGAAACAGAAAGCAGAGGAAAAATAAGGCTGCTAAGAAGGCCTCTACTGCAGAAAAGGGAAAGGCCTCACTCAACCCTGGTTAATTCAGGAAGCCTGGCTTTCCCTGCAATGAACTGGACTTTGAGTCAACCTATGACCACTTCTTCCGGCCCTCGGTTGAAAAGCCCAAGAGCCGGTATGATGGTTGGGCCTTCCCACGCAACTACGGCGAGAGTGTCTTCAAGGCACCTTATGAGGAAATCCAAGTGGAAAATTATGGCCACTTCTCTAGCGGCCATAATAGGAAGCAGGCACCAAAAGCCAAGCCTGTTATACTGAAGGAACATGAGTTGAAGAAATCATGTGATTGTTGTCATCATGATGCCTCCACCTCAAGATCCAAGGCCCCAGCTGGACCCACCGTTCCCAGGGTGAAGCTGGAGCCTAGGAAGCGGTACAACAGGTTCGACTGTTGGTGATGTGGCAAAGTTTGTCATTTTACCGTGGATTGCTGGTTTAATCCAAGATTCAACGAGACTCCTGATGTTAGCAATGCTAGGCCGACCACTCGTAGGGTTAACTGCCCAAGGGGGAGTATGCTAACAAGGAATCTAGGACCAAAGTTCGATTGGGTTCCTAAGGGAAACTGATTCTGTTTTGCAGGTATGTCCAAAGGCCACCAAAACGCCTATCTGGTACTTGGACAGTGGATGTTCCCGGCATATGACTGGGACAAGAAACCTGCTGCGTGATTACTCTCCAGTTGAAAAAGGACCCAAAGTCATCTTTGGAGGATCAGATCGAGGAGTCACCAGAGGTTACAGTATGATTTCCAACGGTATAATCTCTATCACTGACGTGGCCTATGTTGAAGGGTAAAATCATAACCTGATCAGTGTAAGTCAGTTGTGTGATAAAGGTTATGACGTTAAGTTCTGCAAGGATAAGTGCTTGATAATATCGTGTGCCTCTTCGGAGACGGTATTAACTGGCATTAGGAGCAGAAATATATTTTGTTTAGATTTTCTTAGCATAGATTCTTCTACCCCCGTGTGCCTAGTAGCAAAAAGTAGTGCATCTCTTTGTGAACAATGACACGAGAGATTAGCACATATTAATTTCAAGACAATTAATATGTTGTTTTCTAAGAACTTAGTAAGGGATGCCCCTAGTATTAAGTGCATCAAAGATTTCCCTTGTCCTGCATGCCAGAAGGGCGAACAGACTCGGGCTACCTTTAAGGGCATTGCAGACAAAGACTCCTCCAGATGTCTTTATCTTCTGCATATGGACTTGTTCGGTCCAGTGCAAGTTCATAGCTTAGGAGGCAAATCGTATACGCTAGTGATTGTTGATGATCACTCTCGGTTTACGTGGGTGTTCTTTTTGAAACGAAAGTCAGATACGTTTGATATCTTCACAAGTTTTGTCAAGCAGATTCAGAACGAACTTAACTGCTCAGTGGTCAAAATCAGAAGTGACCATGGAACAGAATTCGTGTCTGGAGCTATGAAAGAATTTTGTGAAGAACTTGGTATCTTTCATGAGTTTTCCTCCCCGCGTACTCCGTAACAAAACGGAGTTGCGGAAAGGAGAAATATAATGCTCATTGAAGCATGTATGACAATGTTGAATGACGCCTCTCTTCCAGAGTACTTCGGGCAGAGGCTGTCAACACGGCTTGTCATGTGCAGAACCGAGCATTGATCAACAAGAATCATCGCAAGACGCCTTATTAGCTATTGAATGGAAGGAAACCGACCATGTCCTATTTGAGGATTTTTGGCTGCAGATGTTATGTACTCAATAATGGGAAGTACCCACGTACTAAATTCGGAGAAAAATGCTTCGAAGGAACCTTCATGGGCTATAGCAGCCATAGTCGGGCATATAGGGTCTTCAATAAGAAAACCCTAGTGGTAGAGGAGTCCATTAATGTTGTTTTTGATGAAGGAAGCTTGCTTCTCAGCAATTCTTCCAGTGGCATTCTTGAAGATTCAAATGCAAGACTTGAACAGCTAAGTCTCGATGAGACTGCTAAAGATGTAACTCCTAAGTACGTCAAGGTCTCAACCTCAACGCCAACTGGAGAAGTTGAAGATCAGGATGGAGAAAATCTCCTAGAAGACGGAGAAGCCTGAGAAGATGTCAAAGCTCCAGATGCCAGACTCCTAAGCTCCGACACATGAGGGATCATCCCAGAGATCAGATCATAGGAGACTCGTGATGGTGTCAGAACTCGGAGAGGTACAATTAACGAGATTTTGCACCTTAGTTTCCTGTCACAGGTTGAGCCAAAGAAGTTCGACGAAGCGAACAAAGATGCAGCATGGATATTGGCCATGCAAGATGAACTGCATCAATTCGAACGATACAACGTCTGGACGCTTATTCCCAGACCAAAGAACCAGAATGTGATCGGCACCAAGTGGATCTTCAGAAATAACCTGGATGAACATGGTGTCATCATAAAGAACAAGAGCAGGCTGGTGGCTCAAGATTGCAGATAGGAGGAGGGGATTGACTTCGACCAGACCTTTGCACTAGTTGCAAGGCTCGAGGCGATCAGATTGTTCCTGGCGTATGCTTCGCACAAAGGATTCACTGTCTATCAAATGGACGTGAAATCTGCATTCCTCAATGGAAAATTGAAAGAGGAAGTATATGTCGCACAACCCCCAGTTTTTGTTAATCCTACATTCCCTAATCATGTTTATTTTCTTAATAAAGCGTTATATGGCTTGAAACAAGCTCCTCGAGCTTGGTATGAGACTCTGTCTAGTTTTCTTCTTGAGAACAAGTTCTCGAGAGGAAAAATAGATAAGACATTGTTTCTTAGGGAAGTCAAAGGCAAGATCTTGCTGGTGCAAATCTATATCGATGACATAATTTTCGGCTCTACGGACAACAATCTTTGCAAAAAGTTTTCTAAACTTATGCATGGAAAGTTTGAAATGAGCAGCATGGGAGAGCTAAAGTATTTCTTGGGACTTCAAGTGAAACAGTCTGAGGATGGAATATTCATCTCTCAGACGAAGTTCACAAATGAACTCCTCAAGAAATTCGGAATGGAGAATGCAACCTCTATGAGGACTCCAATATAATCCACTGTGTCTCTGGACAAGGATGAGAATGTGAAACCTTTTGATTAAACCAAATATAGGAGCATAATTGGATCCCTGCTCTACCTTACTGCTAGTAGACCGGATATTATGTTTTCCATATGCATATGTGCTAGATATCAGGTGAACACTAAGGAATCTCATTATGTCGCTGCAAAGAGAATTCTTAGATACCTTAAAGGTACACCTAATCTTGGCTTGTGGTACCCTAGAAACAATGATGTCGAGCTAATAGGCTTTTCAGATGATGACTTTGCAGGAAGCAGGGATGATTGGAAAAGCACTTCCGGTACGTGCCAATTCCTCGGAAGAAGACTTATTTCTTGGAACAGTAAGAAGCAGAATTGTGTCGCAACCTCCACGGCTTAATCTGAGTACATCTCAGCAGGAAGCTATTGCGCACAATTTCTATGGATCAGAAATTTGCTCAAAGATTATGACTTGCAGTTCAGAGAAGTTCCGATGTATTGCGACTCCTCGAGCGCAATAGCAATTGCGAACAATCCTGTGTCGCACAGCAGAAAGAAGCATATTGAAGTGCGCTATCACTTCATTCGGAGCATGTGAAAAACAAAGATATATCTCTCTGCTATGTCCCCATGGATAAGCAGGTTGCAGATATCTTCACAAAGCCCCTAGACGAGGCCAAGTTCAGTCTCTTCAAAACTGAAATCGGCATGCTGAACTATGAAGAGTGAAGAATGTACAGCTCAAGGCTCTTGGATCTGGGGGAGAATATGCAAGGAACTCAAGCTCGAGCATGGATGCAAGATCTGAGGGGGAGCATGTGGCTCCAAGTGAAGTCCCAGATTTGCAAAAGCCGAAAAGGGGGAGATTACCCTCTCGGCTAAGGCTAAGGTGGCTCCAAGTATGCTCTCAGGAAAGTGGTAATGAATTTCACTCTCAACTAAATTTTAGTTTATGATTTTCATTCCCATATGTTCTATTCACCTTAGCTTGTAGGGTTTAGGCTTCTTCAAATAGGGATAGATTGTTGGGTATTGTATCAACAATGTACCGGATTTGAAGAAGCCCGTGAACAAGCTAAGGTGAATAGATAATGTATTTGATGATTTTCTTCAAGATGTGCTTGCAGTTATTCCACGCTAAGTACACACCAATGTCAGGGTACAGTGGATCAATATACACGGGTCTGCGCGACGTAATCCCTCATTGAGCATATCAGTGTGTTGGCTCACGTGTACTCTCTCTATTGGAGTGTACTTCTTTTCAAGTACAGGGTTGAGATTGATCGAGAGCTGAAGAGGAGCAAGGATGGGTCAAAGACCAACTCATGGGAAGAAAGACGAAGATTCGTCTAAGTTAAGTTCGACGGGAATCACTAAGTGATTCTCGCCGATTCGACGGGAATCACTAGTGATTCTCGCCGAATCGTCGAGAATCACTCGCCGATTCTCGCCGACTGCATCTGGCTGACTCATCGCCTTCAACAATTCTGCTAAGTCAGAATCGTCGAGAATCAATAAGTGATTCTCGCCGAATCATCGAGAATGACTCTGCATTCTCGCCGATTCGTCAAGAATTGTTTTGATTCTCGCCGATTCACTCCGGATGGCAAGCTTTTTAGCTAAAATTCTACCAAGGATAATTCGACGGGAATCATAAGTGATTCTCTCCGATTCGTCGAGAATCACCAATGATTCCCGCCGAATTTGCCTTAGGCAATTTCTTCCTGCTCGCTGGACCGAACCAAGATTTCAGGCGCTGTTTGGACCGGGCTTAGGGCTTCTCCTTTGTGGGGCCCACAATGGTCATTTAGGGTTGGTCTACAGTATAAATACTCGCGTATTTCGAACTCCAACAGTAATCATTCATGAGAAATCAAAGCCACCGAGCGTAACCTAGCCGATCGTGAAGCTCGTTCCGTCGTCGTCGTCGCTCGCAAGTCAGTCACCGCCGCTGATCTTAGAGGCCATCTTTGATCGTCCGGCGACAGAACCAAGGCTAAGCTTAGCGTCTCACATGTCTATCTTGAGATCCTTTGTCTCTTGATTTGTTGAGTGGGAATATTTCTCCCCTCCGAATCGATTGAGACGATCGATCCAAGTAAGATCGTTGGTAGACATTGCTAGCTTCGTCAAGAAGTTTGGATCTACAAAGCATCACCGCCGCATTCACTTGCCGCCGCCGATCTCGGGAAGATCCTATCCAAGAGAGTGCGCCGATCGTGGACTCTTCGTCTTCATCAAGAAAGCTTCATGGAACGAAGAGGGACATCGGGTTCTCCAAACGTAGTTTGTATTTCTTGTACATTCTATTTGAACATTGTTGTAAAGGAACTTTGTTTCCTCGTTGTAAGGGTTGGGTGCAACCCGTGGTGGAGGAGTAGTGACTCCTTCGGGTGGAAGGGTTTCTTCCATAGTGAGAGGATTGGATTTCAATCCTGTTGGTGAAGTGACAGAGCCGTCCATTATTGGGAGATAGGTCGAAGGGGGAGAGTGGACGTACCAAAATCGGGGAACCACTATAATTTCTGGTGTACTTTTCTGTGTTGTGTTTGTTGTTTGTGCAGGTTAATTTTTAATTCCGAAAAAGACTGCAAATCACCTATCCCCCCCCCATAAGTGAAGTTAGTTTACACTAGATAAACTTTCAAGTGGTATCAGAGGGAGGTTGCTCGTCAATAAGGTTAACACCTTGAGTAAGTTCCCGTATCTAGTGTCAAGAAGAAAGAAGCTCTCTGAAATGGAAGGACTCAAGTATTCAAGGAAGATCCCTGTGTGCACCAAGCTTAAATTTCCTATCTGGAAGGAAAGGATCAGGTACTACATGGAAGCAGTCGAACCACGACTCTTCATAGTAGTGGAGGAAGGACCTTATATTCCCACTAAGGCCTCCACCATTGATCCAACCAAGAAAGTGCCCAAGAAACTTTCGGAAATGGATAAGGATGAGATGGTGCTTGTTGGACTCGACAAGAAAGCTTAGAACATTCTGGTAAGCACCGTCGATGATTCCATGATGCAGGTTTTCTGTAACTGTAGGACTGCCAAGGACATTTGGCACTGCCTAATCATCTTGATGGAAGGCACTGATGAAGTAAGGGATGATCGAAGATCCCTTCTGAACCAGCAGTACGAAGCCTTCAGGCAAGGTCCCAAGGAAGAAATCAGAGTGACATTTGAGAACTTCCTGAAGATCGTCAATGCCCTGAAGGGCTATGGCAGAGTGTTCATCGACGGTGAACTAAATGACAAGTTCCTTAGATCCCTTACTAAGGAATGGGACACTAAGATCTGCGCCATCAGAGAATTTGGTAGGCTGGTAGAAACAGATCCCCAGATTCTGTTTGGGAAACTTTTGTCCTATGAGCTTCAGCTGAACACCAGAAAGGTTGAAGAAGAAGCCAATAAAGCCGCTGCCAGAGAGAAGACTGTGGCCCTAAAAGCCAATCACTCAAGGAAAGGAAAGGGTGCAGCCTCATCCCGCTCTCTGAAAATGGATGAGGATGAAGAATCTGAGCCATGCTCTTCCGGCTCAGAGCTATCTGAAGAAGACTTCTCCCTCATCACTCGGGAGTTCAAGAAGTTCCTCAAGTTGAGGAATCAAAGAAAGAGAGATGGCTCCTCCTCAAGACATAAGAAGAAGAATTATTCTTCTGACAGGTATGAATCCAAACAGAACAAATATCGCCTTAATGACATTATTTGCTTTGGATGCAATAAGCCAGGTCACGTCATCGCTGACTACCACCAAGGCAAGAGAGATAAGGGGAAGGGAGAGGAGCACAAGTCCTCTAGAGATAAGAAGAAGGAGAGGATCTACATCGCCAAAAAGCCAAAGACATTGATTGAGTCTGATTCCTCAGACTCCAGTGATGATGAGGAAGCCTACTTCGGGCTAGTGGGACGCTCTGACTCAGAAGGATACTGCCCCCCATTTACTGGGAAGATGAAAGCTCGTACCCCCCTCTCTGACTCTGACTATAAGTCTCCTGATGTTGATATCGAGGACAGCCCATCTGCCCGTGAAGCCGAGCTCCTCGAAAAGTATGAGCTTCTGCTCAATACCTTTGAGGAATGTCGTAAGAGGTTGAGGGCTCAGAAAAAGGAAGTCAAATTCCTTAAGGCTGAGGGTGTGTCTCTAAGAGAAGAGATCACTAGCTTGATCTCTCTCCGATAGGAACACCTGGGCCTGACTTCTGAGCACTCAGAGTCTCTAAGGCTCCTTGACCTTAAACAGTAAGAAGTCAACAAGTTGGAAAAAAAACTTGCGGCAGAAATAAAGATTGTCAAAAGCTTCTCTATCCCAAAGACTGTTCTTCCACTGGTTGATACCTTCTCTGCTCAGGCTAAGGGGGCTAGCTTGGGGCATGTGGGTGTGCCTGGTAAATTATCTAGGAGAAACAAAAAGCAGAGGAAAAATAAGGCTGCTAAGAAGTCCTCTGCTGCAGAAAAGGGAAAGGCCCCACTCAACCCTATTGAATTCAGGAAGCCTAGCTTTCCCTGCAATGAACAGGACTTTGAGTCAACTATGGCCACTTCTTCCGGCCCTCGGTTGAAAAGCCCAAGAGCCGATATGATGGTTGGGCCTTCCCCCGCAACTACGGCGAGAGTGTCTTCAAGGCACCTTATGAGGAAATCCAAGTGGAAAATTATGGCCACTTCTCTAGCGGCCATAATAGGAAGCAGGCACCAAAAGCCAAGCCTGTTATACTGAAGGAACAGGAGTTGAAGAAATCATGTGATTTTTGTCATCATGATGCCTCCACCTCAAGATCCAAGGCCTCAGCTGGACCCACCGTTCCTAGGGTGAAGCTGGAGCCTAGGAAGCAGTATAACAGGTTCGACTGTTGGTGCTGTGGCAAACTTTGTCACTTTGCCGTGGATTGCTGGTTTAATCCAAGATTCAACGAGACTCCTGATGTTAGCAATGCTAGGCCGACCACTCGTAGGGTTAACCGCCCGAGGGGGAGTATGCTAACAAGGAATCTAGGACCCAAATTCGATTGGGTTCCTAAGGGAAACATATTCTGTTTTGCAGGTATGTCCAAAGGCCACCAAAATGCCTATCTGGTACTTAGATAGTGGATGTTCCCGGCATATGACTGGGACAAGAAGCCTGCTGCGTGATTACTCTCCAGTCGAAAATGGACCCAAAGTCATCTTTGGAGGATCAGATCGAGGAGTCACCAGAGGTTACGGTATGATTTCCAACGGTATAATCTCTATCACCGACATGGCCTATGTTGAAGGGTAAAATCATAACCTGATCAGTGTAAGTCAGTTGTGTGATAAAGGTTATGACGTTAAGTTCTGCAAGGATAAGTGCTTGATAATATCGTGTGCCTCTTCGGAGACGGTATTAACTGGCATTAGGAGCAAAAATATATTTTGTTTAGATTTTCTTAGCATAGATTCTTCTACCCCTGTGTGCCTAGTAACAAAAGGCAGTGCATCTCTTTGTGAACAATGACACGAGAGATTAGCATATATTAATTTCAAGACAATTAATTTGTTATTTTCTAAGAAATTAGTAAGGGATGCCCCTACTATTAAGTGCATCAAAGATAGCCCTTGTCCTGCATGCCAGAAGGGAAAATAGACTCGGGCTACCTTTAAGAGCATTGCAGACAAAGACTCCTCCAGATGTCTTTATCTTCTGCATATGGACTTGTTCGGTCCAGTGCAAGTTCATAGCTTAGGAGGCAAATCGTATACACTAGTGATTGTTGATGATCACTCTCGGTTTACGTGGGTGTTCTTTTTGAAATGAAAGTCAGATATGTTTGATATCTTCACAAGTTTTGTCAAGCAGGTTCAGAACAAACTTAACTGCTCAGTGGTCAAAATCAGAAGTGACCATGGAACAGAATTCGAGTCTGGAGCTATGACAGAAATTTTTAAAGAACTTGGTATCTTTCATGAGTTTTCCTCCCCGCGTACTCCGCAACAAAACGGAGTTGCGGAAAGGAGAAATAGAGCGCTCATTGAAGCATGTACGACAATGTTGAATGATGCCTCTCTTTCAGAGTACTTCTGGGCAGAGGCTGTCAACCAGGCTTGTCATGTGCAGAACCGAGCATTGATAAACAAGAATCATCGCAAGACGCCTTATGAGCTATTGAAAGGCAGGAAACCGACCATGTCCTATTTGAGGATTTTTGGCTGCAGATGCTATGTACTCAATAATGGGAAGTACCCACGTACTAAATTCGGAGAAAAATGCTTCGAAGGCATCTTCATGGGCTATAGCAGCCATAATCGGGCATATAGGGTCTTCAATAAGAAAACCTTAGTGGTAGAGGAGTCCATTAATGTTGTTTTTGATGAAGGAAGCTTGCTTCTCAGCAATTCTTCTAGTGGCATTCTTGAAGATGCAGGTGCAAGACTTGAACAGCTAAGTCTCGATGAAACTGCTAAAGATGTAACTCCCAAGTACGTCAAGGTCTCCACCTCAACGCCAACTGGAGAAGTTGAAGATCAGGATGGAGAAAATCTCCTAGAAGACGGAGAAGCCCGAGAAGATGTCAGAGCTCCAGATGCAAGACTCCTAGAGCTCCGACACGTGAGGGATCATCCCAGAGATCAGATCATAGGAGATCCTCGTGACGGTGTCAGAACTCGGAGAGGTATATTTAACGATACTTTGCACCTTAGTTTCCTGTCACAGGTTTAACCAAAGAAGTTTGACGAAGCAAACAAAGATGCAGCATGGATATTGGCCATGCAAGATGAATTGCATCAATTCGAACGATGCAACATATGGACGCTTATTCCCAGACCAAAGAACCAGAATGTGATCGGCACCAAGTGGATCTTCAGAAACAAACTGGATGAACACAGTGTCATCATAAATAACAAGGTCAGGCTGGTGGCTCAAGGTTACAGACAGGAGGAGGGGATTGACTTCGACCAGACCTTTGCACCAGTTGCAAGGCTCAAGGCGATCAGATTGTTCCTGGCGTATGCTTCGCACAAAGGATTCATTGTCTATCAGATGGACGTGAAATCTGCATTCCTCAACGGAAAATTGAAAGAGGAAGTATATGTCGCGCAACCCCCAGGTTTTGTCAATCCTACATTCCCTAATCATGTTTATTTTCTTAATAAAGCGTTATATGGCTTTAAAAAATCTCCTCGAGCTTTGTATGAGACTCTGTCTAGTTTTCTTCTGTAGAACAAGTTCTCGAGAAAAAAAATAGATAAGACATTATTTCTTAGGGAAATCAAAGGCAAGATCTTGCTGGTGCAAATCTATGTCGATGACATAATTTTCGGCTCTACGGACAACAATCTTTGCAAAAAGTTTTCTAAACTTATGCAAGGAAAGTTTGAAATGAGCAGCATGAGAGAGCTAAAGTATTTCTTGGGACTTCAAGTGAAACAGTCTGAGGATGGAATTTTCATATCTCAGACAAAGTTCACAAATGAACTCCTATAGAAATTTGGAATGGAGAATGCAACCTCTATGAGGAATCCAATGGGATCCACTGTGTCTGTTGACAAGGATAAGAAAGAGAAACCTTTTGATGAAACCAAATATTGAAGCATAATTGGATCCCAGCTCTACCTTACTGCTAGTACACCAGATATTATGTTTTCCACATGCGTATGTGCCAGATATCAGGTGAACACTAAGGAATCTCATTATGTCGCTGCAAAGCGAATTCTTAGATACCTTAAAGGTACACCTAATCTTTGCTTGTGGTACCCTAGAAATAATGATGTCAAGCTAATAGGCTTTTCAGATGCTGACTTTGCAGGAAGACGAGATGATAAGAAAAGCACTTACGGGACGTGCCAATTCCTCGGAAGAAGACTTATTTCTTGGAACAGTAAGAAGCTGAATTGTGTCGCAACCTCCACGGCTGAATCTGAGTACATCTCAGCAGGCAGCTGTTGCGCACAACTTCTATGGATCAGAAATCAGCTCAAAGATTATGACTTGAAGTTTAGAGAAGTTCTGATGTATTGCGACTCCTCGAGCGCAATAGCAATTGCGAACAATCCTGTGTCGCACAGCAGAATGAAGCATATTAAAGTGCGCTATCACTTCATTCGGGAGCATGTGGAAAAAAAAGATATATCTCTCTTCTATGTCCCCACGGATAAGCAGGTTGCAGATATCTTCACAAAGCCCCTAGACGAGGCCAAGTTCAGTCTCTTCAAAACTGAACTCGGCATGCTGAACTATGAAGAGTGAAGACTGTACGACACAAGGCTCTTGGATCAAGGGGGGCATTAGCAAGGAACTCAAGCTCGAGCATGGATGCAAGATCTGAGGGGGAGCATGTGGCTCCAAGTGAAGTACCAGATTTGCAAAAGCCGAAAATGGGGAGATTACCCTCTCGGCTAAGGCTAAGGTGGCTCCAAGTATGCTCTCAGGAAAGTGGTAATGAATTTCACTCCCAAAAAAATTCTTAGTTTATGATTTTCATTCCTATATGTTCTATTCACCTTAGCTTGTAGGTTTTAGGCTTCTTCAAATAGGGGGAGATTGTTGGGTATTGTATCAACAATGTACCTGATTTGAAGAAGCCCCTGAACAAGCTAAGGTGAATAGATAATGTATTTGATGATTTTCTTTAAGATGTGCTTGTATTTATTCAATGCTAAGTACACACCAATGTCAGGGTGCAGTGGGTCAATATACACGGGTCTGCGCGATGTAATCCCTCGTTGAACAGATCAGTGTGTTGGCTCACGTGTACTCTCTCTATTGGAGTGTACTTCTTTTCAAGTACAGGGTTGAGATTGATCGAGAGCTGAAGAGGAGCAAGGATGGGTCAAATACCAACTCATGGGAAGAAAGGCAAAGATTCGTCTAAGTTAAGTTCGACGGGAATCACTAAGTGATTCTCGTCTATTCGACGGGAATCACTAGTGATTCTCGCCGAATTGTCGAGAATCACTCGCTGATTCCCGCCGAATGCATCTGGCTGACTCATCGCCTTCAAGAATTCTGCTAAGTCAAAATCGTGGAGAATCAATAAGTGATTCTCGCTGAATCGTCGAGAATGACTCTGCATTCTCGCCGATTCGTCGAGAATGGTTTTGATTCTCGCCGATTCACTCCGGATGGCAAGCTTTTTAGCTAAAATTCTACCAAGGATAATTCGACGGAATCATAAGTGATTCTCGCCGATTCGTAGAGAATCACCAATGATTCCCGCCAAATTTGCCTTAGGCGATTTCTTCCTGCTCGCTGGACCGAACCAAGATTTCAGGCACTGTTTGGACCGGGCTTAGGGCTTCTCCTTGTGGGGCCCACAACAGTCATTTAGGGTTGGTCTACAGTATAAATACTAACGTATTTCGAACTCCAACAGTAATCATTCACGAGAAATCAAAGCCGCCGAGCGTAACCTAGCCGATCGCGAAGCTCATTCCGTCGTCGTCGTCGCTCGCAAGTCAGTCGCCGCCGCTGATCTTAGAGGCCATCTTTGATCGTCCGGCGACAAGAACCGAGGCTAAGCTTAGCATCTCACGTGTCTATCTTGAGATCCTTTGTCTCTTGATTTGTTGAGCGGGAATATTTCTCCCCTCCGAATCAATTGAGACGATCGATCCAAGTAAGATCGTTGGTAGACCTTGCTAGCTTCGTCAAGAAGTTTGGATCTACAAAGCATCGCCGCCGCATTCACTTGCCGCCGCCGATCTCGGGAAGATCCTCTCCAAGAGAGTGCGCTGATCGTGGACTCTTCGTCTTCATCAAGAAATCTTCATTGAACGAAGAGGGACATCGGGTTCTCCAAACGTAGTTTGTATTTCTTGTACATTCTATTTGAACTTTGTTGTAAAGGAACTTTGTTTCCTCGTTGTAAGGGTTGGGTGCAACCCGTGGTGGAGGAGTAGTGACTCCTTCGGGTGGAAGGGTTTCTTCCATAGTGAGGGGATTGGATTTCAATCCTGTTGGTGAAGTGACTGAGTCATCCCTTGTTGGGAGATAGGTCAAAGGGGGGGTGTGGACGTACCCAAATCGGGGAACCACTATAATTTCTGGTGTGCTTTTCTGTGTTGTGTTTGTTGTTTGTGCAGGTTAATTTTTAATTCCGAAAAGACTGCAAATCACCTATCCTCCCCCCCCCCCATAGGTGAAGTTAGTTGACACTAGATAAACTTTCAGTAAGAACAGTTATTGTCGATCACACAGTCAGGTGATTACTGAAAGAAATGAGAAGAATGCTTCTGTCTTCTCTGTTGAACATATACATTCTCAAGCTCCATCATCTTCCAAGAATGTTCAGAAGAGAAGGTACAATATTTTTGAGTGTTGGTGATGTGGTAAAGTGGGACACTTTGTCATAGATTGTGACACAATCTCTTTGTGCTACAGGTAAGGAAGGGCCTTCCTACTAGAGTAACTCCCAATAGAAATGTTGTTGTTCATACTAATAAAAGCCTAGGACCCAAAGTCAATTGGGCTCCTAAGTTAAAATGAACTTTATATTGCAGGTCAGTTCAAGTACCAACCCGAAACAAGTCTGGTACTTGGACAGTGGGTGTTTTAGGCACATGACTTGGACAAAGAGTCTTCTCAAGGATTATACTCCTGTGAAGTATGAACCTAAGGTCATTTTTGGAAGCTCTGACAGGGGAGTCACTGATGCATAAGGGTATGTCTATAGCTGTGATTAATTACACTTTGGAAAGGCAAATGCACTTATCATTACAGAGTATAAAATCAAGTGTCATATTTTTCAGATCTATCGAGTACTTGTACTCACAAGGTAGAGCTATTATTTTATCTTAACAAAATAGTAGTTGATTTGTAAAAAGATAAAAAGTGTCATTAAACTATTGAGATAAATTCGATGATGTAAAGGCTAACACTTGATCTAGAATCCCTTTGGATAAAATAAACTTTGATAAAAGGTTAAAGTTCAAGTTCTAAATAATTTGTCTTCAACTGTGAAGGCTCCCAAATTATGTTAGTGCCTCTCTCGAGAATATGTTAACGTCTAACCTTAGGCAGAACGATTAAGACCCCGTGTATAGTTAAACCCTATAAGCTTGCTTTAGGCGCTAACATCTAACCTTAATTGTGAAGTGTCCTTACCTTCTGACCTTGCTTTCTTTATCTAAGAAAGGGAAACTTTCTCATTAAACCTTGTCATCCTGTAAACTGGATCTAACTCTGGTTCAAACACTAGAGAAGCTTGCCTATCTTGGCTTGATTATTGTTGACTGTCCTGACTTCTATAAGACTCAGTCCTTATTGGTCTATCTTGCCTGCCCTGAGTTGGTCTAGAATAATGTGAAGTAGGCCTCTAAGAAAAAGATGCACTTTATGTTGATCCTGCTACTGGAGGAGGAGGAGGAGGACCTCTCCAAGACTTTGGAGATGAATGATACCTCTTTTTTTTCTTCCTCCTTTTCTGCTCATTTTTAGAATATCTCATCCAAGTTGGATGGTCTGGTGTAAGAGTTATATCATGCAGAATGTAATAGGGAATATCCGTAGTAGAAGAAGGTTGAGTAGCAACCATGGCTGGAGCCTTTTTCTTGAATTTCCTTTTCTTAGAGATAAAGTCTTCTAACTCATCATAATCTGTATTAACATCTGACTGTTCTTCTGGCTGATCATATAAAGCATCAATTTGTTTATATATTAGTATGATCATCAAACTGATCCTCTGGCTAATTATATATATTGTCTTCCTTTTCAATATCTTCCTTAAGTAAACCATCAAAATTTGGCATAGGGGTTTAATCCCATACAAAATTTGGAGGGGAAGAAACTTGTTCAGAAATATTTATTATATTATCAATTAATTCAGTCTGAGAGACTGAATTAGAACAAGGATAAACAGCTCTGAGACTGGATCTAAGTTGTTCTAAAATAGTGGGATCAATAGGAGCAGTATAGCACACTAATGCTCTAGAAAGATCTTCTTCAAAAACTGGTAAACTAGGAAGATAACTAAGCAGTAAATCAAAAACTAATAATAAAGAGTATAAATTGACTGTGGGAGGAATAATGACATCACCAACAATAATAACTTATGACTCATCCTTAACAGCACTGATCATTTCTAAATCCTGAATTTCATCAAAAATAGCTGATGTTGTAATTGGGTCTTATGCAGTGGCTGTAACTGGAACTTCTATATTTGGAGCTTGTTCATTAAGTATCTCCCCCTGCCTAGATCCAGAGGAAGTTGAATCTAGGCCCCCAAAAGAAGGGACATAATGGGAAGAGTCTAGTTTATAAGAAAGTTTTGAGATATAAGCCACATTAGGAGCCAAAGCTTCATCCAAGGGTTTCCTGAGGGTAGGAGTGATGAAATCCAAAAGGTTAGTGGCAATGGAAGATAAATCAAGATACATAAACTCAGGTGTATTTTGAGTAGGTGTAGAGGGTGGATTTTGAGTAGATGAAGAGGGAGCTGATCTATTTGCACAGTTTGTACAGATAGAGAAAGGTTGTGGTATAGATAAAGGATTAATGATAGGGGGAATGTCATTAGGAATTATCTCCTAGATGGATGAGTGAGGATGAGATAATGGTGGTGGAGATTGGTGAAGTGGAGATTAGTGAGGTGAATAGAAGTGACGAGAAGATGAAGAAGGTGGAGATAAATGATGTAGAGAGAAATGAGGTGGAGATGAATGTGGTGACTGATGAGGTGACTGATGAATTGGGGAAGTTTTATGGAAGGATGTGGATGGAATATCTACAGACACAGTAGGCTGTAGAGAAGTTTGTGAGGAAGGTCTAGGTGAATGTTGTGGAGAGTGTTAAGTGGAATAAATAAGAGGGGGAACTTCTTTTGGAGTAGGGAGAGCAGCTAAGATAGCTCTTGTGCTTTCAGAAGCAACCTTAGAGGGTGCAGCCCTGGAAGTCTTAGAAATTATCCTCTACCATTTTCCAAACAGGACAGAGGTTAGCCTCTTGGAAGCTTTTATGTGCACTATCTGAGAAACCAAAATTTATGCACATTTATTCTGGAGGAAAATTCCCAAAATTCTGCCATAACCTCTAGACTTGTCAGTAACCTTCTTCTTAATAGAATCAAACAATACTGACCCCCAGTCAATATTTTTCTAATCCACCAGAGCACACATCAATAAGAACTGATGCCTTGTAACATAATCATGGGCTGAATGTTTGCCCAGAAGAACCTTGCCTACCACATCGGCTAGGAACTTATATTTTATAGAAAAGTTCTTTTTCAATAAATGGTTAGGGTTTCCTTGAGAGTTGACCATTCTATCTAGCATAATATCAAATTCTGTACTAGAAAATTTTATATCTTCTTCTCCATTAACAAAATCGAAAATTTCAGATAAAATTTCAGGTGTAAGAGAAACCTGATGTCCTGAGATTGATCCTGTAATGGTTGTGATATCAATAACCTTTGTTGTATGATTCCATTCTTTAATATCTGTGATTAGGAGTTTGATTCGAGTGGTTATGAAATTTCGCAGATGCTGTGCCTCGAAGAGTTGCAAAATTTCTGGGAATATTTGATCCGAATGACAAAAGGATTCCATGTCGATGTCAAAACCAGCATCAAACTTCATTGTAGAGAGAATTGCTTGTGAAATTGCAATTATCCTGCAAAAAAAATCAAGTGCAAGAAAAATGGAGAATGTGCGGGATAGAGTTCGATGAAAACCTAAATATAAGTTTTTAGAAGTTGAAAAGACAAACTCCGTTCGACGAAAAATAATTCATCGAACCCAGTTCAGCGTAAAATTTCACAAAATAATTACAGTCCGTTGATCTTCGTTCGACGAAAGAGTTACTAAAGGATTATAATTCATTGAGCTTTGTTCGACAGAAGGTTTTCGAAACTAATTTGTCGATCTTCGTTCGACGAAAGTTTCACGAAATGCCGATCTCTGAATTAAAATCAATTTATTGATTCACCATCAATCATTCCTAATTGATTTAAAAAGAAAGTATGTTTCTTTTCATCTAAGGGTTTGGTAAAAATGTCTGCTCTCTGTAAATCTGTATAAATAAATACAAGGTTAATTTTATTTTTATCTACATTGTCTCTAATAAAGTGATGTCTAATTTCTATAGGTTTAGTCCTACTATGAAGAACTGGATTCTGTGCAATTGAAATTGCACTAGTATTGTCACATAAAATAATTGATTTATTTAAGTTATAACCATAATCTAGTAATTTATTTTGAATTCACAAAATCTGTGAACAACAACTACCTACTACCATATATTCAGCTTCAGCAGTTGAAGTAGAAACAGATGTATGCTTCTTGCAAAACCATGACACAAGCCTATCACCAAGAAACTGACAAGTTCCTGATGTGCTTTTTCTGTCAACTCTACATCCAGCATAGTCAACATTTGTGAATCCAGTTAATTCAAATCTTGACTCAGTAGGATACTAGAGTCCTAGATTAAGATAACCCTTTATATATCTCAAAATTGTTTTTACTAAAATAAGGTGAGATTCTTTAGGGTTAACTTTGAACCTAGCACAAATACAGGTTACAAACATAATATTTGGTCTACTTACTATTAAATATAATAGAAACCCAATGATTGTACTATAGGTTTTTTGATCAACATGTTTTCCCTGTTCATCATTATCAACTACAGCATTAGAGGGCATAGTTGTTTTTATATAAGAGACATTTGACATCCCAAATCTTTTAATTTGCTCTTTAACATATTTAGATTGAGATATGAAGATGTCATCTGATGTTTGCTTCACTTGCAAACCAATGAAATAAGATAATTCATCCATGCTACTCATTTCAAACTTAGAATGCATTAGGTAAGAGAACCTTTTGCAAAGGTTGGAATCAGTAGAACAAAAAATTATATCATCAACATATATTTGAACTAGTAAAATTTTAGTTTTATGATGTCTAAAAAATATAGTTTTATCTACATTTCCTCTACAAAATTTATTTTCTAATAGAAAATAAGCAAGGGTCACATACCAAGCTCTTGGAGCTTATAGACCGTAAAGAGCTTTATTAAGTTTAAAAACATGAGATGAATGAGTGGAAGGGATAAAACCTAGAGGTTATTCTACATAGACTTACTCTTTGAGTTCTCCATTCAGAAATGCACTCTTCACATCCATCAGATATACTTTGAATTTCTTTAATGCAGCAAAAGAAAGAAATATCTTGATAGCTTCTAATCTTGCAACAAGAAAAAATGTTGGATCATAACATATTCCTTCCTCCTGTGAATATCCTTGAGCTACCAATCTAGCTTTATTTCTCACTATAACTTCTTGATCATCCAATTTATTCCTGAAGACCCATTTGGTTCCAATTACTAGATAGTCTTTGGATCTTGGAACTAAGTCCCAAACTCTACATCTCTCAAATTTATTGAGTTCCTCTTGTATTTCAATGATCCAATGAGGATCTTATTCTGCATCTTTTATTGATTGAGGTTCAATCTGAGATAGAAAACAAGTATGCATCTGATCTTGATTAATTTGATGTCTTGTCTGGACACCAACTGATATGTCTCCAATCACTTGAGATCTAAGATGATCTCTAAGTGTAACAAAATCAACAGGTGGAGTTGGTTCTACAATAACTTGTATAGTTAATTCCTCTTCGCAAATTTCATTAGCTATAATTTTTTCAGCATAAATTTCTTGATTGTCTTCATCATTGTCTTCAGTATTTTGTTGAGAAGGATGCAATGTATCCTCTTGCTTAAGGTTTAATTCATCTAACTTCTCGCACAGAATTGGCACCTGAAAAAAGTCTATGGTAGAAGTATTCTTCTCCTTATAAAATATGTTAGTTTCATCAAAAGATACATGTATGGATTCTTCTATTTTAAGAGTAGATTGATTAAAGACCCTATAAATCTTGCTGACTTGAGAATATCCAAGAAATATATCATCTGCAGCTTTGACTTCAAATTTTCTTAAATGTTTCTTGTCAATATTATGAATATAACATTTACACCCAAAATTTTTAAAATAATTTACTTTAGGTTTCTTATTTTTAAGTAATTCATAGGGAGTCTTACCCTTGAGTTTATGAATCAGACTTCTGTTATGAACATAATTTGTTGTGCTTACTCCCTCTGCCTAAAAAGATAGGGGTAAGTGAGAATCTACAAGTAATGTTCTAGCAGATTCAATTAGGGTTCTATTTTTCCTTTCTGCTACCTCATTTTGTTGAGGAGTTCTAGGAGTAGAGAAACATTGTCTGATTCCTTATTTCTCACAGAATTCTTTCACCAGAAGAGATTCAAACTCAGTGCCATGATCACTTCTGATCAATGCAATCTGAGTAGAGTACTCATTCTTGATGTTCCTAAGAAAGTTTGTAAGAACTTTGAAGTTATCTGACTTGTTCCTAAGAAAGAACACCCAAGTGAATTTGGAGAAATCATCAATAATAACTAAAGTGTATGACTTTTCTCCCAAACTTTGTATTGCAATAGGTCCAAACAGGTCCATATGTAACAAATACAAAATTTTGGGTGAATAACTTTTAGATATGGATTTAAAACTATTTTTAGTTTGCTTACCTAATTGACAAGCCCTGCAAAGTCCTTCCTTCTTGTAAGAACCAGAAGGTAGTCCTTTGACAAGGTTGTCCTTAGACAATTTAGTAATAGTTCTAAGGTTTATATGCCCTAATCTTTTATGCTAAAGTTCATTTGATTTACTTATCTGATTAAACAAACATATTTCAAATTTAGCTGAATTAAAATTGACTAAATAAATGTTACCTTATCTAACCCCAGATAAAACAATTTTTTTATCACTAGATATAATAGAGCGTAAAGATTTATTAAATGATACCTGATAACCTTCATCACATAGTTGACTGATGGAGATAAGGTTATGCTTAAGACCTTTCACATAAGCTACCTTTCTCAAGGTAACTACTCCAATTTTTACATTATCATAGCCCTCTGTCTGGCCACAGTTGGCGTCTCCAAATATGACTTTTGGTCCAAGCTTTGCTTTGAAGTCACTTAGGTTAGCTTTTCTTCCTGTCAAGTGTTTAGATAACCCACTATCCAAATACCATTGTTCCTCTATTGTAGGATAGTTCTTTTCCTGTATAAAAACAAGTTAGGTATTTTTGACCCAAGTTACCTTGGGTCCTATTTTTCTGACATTATCAATAAACATATAAGAATATTCAGGTTAATTTTTATAACCATGTGGATGATATCTCCTGGGAGGAATGATCCACTTAGTAAAAGGGTTTATCAATTTTTGTGTTTGATTATTCTTTTGAAAAGAGTTATATTTTTTGTTTGAAAAGTTTGAGTTCGACAAATTATACTGATTTTATCGAGCTTCGTTCGACGAATAGTAGTGAGTTCATCAAGCTCTATTCATAGAATAGTAATATTCACTTTCTGTGTTCAGCATTTGTCGATCTCTGTTCGACGAATAATAGTGATTCCAGTGAACACCATTTCCAGTGTTCAGAATTCATCGATCTCTGTTCGACGTATAATATTGATTTCGTCGATCTTGGTTCGATAAATTTTGTTGAACATAGTTTTTCTGAAAGGATTTTTATTTATTCTCTGATTCATTATATGACAAAGCTTCAGTGTCTTTATCTGTAATTGCTAATATTTCTTTTTCTTTAGCAGATATGAATTTTACAGGGGTAGTTTAAATATTTTTCTAAAGGAGTTGAGGTTGACTAGATGAAGCTCCCAAGCCAAGTTTGTCATTCAATCTGGAATTGACTGTACTTGTGATATTCATCAGTTTGATACTTCTCCCATTAAGAGATTCTTCAAAGATCTTAGCCTCATATAATTTTTTTCTATAGAAACTATTTGTTCATTAGCAATTTTCAAATCTTCTTTAAGTTTTATATTTTTTGAAGTTAAATTGTTCAATTCATTTAATTTTTCTCTGAGAAGTTTTATTTCCTTCTCAGATTGTATCAAATCTTTACAAAATAATTTAAAACCTATTTTAAATTGTTCTGATGTAAAATCAAAAGTTGAAATTACCTGGTCTTCTTCAAACTCAGATTCAGAATCAGAATTGATGTTTGATGCATTGATTGCCATCAAACAAACTTCTTTAGCCTTTGATTCTTCTTCATCATCACTTGAACTGGATGAAGATTCAGTATCTGTCTCACTCCATGTTTCAACTATAAAGCCTCTCTCCTTCTGTCTATGTTTACTAGAAGAGGGTTTGATTGACTGCTTCTTAAAGTATTTCTCCTTCTTCTTATCTTTCTTCTAATTCTCTAGACATTCTGGAAGAATGTGTCCTGGTTTCCTACAACCATAGCAAATAATTTCCTTTGTAGGTGTTTTGTCATACCTTAGTTTATCCTTATTTCTAAAAAATCTTCTCCTGAAGTCTTTCTTGACCATTTTGTAAAATCTTTTAGCCAAAAGATTCATGAGTTCTTCATTTTCTAGAAGTTGTTCTTCCTTTTCAGTTGCTTGGAAGGCAATACTCTTTTCTTTCTTTACTAAGGATGAAGTTGTTTGTTCAGCTTCACTTCTTTTGATGAGTTATTCATATGATTTGAGCTTGCCCAACAATGTTTCTGTTGAGATCTCATTTACACTTCTGACTTCTCTAATTGGCCAAATTCTTAACTCTCATGTGCTAGGGAAACACATTAGAATTTTTTCATTGACTTCTGTCAATGTAATATCCTTCTCTAAGGTTTTCAGTTCATTAATTATGAGACTGAGTCTTGTGTACATATAAAAAACATATTCAATTTTACCCTTTTTGAAATTTTCATATTGAGAAATCAGGTGAGATCTTCTATCTTTTCTTTCATCTACTGATCCAGCTACCATTGCAGTGAGGGAGTCCCAGATATCTTTTGCTGAGGTGTATTCAGCAACCTTCTAAAAAATATCATGAGACATTGCTTGAGCTAGTATATTCATAGCCTTTGCATCAGTAGTTTTTGCTTTTCTCTGAGCCACTATCTATTCTGGTGTAGGTATAACACTGGTGCTTGTTGTTATTAGTGGTAGGGATGGTCCTGTCAAAATAAAATTATAGATATCCCCATCAATAGAATTCAAATATAATCCAATCATTGCTTTCCATAGTGCAAACTTATTAAGATTGCAAATAGGAGGTCTAGTGCTTGAGTACTCCTTATTTTGTGCCATGACAAATTTCTAGATAAAATAAGATCTATCAGATCTGTTGGTTCAAGTGTAAGCCTGTAAAACCAAAAAAATAGCCTTTGATACGAATTGAAAGTGAGGGATAGATCTAACTTTACTCTAGAGGGGGTGAATAAAGTATTTAAAAACTTTAATCGATTTTTATAGCGGATTTATAGTTAGTGATATATATATAAAGATAAAATTCACTGCACACAAATAAAGAAAGTAGCAATCAAAGACGACGCAAGGATTTTATAGTAGTTCCCCAATAAATCTAGGTACGTCTATTCTTCTACCACCCTGGTAAGAATCCACTACAGGTTTTTGATCAGGTGCTCTGCCACCAGAAGATCTATTTTCTACGGGAGATCTAACAACCCTTTAGGATTTTGACCAGGTACCCAAAAAACAAGCTTAAGTCTTTTGATCAGGTGACTTAGGAACCAAGAGTTAACTTTTGAAGGGAGTTAAAACCATGTACACAGTTTGAAGAATAAACTAAAAGATGTTGATGTTGTCTTCTCTATCAAGAATCTCTGAGAAGACTTAATGGATGATGTTGCAAAAAGGCTCCCCTTGATTTGAATAGAATTTGTGATCAAGGGAGGAGACTTTTCTTCAGGGTGTAGGCCTTCTTGTATATTGTTCCTCTCTAGCAGATGTTTAAGACAGATGTGTATTTAGATGTCTCAAGGAGAGTTTAAAGTAGAATGAAAGTATATCTCTGTATCTCTATATCTCTAACTCCTTGATTGATAAACCTTAAAGCAGCAATCTTCTGTATATATATATATATATATATATATATATATATATATATATATATATATATATACTATCATGGAAGAATTCAAATATTTGAATTAAACAATTCTAAAATGCCTGAAGAATCCCTTGAGAATGTAACTGTTTGGTACATTGGAAAATGTGTACCTGATTTGGAGAAGCCTCACTTAACTCAATGATATACATCAAGGTGTATTTGATGTTATTTGTAGTTTGTATGTGCAGGTTAAGTATTTGCTAAAATGAAGAAAAAAAGTTTCTAAGTCCATTTGTCGACACTTAAGAAAACTTGTGTCGACACTTGGAAAAGCTGTGTCGACACTTGAAGCAACTGTGTCGACACAAAGGATTTATTAGTCGACATCAACCGTGTCGACACCGGGAGGCAGTGTCGACACACAGAAGTATTAGTCGACATCAACTATGTCGACACCGGGAGGCAGTGTCGACACACAGAAGTATTATTCGACATAACCTGTGTCGACACCTGGAGGCAGTGTCGACACACAAATTCTGAGACTATATCAACTGTGTCGACACACAGGACTTGTGTCGACACTCAGAAGAGTTTCAACAATGTTGATTGCTGTGAAGTGAAGACGTGACTATGTCGACACAAAGAAGCAGTGCCGACACATTCTACAGATGCAGTGTCAAGAAGCTGTGTCGACACCAAAGGAATTATATCGACATCACCAAAGCTTGTATCGACACTTAATCTACTTGTGTCGACACATAATGACAATCTGTCTCGACGCTTTGCTGACAAAGACAAAGGTTTAAAAACTGACTGGGGACTTGACAGCTATGTATTCCAACAAGTTTGCTGAAGCTGTCAGACTTGTCAGAAGTTGGTTAGAAACCGGATCAGCCGGTTATCATGGATGAAGTCTATATATAGATGGATTCTGTCAAATTAACAAAAAACAATAACAACACCAGGAATAACTATTGAAGTATTGATCATTGATCAAGAAAGTGCACGTCACACTGAAGAAGATTTTCATGAGAAGATCTAAGGAGAATTCAAGCAAGAATTCTGAAGAAACTTCAGAAGTTCTGGAGAGAGAGAGATCTCCAACTGTTGAAGTAAAGAAGGAGACATTTACAAGTCTATTAAAGAAGCAGATCTTTGACTAATCTGCTAAGGAGGATTCAGATCTATTCTGAAATCTAAGAAGGAAGCTGCCAGCCAGTCAACTTCAAAGGAGATCAACCCTACTGAGTTCAGATTCAAGAAGCTTTGAAGAAAGCTAAGAACAGGTTGATTTCATCCATCAGTTTTATCAAGAAGCTGATCAAGAAACCTCTTATCCCTTCTCTCTCAACTAGGGTAAGAGTCCATCTAAACACTTATCAAATTTTGTAGGATCTTTTTATAGATCTGAGTTGTAAGCCTATATTATAAAGGCTGAGTGTAGGAGATATAGATCTCTGAGTGGTAGGGCTTTTGAGCCTGAGTGTAGGAGAAATTTTTCTCTGAGTTGTAGACCTTATGGCAAGGCTGAGGTAGGGCTGTTAGCCTGAGTTGTAGGATTGTTGTTACACTCTGAGTTGTAGGAACCTTTCAGGTTCTGAGCTGTAAGATCTGTGGATCTGAAAGAAGGAAGAAGTTAGGCTGAATCTAGCACACTACTAGATAGGTGAAGGGGGAAAGTGGATGTACCCAGACCTTGGGGAACCACTATAAACTTGTGTGCAATCTATGATGTGTGTGTGATTGTGATTCTGTGCTGTGATTACTATAGAATAACTTAGATTCTATTTTAAGAACTAGAATATTATTCTACATTAAGTAAAAAAAAAACCTATTCACCCCCCCCCCCCCCCTCTAGGTGTTTGGGTTGTCTTGAAATCAATTCTATCAAGTGGTATCAGAGGGAGGTTACTCAAAGAAGGACTTAACAGTCTGAGTAAGATCCTTAAGGCAGATTGAAAATCAAGAAAATGGGTTCAGGTGAAAATCATAAGGAACTAGGTTCTATGAAATTACCCATATGCAGGAAAGATACTTTTGGAATATGGAAAGAAAGGGTCAGGCTTTTCATGGAGGCTTCTGATCCAAGGATCCACAATACTGTAATGGAAGGTCCTTATGTTCCAATGAAGGTGTCAGTTCTAGATACAAATCAAAGAACTCCCAAAAATTTTTCTAAGATGACTAAGGAAGAGATCATCCTGACAACTATGGATAAAAGAGCCCAGAATATCATAGTAAGTGCCATAAATGATTCAACCTTTCAAAATTTGATTCACTGCAAGACCTCCAAGTAAATATGGGACACTTTAATAGTCTACATGGAGGGTTCTGAAGAAGTCAGATAAGATAGAAAATCTATGTTGAACAAGGAATATGAGAGTTTCAGACAAGGAAAGTCAGATGGTATAACTGAGTGTTATAAGAAGTTTTATAGAATAGTAAATGAGTTGATGTCCTATGGAAGGATCTTCAGTACATATGAACTGAATGATAAATTTCTAAGATCCTTGACAAAGGATTGGGACACTAAGATCTGTGTCATTAGGGAAGTGGCCAAACTTGCAGATATCTCTCCTCCAACTTTGTTTGGAAAATTGCTGTCATATGAGATGCAGCTGATGGCTAGGAAAGAGGAAGAGAAAAGTGCAAAATGGGAGCATAGAGAAAAGTCTGTGGCACTTAAGGTGGAATCCACTAGGAAGAATTGGAGGATGTCTCCATCACCTCCTGAGATAGTTGCTGAAATTACTTCAGATAATTCAAACAACCAAAGTTCAGAAAGCAGTGACTCAGATAAAGACTTTGCTGCCTTCACAAGGAAGTTTCAGAGATTCCTGAAGAAGAAGTAGTGGAAGTCAAGGCCCTCCACATCTCAGCCTATGGATGACTATTATCAAAAGAGGAAGTCATCTAGGAAGGACAGGAGCAGGTCTAAGCCTGGCAAATCTACAACTTCAAAGATAGTTTGCTACTGCTGTAATAGGCCTGGACATGTTGTGGCTGAGTGTGCAGACAAAAGAAAGGAGTCTGCTGATAAAAAGAAGACTCAACAAAAGAGCAAGAAGGAGAAATCCTTTGTTGCTAAGAAGGAAAAGAGCTTGACAGACCAATCATCTTCAGAGTCTGAATCTGAAGCTGAGGCATACATTGGTCTATATACAGCAGATGAAGAAGATGAGTTTATGCAATTGCTGAACTCTATCAATGAACAAGAAGACCATCAGTGCATGGGACTGATGGTTGTATCAGAAGAAGACAAGTGCCAGGATTAGCCTAGTCCTAGTAAGGTATAATGTTTTTCTAGTAATTCAGTTTGTAGTACTGGTACAGAGTCAGCTACATCTGCATCAAGTGATGTGGGTGGGTCTGAGTCTAAAGGTGATATTAATCAACTGATAGATGAATATGGGGACTTTTTGCAGGCACTAAAGAAAAGCAAAAACCTGGCCAAAACTCAGGCTAAGGAAATTGCAGATCTTAAGATGGCTGTATCTGAATTAGAGAAAGAGTTGGATCAAAAAATGAATGAGGTTGCCAAACTGAAAACTATATTTATTATTCAGATGGGAACAATCACATATAAAAATGATCTAATTAAAAGTCTGGAAGTCAGACTTCAAAAGGAAAAAGATTTGGTGCCTAGTTATTCCAAGCCAAAATCAGTTTTACCCTTAATAGATGAGTTTGTGGCTCAAAAGGGTAAGACTGGAATAGGCTTTAAAGGTAACACCAGGGCTATCCAATTCAAGAGAAAGGGCAAAGCCTCAGTCCAGCCACTGAATTTTAAAGTCCTTGTAGTTTTTAGAAAGGTATGAGTGCCATCTAACAAGTATGACCTTGAGAATACTCATGGTCAGAGTAAGACTGAAGTTCTGAATGATAAGGGTGTTTATGTCAATAAGGCAGCCCATGTCCATAAACCTCATGTTCCTAAGAAAACAGTGGGTGTAGCTGTAGCAGTACCAGCACAAAATAAAAGATTTGTTGTCAACCAGACTACCAAGAATGTATCTAAAAATAGATACAACAGGTATGAATGCTGGTGTTGTGGCAAGATAGGTCATTATGCCATAGATTGCTGGCATAACACTAGTGTCAGAAAGAACAATAGTCTACCTGTTAGAAGAGCTGCAGGTAGATTTGTTAAGTATGAAGCTAACTTGAACCAAGGACCCAAGACTTACTTGGATTCTAAGGAGAGGTAATTCTTTATTGCAGGTGAGTCCAAGTTACCATGCCCCTATATGGTACTTGGACAGTGGATGTTCTAGGCACATGACTGGAACAAAGGGGTTGCTGAAGGAGTACTTACCTATCATAAATGGGTCTTAAGTAATCTTTGGTGGTTGTGAAAAGGGAATCATCAAAGGGTTTAGTAACATTTCAAATAACCAGATTACTATCACTCAAGTGGCCTATGTGAAGGGTTTGAAACACAACCTTATAAGCATAAGTCAACTGAGTGATTTAGGATATGACATTTCATTTATTAAGAATGGATGTCATATCAAAAGATCAAGTGATCAAAAGATCATTTTGGCAGGATATAGAAAAAGAAATGTGTACTGTCTTAATTTTGAGTGTGAGAACAATGTTTCTCCTATTTGTCTTGTAGCTGATGAGAGAGCCTCTCATTGTGTCAAATGGCACAAGAGGCTGGCCCACCTTAACTACAAAACAATTGGCCAACTCTTTAGCAAAGAGTTAGTAAGGAATGGTCCAAAAGTTAAGTGTATAAAGGATGGGATATGCTCAGCTTGTCAAAAAGGCAAGCAGATAAAATCCTCCTTTCATAGCCTTGAAAACAAGGATTCAGTGAGGTGTCTATACCTCTTACATATGGATCTTTTTTTGTCCTATGCCAGTTCATAGTCTAGGTAGGAAGGTCTATACTTTTGTGGTGGTAGATGACTATTCTAGATATTCCTGGGTGTTCTTTCTGAGACAAAAATCAGAAACCTCAAGTGTTTTATACAACTTTGTCAAGCAAATTCAGAATGAACTTGACAGTACAGTGGTCAAAATCAGAAGTGACCATGGCACTGAATTTCAATCTGAGAGTATGACAAAACTGTGTGAAGAATTTGGGATTTTTCAAGAATTCTCCTCACCTAGAACACCACAGCAAAATGGTATTGCTGAAAGGAAGAATAAAACATTGATTGAGGCTGGTAGAACTCTATTGAGTGACACTTCTCTCCCAGAATATTTCTGGGCTGAGGCAGTAAACACTGCTTGTCATGTGATCAATAGGGCATCTATCACCAAAAGCCACAAAAAGACTCCCTATGAGATCATGAAGGGTAGAAAACCAAACTTATCCTATTTTAGGATCTTTGATTGCAAGTGCTATGTCCTTAACAATTGCAAGTATTATCTAACTAAGTTTGCTGCCAAATCCCAAGATGGGATATTTGTTGGGTACAACAACAATAGTA
This sequence comes from Platanthera zijinensis, assembly GCA_039513925.1. NCBI lineage: Eukaryota > Viridiplantae > Streptophyta > Magnoliopsida > Asparagales > Orchidaceae > Platanthera > Platanthera zijinensis. The sequence goes on from CM077084.1 coordinate 18,370,162, forward strand.
AGGCTTATAGAGTCTACAACTTGATTACTCAAGTTGTTGAAGAATCTGTACATGTTGCCTTTGATGAAACAAGACTGATTAATAGTGAGTTGCCATGTAGCTCATGAAGTTCTACAGGTATTAATGAGAAAATGGACAAGCTTACCATTACAGAAGAAACAACTAAAGAGCAGGAAGTGGAAAATGATGGCTACTGTCTAGGGGGAGTACAGGACTCTCTAGATGTAGATGTACACCAAGAGGTGCAGCATATTGAAGAGACTGGAGGTGTTCAACCAGAAGATTGTCTACCTCAAATCAGATAATTGGTGATCTAAGACATGGAGTGCAAAGCAGAAGCAAGAACTTGAACACAGTGCTTTGCTCAAGCTTCCTATCTCAACTGGAGCCAAAGAAATTTGAAGAAGCTATTCTAGACCCACATTGGATTGATGACATGCAAGAGGAGCTGAATCAGTTCAGAGGGTGCAAGGTCTGGGAGTTTGCTCCTAAACCAAAAGACCACAACATCATTGGAACAAAGTGGATCTTTAGGAACAAACTGGATGAGAATGGGATCATTGTGAAGAACAAAGCAAGACTTGTTGCAAAAGGATACAGCAAGGAAGAGGGTATTAACTTTGATCAAACCTTTTCCCCAGCAGCAAGACTGGAAGCAATTAGGATGTTCCTTGCCTATGCAGCATATCAAGGCTTCAAGGTATTCCAAATGGATGTAAAATAAGCATTCCTAAATGGAAATCTAAAAGAAGAAGTCTATGTAGAGCAGCCCTCGGATTTTGTTGATTCTCTCAAACCTGATCATGTTTTTAGACTTAGGAAAGCTTTATATGGGTTAAAGCAAGCCCCAATGGCTTAGTATGAAACCCTATCAACTTTCCTTATTGAGAACCAATTCTCAAGGGAGAAAATAGACAAAACTCTATTCCTAAGGGAATTCAAAGGAAAGATAATCTTAGTCCAGATTTATGTAGATGACATAATATTTGGGTCTACAGAAAATGACCTTTGCAAGAAGTTTTCTAAACTTATGCAAGAGAAGTTTGAGATGAGCAGCATGGGGGAACTTAAGTTCTTCTTGGGACTTCAAGTAAGACAGACTGTTGATGGCTTGTCCATATCCCAGTCTAAGTTCACCAAGGAGTTAATTAAGAAGTATGGTATGGAATCATCCTCCACCATGAAAACTCCTATGGGAACAAGTATGCCTATATGCAAAGATGATGCAGGTAAACCTGTAGATGAGTCTTTGTATAGAGGAATAATTGGCTCTCTTCTATACCTAACTGCTAGTAGACCAGACATTATGTATGCAACATGTGTCTGTGCTAGGTACCAATCATGCCCTAAAGAATCTCATTACACTACAGTAAAAAGGATTTTGAGATATCTAAAGGGCACACCTAATCTAGGCCTTTGGTACCCTAGGAATGGAGATTTTCTACTGACAGGCTATTCAGATGCAGACTTTGCGGGTTGCAAAGAAGATAGAAAAAGCACAACAGGCACCTGTCAATTTCTAGGAGGAAGATTGGTCCTTGGAGCAGTAAGAAATAGACTAGTGTTGTAATTTCCACAGCTGAGTCTGAATATGTGGCGGTAGGAAGTTGATGTGCACAGCTGTTATGGATTAAGCACCAGCTAAAAGACTATGGTATTCAGGTAAGTAGAACACCTCTATTTTGTGATTCTACTAGTATTATCTCTATTGCTAATAATCCTATTTCACATAGTAGGACAAAGCATATAGAAATTAGATACCATTTTCTTAGAGAACATGTAGAGAAAGAGGACATCTCACTAGTATTTGTCAAAACAGATTATCAGATTGCAGATGTGTTTACTAAGCCTCTAGATGAAACTAAATTCAATAAATTTAAAATTGAATTAGGTATGTTGAACATAGATTAGTTTAACAATTTTGGCTAAGTAAATCTGTGTCGACACATCCAGAGAAGTGGTGTCGACACTTCAGTAAATCTGTGTCGACATATACAGAGAATTGGTGTCGACACTTTAGTAAGTGGTGTCGACACAACCAGAGTAGTGGTGTCGACACAACCAGAGTAGTGGTGTCGACACATCTAGAAATTGTGTCGACACTTGCAATAAGAGTCGACACAGAATTTCTGATGAACTACTAAATATGTCTAGTGTCGACATATCATCAATTGGTGTCGACACATAGTAGTCAACACCGTTGTCGAGATAATAAAAGTATGTGTCGACACATTTCAACAGTGTCAACACTTTTAGACAATTTTTGCCCGCCTTTTGACCTTCTTTGTTTAGAAGGGTATAAATAGGTCAAGAACATATTCTGTCGACACGCTCTCCAGATTTTCGAGACTAAAACCTTATGTCGACAAACTCTCTTCTATCAATCCAAGCTTTCTCTCTATCCCAATGGCGCCAAAGGTTGAAGATAACATTAATGAAGGATATGAGTTGGTTTGTCATGCCTTTGATGATGCTGACTCAGAGATTAAAGGAGTAATTACCCTAATTACTGACAGTGGTTTGGAGTTTCTGGTATCCAAACCAACCAAGATATGGAAGAAGGAGATTCTTGAATTTTATGGCGCGGCTGCAATAGACTCAACATGACTTAAGATTTAATCAACAGTTCATGGAGAGTCAAAGTGACCTTGAAAAGTTTCAGAAAAATTCTTCATCTTCCAAGAACTCGGGATGAAGAAGAAGTACCAGTATATAAAACAAGGGAGGCACTACAATGGTGTGGATTGGATCCCACCATGAAGATTGGATCAACTATAAACAGGAAAGGGATTAATCAGCAAGGTAAATTTCTATCTGAAGTGGTTGGAAAGGTGATTCTGTGTAAGCCAGGGGGACATGATAGGATTTCAGCCTATATGTTCAGCCTCATGACAAGGATAATCTTTACAATCAACACAGATTGGTCAATAGTACTGATTGAGAAGATCAAGGAAGGAATAAAGAAGCCAAACTTGGCTAGATTGATGATCTTATACTTGGCTGGAGAAATTCCAGAAGTAATGAACCAGATTTCTAGTTCTAAAATTAATCATATGAGGAAAATGGACATCAGGTTTATCTCAAGATGGGATAGGGTCCTCACCAAGGACATACCTGATATAGCAAGCCAAGAGGCTGCTGAGAGATCACCAGCACAGGACACAATTGATCATGCACAGGTGCAGGGGGAGCTAGATAGTGTACAAGTATCGGACCTGACTAAAAATGCACAAGTGCAGGGGGAGACATTTACTGCACAGGTTCAAGGGGAAGAGAGAATTCACTTGGCAAGTGAAATGGATTCACAATCTATTCTTGAGAGACCTCATATCAACAATTCAGCACTAGATGTGATCATGGAGGATACATCTGTAGTTGCTGATGCTCCTGAGAAAGCTGTATCACCAGTTCACACTCAACAGGAGTTCACTCTGGAATAATTGTTTCCTGCCATTGAGGGTGTAACACCCCCGAAATGTTATAGGAGCGACGAGGATCACTTTTGGCCAAGACAAGGTTTTGGTGCAGGTGACACGGGCCCCGACACGGGCGTGTCGGAGGCCGTGTCAGGCGTGTCGAGCTCGGGCCGTCGAGCTGGCCGTGTAGTCGACCAGCTAAGGTCGACGATGGTCGTGTGGAGGAACACGGCCTAGGACACAGGAGTGTCCCGGGCCGTGTCACACCTGGGCTGTACGGTGGGGTACACGGGTAGTGACACGGGCACGAACACGGGCGTGTCTAGTTTGACACAGGCGTGTCTGATGCCGTGTCACTAAGCCGTGTACCTCTCTGACTGCGAAGTGTTGGTCGATTGCACACGGGGGGCATGACACGGGTCCCGACACGGGCGTGTCGCAAGTGACATGGGCGTGTCGGAGGCCGTGTCACATGCCATGTTGCTGGTTTTTAATTTTGGTCGAGACGGCGAAGGAGCTACACGGCCAGGCACATGGCCGTGTGTGAACCCGTGTTCGGCCCAGTTTTTGTGATTTCAGATCTAATCCTGGCCGTTCGTTTCCTTGGCCTTGGATCCGATGGTGGGGGGCTGCTCCTGGGTGGTTTTAGCCAGGAATAGGGTTTTGAAACCCTTATTTCACTTGGGTACTCTCTCTCTAAAATCTAGAGAGAAGGGAGAGCTTGGAGGAGGAAGAAGGAGGTCAACTCCGGCGACCGGTGGAGATTTGGAGCTCCAAATCGCGAGCCGCCTTCGGATCCGCGGAGGCAAGGAGATTGCGGTGCTTTTCATCTGCATAGATTTTCATGGCGCCGCGGAAGAACGCAAGGGTAACGATTTCTCATCCTTGGGCATGTGAAGCCCTTTTTCCCTTTGCATAGGAAGCCCTCTCTCGCGAGTGAGCAAAGAGTTGGAGCGTTCCTTGGGGTAGATATGTAAAGTCCCCCTTGTGTAGAGTCCGTATGCGAAAACGGACATAGGCATTGTGTGTGAAGCCTATCCGGACAAGTAGAGCCGGATCGGTGATGTTGCATTGCATATGAACCGGGGAAGACTCCGGGTGTTTGGGCGTTTTTCGGGTTTTCTACGTGGTAGATTGCATCAGGGAGCCTTGGAGATTAACTCCAAGGTGCACCCGGAAAACCGGGCAAAAGCATTTTTTGCCAACACGGTGGCCGGGGAGCCAACGTGAACATAACCGGGTTATGTGATTATTGTGGTGGAAACGGGACTCGGTGAGTCTTGACCTGCGCATATGGCTTAAATTGCCGTTGCGGTGTGAGCACGGGTCAGGCGGAACCGTACCCGGTCTATGTCGTTCGGTAGGACCGTTGGCATGGATGAGGGTCTTCGGCGGTCTATGGCTTAAATTGTCGTGACCAAGGCCAGGAAGACAAAATGCTCATATGGATGACCGTCCAAGAGGCGGTGGTGGATTGGGAACGTCTATGGCTTGAATTGACGTGACGTTGGCCGGTTCGCCGAGAATGTGCCCTGAGTGCACGAGGTGTGTGGCCGTGCGAGCCCACGCCTGTGGTGAAGTGCAAATACTTTATATAATTGCCTATGCTAATAAAGTGCAGGGAAAGAGCATCGCCGCCCCGAATGTGGGGGCGGGATCGTTATAATTTGGTCAGCATTGCTGACCGTTGCTATTGTTTGCCACCGGGCGGTGGTTTGTGGCTTGCAGGTGCTGCGGAGCAGAGCGGGAAATAGCGGGCTAAAGCCCTTGTTGCTGTGCCGGCCCTCGAAGGCCTAATTGCTTATGTTTCTTTCCCGTTTTTCATGTATGGCCGGCCTGCGTGCCGAAGTTTGGAAAACACTTCTTTTGTTAAGTGAACAGTGTAAGGCCTTAAAACCATTTCTCTTTTGGTGTATGTATACATTCCTGAGTTTGTAGTGGACATTCATGCTGTTGTGGCTGGGTTCTTATTTCTTTTGCAACCTAATAAATTGCTTCCGCTAGGTGTTGTGTAGGACGACATGATTGGTTGAATGGTTTCAACGCGTAACCAACCGGTCTGTCCGTAGTATATGGCGTTGGGCCCCGGCCGGACCTACTGTTATATACTATGCGACGGATAGGGGTGTTACAAATTGGTATCAGACTTCTGGTTTCGGTCAAGCTTAAATGAATTCGTGGACGAATTCACTTTAAGGGGTGGTAAGCACATGTGTGCGTCATCGTTATAACATGAAAAGAACCCATGAATGTCCACTTAGGAATGAAAATACACATGTTTGAGCAACCTGCGCGTTCCTATAATTGCTGTTTGCAGTAATTTTTGGTCGCTTATCGGTGTTTTGCACGATTATATGTGACCAGGAGTGGTGCTGGGCCGTCAGAACGGCCAGGTTCTGAGGCAAGCAGTGCGCTAAGTGAAGCGCCTGCAGCACCTCCGTCTGTCGAGACCATTAGATTGGTGGCAGAAGCTGTCTTTGCTATGATTAATGCGCAACCTGCAAGACAGGTGCAGCAGCCTGCTCCTGCGGGGGAGCAATTGCCGCTCCAAGCGGCGGAGCCTAGAAGGGTTGAGCAGGTGGCGGTGGAGCCGGAGTTGCCTAGGAGAGCAACTGAAAGACAGCTGAAGCACGTGATGGGCTTTCATCCACCGGTATTCACGGGGGCAGAAACCCCGACCCAAGCAAAGGATTGTCTCTCAAGGGTCAACAGGGTGATGACTGCGACGGAAACGAAAGAGTGGCAGAAGACCACTATAGCGACGTTCCTTTTGGATGGGGATGCAAGACTATGGTGGGAAGGCCTAGAGCTACACCAGTTGAGGGGAAGGCCGTTGGCCGAAGTTCCTATGGCGGAGTTTTCAAGACTGTTCATGGCTCGATACCTCCCCTCAGCGCAGAGGATCGCATTGGAGAATGAGTTCCAAAAGTTTGTGCAAGGGGATTGCACCGTTGATGAGTACCTCCACGAGTTTACTCGGTTGGGGAGATATGTCGGCGCTACCTTCGCAGACGAGGAGCGCAAGACGAGCAGCTTCTATGAAGGGCTAAGAGACGATTTAAGGTTGCTACTGTCGGGGCCCAAGGCGCAGGGTTTCATGACCCTGGGTAGTTCGGCCCGGTCCTTGGAGAAGGACATGAAGAATGTCCAAGCGAAGAAGAAATCCGGTAGTAAGAAAGCGGAGTTCAAGGCACCGACTACGTCAAAGTCGGGCTACCGCAGATTCTATAAGAAAGCTAAGACGTCGGGTCCAGCTTCTTTAGGTGCCTCGGGGGCAACTACCAATCGAACCTCGGGCGCTTGTTTCACGTGTGGAAAGACGGGGCACTTTGCCCGTGATTGCTGGAGTGGACGCTCAAAGTCCGAAAGGAAACAAGGAGCTACCTACGAGGAGAAGGTCAAAGCGGTGGAGTCGACCGCGTCCCACTATGCTCCGACTCAGCCTAGAGTCTATAACTTGGGCCAGCAGGAGGCCATCAAACAAGCTGACGTGGTGACAGGTACGAGTTGATTTACAGCAAGTTAACTTTATATACTGTTGTCTATTGCTTGTTAGCCTAATATTGTTTGTGTAGGCTTTGTTGTGATTAGTGATAGTCCGGCACGGGCACTGTTCGACACGGGAGCTTCACACTCCTTGTCCGAAAGTTTCATATCGCGCATCGGAGTCCCTTCTTCGATGGCGAAGGACAAGTTGGATGTGCTGCTACCGAATGGGTGCTCGATGCGTGCGGACAGGGTGTGCGCTGTAAAGGTTCATATTGGGAGCCAAGAGTTCGACTTGCTAGCGTCATTGCTGCCGCTAGTAGAGTTCGACGTGATCTTTGGGATGGATTGGCTTTCGGAGCAGAAAGCTTGGATTGACTGTGACCGGAAGGAGGTCAAGCTGGGTGTTAGGCGGGGGACAACATTTGAGGGACTCAAGGGGTTGAGCAAGACGCTGATGTCTGCTCTTCAGGTGGTAAAGGCAATTCGTGCTGGTGCAGAGCTGTTCTTCGCAATAGTGGGGCTGTGGAGCCAAAGTCCATATTGGATAACATTCCCGTGGTTTGCGAATACCCCGATGTGTTCCCGGATAGTCTTCCCGGAGCCTCACCGCAGAGGGAGATTGATTTCACCATCAAGCTCGTGTCGGGGGCCAAACCGGTGTCACATGCTCTGTATAGGTTGGCGCCTAAGGAGATGGCAGAGTTGAAAGTTCAACTAGAGGAGCTGATGGAGCAAGGGTATGTGCGTCAAAGCTCGTCGCCTTGGAGCGCACCGGTCCTCTTCGTTAAGAAGAAGGACGGGAGTATGCGGCTGTGTATCGACTACAGAGAGTTGAACAAACTGACGGAGAAGAATAAGTACCCGATCCCGAGGATTGATGATCTCTTTGATCAGTTAGTCGGATCGTCGGTATACTCCAAGTTGGACATGAAGTCGGGGTACTATCAGCTGAGGATCAGGGAGTGTGATATCCCGAAGACGGCGTTCAGTACGAGGTATGGGCATTTCGAGTTCACGGTCATGCCGTTTGGACTGACGAATGCGCCATCGGTATTTATGGACTTGATGAACAGGACGTTCCGAGATTTCCTGGATCGCTTTGTGATCGTCTTTATTGACGATATATTGGTGTACTCGCAGTGCGAAGAAGATCACTTCAAGCACTTGCATCTGGTGTTGGAGACTTTGAGGAGGAATGAGCTTTATGTGAAGTTCTCCAAGTGCGAGTTCTGGCTACCCTCAGTAGCGTTCCTTGGTCACATAGTTAGTGGGGAGGGTGTAGTGGTGGATCCGGCAAAGATCGTTGCGATACGGGAGTGGCCTGCGTTGTCTTTTGTCGCGGAAGTCCGTAGTTTTCTCGGGCTTGCCGGATATTACAGGCGCTTCGTAGAGAACTTCTCGCGGATAGCGCTACCTCTCACGAAGTTGACAAGGAAAGATCAGAGATTCTTGTGGACGCAAGAGTGAGTGCAAGCTTTTGAGGAGCTGAAGAGGAGGTTGACCACGGCGCCAATGCTTAGTTCGCCGAGTAGGACCGAGGGTTTTGAGGTGTATAGCGACGCTTTGGGTAGTGGCTTGGGCTGCGTGTTGTTGCAGCATGGGAGCGTGATAGCGTATGGATTGCGTCAGTTGAAGGTGCATGAAAGAAATTATCCGGTGCACGACTTGGAGTTGGCGGCCGTGATATTTGCACTCAAGTTGTGGAGGCACTACCTATACGGCGTAAGGGTCGATATATATACCGATCACAAGAGCCTGAAGTACTTGTTGGATCAGAAGGATCTTAATATGAGGCAGAGGAGGTGGATGGAGTTCCTGGGGGACTACACCTTCAAAATACATTATGTACCCGGGAAGGGAAACGCAATTGCGGATGCGCTGAGCCGCAGGGCTCCCGCCCAAGCCAACTGGTTGTCGGTGCATGATGAGCGGCTAGTACGGGAGTTGGAGGAGCTTGAGATCTGTTGCATTGACAGGCAAACGAGCGCCAAAGCAATGTTAAACTGGACAGAAGTTCAGTACGACCTGGCTGACCGGGTTCGGCAGGCATTGGAGTTAGATGACTCCATGAAGGAGCTTATGGTGGTCGCTCTGGATGGGTCAAATTCCCAGTTCTCGGTGGAAGATGGTTTATTAAGGAAGGATCATCGGTTGTGCGTCCCGAGTGGGGGTAACCTCCGGGCGGAGTTGATGTACGAGGCTCATCATACCTAGTACTCAATCCACCCAGGGAGCACGAAGATGTATCGTGATCTCAAGAAGCTGTTTTGGTGGCCGGGGCTTAAGAAAGATGTGGCGTTGTTTGTGGCTAAGTGCCAAACGTGCGCCTTGGTGAAGGCAGAGTGCCAAAAGCCGGGAGGATTTCTGAAGTCCTTGCCTATACCGGAGTGGAAGTTTGACTACATATCTATGGACTTTGTGCATGGGTTTCCAAGGTCGCAGAAAGGGAACGACGCCATCTGGGTGATCGTAGATCGGTTAACTAAAGTGTCGCATTTCATTCCGCATAAGAAGGATGATCTAGTGGAGAAATTGGCAAAGTTGTATGTTGACAATATAGTTAGACTGCATGGTGTGCCCCGTAGCATTGTGAGTGATCGCGATGGGCGGTTCACGTCAAATGATTGGAGGTTGGTGCAGCAGATGCTGGGAACAAAGTTAAAGTTCAGCACAGCTTTCCATCCGCAGACGGATGGGCAGACCGAGAGGGTCAATAGAACGATGGAGGACATGCTCCGCATGTGTGTTCTAGACTTTGGGAAGCATTGGGAGGACCACCTATATTTGGTGGAGTTTGCGTACAACAACAGCTACCAAGCAAGTATACAAATGGCGCCCTTCGAGGCCCGGTATGGTAGGAAGTGTCGCTCGCCGTTATCGTGGCTTGAAACGGGTGAGGCAAGGTTGTACAAGAAGCAGAAGGTGGAGAGTGCTACCTCGTTAGTGCGGATCATTCGGGAGCGCTTGTTGATCGCTCAGGACCGGCAGGCGAAGTATTACAATGCCAAGCACCGGAACGTGGAGTTCACGGTAGGCGATTGGGTATATCTTAAAGTGAAGCCATTCAAGGGGGTTTCGCGGGTGAGACGCTTGAAGAAGCTGAGCCCAAGATACCTTGGACCTTTTGAGGTTTTGGAGCGAGTCGGCGAAGCGGCATACCGTTTGAGGCTATCAGAGGAATTAAGTGGATTACATGATGTGTTCCACATTTCTGTGTTGCGGAAGGCGGTGCAAGAGCCTTCGCAGGTGATCGCGGTTGACCAAGTGCCGGTGGACGAAGGGTTGACGACTAGGGTCAGGCCCATTCGTATTGAAGATGTTGAGGTCAAGAGACTCCGTAACAAGGAGATCTGGATGGTTAAGGTCCAGTGGGATAATTGTGGGCGAGAGGAGCTCTCTTGGGAACGGGAGCAGACTATGCTGGAGGAGTACCCGGAATTGTTCCGCTCAGGTACTGATTTATGTTAAGTCCTGTTTTTCCTTTATTAATTTCGTGGGAGAAATTCTTTAAGGAGGTTAGAATTGTAACACCCCGAAATGTTGTAGGAGCGACGGGGATCACTTTTGGCCAAGACAAGGTTTTGGTGCAGGTGACACGGGCCCCGACACGGGTGTGTCGGAGGCCGTGTCGGGCGTGTCGAGCTCGGGTCGTCGAGCTGGCCGTGTAGCCGACCAGTTCAGGTCGACGATGGTCGTGTGGAGGAACACGGCCTAGGACACGGGCGTGTCCCAGGCCGTGTCACACCTGAGCTGTACGGTGGGGTACACGGGCAGTGACACGGGCACGAACCCGGGCGTGTCTAGTTTGACACGGGCGTGTCTGATGCCGTGTCACCAAGCCGTGTACCTCACTGACTGCGAAGTGTTGGTCGATTGCATACGGGGGGCGTGACACGGGTCCCGACACGGGCGTGTCGCAAGTAACACGGGCGTGTCGGAGGCCGTGTCACATGCCGTGTTGTTGGTTTTCAATTTTGGTCGAGACGGCGAAGGAGCTACACGGCCAGGCACACGGCCTTGTGTGAACCCGTGTTCGGCCCAGTTTTTGTGATTTCAGATCTAATCCTGGCCGTTCGTTTCCTTGGCCTTGGATCCGACGGTGGGGGGCTGCTCCTGGGTGGTTTTAGCCGGGAATAGGGTTTTGAAACCCTTATTTCACTTGGGTACTCTCTCTCTAAAATCTAGAGAGAAGGGAGCGCTTGGAGGAGGAAGAAGGAGGTCAACTACGGCGGCCGGTGGAGATTTGGAGCTCCAAATCGCGAGCCGTCTTCGGATCCGCGGAGGCAAGGAGATTGCGGTGCTTTTCATCTGCATAGATTTTCATGGCGCCGCGGAAGAACGCAAGGGTAACGATTTCTCATCCTTGGGCATGTGAAGCCCTTTTTCCCTTTGCATAAGAAGCCCTCTCTCGCGAGTGAGCGAAGAGTTGGAGCGTTCCTTGGGGTAGATATGTAAAGTCCTCCTTGTGTAGAGTCCGTATGCGAAAACGGACATAGGCATTGTGTGTGAAGCCTATCCGGACAAGTAGAGCCGGATCGGTGATGTTGCATTGCATATGAACCGGAGAAGACCCCGGGTGTTTGGGCGTTTTTCGGGTTTTCTACGTGGTAGATTGCATCAGGGAGCCTTGGAGATTAAGTCCAAGGTGCACCCGGAAAACTGGGCAAAAGCGTGTTTTGCCAACACGGTGGCCGGGGAGCCAACGTGAACATAACCTGGTTATGTGATTATTGTGGTGGAAACGGGACTCGGTGAGTCTTGACCTGCGCATATGGCTTAAATTGCCGTTGCGGTGTGAGCATGGGTCAGGCGGAACCGTACCCGGTCTATGTCGTTCGGTAGGACCGTTGGCATGGATGAGGGTCTTCGGCGGTCTATGGCTTAAATTGTCGTGACCAAGGCCAGGAAGACAAAATGCTCATTTGGATGACCGTCCAAGAGGCGGTGGTGGATTGGGAACGTCTATGGCTTGAATTGACGTGACGTTGGCCGGTTCGCCGAGAATGTGCCCTGAGTGCACGGGGTGTGTGGCCGTGCGTGCCCACGCCTGTGGTGAAGTGCAAATACTTTATATAATTGCCAATGCTAATAAAGTGCAGGAAAAGAGCATCGCCGCCCCGAATGTGGGGGCGGGATCATTATAATTTGGTCAGCATTGCTGACCATTGCTATTGTTTGCCACCGGGCGGTGGTTTGTGGCTTGCAGGTGCTGCGGAGCAGAGCGGGAAATAGCGGGCTAAAGCCCTTATTGCTGTGCCGGCCCTCGAAGGCCTAATTGCTTATGTTTCTTTCCCGTTTTTCATGTATGGCCGGCCTGCGTGCCGAAGTTTGGAAAACACTTCTTTTTTTAAGTGAACAGTGTAAGGCCTTAAGGCCATTTCTCTTTTGGTGTATGTATATATTCCTGAGTTTGTAGTGGACATTCATGCTGTTGTGGCTGGGTTCTTATTTCTTTTGCAACCTAATAAATTGCTTCCGCTAGGTGTTGTGTAGGACGACATGATTGGTTGAATGGTTTCAACGCGTAACCAACCGGTCTGTCCGTAGTATATGGCGTCGGGCCCCGGCCGGACCTACTGCTATATGCTATGCGACGGATAGGGGTGTTACAGAGGGAGCAGCAGATAAGGAGGAGCAAGTAAGGATTGAGGGGGAGCAGGCTAACATTGAGGGGGAGCAGTATAGGACTGAAAAGGAGATTCCTCCTAATCCTAAGGAAAGAGTAGACATCCCCAGTTCATCTGCTTCAGAAGATGAGGAAATTAGAAATGCCAAGAAATGGAAACTGATGGTTTTTAAGAGAAGGAGCCAGAGCTATAAGAAGGCATTGCAAACTCCTACTTCACAACCTGCCCCAGAGGCTTATTACAGTTCATTAATGGTGGCTTTGCAAGTTAAATTGGATGAGCAGAGAATGGCTCTAGAAAAGTATGTGAATGAAATCCATAATTCACTTCAATCTAAACTGGCTCAGGATATCAAATCCATCAGATTTGAAGTCAATCTTCATAAGAAAGAGATGATAGATTGCTTCCACAAAGGGGGCAATGTTGTAGTATTTCTGGCTGAGCAGCAAGCAGCAGTCAAATCTCAAGTGGATGATATTGCTGTTAAACAAGGCTATGTCCTTGAAAATCAGATTAGGATGAATGACAATCTAACTGAATCTCACAATGAGATAGTCACTGAAGTAAAGAAAACAGTTTGTTGGAACACCCTATTACTAATTTGGGCAAGGATCAATATGTTTTTAGGAATTTGGTTTGACCTAGTTGTATAGTTGAAAAGGTCAAATTAGAATGAGTCTAAGGGTTAGAACTTAGGTTTCAAGCTTCCCCCAAGACCATTCAAAGATCAGGATTCAGTGCTGAGACAAAGACAATTCTCGTCGAGCTCAGGTCGACGAAACGTCAAACTCAGTTCGACATTCTCTGAGCTCAATTCCATAAGGCATCGAACTCAGGTCGACGATCTTCGAGCTCAGATCGACGCTTTGTCTCTAGTTGTTTTCCAAGTCGCTGAGCTCAGGTCGACGATCGTAGAGCTCAGGTCGACGTTTTTTGTCTCTAGTATAAATACAATCTCTGAGCTCAGGTCGACGATCTCTGAGCTCAGGTCGACGATAGCTGAGCTCAGGTCGACGATTTTTTCTGAGAGGTCGTCGTTTTCAGAATTCAAATTCAAGAACAGTTATGGAATTCATTCAGATTTTTTTCCTGCATTTATTGCAAAGGATTATGTAACTGTTTCAAGCAATCTGGAGCAAGTTTCAAGGAAGGCTAAAAGGAATGTTACTTAGGACTTTCCCCAGAGACAGTTGTCAATTATGGAAGTCATTTATGACTGAGTAACTGCCATCTAAGTCAGAATCTGATATACTCCTACAGAATATGTTTTTGAAAAAGATATAACAGATAAATAAGATAGACAAGAGATATATAAGATTATCAGATTGAGAAAAAGAGTTACAGAAGAGAGATCAAAACATACTCTGATCAAAAACTCATCTTCTGGAATATACAGATTCACTGAGTCAAAATCTTCAAGAACACAAGGAACTTTTCTGTGGAGGAGATCATCTGTTATTCTACTGCTCCAAATCCTCAAGTGTTCAAAAGCTTCAACATCAAGGACTCCAGACATCTCACATTTCAGCATCTGCTGAAATCATCTTTTGCTGGAGATCTGAAGCAACTGAAGACCTATCATCCTAGCAAAGCTCACCTTCCTGAACCCTTACAGATCTCAGGGGGATCTTTAGCAAACATCTTCCACTTGTCTTCTCTCAGATTGTTGACAGAGAAGAACATCTTCAAACTACTTTCTTTTTCCTTTCTCTCCTATAAAAGGGTTTATCAAAACTCCCTTCAAAAGTTCTAAAACTGGTTTCTGAGACCTTGTCAAAACTCAGTGGTGAAAAGACACCTTATCAAAAAATCTAGATCTGGTTTTTGAGCACCTTATCGAAAGCTCATTTGTGCCCAGGACACCTGATCAACTATTCTTACAGTGGATTCCTACCTAGGGTGGTAGAAGAGTGGATGTACCCAAGTTGTTGGGGAACCACTATAGCTCCTTGTGTCATCTGGTTTCTGTGTGTTTGACTTTGTTGTATGCTGTGTGATTTCTTATTTCTTGCTTTAGTTTTTATTTCACTATAAGCACCTTACACATATACATAAATTAAGTCTTCTACTGCTTTACAGTTTTTAATTATAAATTATTTTAAAATACTCTATTCACCCCCCTCTAGAGTGAAGATAGATCTTACCCTCACTTTCAATTGGTATCAGAGGGAGTTTGGTTACTCAACAACTGAATCTTCAATAGATTGGTTGAACAGGCTAACACCTGAACCAAAAGATCCTTGATCAGATAAATCTTCTATAGAGGGTTATTACTTTTTATATTATATTTAATTTCATACAAAACCATGGCACAGAACAAAGACTATGCTAGCACCAGACCTCCAGTGTGCAACCTTTCCAAGTTTGCACTTTGGAAGGCAAGGATTAGACTTTACATGAATTCTATTGATGAGGACATTTTTAATTCTGTTTTAACAGTTTGTCCAAGACCTCCAGAGACCACAAGCACAAGTGCTGTTCCACCTCCCTCAGGAACAGATGCAGAAATAAAGAAGTGGAAAGTTACAGATGCAAAGGCTATGAATATTCTTACTCAGACTATGTCTGATGAGATATTCCAAAAGGTAGCTGAATGCTACTCAGCTAAAGACATATGGGATAAGCTCTCTGAAATTGTATCTGGATCTGCTGATGAAAGGAAGGACAGGAGATCCCATCTCATATCCCAATATGAGAATTTCAAGAAAGGAGAAGCTGAGTCAGTTGCAGATATGTACAACAGGCTCAGTCTGATAGTCAGTGAGTTGAGGACATTGGATAAGGAGATCACACTCACTGAACTAAATGACAAAATCCTAATGTGCTTCCCCAGCACTTGGGATTCAATAATCTGTCCAATTAAAGATGCCAGAAGTTTAAGTGAAAGAACCACAGAGGCTCTTTTGGGCAAGCTCAAATCTTATGAGCTACTCATCAAGAACAGAGAGGAAGAACAAAAGGTTGCTTCTCCAGCTATCAGGAAGGAGAAGACAATAGCATTCAAAGCTATAGAAGATCTGCCTGAAGACAAGGTCACAGGCAATGAAGAATTGATGAGCTTGCTAGCCAAAAGATTCTACAAGATGGCCAGGAAAGATTTCAGAAAGAAGTCATCCAGAGGGCATGAGAAGACAAGGTATGACAAGTCAAATAATAAAGAAATAATCTATTTTGGATGCAGGAAACCAGGCCATATTGTGCCTGACTGTCCAGAAAATAAGAATAAGGACACAAAGGACAGGAAAGATAGGAGAAAAGACAAGGAATCCAGGGGAAACAACTACAACAAATCCTCCTCCAGCAAAAATAAACATACAAGGAAGGGATTTGTAGCAGAAAGCTGGAGTGAAACTGAAGAAGAATCAGGGGCTTCATCAAGCTCAAGTGATGATGAAGATGATGCTGAAGAAAAGGAATTCTGCATGATGGCTATCAATGCCTCTCAGCAAAACTCTGATGCAAGAATAAGGATCAGACTCAGAATCTGAAACTCAAACTGAAGAACACCAGGTAATAGACTCTTTTGACTTTGATTCAGAGGACTTTAGATCTGAATTTAAGGCACTTTGTTTAGACCTGTTAAAGTCTGAGAAAGAGATTATCTCTCTCAGAAATCAATTGTCTGAACATAGTACCTTAAAATCAGACAACCTCAAACTCTCTGAGGAGTTAGAATGTTGTAGGGAGGAGATAGCTTCACTGAAAAGTGAGCTATCCTAGGCAAAGAAGTTTGAAGAATCCCTTAATGGGAGAAGCATCAGACTGATGGACATCACAAGCACAGTGAACTCAAGATTCAACAGTACACTGGGCTTGGGTGCTTCATCCAGCCAACCTATAGTATTAACAACCCCAATTAAATTTATTTCTGATAAAGGAAAGGGTGTTGTAGAGGTAGCTAGTAAGAATCCTGATTTACCTAAGGAAAACAAAGTTTAACAGAAAACATCGAACAGAGGTCGACGATCGTCGAACAGAGCTCGGTAATCTCAGGCTGGTTCGTCGAACTCAGATCGACGACTTCTGAACTCTGAACTCTGGTATAGTCGATCTTCGAATGGAGCTCGACGATCTAACCCAAGATCGTCGAACTCAGCTCAACGATCGTCGAACGGAGCTCAGAGCCTTGAACATTCTTTCAAAGGTAAATCTAAATTCAACCCTAGAAGTCCCTCATCCCAAAGCTTCAACGCTTATATTGAATGGATAGTGCCTCCTAGGAGATACCATCCTGAAGGCTATAAGAGTCAGCCTGGGATGTCTTTTATTTCTAAGTTTAAAGGTTATCAACCTAGACCCAAGGTAAACTGGGTCAAAAACATATAAGTTGTTTATGTGCAGGTGAAGACCTATCTAGTAATGGACCAACAATGGTATCTGGATAGTGGGTGCTCAAAGCACATGACAGGGAACAAGGAGAACCTAACATCCTTCAGAACCAAACTTGGACCCAAAGTGATTTTTGGTGATTCAAACTTTGGTCAAACAAAAGGATATGGTGCTGTTCAGATTGGCTCAGTCAAATTCAAGAAGGTGGCTTATGTGGAAGGACTGAAGCACAACCTAATCATCATCAGTCAACTCTGTGATGAAGGATATCAAGTGACATTTAACAAATCCTTATGCAAGATCAAGTCAGAGGATAACACAACAGTGTTAACAGGTAAAAGGAAAGGTAACATTTATCTTATAGATTTCCTTTCAACCAACCTAGATATCTGCTTATTTAATTCAGTCTGCAAACAAAATGATTTATGGCATAAGAGACTAGGATACTTAAACCTTAGAACCATTGCTAGGCTGTCCAAGGACAACCTTGTTAGAGGACTACCTTCTGGCCCCTACAAGAAGGAAGGACTCTGTAGGGCTTGTCAATTAGGCAAGCAAACTAAAAACAGTTTTAAGTCACTTAATAAGAGTGATTCACCTAGGATTTTGTATCTGTTACACATAGATCTTTTTGGACCCATTACAGTACAAAGCTTAGGAGGGAAATCTTACACCTTAGTGATTGTAGATGACTTCTCTAGATTCACTTGGGTATTCCTTCTGAGGAAGAAGTCTGATAACTTTAAGTGTTTGACAGAGTTTCTCAAATGTATACAGATTGAGTTCAATACTCACATTGCCCTGATCAGAAGTGATCATGAGACAGAGTTTGATTCTCTTCTTATGCAAGAGTTCTGTCAAAGTGAAGGGATCAGGCATACTTTCTCAGCTCCTAGAACTCCTCAACAAAATGGGGTAGCTGAAAGGAAGAATAGAACCCTAATTGAATTTGCTACTACATTATTGACAGATGCTCACCTACCTCTATCATTTTGGGCTGAGGCAGTGAACACCTCCAACTATGTGTTGAACAGGAGTCTAATACATAAACTGAATGGCAAGACTCCCTATGAATTGCTCAAAGGGAAGAAACCTAAAGTAGACTATTTCAAAAATTTTGGTTGCATTTGTTATATTCACAATAATGACAAGAAATTTTTAGCAAAATTCCAAGCTAAAGCTGATGAAGGAGTGTTTCTGGGATACTCCATGATCAGTAAAGCTTATAGGGTGTATAACAAATCTACTCTGAAAATTGAAGAATCTGTTCATGTATCTTTTGATGAGACTAATATGTTTTATAAGGAGAAGTCTACTTCTACCATAGAACCATTGCAGGTACACTCTCTTTCAGAAAATTTGGACAGGTTATATATTGTAGAAAAGGATTCAACACATCCACCTATCCAGCAGAGTGAAGAAATCAGTGAAGATGAAGAGGATACTAAACATCTTGGTGTTCAACATCTTGGAGAAAACCATCTTGAAGAGCCAATTGTTGTTCCACAAGAGGAAACAACAACACAGGTTGGTGAACAATCAACACCCCTTGTTGATTTAGTAACAATAAGAGATCACCCAATCTCCCAAGTGATTGGAGACATCTCTGCTGGTCTGCAAACCAGAAATCAGGTCAACCAGAACCTGATGCATACTTTCTTTCTATCTCAAGTTGAACTTCAATCCATTCAAGATGCAGAAAAAGATGCACACTGGATCATTGTTATGCAAGAGGAACTACATCAATTTGAGAGGAATCAAGTTTGGGAACTAGTGCCAAGGCCTAAGGATCACTCAATTGTTGGAACAAAGTGGGTGTTCAGAAATAAGTTGGATGATCAAGGAGTTATTGTAAGGAACAAGGCAATGCTAGTTGCTCAAGGTTATTCTCAAGAAGAAGGAATAGACTATGACCAGACCTTTGCACCAGTTGCAAGGTTAGAGGCCATAAGAATATTCCTAGCTTATGCAGCTCATAAAGGTTTCAAGGTCTACCAAATGGATGTGAAGAGTGCATTTCTCAATGGAGACATCAAAGAGGAAGTCTATGTTAGACAACCTCCAGATTTTTATCTCTTCAACTTATCCTGACCATGTTTTCAAATTACATAAAGCATTATATGGCCTCAAACAAGCTCATAGAGCATGGTATGAGACCTTAGCATATTTTCTTCTGAAAAATGATTTTATAAGGGGTAGAGTAGACAAAACTCTTTTTATTAGAACCCATAAGTCTCATACCCTACTAGTACAAATATATGTAGATGATATTATCTTTGGTTCTACTGATTCAAATTTGTGCAAAAAGTTTTCCAACCTGATACACTCTAAATTTGAAATGAGTAGCATGGGTGAGCTTTCCTTCTTTCTAGGATTGCAAGTCAAACAACATGCTGAAGGCATATTCATTTCTCAAACTAAGTATGCAAAAGAACTGGTTAAGAAATTTGGTATGTCTGAAGCATCTTGTATGAAAACCCTTATGCCTACCAATGTTGTATTAGATGCTGATGAACATGGAAAACATGTTTATCATACAACATATAGAGCAATGATTGGCTCTCTATTGTACCTTACAGCTAGTAGACCTGGTATAATGTTTGCTACATGTATATGTGCTAGATTCCAAGTAAGCCTTAGAGAGTCACACCTAACATTAGTTAAGAGGATTCTTAGGTATGTAAAAAGTTGTCCAAATCTAGGCCTCTGGTATCCAAAAGACTCAAGATTTGAATTAACTTGATTTTCAGATGATGATTATGCTGGATGTAGAGTAGACAGGAAAAGCACCAGTGGAACTTGTCAGTTCCATGGTGACAGACTTGTCTCCTGCTTCTGTAAGAAACAGACATCTGTGTCCACTTCAACTGCTGAAGCTGAATATATGGCAGCAGGCAGTTGTTGCTCACAGATTCTGTGGATTCAAAACCAGCTCCTAGACTATGGCTACAACTTAGAAGGGTCAAAAAAATTTTGTGATAACACCAGTGCTATTTCTATAGCACAAAATCCAGTCCTCCATAGTAGGACAAAACACATAAAGATTAGGCATAACTTCTTAAGAGATAATATTGAAAAAAATAAAATTGAAATTGAATATATCCCAACTGATTTGCAAAGGGGAGATATTTTCACCAAACCTTTGGATGAAAAGAAACATACCTTCTTCCTAAATCAGTTAGGAATGTTAGATGGAGGAAGTTTAAAATAAATCCCAAGATTTTAAAACTCTAAAAACAGACCAAGACTAGGCTAAAAACTTGAATTTTCTAGTGTCTGTAGGCTTTTTTAGTCTCTGAACTGCGCTCAACGTTTTTCCCAAAAAGTGTCGAACGGAGATCAACGCTTTCCAATAGCGTCGACCAGAGTTCAGCATTTTCCAGATAGCGCTAGGCAATCTTATTCTTGTCGATCAGAGATCGACGTTCTCCAGTATCGTCGAACGGAGATCGACGTTATTGAAGACTCTTCAGATTCCATTAGAAGCCCAGATCGTCGAACGGAGTTCAGCGGTCTTTCCTTTCTGGAGTCAAACCCTAATATAAAATCATTCTTTCGTCGTCGTTCTTCTTTTGCACTTTCATACTCTCTCCAAACTTTTTCTTTCCCTCCAAACTCTACTGCACTTGGTTGTGTTTGTTACTTTTTGCAGGTATACAATGGCCGTGAATGTTGCCGCCCTGGCCAAGATGAAATTTGATACAGGATTTGATATAGATATGGATTCGTTTTACGGCAGCGATCAGGTTTTCAAAGACATTCTGGAACTTTTCCGAGAACAACAGTTAGTGCATATAATGTCCACCAGGATGAAGATCGCCACAGATGAAATTAAGGAATGGGTATTTACAGCACATAATCTGGATCAGAATACCCTTGTTGGTACTATCATCGGGACTCAGGTATCATTATCACCTACTCTCCTGACTGAAGTATTTCATTTGAGTACTGGAGATGATTCTGTTGAACTTTCGGGAGAGGAATTTGCTTCAATGTTAGACAGAATGGGTCACTCTGCAGAAAACCCTAACAAATTATTGAAAAAGAACTTATCTATTGAATTTAGATTTCTTGCTGATGTTATGGGGAAAGTGCTACTGGCAAAGCACTCAGCACACGATACCATATCCAGGTATCAGTTCTGTTTGATGGGAGCCCTAGTGGATAAGAAACACGTTAACTGGGGAGCCATTTTCTTTGATTTGATAAAGAAGAAAATAAACAAAAGTTTTGTGAACTTTGGGAGGATCTTAGGGGTATTCCTGCACTCCAGGTGCCCTGAACTGCTAGTATCAAATGGGATGCACATCACTACATCAAAAAGGCTAACCTGTGCCCTGTTTGGGAAATGGGACAGACATATTATCAAGCCAACCAGGACTACCACTGCTTCAGGCACAAGGACTATTGCAGTCTCTTCCCCTCAGGCCCTGCCCTCATTGAGGAATTGCCTGCCTCCACCTCTTCTCCTCCTTCTCCACCTCCTGTTGTTTCTACCTCCACCTCCACATCAACCATCTCCACATCCATCTCCTCCCCCATTACCATTTCATCACCAATTTCACCTCCAGCCACCTCAGAACAATTCCATCCACTCCACTACTATCCACCTCTTGACATTCCATCCTTCAACATTTTGGAAGATTCCTTCATGGATGCTTCCCCTTCCTCACCTGCTGAGCTTCCCTCTACCTTTTCATATCAATAACTCCTGCATGATATTCTAACCCAACCATCATTCACACCATCCATCTCCACACCCATACCATCTATTTCCACCATCCCAATCTCTCAACCAACCATCCTACCATCCACAATACCATCTCCTACAGTCCATCCATCACCAGCCCAAATCATTCCATCCTCCACCTCTACTCAAGTCACACTTGAGCAAGTGGATCTATCAGTTTTGGCAGATAAACTATATAGGATACTGTCCCCCAAGCTAGTAAACCTGTTGGAGACCTCCATGGCTCCACTCCTGAAATCAATAAAGGAGTTATCTGACAGGCTATCCTCTCTCTCTTCTCCTCAGGCAATCCCTTCTATGGGGTGCCTTGATCCAGTTATCACTGAATCAAGGCAGGGGGAGATGCCCTATGAAGCTTAGGTAGTGCCTGCTTCTTCTGAGGAATTGCTGCTGCCAAAGATTTCTACTCCAGCTCCAGTACCTGTACTCACAGTGGACCTCAAGTCACTGTTGTCTGAATTTGATCTTCTTCACAGAAGCTGCTTACCAACTCAGGGAGTTGAAGACCTTACTAAGGCCATTGTGCCTATTGCTGTCTGTGATCCCAGCCTGATTATCTCTTATATCAGTTCTCTTAAGGCTGAGGAAGTTTCTGCTTGTGTTGCTGCTGCTGCTGCTGAAGTTGCTGAATCTACTGATATTGATATTTTATCTGTTGATGTTGCTGCTGCTGCTTCTGACAAGTCCAAACAATAGGAGGAGTACATCAAAAGGATTGATGATCTCTATGATAGACCCCAGAGCTCAGATAGTGAAAAATTCAACACTGACTCTGATGATTCTGTTGGCACCATTACCAAGAAAAGGAAAGCAAGAAGCAAAGCAATGATGAGAGTCCCTCCTGCTAAAGCCAAAGATGTCAATGATATACCATATTACATTTTGCATGACTGTCATATAACAGAGCCTTGGATGCAATACTCTAAGAATCAGCTAAAGGCTATGAAGAAAAGAAGAAAGCTTGACAAATATGAGAAAGGATCTTCTCAGTTTCCTCCTCCTCCTCCTCCAGACTCAGGATCTGGTGGAGGCTCAGCTTTTCATTCATCTGCTTCAAAGCACAGTTCCTCTCAATCTTCACAAAGATATACACCTAGAGGACAATATCAAAGAACTATCATTCTAGAAGAGGTGAGTACAGAGGAAATCAGAGAGAGCACAGAACTTACTCTAGATAATAAAGGGAAGGATAAGGTCCTATTGATTCTACTCAAGGTCCTTTCCCTTACAAACTTAGAGATACAGTTGTCACCAGGACTCCTACTGATTCAGAATCAATCAATAGATATGAACCTCCAGTCCTATTTGAAGATCCTTAAAACAACCCATTGTCATGGACTGCCAAAATGAAAGAGCTTGCTGTACTAGATCAAATGAAAAAGGCCAAAGAGCAAGGCAAAGACTGTTCTAACATTACAACCCTATCAAATCAAAGGAAGATAGAATTAAAGAGATATTCTTCAAGAAAATTCTTTGATCCAGAAGATTATATGAAGCTGCATCCTGAGGCTGTAGTTCCAAGGCCTAGATCCCAAACCTCCTTAGGTGCAGATGATGACAGAAGATTAAAGAGAGAAGCCCTCAATCCTAATAGGGAAATTCTGTTTAAAAAGGGAAATGAGAAGAAGTGATTTCTATAAGCTGAACAAACACCTATCTCTTGTTGATATTCTATCTGTGATCTGCATGCTGCTATGTCATTGTTGGTTTAGCTTTTGCTTTATCTGTATGCTTATTTATTTCCTATTTTGTCTTATAAATAGTAATCCTAACCCAAATAGGGGAGATTGTTGGAACACCCTATTACTAATTTGGGCAAGGATCACTATGTTTTTAGGAATTTGGTTTGACCTAGTTGTATAGTTTAAAAGGTCAAATTAGAATGGGTCTAAGGGTTAGAACTTAGGTTTGAAGCTGCCCCCAAGACCATTCAAAGATCAGGATTCAGTGTTGAGACAAAGACAATTCTCGTCGAGCTCAGGTCGACGAAACGTCGAACTCAGTTCGACGTTCTCTGAGCTCAATTCCATAAGGCGTAAAACTCAGGTCGACGATCTTCGAGCTCAGATTGACGCTTTGTCTCTAGTTGTTTTCCAAGTCGCTGAGCTTAGGTCGACGATCGTAGAGCTCAGGTCGACGTTTTTTGTCTCTAGTATAAATCCAATCTCTGAGCTCAGGTCGACGATCTCTGAGCTCAGGTCGACGATAGTTGAGCTAAGGTCGACGATTTTTTCTGAGAGGTCGTCGTTTTCAGAATTCAAATTCAAGAACAGTTATGGAATTCATTCAGATTTATTTCCTGTATTTATTGCAAAGGATTATGTAATCGTTTCAAGCAATCTGGAGCAAGTTTCAAGGAAGGCTAAAAGGAATGTTACTTAGGACTTTCCCCAGAGACAGTTGTCAATTATGGAAGTCATTTATGACTGAGTAACGGCCATCTAAGTCAGGATCTGATATACTCCTACAGAATTTGTTTTTGAAAAAGATATAACATATCAATAAGAAAGACAAGAGATATACAGGATTATAAGATTGAGAAATAGAGTAACAGAAGAGAGATCAAAACATACTCTGATCAAGAACTCATCTTCTGGAATATACAGATTCACTAAGTCAAAATATTCAAGAACACAAGGAACTTTTCTGTGGAGGAGATCATCTGCTATTCTACTCCTCCAAATCCTCAAGTGTTCAAAAGCTTCAACATCAAGGACTCCAAACATCTCACATTTCAGCATCTGCTGAAATCATCTTTTGCTGGAGATCTGAAGCAACTGAAGACCTATCACCCTAGCAAAGCTCATCTTCCTGAACCCTTACAGATCTCAGGGGGAGCTTTAGCAAACATCTTCCACTTGTCTTCTCTCAGATTGTTGACAGAGAAGAACATCTTCAAACTACTTCCTTTTTCCTTTCTCTCCTAAAAAAGGGTTTATCAAAACTCCCTTCAAAAGTTCTGAAACTGGTTTCTGAGACCTTGTCAAAACTCAGTGGTGGCAAGACACCATATCAAAAAATCTAGATCTGGTTTTTGAGCACCTTATCAAAAGCTCATTGGTGCCCAGGACACCTGATCAACTATTCCTGCAGTGGATTCCTACCTAGGGTGGTAGAAGAGTGGATGTACCCAGGTTGTTGGGGAACCACTATAGCTCCTTATGTCATCTGGTTGTTGTGTGTTTGACTTTGCTGTGTGTTGTGTGATTTCTTATTTCTTACTTTAGTTTTTATTTCACTGCAAGCACCTTACACATATACATAAATTAAGTCTTCTACTGCTTTACAGTTTTTAATTGTAAATTATTTTAAAATACTCTATTCACCCCCCCCCCCCTCTAGAGTGAAGATAGATCTTACCCTCACTTTCATAGTTATTGCAATGACTGAAGCAAGGGCTAAGGAGAAAGAGGAATTTGATCAGAAGCTACAGGAAGCCTTGGATTCATTTAAGACAGCCATTATTACTTCTCAGAAAACAATCTCTGATCAGCTTCTTAAGTTAAAACCATTTTATAAAGATGGTGTCAATTTTCATGATGGCCAAATAAGATTTCAAAAAGATGACTTAAGAGATCACATTGTAAGAGAAGCCATAAAGGGGGAGAGATTGTTAGTTAATGCAGGCTCAGATCATGCCAAATGGATATCCAATAGCATCAGAGCCACTCTGGGATATCAACCCCTTTATGATGATGACAATGTTGTTGAGTCTGGTGTGCAACCTTCTTATGTTGGAGGTGATCAACCTGAAGTTGCTCAGATCATCTACCCTCCAGCAGATTTTGATATGATTCAACAACAGGTTCAGACAATGTACAGTCCTCCACAGGATGTTGAAAATGTTATAATAGAGAAAGTTGAAATGCCAGAAGTTTCCTTGAAAGCTCAGCAGGAAGCTCAACTTTCAAAGAAAAGATTCAGAGAACAGGCTGAGTTAAAGCCTGATTTTGAGCAGTGGAGCCCCACTTCAAGAAATATAATTTTGACTGCCTGGAAAGTTGTGAAAGATCAAGTTCATGAAAGGGGAAACTGGTAAAATGAACAGGAATGGCAGAAGTATGAGGCAAGACAGGAAGCCATTGTGCAACATAGAAGAAAGGGTAAGATTGGGAAGCTGCCTCCTAATGCTCAGGAGCCTAGCAAGTACTTCCATAAGCCTTTTCATTATTTCGAAAGGCAAAGGATTAAGGCTGAAGTTCAGAAGAAGGCAGAGTTGAAAGGAAAGAAGCCTATAGATGATGCAGAACCTTCTATGCAAGCTCAGATTAAGCCAAGAAAAGGCATAGTCATCAAGGAGCCTGATCAGCCTTAGGATAGATTTACTAGATTTTGCAAGAACAATGTAATTTTTAGTTTTAAAAGAAATCTATGTAAACAGTTGTTAAGAAACTTTTTGTTAATAAACAAAACAATGTTCATTCAAGTTACATTCTTATTCTGTGATGTGATTTTATTATATATTTTGTTTATAAGTTACTCTGTCATTTATTATTTATATACATCATCATATTTGTTTATTATAAGTGGTGTATATCATTGACTAAAGGGTTATGACTTCTCCAAATATGGTGTAAGACCCCTTTTTTTTCTTTTTAAACCACCGGGGTCTTAGCCAAGAATTGCCGCTTTGTGGTGGCACCTACTCACGGGAAGGCGACCACTACAAAACGTCAATTCTGCCGGCCCTTTTCGATCATAATAGAGAGAAGTAATTAAACATAAAATGTAAACAAGTCCACATAAACATGTAAATAAAAGTGAAATCACATCCAGTCCATCAATAGATAATAACAGGAAATAGATAAATGGGCTCGAGCCCAGTACATCAGAGTCCTCACTACAAGTCACTCAATGCGGAAGCTATAAAACTACTAATCACTCACGGAGCTGGTCGCAGGTGCACCGGTGCTAGACTGTCCCACCTCTATGCGCCCGTACTCCGATGGTGCTGGTCCCTGGACTGCTGGTCCCTGTCTCCCATCCGGAGCTCCTGTAATGTTGTGGTTCGAAAACCATTAGTCTTAAAAACTAAGCCCTATCATCCCCTACCCCTCCCACCACGGTTCCTAAGCACCGGGCGGAGAAGAGGAAAGGGAAGCTACAAAAGTGGAGAATAATCAAGCAGGTGACAAGGAAGCTAATCTAGTGGTTATTTAGAATGAAATAGGTCTAACAATCCTACAACAGTAAGTAATAAGGAGAGCAATTAATAAGTAGCAATTTGTACAAAAAGGCAGCTAGAGAACAGTAAGTAAACAAGCAAGTAAATAAGTATGTAACCTTAACTTATATGAATGCCCATACAAACTTATAAGTTAAGGGATCTTCTACAAGGCTCTCATCGTATAAAAAGTCCCATACTGATTTATACGTTGGGGTGTCGGTTGTATGCAATTATGAGTGTAGTGATATGCTATGTCATGATTCATGCAAGTGCAACTCACGCACACGACTTTATGTGCACAGACCTTTAGTTCCCCCTGTTCGGGCAGCTAGCTTCACTCCCAGGAACCTCCGTAGTGGCAAACGGAGACAGTGGGTCGGGCCCCCCACTCCTAGGCGAGTATCCACACTACCAGGCCTAGCCCTTCCGTACGCCCCTAGAAGAACACAACCTAGAGTATCCGCATACTACTGCTGGCTATACCCACCAGACTTTCTTTGGCTAAGTGTCTCACACCGCCGAGTCAACGTACCGATGTCGGTGTGAACGACTATCAGATACCGAAGACCCACCACCTTTAATCTGTACTCCAACCCTCGAGCCCTCGGCCCCCCGGACAGTCACGTCCGTACATCTACCTTCAGAGCTACCGTCTGAATGGCAACCAAACCAATTATTCTACCTTCCTAGCTACCGAGGTGTGTGTATGTGCAACCCTAGTTATACTAGTTGCTCTTTTAATTTATTATTCCTATGGTTTACGTTAGCCCAGGACTGCCCCCGGCATACCCCGTGAAGGGCTCTCAAGGGGCACTAGGAACCAAGACGGCGGCATTACGGCCCGAAGTTCCCTTTCGCAAGGCACTTATTGTTATTGGTTGATCTCCCTTAACCCGATCTCCTTTTAGTTGCTTTAGATCTATCCCTAGAGTATTAAGACTCTTCCTCTTCTTCCCGGGATGGACGATCTTCCGTCATTCCCGAACGCCACCTAACCTTAACCGGTCTCACACCCTACTTATCCTGACTTCCTATAATGAACTTAATCGTAGCTTGTGAAAGTGAGACCTACACCTTATTCTAGATATTTTTCACACACAGCATAATATGCAGAAAATAAAGCAGCAAAAGTAAAGGTAATAAAAACACAGAAGGCACAGAAAATATAGTGGTTCCCCTCAACTGGGTACATCCACTCTTCTACCACCCCTGGTAGGAATCCACTAGCAGGAATAGTTGATCAGGTGTCCTGGGCACCAATGGGTTTTTGATAAGGTGCCCCACACCATAAGGTTTTTGATCAGGTGCCCTCACACCAAAGGGTTTTTGATAAGGTGCCCTAACACCAACACTTAACTTTTGAAGGGAGTTATAACCCTGTACAAGGTGGGAAAAAGAGTAAAACAAAAAGGTGAAAAGTGTTCTTCTCTCTCTCAAGCTCTGAGAGAAGACTAGTGGATTCTTGATTGTCAAAGCTCCCCTGAAGTTTGGAGTTGGTTCAGGATGAAGAAACTTTGTTCTTGGGGTGTGGTAGGTCTTCTGGTAGCAGATAAATCTGAAGACTCAGATTGTTTGTTGCTCTTGAAGCCTGTATGAGACTGAAGGAGGAGACTCCTTCTTCTTCTTGCTGTGAACAAAAGGCTCTCTGATGAGGATTGATGAGAGCTGTTGTGTTGTTCTTGTATATATGAAAATATGTTGTTGTCCTGTGTGTCCTGTGTGTCTTTTGACTGGAAGCCGGAATGCATATATATAATGAATTGATTTAAATTCTCAAATCTTGTGAGCATTATTTTATTCCATTCTCGGAACTCATGACAACTATTCAGCCTTTAATCCTTTTCCTTTCCCATAGTGACTTTGCATTGATAGCTGGCAACGGCTCTTTGGTTGAATGCTGACATAAATGTCAGGGAATCTGACCGTTGAAGAGTATTTTAGCTTTTATCAATTCCTTGGCAAATCGTCGACCTGAGATGGACGATCGTCGAACTGGGTTCGACGATGCGTCGAGCTGGGTTCAGAGATCGTCGACCTGACTTGGCTGTTCTTCAATTCTTTGGTGATCGTCGAGCTGAGTTCAAGGCTTGAGTCGTCGAGCTCACTTTATTGTAGAATCGTTGAGCTGACTTTGTTTAGATATATTTGAACGTCGAGCTGAGTTGGCCTGCAGATCGTCGATCTGAGTTCGACGTTCGTCGAACTCAGTTCAACTATCGTTGAACGCAGTTTGATCATTGCCTGATTCTTTTGTAATCTTTAGTCAGATCCATGCTCTCTTTGATGAAGTGTATCCTTGCCCAAATCCACAACCGGGGTTGTTCCAACAATCTCCCCCTATTTGGGTTAGGGTACACTTCATACTTTTATGAATGTTTTGTAAAGTTTGGCCCTGTTCTTGATCATCTCTTCATGTTGGAAATTTTGAGTCTGTGATCCTGCAAAATAGAAAACAGATCAAGTGCAAAGGGAACAAGAAGGGATGCAGTTTTTGCTTTTGTGCATGAACAAATGAATGAAGCAAATCTTGAAGAAGAAAAGAGTGAGGGCAGAGAGGACGGCAGGGGAATGCAATTTAATGAGCACAGCACTCATTAGGATTATCTGAAAAAGATTTTGAAGAAAATCTTTAAAATCAGAAAGGCACTGTCTGATAATTCCCTTCCTATAGAATCACTTTATCACAAATAAAAACTTCAACACTGTGTGATGATCCACTGGATCAAGTCTGTGTTGAGTTTTAGTGTAGATAATTTTGTGAAAAATCTGTAAGGATGTAGAATTATCTTACTATGCCTCTTTGAGATCTAAGATTCATCAAAAAGGAAAATTTTCAGACCATAAATGTAATGAGGTTTTAATGGTTTATTAAATAAATTTTTCAAAAAATATTTTATGTATGTTTGAAAAATTTGAGAAAACTTTTGAAAAACAAAATCAATGTTGTTGAATTTTCTTAATATTTCTCTTGAAGGTTTTCTTATTGTTTCCTTAAAATGAGTGTGGTCTGCATGTGGATTGATGACGAATGGGAGTAGACTTTTAAGGAAATTCATATTTTCTTCAGGTTTAGTTGCATCCAAGTTAGAAAGTGATTTAGGATATTTTGAAATGTAGTTAGTATGGGATATCACCTGATATTTTCTAAGTTCTGATTCAGGCTTTTCCTTGTTGTTTGATGCATTTATGGCCTTTAAGCAGAAGGCTACTTCATCAGCAACATCTTCTTCATCACTTAAATAAGATGAATCATATTGTGGTTCATCTGTGTTTGATTTTGGTGAAGATTCAGATGCTGATTCTTCTTTACTTGATTCTGCAGCCATCTTGATGAGGGATTGCCATAGCTCCTTGGCTGTGGTGCAGTGCATCAGATCTTCAAAGATGTCATCTGGCATGGATTGTGCCAAGATGTTCATTGCTCTAGCATCAGCATCCTTAAGTAACTTTTGTGCATCTTTGTTTGATGCTGTGGGTGCTATAGGACCTGTCATTATAACATCAAAAATGCTTTCATCAAATAACTTCATATAACATTTTATCTTTGACTGCCATAGTGCAAATGTATTGAGGTTGCACATAGGAAGTTCTGCCATGAGTGAAAAAAATTCTAGAATGAAGTAAGATCTGTTGGATCTTTTTGGTTCAGGTGTTAGCCTGTGGTTTTAACCAACCTGCCTCTGATACCAATTGAAAGTGAGACCTACACCTTATTCTAGATATTTTTCACACACAGCATAATATGCAGAAAATAAAGCAGCAAAAGTAAAGGTAATAAAAACACAGAAGGCACAGAAAATATAGTGGTTCCCCTCAACTGGGTACATCCACTCTTCTACCACCCCTGGTAGGAATCCACTAGCAGGAATAGTTGATCAGGTGTCCTGGGCACCAATGGGTTTTTGATAAGGTGCCCCACACCATAAGGTTTTTGATCAGGTGCCCTCACACCAAAGGGTTTTTGATAAGGTGCCCTAACACCAACACTTAACTTTTGAAGGGAGTTATAACCCTGTACAAGGTGGGAAAAAGAGTAAAACAAAAAGGTGAAAAGTGTTCTTCTCTCTCTCAAGCTCTGAGAGAAGACTAGTGGATTCTTGATTGTCAAAGCTCCCCCTGAAGTTTGGAGTTGGTTCAGGATGAAGAAACTTTGTTCTTGGGGTGTGGTAGGTCTTCTGGTAGCAGATAAATCTGAAGATTCAGATTGTTTGTTGCTCTTGAAGCCTGTATGAGACTGAAGGAGGAGACTCCTTCTTCTTCTTGCTGTGAACAAAAGGCTCTCTGATGAGGATTGATGAGAGCTGTTGTGTTGTTCTTGTATATATGAAAATATGTTGTTGTCCTGTGTGTCCTGTGTGTCTTTTGACTGGAAGCCGGAATGCATATATATAATGAATTAATTTAAATTCTCAAATCTTGTGAGCATTATTTTATTCCATTCTCGGAACTCATGACAACTATTTAGCCTTTAATCCTTTTCCTTTCCCATAGTGACTTTGCATTGATAGCTGGCAACGGCTCTTTGGTTGAATGCTGACATAAATGTCAGGGAATCTGACCGTTGAAGAGTATTTTAGCTTTTATCAATTCCTTGGCAAATCGTCGACCTGAGATGGACGATCGTCGAACTGGGTTCGACGATGCGTCGAGCTGGGTTCAGAGATCGTCGACCTGACTTGGCTGTTCTTCAATTCTTTGGTGATCGTCGAGCTGAGTTCAAGGCTTGAGTCGTCGAGCTCACTTTATTGTAGAATCGTTGAGCTGACTTTGTTTAGATATATTTGAACGTCGAGCTGAGTTGGCCTGCAGATCGTCGATCTGAGTTCGACGTTCGTCGAACTCAGTTCAACTATCGTTGAACGCAGTTTGATCATTGCCTGATTCTTTTGTAATCTTTAGTCAGATCCATGCTCTCTTTGATGAAGTGTATCCTTGCCCAAATCCACAACCGGGGTTGTTCCAACAGCTTGCACTAACCAACCAGCAACTACCAAAATTCCATTTCCCAAGTTCATTATTACTCTAGTTCAGTTTCCGTGGTTTTACTATATGCAGACCATCCTAAGCAATATGAGGTACACAAGGGGAGGTACACCAAATTATCTTCCAAATCTCCTATAATATTTACTGGAGGTCTACCATATCATAATTTGTCTAAATCCAGAAACTTATAATTTTTCTAATTAATCTGATATTTATTTAATTTTCCCAAATGACGGGCCATGGGTCATTTAAAACATGAACTACATGATTCTCCTAAGTAATGGATCCCAAAAATCATGATCATTAAATAACAGCAAGATAACCTCAAATACAAATTTTTCAGAATTTTACAGAAAGTATTTAGCCTCTAAATAATTTATCCAGTATAATCACGTTAATCCTACGTAAAGAAGGAAGTACTGAAATTATTCATCGGAAAATTATAAAAAATTACTAATCAGTAGTATGATATAGAAAAGATCTTTGTGCAAAGAATCATAATTTTACCAGCTTGCTAAACACCACTAAAATGTTAATCAAATAATCAAGGTAAAACATACTTAATGAAGCAAGCCTTAGAATTAAACTTCCAAAAATCCCAGAAAAATTCACAGAGATTTAAAATCCTAATAAACGTTCTCTACTTAAATTTCATCAATTTCCAGGAAGTATGTATACCATAATAAATTTTCTAAGCAAACCATACAAGCTACTAAATCGTTAATAAAGTATCCAAAATAATGATCTTAAAATTCATAGTAAAATATCCAGAGCTTGTACCATCCCTATAATTCACTCTACCCAAATCTCATCACTTTTCAATGTGATTTAATGTCATTTCCTATCTCTACAAGTTTTGCACCCTAAACTAGGGTTAGGTTTTTAGGTATCCCAACAGTCTCCAAATCTACTAAGATTTCATCCAGAGAACTATAATGGCCCTATGGTCCTCTTCCCCAAATTTCGAGTCACTCCAAGGTCATTTGGCCCCATGACCTTCACAAGCCACCAAGATCCATCCTTAGGGTTTGGCCTTGGTTCTTAGGGCAAACTTACCCCGATCCACCTCAAAATCTTGAAGGGGGTGCTAGAGAATATTACTAGCCAGTGGTAAAAATCTCAGCCTCTGTTGAGGTGATTTGACCACTCAATATCAAAAGTGCACCTTTAACCTAAGACCCCTTATTAGGGCAAAACTTAGGTTTGATCATTTCTAATCCAAACCATCTCCAAATGAGATGAAAAATTATACAGAACCTTATGGTGAACCCAGGGACCACTCACCAAAATTTGGGAGGGTTTGGAAATTATTTAGTCATCTAATTAAATTAAGCTAGGATTATTGAATTTTCCTAAAAACTATAGAAACATATTTCCCAAAAATCCTAATTTTTGGATGGTACCTAGATATAGGTAAGGTTAGGCCACACCCCAAATTTCAAGTCATTGTGATGACTGGACTGGAGTGGGGAATTTTTCTAAGGTCAGGACAACCCTATGGGTAGACCTCACCAAAATGAGTGCTGAGGTCTATCCAGTGGTCCAAAATGCTTGAAACAAATTTTAAAATTTCCTAGACTCCAAGAGGTACAATATTGGTGTTGACCATTTTTCCTGCAGGAGCCTCTAGGTATTTTTCCCAAATTATTTAAAATGATAGATATTTTCATTCAAAAATTGTTTTAAAAAAAAGAATCTAATTAATGGCACTGTTCATCTTCTTCTACAGCCCGAAACCAGAGGCCTGAAAACTTATTTTCTTGTAGCTTTTCCAAAGCTATTTCCCAGCCATCCAGCCATCTCCCTGGTCGGCCACCACCACCACCACCTCTGTTGAGGTGAGGGCTATCGTCGGGCGGCGGCACGGCCGCCGGAGAGGCGGTTTCCGGCGAACCCGCCACCATGAAAATTTTGGACATCCATGGAAACGCTCACCCGATCTGGCTCTTTTGAGCCCGATATCTCTCCTAATAATTTCTAAGATCTATCCGCAGAAGAAGAGGGAGGGGAGGACCTTATTCGCGGGCTGGAGGGGTGCAGAGCGTCGGGAAGCCATTGGCGCGGTGGCGGCGTCGCCGGAAATTCTTCAACAGCAAGGGGGAAATCTGAAATAGTTTGATGGAGAGTGTAACCTTTTCCTCTTGCTCTTAGGAGTCTTTTATAGATCAGCAAGTGGGGAGGGGAAAGGATGAAACGTTCATGGCCATTAATATTTCCCTTAATGATGTTTCGGTTATGGCAAAGGCAGTTGAAACGCTGGAGATGAAGAGGTGTTTGCCAGGTGGTGATTTCCTATTGGACCAACATTTCCTCAATTTATTAAATAATCGGAGTAGGAAACGGCCCATAAATACTCCTGGTGTAACTCACCATAATCAAGATTGATTACAACGTCGGTTACCGAAATTTCCAGTCTGGCTAACGTTTCGGCCTTGGTCACGGGCGTGAAACATAGGTCACGGGCGTGACAGGCCCGGGTGACCAATTTTGGGATCGACGATCGTCGAACTGAGATCGACGATCGTCGAAGGGTGGTCACGCCCTTGGTCACGGGCGTGACATGGTCATGAGGCAAAATCCGTGCTCGGCGATCGTCGCGCTGTGATCGACGATCGCCGAAGGTGTCACGCCCTTGGTCACGGGCGTGCCACCTGGGTCACGGGCGTGACATGGCCATGACGCAAATTCTACGTTTCGACAATCGTCCCGCTGGGATCGACGATCGTCAAAGGTGTCACGCCCTAGGTCACGGGCGTGGCACATAGGTCACGGGCGTGACACATAGGTCACGGGCGTGACAGGCCCGGGTAGAAAAATTCTGCGCCCAACGATCGTCTCACTGAGATCGACGATCGTTGAAGGAGTCACGCCCTAGGTCACGGGCGTGACGGATCGGTCACGGGCGTGACCAACCCGTGACCCGAAATCTCGGTCGATTTATTTCTATTTTGGGCTTCCTGGGGTTCTATCACGACCAACCGACTCCTAGGAGTCTAGCCGGAAATGGGATGTTACAAATGGGGAGATTGTTGGGTATATTGGGAAATGTGTACCTGATTTGGAGAAGCCTCACTTAACTCAGTGATATACATCAAGGTGTATTTGATGTTATTTTGAGTTTGTATGTGAAAGTTAAGTATTTGCTAAAATGAAGGAAAAAAGTTTCTAAGTCCATGTGTCGACACTTAAGAAAGCCTGTGTCGACACTTGGAAAAACTGTGTCGACACTTGAAGCAACTGTGTCTACACACAGAATTTATTAGTCGACATCAACTGTGTCGACACCGAGAGGCAGTGTCGACACACAGAAGTATTAGTCGACATCAACTGTGTCGACACTGGGAGGCAGTGTCGACACACAGAAGTATTAGTCGACATCAACTGTGTCGACACCTGGAGGCAGTGTCGACACACAAATTCTGAGACTATATCAACTGTGTCGACACACAGGACTTGTGTCGACACTCAGCAGAGTTTCAACAATGTTGATTGCTGTGAAGTGAAGAAGTGACTATGTCGACACAAAGAAGCAATGTCGACACATTCTATAGATACAGTGTCAAGAAGCTGTGTCGACACCAAAGGAATTATGTCGACATCACCAAAGCTTGTGTCGACACTTAATCTACTTGTTTCGACACATAATGACAATCTGTCTCGACGCTTTGCTAACAAAGACAAAGGTTCAAGAACTGACTGGAGACTTTACAGCTATGTATTCCAACAAGTTTGTTGAAGCTGTCAGACTTGTCAGAAGTTGGTTAGAAACCGGATCAGCCGGTTACCATGGATGAAGTCTATATATAGATAGATTCTGTCAAATCAACAAAAAACAACAATAACAACACCAGGAACAACTATTGAAGTATTGATCATTGATCAAGAAAGTGCACGTCACACTGAAGAAGATTTTCGTGAGAAGATCTAAGGAGAATTCAAGCAAGAATTCTGAAGAAACTTCAGAAGTTTTGGAGAGAGAGAGAGATCTCCAACTATTGAAGTAAAGAAGGAGACATTTACAAGTCACTTAAAGAAGCAGATCTTGAACTAATCTGCTAAGGAGGATTCAGATCTATTCTCAAATCTAAGAAGGAAGCTGCCAGTCAGTCAACTTCAAAGGAGATCAACCCTACTGAGTTCATATTTAAGAAGCTTTGAAGAAAGCTAAGAACAGGTTGATTTCAGCCATCAGTTTTATCAAGAAGCTGATCAAGAAACCTCTTATCCCTTCTCTCTCAACTAGGGTAAGAGTCCATCTAAACACTTATCAAATTTTGTAGGATCTTTTTATAGATCTGAGTTGTAAGCCTATATTATAAAGGCTGAGTGTATGAGATATAGATCTCTGAGTGGTAGGGCTTTTGAGCCTGAGTGTAGGAGAAATTTTTCTCTGAGTTATAGGCCTTGTGGTAAGGCTGAGGTAGGGTTGTTTACCTGAGTTGTAGGAGTGTGGTTACACTCTGAGTTGTAGGAACCTTTCAGGGTTCTGAGCTGTAAGATCTGTGGATCTGAGAAGAAGGAAGAAGTTAGGCCGAATCTAGCACACTGCTAGATAGGTGAAGGGGGAAAGTGGATGTACCCAGACCTTGGGGAACTACTATAAACCTATATGCAATCTCACTATTACTCCCATACTGCTGAATGTAAGTTCGGAGCATTCAGCGCAACATGTCCCATGGCGGTATCGTTGCGCTGCTCCAAATCATCAAAGCGATTGTCAATTCGAGCACCAAGGCGGATCTCAATCTTCTCTATTTGCAGGCTAAGTGAATTGAAATGATCATCCCATTGGGTGAAAGGACCTGGAGCTGGGGGGTCATGTTGCAGCACTGGTAGAACTGGTGGAGGACGACGAACACCACAGAGATCTATATCATCATCTTCTTCTGTAGGGGTGCCCACAAACGCATTATTGAGACATCGCAGTAAACCAAGAGCTTGGATGTGGCAAACGCAATGGGAAGGGGTGTTTGCACACAATGCAGTTACAGAAGAGCGTCCCAAACTCCCAATCACATTGCAAAGTGAGTGATAAAGTTACCTGTTAGATTACCAATATGATTCAACTCGTAGGAGTCCGGTAGGGTGATTAGTAAATATAGGTGACTCTATAGGCTCAAGTGTGACAAGTGGTTTAAGTTAAATCGGGGTTTCTAGTCACGATCCACTAGATGGGAGGATCGACGGCCCCGATCGTTCAGGGTCTGCTTGAGGCCCTGGATTTGGGGTATATAAGGATTTCTAACCCATCTATTAGGGTCTGGTTCACTCTCCTACCCAAAATCAAGAAGCCGCAAGCTAGGTTTCTCCAGTGAGGCGCGATTTCCATGATTCTGCCTCGGCGCTTCTGTCATCGTCCCTGCCGCTGCTCGTCGGAGTCTTCACCGACGATCCCCTCTATTTGACATTTTCTTTTGAAGGCCTCCACTATGCTCAGCATCATCCCGACACCGTCTGCCGCCCACTGCGCCAACGGATTCCGACGCCATCCATCGTTGAGCTGCCGCTAACCGGTGGTTTTGAGCTTTCTAGATCCCAAGCTCAGCACCACCGGCCTTTCATGCAAGGCTTTCCAAATCCCGAATATCGGGCTTTCCAGCACTTCCGGATTGAAGATGTTCGTCCAAAAGGAAAGCCCTAATGTCTAGAGGTATAAACCCCTATACCCGATCTCTGGTTCTTCGCTGCACACTTGGGTTTGTGCCCTAGATCTAGTTCATGTTTTCCACATTTGGTATCAGAGGCATATAGGGGTTTCACATCTGATTTTTCACCTAAAATCTGTGAAGATTTCTTCCAAAATCTGTGATGTGCTTTCCAAAATCTGAGATTATTTCTTCCCAAAAATTATGTTGTTTTATCTCTTTGAAAACTATGTGGCGATTTCTTCCAAAACAGCGTAATTTTCTTTTGGTTGCTCAACGTTGTGGTTAGAGATTGTGGTGGTTGTTCATTGCCAATTTCTGTGATGGATGTAATATTTTTTCATGGTTATGTAATATCAATTCTACGTTTGGAATGAATTTTGTGGCAACAAACAATCTCGCACTCTTGATCTGAATCCAATCACCATACTCGTCGGTGTC
This sequence comes from Platanthera zijinensis, assembly GCA_039513925.1. Lineage (NCBI taxonomy): Eukaryota > Viridiplantae > Streptophyta > Magnoliopsida > Asparagales > Orchidaceae > Platanthera > Platanthera zijinensis. Next base: position 18,408,009 of record CM077084.1, read on the forward strand.
ATGTGCTTTTGGAAGTACTCTTGTGTTGAAGATTTGGTTTTCCCATGGCGATGAAGGTGCAAGGATAAAGAAAGGAGGGCGACACTTCCACATCAAGCTTTTGGCAATGCGGAGTTATAGTTCATGGAGGCATTATTTGGTGATTGGATTCGGGTTCTTTGATTTTGAGCTCAGAATTTCTCCAGTGCACTAATTAGAATAATGTTTATCGAGTTTCTCAGGAGTAGCAAAAGCATCCTGATAAGCCCGATAAAATGATTTATAGGGAACACATCATGGGGTGTGTTTAAATCACTCGATCTAATTTTTGCACATTGCGATTATATGTTCTTGTGTTACTTATTACCCGGCCCCACAGGGAAGTAATAAATAACATTGTAGAATATTAATTGGGTTTTAGTAGGAGGCATATAGCAAGATTAACGGGTCTCTATGCCCACAGGTATGAAATTCCATTAACCATGATATATTCCTTCCTAGTTTTATATAAATAAAGTGAGATAAAGTCCAATGCGATAGCAGTCTTTGCACAAAGGGAGACTGGATTTTTTATCATTAACAATTAACTTGATTTAATTGTTAAATAAAGTTTCTCATAACGCTCATTGCTCATTAAATAAAGTTTTTTTCGTTGCTTTTAATTGTAAGCATGCGTCTTTATGTTTTTTATTGCAGTTTTTAACACTGTAATCGACCCAACTCAATTCATTCCCACTCTTTCCAGGGATAATTATAAAATATGGAAAGATAAGGTGCTTCTAGCCTTGGGGTGCATGGATTTAGATCTGGATCTTCATACTGAGGAGCCAACTCTCCCCACACCGGAGAGCGCACCAGTTGACCGTACCTTGTACGAGCGATGGGAAAGATCCAATCATCTCAGTATAATGGTAATCAAGACCCACGTCAGTCATAGCAAAAGGGGATCTATCCCCGAATGCAAAACTGCTAAAGAACTGATGGGTCCATTGACGAACAGTTCGTCAGCTCGGATAAAGTTCAAGCTAGCACCCTAATGGCAAAGCTCTGTTCCATGAAGATTAAAGGAACAGAAAGCGTACGGGGACACATTATGGATATGAGAGACAGCTGCTCAGCTGAAGGCTTTAGATGTCGACTTTTCAGAGTCCTTTTTGGTCCACTTTATTCTGACTTCATTGTCCGCTGACTACACCGCATTTAAGGTGTCCTATATGAGACATAAAGAAAAATAGTGGGTGAATGAGCTTTTGAACATGTGTGTTCAAGATCAAGGAAGGCTGAAGCAGGAGAAATTGGAATCAGTGAATCTTTTGTCACACAAGAAAGGGCTGTCCTCAAAACCTAAGGGTGACCCAAAGGATAAAGGCAAAGGGATAGCAGGTTCCATAAAGAAACCGGACAATACAAAGCTATCAACTTGTTTTTTCTGTAAGAAAAAGGGTCACATGAAGAAGGACTGCCATAAGTACAAAGCATGGCTCACTAAAACTGGAGGTATGACATCTTTAGTGTGTTATGAATCAAATTTTGTGAATTCTCATAATTTTCATAACACATGGTGGATTGATTCGGGTTCTACAATCCATGTCTCTACTATCATGCAGGGGTTTCGAAGCCTAAGGAAACCCAGTGAAGGAGAACTCTGATCTATTTGGGGAACAAGATGTCGTCTTCTGTTGAAGGTGTTAGGACATACAGGCTCGTCCTAAAGACCGGATACATTTTGGATCTAGAGAAGACATTTTACATTTTGAGTTTTTCTAAAAACTTATTATCTGTATCCAGACTAGTTCCTATGAGCTTTTATTTTCAGTTTAAAGACATTTCCTTTCTGATTATTAAAGATTCAGTAACTGTTAGCTCTGGTATATTGACAGATGAATTATATCGTTTAGATCTAGACTTCAACTATTTACAATCATTCACAACAATGCATGATAACAGTAGTCATATCAATGTGAAAAACAACAATTCATCAAGCTTATGGCACAGGAGATTAGGATACGTCTCCATAGAGCGCCTTAAAAGATTAGTGAAGTAAGGTGTCATTCAGACACTTGACTTCATTGATTTTGGAACATGCAGAGCATGTATAAAGGTAAAGAATAATAGCAAGTCCAGTAAAGGAGCTAGAAGAAGCGATTCAAAACTAATGATTATTCACACTGATATCTGTGGACCATTTACCACCCCTTGTTTGAATGGTCAAGAGTATTTCATTACTTTTATTGACGATTTCACAAGATACATGTATCTATACCTTCTGAATGACAAATCTGAAGCACTCTATGCTTTCAAGGTCTATAAGGCAGAGGTAGAGAAATAGTCTGGCATGAGTATCAAAATTATGAGATCTGATAGGGGGGGTGAATATTATGGTAGGTTTATAGAAGGAAGTCAAAGACTTGGTCCATTTGCTAGATTCCTTCAGGAACACGGAATCATAGCTCATTATACGACGCCTGGCACGCCACAACAAAATGGTGTAGCCGAAAGAAGGAATCGTACTTTGATGGATATGGTAAGGAGCATGACAAGTGTCTCATCTCTCCCTCCTAGCATGTGGAGTGAAGCCTTAAAAATGGCCGTGTACGTCTTAAACAGGGTTCCATCCAAGTCGGTTCCTAAAACACCTTTTGAGTTATGGAATGGATGGAAACCCAGTTTGAATCATGTGCACATATGGTGCTGTCACGTAGAGGTTAGGGTGTACAATCCACATGAAAAGAAATTAGACCCAAGGACAGTTAGTGGGTTTTTCATTGGCTATGCAGAAAAATCCAAGGGTTATAGATTTTATTGTCCCTCTCACACGCTTAAAGTAGTAGAAGCCAGGAATGCCAAATTTCTTGAGGAATTTAACAATGATGAGAGTCGTACTCAAAATTTTATGATAGAAGAGGTACAGGAGACTGCACCTTCAGGTAGTGGTGTTGAACCTGGTGGGCTCATACCTGTTATGGCTCAACACCTACCAATTCGGATCCCAACTTATGAAGAAGTTATCAATGATCCTTCTATCCAGAGCTCTCATGAAGATGTGGCTCGTGAATCAGTCATTCAGGAATCACCACCAGTGGAGACTGCATCACAACCACTAGATCAATCAGATCTTCAGAGATCTTCAAGATTCAAAAGGTCAGCAATTCTAGCTGATTATGTTGTATATTTGCAAGAGAACGACTACATGTCTGGACTCAATCAAGACCCCATCACCTTTTCATAGGTCGTAAGTCGTATAGATTCTGAAAAATGGTATGAAGCTATGAAGGATGAATTAAACTCAATGGCAAACAATCAAGTATGGGATCTAGTAGAATTACTAAAAGGTTTTTGTGTTGTAGGTTCCAAATGGGTCTACAAGACAAAAGTTGATACCTCTGGTAACATCGAACGATATAAGGCAAGGCTTGTTGCCAAGGGTTTCCTTAAAAAGGAGGGCATAGATTACTATGACACCTTCTCTCCAGTATCTAAGAGGACTCACTAAGGATAATTATTGCCCTTGTAGCTCATTTTGACCTGGAGCTACATCAGATGGATGTCAAAATGGCATTCTTAAATGGGGAACTTGACGAGGAAGTATACATGAGTCAGCCTAAAGGTTTCATTTCAGAGAACGACTTTAACCTTGTATGCAAACTAAAGAAATCAATATATAGGCTTAAATAAGCCTCACGACAATGGTATATAAGGTTCCACAACGTTATTACCTCATTTGGATTCGAGGAAAATATTGTGGACCAATGCATATACATTAAGGTCAGTGGGAGCAAATTCATATTTTTAGTCCTATATGTTGATGATATTTTGCTAGCAAGTAATAATTTGGGAATGATATGGGAGACTAAACAATTTCTCTCTCAGAATTTTGATATGAAAGATTTAGGGGAGGCTTCCTATATTATAGGAATTAAGATACATAGAGATAGATCTTAAAAGATCTTGGGGTTATCTCAGAAAGCCTATATCAACAAAATTCTAGAAAGGTTTAATATGAGAAATTGTTCTAGCTCAAAAGCTCCTATTATGAAGGGCGACAAATTCAGTTTGTCACAATGTCCCAAAAATTCTCTGGAAGTAGAATCCATGAAAAACATTCCATATGCATCTGCGGTCAGCAGTTTGGTCTATTTAGAGGTTTGCACTAGACCAGACATTGCTTTTGTCGTGGGGATGTTGGGAAGATATCAAAGTAATTCAGGGATAGAGCACTAAATAGCTGCCAAGAAAGTTATGTGATATCTCCAGGGGACCAAAGATTACATGCTTACATATAGAGAGTCTGACCATCTGGACTTGATCGGATACACAGATGCAGACTTTACAGGCTGCTAAGATTTGAGGAAATCCACTTCTGGCTACGTTTTTATGTTGGCTAGTGGTGCAGTGGATTGGAAGAGTACCAAGCAAACACTTATTGCATCCTCGACTATGGAGACAGAATTTATTGCATGCTATGAAGCAACCAAGCAAGCATTATGGCTGAAGAATTTCACTTCAAGGCTTAGGTTGATGGGTATAGTTCCTAAGCCAATGAAGCTTCTTTGTGACAATGCTGCAGCGGTGTTCTTTGCTAAGAACAATAAAAGTTGGAGTCGCAGCAAGCACATTGATATAAAATTTTTGGTGGTTAGAGAGAATGTAAGGGAGAACAAAATCATCATTGAGCACATAGGCATACTGCTCATGATAGCAAATCCCATGACTAAGGGGCTCCCACCTAAGTTGTTTAAAAGTCATGTTGAAATAATGGGACTTGTGGACTCATTTGATGGTTAAGTGGTCATGACTTTTCATTGTAGCTCTCCTTTTGATTAATGCAGTGTCTTCAGTTTTCGTTTATCTCTTGTGCACACTAAAGTAATGATAGAGATATTATATTGCATTAATGTGTGTGAGCATCCACTCATAAGGATTGACACCACATAAAGCACTTCGTAGGGTTTTATGATTACACTGTAATTGTGGAAGGGAAATATCCACCATTTAGATACTACCGCCACAGTTCATGTAGTTGTAACGTTCTATACAAGTATAAAGATGTCACATAAGGTTTGGGCCAAGAGTCACTGTTATTTTATGTTACTTGTATGACCATACATTTTTTCCTTATTATTCACTATCACCCTATGAGTCTAGTTATTTTATTATTATAGAACCTATAAATTATTTTCTAAATGATAAGAGGAACTCTCGCCTGTTGAATCAAGTGGGAGAATGTTAGATTACCTATATGATTCAACTCGTAGGAGTCCGGTAGGGTGATTAGTATATAGAGGTGACTCTATAAGCTCAAGTGTGACAAGTGGTTTAAGTTAGATCGGGATTTCTAGTCACAATCCTCTAGATCAAAGGATGGACGGCCCCGATCGTTTAGGGTTTGCTTGAGGCCCTGGATTTGGGGTATATAAGGATTTCTAACCCATCTATTAGGGTCTGGTTCACTCTCCTCCCCAAAATCAAGAAGCCGGAAGCTAGGTTTCTCCCATAAGGAGCGATTTCCGAGATTTCGCCCCAGCGCTTCTATCATCGTCCCTGCTGCTTCTCGTCGGAGTCTTCACCGGCGATCCCCTCAATCTTGCGTTTTCTTTTGAAGGCTGCCGCTGTGCTCAGCATCATCCCAACGCCGTCGACCGCCCGCTGCACCAACGTATCCTGCCATCATCCGACGTCGAGCAGCCACTAATCGGCGGTTTTGAGCTTTCCAGATCCCAAGCTCGGCACCGCCGGCCTTTCCAGCAAGGCTTTCCAGATCCCTAACGCCGGGCTTTCCAGCACCTCCGGATTGATGTTGTTCGATCAAAAGGAAAGCACTAATGGCTGGAAGTATAAACCCATATACCCGATCTCTGGTTCTTTGTTGTGCACTAGGGTTTGTTCCCTAGATCTAGTTCATGTTTTCCACAGTTACCACCATGGATGACTCCTAGCCTCGCACTTTCGGCTTGAAGACGAAAGATGAGGGCATGCTCCCAACCCAGATTAATCGGAATCCGATGGACCATACTGTGATGATATAGTAGGTCAGGCTGAGTGACGATGCCATACATGTCCTCGTGACTGGTAAGTGAACAAGTCAAAATATGGTGGATAATACGAAGAGCCGGAGAAGTAATATGATAGCCCTTAAACTTTTTTGGATTGTAGGGATCGACTTCAGAACTGATCTCTGACCAAAATTGTGCGGATTTGAAATTTAGCAGAGAGTTTTCCTGGAGATAATTATCTGCAGGTGAATTAGTAAAGTTTTCATCAAAGAATCTCATAAGCACATTGAACTAGCGAAGCGATAACTCATGTTGGACACTGCCCATACGAAAGGTCATGAACGTGTCAACATGATTACCCTAAAGCTTGAAAGAAGTGAAGAACTCCACTATAAGTTCAAGAAATACGGGTTCGGTAATGGAGCAGTAGGCGTCCCACTAGGGGGTGGATAAGAATCCTCGAATGAAATTAGTGATACCAAAAGCTCTAAGCACCCCCTCCCAATCAAGTAAATGGGAGATGCCAAATGGTCTCCCATTTAAGAAATTGTTAAGCCTTTGGTAGGTATGATTTATGAAGGAGAACATAGCTTCAGCCTCGACCGTATTAGTGGATGTCATGGATGAAGATGCGGCATAATGAGAAAAATGCTTGGTGAAAACAAGAGAGCTCGTACGAAGAAGAAAGAGAGAAATTTCAGGCTCTGGGCGGAAGAAGAGCAGATTTAGAAATGGTGAGGAGAAAAGAGAAGAAAATCCCAATTTAAAGAAGTTTTTCACTAGACACGCCCTCCAGCCATGCCCGTGACTGGGGGCATGTAACATTAATTCGGCTGATTCAGCGGGGATCTCGGGATATTACATATCGTGGTCAAACTATCTATTAGGGGTACACGCCTACGGGCCATGCCCGTGACTCAGGGGCTTGTAAATTTAAAAACCGAGTCTGTTATGAAAAGTCACGGGCGTGACATCCAACTGTCATGGGCACGATTGTGTGGAACACAAGCATGAATTCCCAAATGGATCAAAATAAAAACACGGACTCTTGTCGTGTGAATCCGCCAATATCACGCATGTGACCAATGAAGGTCACATCCGTGACAAGGACAAATGACGGAGGAATAATCTCATCCCGAGATTAAAATACTGATTTTAAATTCCAAGACATACACGCGCTCTGGTCACGCCCTCCCGTCACCCCCATGACCGGGGAGTGTAAAGAAGAATTTCACTCTCTTTTTTTTCAGAAAGATTGGCGAACATTTTTTTACATCAAAAATTAAGATTATAACGAAAATAAAAGTTGCCGACTTGAAACATCGAACTTTTTTACTTTTTTTATTTTGAAACCCTAAACTAAACTAACGAAAATAAGTTTGGGGTGCCCCCCAAGAGCGCTTTGATTATGTTCAATGAGCACAACCATAGTGTTGTGGTGGTCTACCTCATTTTTAACTTATCATCAAAAAATGATAAGGGCTTGGGAAATTTTGAGGTGGCTATGGTGGATGAATTAATACTAATATTTTGATACCCCATTTGGAGGAGAAGTATACCCTCGCCTACATCAAAAATAGCGTGTGTGGCGGCCAAAAATGGATGTCCAAGGATAAGGGATATCCTGCCATCCTCATCCATGTCGAGAATAACGAAGTATACCGATAAAATAGATTTGCCAGTTTTGACCGAAACATAGTGAATTACCCCCTTAGGGATCGCTACAGAACGATCGATAAATTTTAGTGTGATATTAGTGGGGATGGACTCTCCTAAATTAAGCTTTTGGGCAAGACCATAGGGTAGTATATTAACACTTGCGCCAAGATCAGCGAAAGCGTTTGGAAAGTGAGATTCCCCTATAGTACATAGAAAATTAAAATTAACATTAGAATACATATTCCGCTCCACCAAACGAGCGGGGTAGGGCAGACAGGGCAAAATTTTTTGAAGAGGAAGGGCTGGTGCAGAATTTAAAATCTCTACTTCATTGTGAGTCTCTAAATCTTTGTCAAGGGTCACTGCCAAGATATTCGTAGGTGTGGGCGGTGGCCTATTGGCAAGATCAGTGACATTTTTTATTAATTGTCCTACTTAATTTTCTAGATTGCGTAAAGACGCTTGATGATTTCTGATATCCACATCATTTTTAGTAAAATATTTATTCATCGCGTCTTCGAGAGAGGATGGTTTAGTAGTTTGTGGAGGAAAAGAATTTACAGGTGCAGGAAGAGTGTTAGGAGCATTACCCATATTTCCTTGATTTCCCCAAGACAAGTTGGGGCGATTTCTCCAACCTTGATGATATATATTACCATATTTGTTGTTATTCGGGTTAAAGGGTGGCCAACTGGGATTACTCATGCAATCCACTTGCTCTGCCGCATTGTAAGTCGGCTCTAAAGTAGGTGTGAAAGGTGTAGCAGACATCCCCTCCATTTTCTTGCTATGACGCTCAATTGGCAGGCATATGATAGAAATAATATCAATTCCATACATCCTGACCAGTTTATTTGGATGAGACTGGGGTGTACTCCATTGACATGCATTCATGGAAATTCCTTCTATAAGCTCTTGGGCTCGTTTGTTATTCAAAGTTCCACCAGCGGCGGTATCAATATGTTGCCTTTTTTGAACATTAAGGCCATTACAAAAAGTTTGTACCTGCAGCCAATCCGGAATTAGATGATGAGGACAACGGCGAAGAAATTCCTTAAATCGCTCTCAAGTATCATATAACATTTTTGAATAAGCTTGAGGGAAATATGAAATATTATTACGTAACTTGGCTGTTTTGGATGGTGGAAAATATTTTGTAAGAAATTATTCCTCCATCTCAACCCAAGTGGTGATAGATCCTCTTGGAAGAGAACTGGACCATTGTTTCGCCTTAGTGCGCAAAATAAAAGGAAAAAGTCCAAGTCATATCGCATCATCCATAACTCTGTTAATTTTAAAAGTATCATATATTTCTAAATAGTTAACAATATGTGCATTGGGATCCTCATCTTGAAGTCCATCAAATTGTACGTATTGTTGTACCATTTGAATAATACTTTGCCTCAACTAAAAATTATAGTTCGCAATAGCAGGTCGAACAATACTTGATTGAACATCATCCAAATTTGATCGAGCGTAATGGACATAGTCCTTTATTCAGTCATATTCAACTCTCCCATACTAAAAAAAAAGTAGTAGAAGAAGAAAGAAAAGTAGGACAAGAAGAAGAAGGCGATGAAGGTAAAGAAAAAGAAGTGTCCCCTACGGATTCCTCAACCAAATCTCGAGTACTGAGATTACAAATTCATAAGTATTGTCATAAGGTTTGCTCAATTTCCGGATCCAAATCAAATAGATTTGACGGATTCTTTCGGGTCATACACCAAAGAAAACAAAATTTAAGACAAAACAAAAAAAAATTGTTTTTTTATAAAGATGACAAAAGTAATAGAACCTCATTTTCAAAATATCAACAAAAGGTTCCCTAGCAACGGTACCAAAAACTTGATGTGTAAGGGTGTGTCTATAGTTGTGATTAATTACGCTTTGGAAATGTAAGTGCACATATTGTTACAGAGTATAGAATCAAATGTCTTATTTTTCTGGGTATGTCGAGTACTTGTACTCACAAGATAGAGCTATTATTTTATCTTAACAAAAGAGTGGTTGAGTTACAAAAGGAGAAAAAGTGTGATTAAACTATTGAAAGAAATTCAATGATGTAAAGGGTAGCACTTGATCTAGAATCCCTTTGGAGAAAATAAACTTTGATAAAAGGTTAAAGTGCAAGTTCTAAATAATTTGTATTTGACCATGAAAGCTCCAACTTATGTTAACGCCTCTCTCGAGAATACGCTAACGTTTAACCTTAGGCGGAACGATTAAGACCCCTTTTTCAGTCGAACCCTCTAAGCTTTCTTTAGGCAGTGAACGCCACTAGTGGGTTTGACCCCAATCCAAAAGATTTGGGTTGTCCTCTTTTGAGCATTGCATGACAACTCCTTTTATCTTTGAGTTATCTCCTCGTATCCACAACCTCTCGTAAAATCTAGGATTGAAAACTATGTTAGTGATACATCTAAATTATCTTCTTGTATCTACAACCTCTCGATAAAATCTAGGTAACGGATCTTTGATCGGACTTGCAACACTAGAATTCGAACAAATAATAATCAAAGACAACTCAAAGCAAATTTGAATAGAAAGTTTGCTAGATTATTAAAAGGAAAACCAAAGTTCATTTCATTCCAAAGTTCATCATGATCAAGTAGCTAATGTAAATTTAGCTACTCATCATGATGGGAAAATTACATAGAGTGGTGGAGAGAGACATTATTACTACATAAAAGAAAGATTGAATTACCAAAATATAAAGTTAAACTACAACTAGTAAAGAAAATTAACTAAGTTAAGCTATGAACTTGAAATGAAAAATAAGGAAAAATAATACCAAATTACAGAATTTCTCCACCAAAATCTCCCTCCACAGCTGAAGGAGAAGACTGGTATTTATAAGAAAATTTGCATGAGAGTCATGCCCCCTGGTAACGTTCGTGATTAGTGCGTGAATGGTACAAAACTTGGTGACTTGAAAGCCCGGGAAATGTTGGGAAACCAAACCGCCAAAAGTCATTTCATTATGGATCATGCCCCCTCTTCATGCCCGTGACTAGGTCATAAAGAGAACGGATCTAAAAATGGCGGGAAAATGGCTTGATCTAGAGTGATGGCGGCAATTGCTGAAGAGACCATGCCTCGGGGTCATGACCATGACTAGAGTGTGACTGGTGAAACGTTTGATGGCGGAAACTGACTTTCATAACTCTGAAGCACACTTGGGATCTGGATGGCAAGCCCTTCATGTCACGCCTGTGATAGTGACGTGTAACTTTAAACTGAAGCGATAACTCATTCTGAACACCGAACATGCCACCCTGGTCATGCCCTTCCTTGCTTTTTGGCAGTGGAAGGCGGAACATAGTCCATGACTGAGGTCATGTCCTCTGGTCATGCCCCTAACCAAGGCATGTAATACTTAATTTTCCAGAAAAGCCTCAAAAATTTTCCTATTTACACCAGTGAGATCCAAATTTATATTAGCGGCCCAGAAATGCCTTAATTTCAAAAAGAAGCCAATTACGGACTCAAATTGGAAAAATATAAATAAAATTCGATAAATTATTAAATAAAAACTATAGTAAAAATATGATAAAAAAGTTATCAATCGTCAAAGGTTATGGTATGATCTCTAATCTCATAGCCTCAATCATAATGGTTGCTTATGTGGAGGGGTTGTAATACAACCTCATAAGCAAAAGCCAACTATGTGACTTAGGCTATATGATTGAGTTCCACAAGGATAAGTGTCTGATTAAAAAGTCAGTTGACTTAGAGACTATTCTCTCATGCACTAGGAATGGTAATGTTGATTGTTTAGATTTTATTTATATTAATTTTTCCACTCTAGTATGTCTGGTAGCTAATGATAAAGATTATATTTGTGTTCAGTGACACAAGAGAATTGCTCACATTAACTTCAATATATTAAGCAAACTATTTTTTGAAAACTTATTTAGGGATAGTCCTAATCTAAAATGTGTTAAAGAGGGTCCCTGTCATGCATGTCAAATGAGCAAAAAAACTAGGGCCACCTTTAAGAGCATTGGCTCCAAAGGCTCTATAAGATGTCTTTATATATTGCATATGGATCTATTTGGTCCTATGTCTATTCAGAGTTTAGCAGGAAAGTTATACACCTTTTTGATTGTAGATACTCACTCAAGGTTTGCATGAGTCTTCTTCCTTGGGAAGAAGTCAGATACCCTTGATGTCTTTATGACTTTTATCAATTCCATTCAGAATGAACTGGACTATACTGTGGTTAAATTAAGAAGTGATCATGGTACAGAATTTCAATCTGGTGCTATGACAAAATTCTGTCAAGAGTAGGGTATCTCCAAGGAGTTCTCTTCTCTCAGAACTCCACAACAAAATGGAGTGGCTGAGAGTAAAAACAGGACCTTAATAAAGGTTGGCAGAACATTGCTTAGTAATTCCTCACTATTAGAATATTTTTGGGCTGAGGCAATCACTATAGCCTGTTATGTTCTAAATAGGGCCTCTATTAATCAATCCCATAAGAAACTCCCTATGAACTTTTGAAGTCCAGAAAACCAATTATTTTATATTTTAGAATCTTTAGTTGTAATTATTACATTCTAAATAATGGAAGATCTCAGGTGACTAAGTTTGTTGAAAAGTGTAGTGAGAGTATTCTTGTTAGATACAACTCACATAATAATGCTTATAGAGTATTCAACAAGAAGATCCATATTGTTGAAGAATCTATGAATGTTATTTTTGATGAGACAAGTCTTATATACAAGGGATGGTCTAGTGCTCCTAACACTACAGGCACAAAACAAAGATTTCATGAGCTGTTTATCCAAGATAAGCCCAGCTCAAGCAAAATCTCTCATCCTGATGATGATTTCTGTGAAGAGATTCAACCAACTGAAGAACATTAGGTATTTGAAGATGCTGAAGATGTTATTGCTAGAACATAACCACCTGGTGACAGGTTGCCTGCAACAACCAAGCACTAGAAAGATCACCCCAGTAATCTCATTATTTGGGATGCCAGCCAAGGAGTCACCACCAAGAGCAGGATCCACAATGAAGCTCTATTTTTGAGCTTCTTGTCTCAGGTGCATTCTAAGAACTTTGAAGATGCAAACAAGGACCCCTTTCTTGATCAATTCCATGCAGGAGGAGCTTCACCAATTCAAAAGGTGCAAGATATGAAAGTTGGTGCCAAAGCTACCTAGACACGATATAATTGGCACCAAGTGGATATTCATGAACAAGTTGGATGAGAATGGTGTAGTTGTAAAAAAAACAAAGCCAAATTGATATCCAAAGTATACAGATAAGAGGAGGGTATAGACTTTGACCAAACTTTTTCCCTAATTGCAAGACACGAGCCTATAAGGATGTTCCTGGCCTATGTATCATTCAAGGGATTTAAAGTCTACCAGATGGATATCAAATCAGCATTCCAGAATGGTAATCTCAATAAAGAGGTATATATGGAGCAGTACTCAGGGTTGTGCATCCAACTCTTACTAATCATGTTTATTTACTTAGAAAAGCTTTATATAGGTTAAAGTAAGCCTCAAAGGCTTGGTATGAAACCCTATCTACCTTTCTCATTAAGAATAAGTTCTTACTTAAGGAGAAAGATAGATAACACATTGTTCTGAAGGTAAACAAAGGACAAGTGTCTCCTAGTCCAAATATATATTGATGACATTATATTTGGGTCTACTGATGATAACCTTTGCAAGAGATTTATTGGGTTTATTGATCCCAATGTTCCAGATTTATAAGAAGTCAAACTGGTCAAAGACATACACATATAGTTGTATTTGATGTGTTCTTAAGTTCATGCATGCAGGTTGTCCTTGATTGGACAGGTGAACAAAAAGAGTAAGCTGACAGTCAGGTAATTTGACTAAGGCAAAAGTGTCGAGACAACTGAGAAGAATGTCTCAGCATAATCGCTGAGATAGCTAAGAAGCTCAATGCAAAGCATTGAGAGAAGTATTAGTCTCAAGAAAACTGCGGAGATAGGAGATAGTCTAAGTTGTGAAGAAGGAAGCGTTGAGACAGTTGAGAAGAAACCGTTGAGACAGGAGATAGTCTCAGTTGTGAAGAAGAAACCGCTGAGACAGTTGAGAAGGAACCGCTGAGACAAAGCCAGCAGAAATTCTCTAAGTCCATAAGCACTGAGTGAAGCAGGTTCACTCAATGCTTCTAATGAAGAGACAAGTCAGCGTGCGTTGAGTGACTTAACATCACTCAACGCTTAATGAATTCTAGAATTTTTTATAAGTCCAAAAAGTGATGACCATTGCTGACGTTGTAACATCCCATTTCCTATTAGACACCCTTAACTTAGATTGGGTTAGGACATGTGGTGGGGGCATGAGTTCAGGCTAGGTTTGACCCAGGGAGTTAGGGTGTAGTCACATAGGACCCACTATAGGACCCAAGTTGACTCAAGTCAAACTAGCCCAAATTGGGATCTTAGCTACATATTGGCCCCACCACTATACCCCTAACCATAATAACAATCTAAGTGAACCATAAGCCATGTCATTGGGTCACCTATTGACCCAAGTTGACCCAAGTCAACCCAAAACCTAAATTGGTCAAACTCACGCCTAAAGACCAAATTAGCCCAAGTAGGGCACCACCATGGCCCAACCCAAGTTAGGTGGTACCATAGGGTCCATGACCATCAAGTGGGGTCAGCCCACTCACCATGTTGACCAAGTCAACCTAAAAGTCAACAAGTCAACAAAAAGCCTAAAAGAAGGAAAGGAGCCAAGCCCATTCCTAATGGACTAGGCCCATGAGGCAAGGCCCATGAGTAGCCCATGTGGTTAATGTCAGCCCCTAACCCTTTGAAATAGGAGAGAGAATACATGCAAAGGGGCATTTGTGGAATTTTGGAGAAAAAGAGGAAAGAGAAGAGATGGAAAGAGAGATGGAGGCTGTGTGGCCCTCATTCCCTCTGTCCAAGCTCATGGCTGAGCTCCCAAGACTCATTTCAATAGAAATGAGGGGCTGGTGGACACCTGGCAGCTAGGAGGAGCTTCCAATGCTCATGGTCGACCACTTCATTAATCAAAACTCCTCACCCAGCCACTTCCAGCCAAATCTAAGCCCACCATCAGCTTCAAGAGGTTGAGACGAGTGGAGTTCAATACATGAAGCAAAGCTTTTGCTGGAGAAATGAGAAATCAGGCTAGATCATCGGAGCAAGCTTTGGCCATGGCTCACCGCCACCACACTTGCCGCCAAGCCCTACTTCGGGTTCGTTTCGCCTCACCTCACCCCATACTAGCTTTCTAGCTCACTTAAGCGAGACATCGGGCTCAATGGAGACCAATACCATGAGAGCTTGTGCGTATTTTTCGGAATTTTTCTTTTAGCTCGGGATCGTCGGAGGAGCCGCCTCCGGCAGCCTCACCGCCAGGAAACGCTAGCCACCACCTCAATCGAGGTGGTGGCGATAATCACCGATGGTGGCGCCGGCCCAGATGGCCGGAATAAGCCAGCAAACTTGGCCCAGGAAAGCTCTATCTCATCCATTGGCTGATTGGGGACGATGGCCAGGAGCCGTCCGATCTGATGTATTAAATTGATATTGTATTAATTTATGAACAGTGTTATTATTGTCACACTTTTATAGTGTTCTTGCATTTTAATTTTAGGCCTGTTAAAAGCACATTCAGAGGTAGCTATCAACATAAAAAATTTAGGCCTTGACCTTACCTTTAAAATGACACCCTAAAATTAGGATTTGGTACAGTAGGACTCCCTGTAGGACCATTCTACCATGACTGGTCCTAGGCTAGGGCTGCACTTAAAATAAATGCCCAAGCCAAACCATAATTCCTCATGACCTAATATTTTGTTCATTCTTGGGATTAGGTAAAACCTAGGCTCTAACCAAAAATGAGAATTCTTGGTCGGACTTTTGCTATAATATTTGGTGAAATACTAATATTTAAATTAAGTGTATTTTGGGGGATATATGACTCCAAATGACCCCAAATTTTGGTGGCATGTCTATTAGGTAAATATAAAACCATGGTAGAAATTTCAGGTCATTTTGACCTCTGCATGTTTGGGAAATCCAACATGCATGGGATAGGTATGTTCAAATTCGGGGTGCCTATAGTCAAACTAGAAAAATGGGAATTTAGCCCATTTGGACAATTGCATGTCCATGAAACTCTGGATAGAGGCTTATATGGATAAAATATACCTCCCATAGGAAGGTTGGGATTTTTGGGATCACAAATCTCATTATTTGGAATTATTGGAAAATATGCCTAGATAGGAAATAAATTTGAATCTAGGGCATATGAATTTATTAAATTCTGAAATTTTGTCACAGGCTTTAGCATGGCATTGCTCACCTTTGGAAAATTTATGGTACTGTTAGGTAATGTTAACTTGGATTTTAAGTAGAATTTACCATTTTGCCCATTATGGAAATTAATTAAAAATAAGGGAAATTATTGTTTAAATATTATGGAAAACTTTACAGTAGTTTATTTATGTGATCTAATCCCTGTTAAATTATTTGAGAATTTTTGGATGTATATATAGGCTGGAAATCCTAATAATGGCATTTTGGTAATATATATCATATGGACTTATGTTAGTTCAAATCACTTTTTAAGAGCTTGTAATTATGTATTTAGTTTCATTATATCATTATGGAGCTCCAGTAATATTTCTATAATTTCTGATTGTATAAATACTATACTTTATTTTGAAAGTAGACAATTTGTGATTTTAATATTAAATGGATATTTAATGGAAATTCACATGGGAAAATTATGAAACCTGGTATGAAGTCAAATTTAACCTCATGGAACATCTGATAAATTTCTTAGGTAGGCTGAACAATTATAGATAGTACATTATGCGCAAGGTGACCCAGGTCACTCAATTAAAAGAATTAATTTAGGCCCTTAATTCTTTAGAAAAATAGTGAAACCTAGGATGGTCAACATCATACATCATAGCAAACCATGATAAATAATTAGGGGCAGTTGGCCCAAGAGTTTGGAATTCATGTCATACGGGTCAACTTTAGGTCATGGGTGCGCTTATCATGAATAACATATAATACTAGGACCCACAGGGGATAAGGTTGTCGGTTGAGATGGAATCTATGTTGGGAAGATAAACCCTGGTTGGTGTCTAATAGGTCACTTCTTGATAACGAGTGGTAGAGTGCAAAATCCCAAGGATATTAACTAGAACGGAGATCGGCGGAAGACCGTCGTTCTCCCAATAACATCCTAAGTTATTAGGTTTGTCCTAGAGTAACAACGAGAGTTGGAAATGGATCATGGGTAGACATTAATAAAAGTAAATATCCTTGCGAAAGGGAACTTTGGGCTTTCATCCCATCTTGGTTCCTAGTGCCCCCAAGACCCCTTCATTGGGCATACCCTAAGCAATCTTGGGATTAACCATAAATTGCTAGGTATAACAAACATTAGATAAGAGTAGTCTAATAGTATAAGAGAGCATGGTAACATTCTAACCCGTAAAGGGATGGAGGGATTCAGAACTAAGTGAATGATGTGATAATCTCACCCGTGAAGGGTTGGAGGGATTCAGGATAGGTCCGTAAAGGTTTGGATGGATTCAGGATAGGTTTGGTCCTGCGAGCTGGAGGCTCGGGAGTTTGATATCAGGACAGGTTTGGTCCTGCGAACTGGAGGCTCAGGAGTTTGATATCAGCACAGGTTCGATCCTACGAGCTGGCGGCTCGGGAGTTTGACATTAGGACGAGTTTGGTCCTGCGAGCTGGAGGCTCGGGTTAAGATACCTTGCATGTGCATAGAAACAAAACTAGTGGTGGGTCATACGGTACTGGGCCAATCATCACACCAATGGCAGTACGGTGACTCTGGTGAGGTGTGAGGGTTTGAGGGGCCAGTAGGTTGTTTATACGGTGGTCTGGAGGACAATACCCGAAAACGCACACCCGACCAAGAAAGTTTGGCAGTTGGCCAATATTAGCACGCAGAGACTCTAGAGTGCACCTAGGACATGTACAGAGGCATACGGAGGGTCTGGGTTTAGTAGTGTGTATACCCGCCTAGGAAGCGGAAGCGCCCGTTCCGCTACTACCGTAGCCACAACAGTGGTACCAGAGAGTGATGCTAGCTCCAAAAAGCGGGAACTAAAGGTCTATGATCACAGATTCGTGTGTGTGAGTTGCACTTGTATGAATCATAACCGCATGCATAACATACATACATATTTAGGCCATACGCACCATAGATCTTTATCATATAAATTAGTATGGGGTCTTTTATATGATAAGTTACATTTATGAAACCTTAACTTATAAGTTTGTATGGGCATTCATATAAGTTAAGGTACTTCTGTGATGGTAGTTTAGCAGTAGATAGTTTACTTTCTGCTCCGTTCTTTACTTTACTCACCGCACTTCTTTTCAGTACTATTCTTACTTACTCTACTTATACTATATAGAACTGCTAAAGTAGAGATATATTTGTTATTATATAACCATGATGGATTAGATCCACTATCACCTGCTAAAGTCTCGGGGGGCACTAGGAACCAAGATGGGATTGAAAGCCCAAAGTTCCCTTTCGCAAGGATACTTAATTTTATTAATGTCTACCCATGATCCATACCCAGCTCGCGTTGTTACTCTGGAACAAACTTAATGACTTAGGATATTATTAGGGAATCGGCGGTCTTCCGTCGATCTCCGTTCTAGCTACTGTCCTTAGGGTTTTGCACTCTATCACTCGATACTATGAAGTGATCTACTAGACATTAACCAGGGTTTATCTTCCCAATATAGTTATCAACTCAACCTTCTATCGTATCCGTTGTGGGTCCCAGTAATACCTACTACTTTTGTTAAGCGCAACCTATGACCTAATACTAACCCAAATAATAGGACTTCCAATTCCTTGGGCCAAATGCCCCTAATTAATTATCATGGGTTGGTATGGTGTATGGTGTTGAACATTTAGGATTTCACCATTTTTCTAAGTAATTAAGACCCTAAATTAAATCTTTTAATTAAGTGACCTAAGTCATTTTGTGCATGATGTAAAATATCCAATGATCCCACAAGCCTAAGAAATTTTATTAATGTTCAACTAGGTTAAATATGACTACCTACCAAGGATCATAATTGTTCCATTTAAATTTCTATATATTCTCTAATTAAGATTAAAACCATAATTAATCCATTTTCCAAATGAAGTACATCAACTATCCAACCAAAAATTCTTAGAAAATTAATGGAGATCAATATTGATATAATAACTCAAAATATAGAATTTCATGATCCTATCCAGTGATTTGACTTAACAAAATTTCATAATAATGATATTGCCAAAATGCTACTACTTGAGTTTTTAACAAACATAATCACCCATAAATTCTCAAATATATACACAAGGTTCTAATCATGGAATTAAGATTCTATAAATTTTTCCATAATTGTTCAGCAATAATTTCCTTTACTTTTAATTAATTTCCAAAAAGGGGAAATAAGGTAATTCTACTAAAAACTCAAGATAAAATTTCCAAACAAGCTTATAAAATTTTACAGGGGTGTATAATCTCCTACTAGAGCTTGTGACAGAGTTTCAGAATTTAATAAAGTAATTGCCCTATTTTAAAATTTATATTTCCAAATGGACCTTATTTCCAATAAATCAATTTAATGGGATTTTTGATCCCAAAAATCCTATCCTTCCTATGGGAGGTGTATTTCATCCCTATAAGCCTCTATCCATAGTTTCATGAACATGCAATAGGCCAAATGGGCTAAATTCCCATTTTCCCATTTCTACTATAGCCACACCAAATTTCAATATACCTTCATCATGCATGTTAGATTTCCCAAACATGCAGAGGTCAAAATGGCCTAAATTTTTTACCATGGTCATCTAATGACCCAATGGCCATGCCACCCAAATTTGGGGGCATTTGGAGTTGTAGATCTCCAAATATTCAATTAATTTAATAAATGATGTTTTTCCAAAAACTATGGAAAAATACTTTCCAAAAATTCTCATTTTTGGTAAGTACCTAAGTATGACCAAATCAACAAGTTAAAGTATTTCATACCGTTGTGGGAAAGCTACAGTAGCACCGGATGACCACTGCAGACGTCACCAGAAGTCAACAAAGTCAAAGTATTTCATGTCATTGCGGGAAAGCTACAATAGCGCCGGAAGCTACTATTTGTCCTCTTCTGAGGGAGGTGGCGTGGCGCTCACCATCCTTGGTTGGGCCCACACTCAAATTGTTTCATTAATTCAAATCAACAGATATAAAAAGCAGAGAGAAAGGGGGATTAGGGTTACGAAAAAAAAGCGGTTGGACTTCATCTTCTCCGACGAGCTTGAAAGCCAAGTCCAACAAAGCAAGTCTGCAAACAAAGGAAAGATAGTTGAAGCTTTTCCAGTTCAGCAAGTTTGTTCTTTGCAGAATAAGGTGGCTGATACATCTAATCAGAAAGGATAGATAGTTGTGTGAAGGGTCATCAGCCATCAATAGCAGATAGTTGTTCTTCAGTGCAGCAGAGAAGTAGTTAGCTGTAGAAGATGACTAATTCCTTCTACAACAAGAGGGCTGGACTGATATCTGCTCAGTCTTGCAAGGTAGACTCTGAGATTTATCTCTGATTCAATGTTTTAATTTATTTCAACTTCTTGATTAAATTCTTGTAGGATTCAGGTTGTCTGAATTTGAGTTATCTGGCCTTTTGTTCCTGAGTTGTAAGTGACTAATTAGTCTCTGAGGTAAGTTCCCTGCCGGGGTACTGAGGTAGGATCCAAGTGTGGATCTGAGAGTAAGGCTATCCTCCCAGCTTGAGTAGTAGGGCCTAGTGCCTGATGTAGGTGACTGTTGAGTCAATGAGTTATAGGTGACAAGTGTGTCACTGAGTTATAGGTCTTGGAGGAGACTTAGTGTAGGGCCTTTTGGCCTGAGGTAGGTGACAAGTTTGTCACTGAGCTGTGGGTTCCTGGAAGGGCACTGAGGTAGGTACCTAGAAGGGTACTGAACTATAGGAGTGTTGCAGCACTATGAGAATAGGGCCTTGTGCCTGAAGTTATAGGGCTTAAAAGCCTGAGCTGTAGGCCTTAGAGATAAGGCTGAGGTAGGTGGTTTGAGGACCACTGTGTTGTAGGAGCACTGTAGGGATCTGATTTAGGAACCTTTGTGGTTCTGAGGTAGGGTTCTGAAGATAACTTGAGTGTAAGGCTGAGAACGTGAGGTGTAAGCTCTGAGGAGCATTTTGGAGGAGTTTGTGCCTTGTCAAACTTAAGTTATAAATGTGGGAGGGAAAGTGGATGTACTCAATTGGGGAACCACTATAAATATTTGTGTGATTTGCTTTGTTATTTGTTCTTCTTTTATATTGCAGGTACTAAGGACAAGCTCTAGATCACTTAGTAAGAAAACAGTAAAAAGACTTAGGAATTTTCAAAGACCTATTCACCCCCTCCCCCCTTTAGGTGACTAGCTAACCTTAAGTTAAAAAACTTTCAAGTGGTATCAGAGGGAGTGTTGGGTACACTGAAAAATATGTATCAGATTTGGAGAAGCATCAACTTACTCATTGATATACATCAATTTGTATTTGATGGGATGTTTGAGTTTCATTGTGCAGGTGTAAGGTTTGCAAGAAAATTCTCTAAGTACAATTGTCGACACTTGTGAAGAATTGTGTCGACACCCAGAAGTTGTGTCGACACTAGAAGCAAGGCATGTGTCGACACCCAGGCATTATCTCGACACTTGAAGAAGAAGTTGTGTCGACACCCAGAATTATGTCGACACCTTAGGCAGGAATTGTGTCGACACCTGAAGCAAAAGCTGTGTCGACACACAGGACTTGTGTCGACACACACTCATCGCCATCTATCAGCAACAGCTATACTGAATCTGAAGGGCGTGTGTCGACACACAAGACTTGTGTCGACACACACTCAACGACATCTGGATGACACTCAACACCATCTAACAGCAACAACTATACTGAGTCTGAAGGCTTGTGTCGAAACATAAGACTTGTGTCAACACACACTCAACGACGTCTCGACACACACTCAATGACATCTCTACACACACTCAACGACATCTGGACATACACTCAATGCCATCTGTCAGCATCAGTTATGTCAAGACCAGGAGCAGTTGTATAGACACACGGGACTTGTGTCAACACATATAAACAGAAGCTGTGTCGAGTAGCAGAAGAATGACTATGTCAACCCATGGAGTGTTGTGTCGACATCATCAAGACTTTTGTCGACACTTAGTTTATTTGTGTCGACACATGTGAAGCAGTTTGCTGAGTGGTTCATGCTGAGTTGTAAAGTCTTTATAGAATCAACTGTCATGACTGGTGACTCGATAGTTGTCATAACCAACAGGTCTGACACCTTTGTCATAACTGTCAAAAGGGTGTTATAAACCGGATCAGCCGATAATCATGAGGAAACTCTGTATAAGGGACTGATCCTTAACAACCAGAGATAACTAAGGAAGTAATCAAGCAATTACGGCAAAGTGAATTTGACAACAAGAAAAGGGGAAACCCTTAAGAAGGCAGATCCAGAATAGTCTGTAAGAAAGATTCAGATCTAATTTTGAATTTAAGGAGGGAGCTATCTGAAGATCAAATTCTACATCAAGTGAAGATCAACCTTATTTTGTTCAATCAAGAAGCTTTGAAACAGCTAAGTTAGGTTGGATCTGAAGATTGAATTTATTCAATACCTAATCAAGAAGCTGACACCAATAGAGAGTTCTATCTGGTGAAATTTCTGTACCTTTTAAAACACTCATTTTCTTGTAGGATCTTTTGTAATTTCTGAGTTATAAGCCTATAATTATAAATGGCTGAGGTAGGGTTGAGTGCCTGAGGTGTAGGACTTGAGAAAGTCTGAGTTGTAAGCCTAGTGATAAAGGCTGGGGTAGGGCTGAGGCCTGAGGTAGGGTTCTTGGGAAGAATCTGAGGTAAGACTTGTATAAGTCTGAGCTGTAGGAAGCAATCTGGTTCTTAGTTGTAAGATCTGTGGATCTGAGTAAGTAGAAGGAAGTTGGGTTGAATCAATTTCTCTACTAGATAGGCGAAGGGGGAAAGTGGATGTACCCATACCTTGGGGAACCACTATAAATCTGGTGTATGCTGTGTTGTGATTATTGTGCTGTGTATTGAATCTTATGTGTTGAGTTAGAACTAGCTAATTGCCTTAAATTCTTAAAGAAAATTAGAACCTATTCACCCCCCCCCCCCCCCCCCCCCCCCCCCCCCTCTAGGTGTCTAGGATCTTGAAATCAAGTCTTTTAAGTGGTATCAGAGGGAGGTTACTCAAAGATAGACCTAACAGTTTGAGTGAATCTCTAAGGCAATTAACAGATTTCAAGAATGGGTTCAAATGAGAATCAGAAGAAATTTGGATCTATGAAACTGCCTATCTGCAGGATAGAATGTTTTGGCATATGGAAGGAAAGGGTCAGATTATTCATGGAAGCATCTGATCCAAGAATCTACATCACAGTACAAGAAGGTCCTTTCATTCCAATGAAGGTATCAGTTCTGGATGCAAATGTTAAAACTCCAAAGAGTTATTCTAAAATGACTAAAGATAAGATCATCCTAGTAACACTAGACAAAAGAGCACAAAACATTATTCTAAGTGTTATAGATGATGCCACATTTCAGAATTTGGTGCACTGTAAAACCTCTAAGGAAATGTGGGACACCCTCATTGTCTACATGGAGGGAACAGAAGAAGTTAGAGAGGACAGGAAATCTATGTTGAATCAAGAATATGAGAGCTTTAGACAAGCCAAGACTGACAGCATAACTAAATGTTACAAGAAGTTCTTCAAGATAGTAAATTAGTTGATGACTTATGGAAGAGTCTTCAGCACATATGAACTGAATGACAAGTTTCTCAGATCACTAACAAAGGACTTGGACACAAAGACATGTGCCATTAGAGAGGTGGTCAGGCTTGCTGATACACCTCCACCCATACTATTTGGAAAGCTACTATCCTATGAAATACAGCTCACTGCTAGAAAAGAGGAGGAGAAAAGCAGTAGGTCTGAGTACAAAGAGAAGTCAGTAGCCTTCAAGGCTAAAGGCACTAGAAAGGATAGGAGAAAGTCTCCTTCTCCACCCAGAAGGAGTGCTGAGGTAGAAGAAGAAAATCCTTACAACAGCACATCAGATAGCCACACCTCTGATGATGACTTTGTTGTCTTTACAAGGCAGTTTCAAAGGTTCATGAAAAAGAAGAAATGGAGAACCAGGACATCTACATCCTTCTCCAAGGATGAGTATTACAAGAAAAAGAAGACTCCCAAGGAGGACAGGTATGCCTCAAAACCTAGTAAACAAACTAATTCTAAGATTGTTTGTTATTGTTGTAACAGGCCTGGACATTGTATAGCTGACTGTCCAAATAAGAGGACTGAATCTAAGGACAAGAAGAAGCATCAAGTGAAAGGCAAGAAGGAGAAATCCTTTATTGCTCAAAAGCAGAAGAGTTGGACAGACTCTTCATCTTCAGGATCAGGAGAAGAAGATGATGCAGAAGTATATGTTGGGCTGTTCTCAACAGAAGAGGATTCTAGGGAACTAGAATTCCTACAAATGCTGGACTCCATAAATGGAGTGGAAGACTATTACTTTAGAGGGTTGATGACTCTATCAGAAAATGATCAGTGCCAGGATCTGCCTGGTCCAAGCAAGGTATACAATTCTCCCTTAGCTTCTGATTATTTTACTGGATCAGAATCAGTAGCATCAACTTCAAGAGAAGTGGATGGTTCTGATTCTGAGGGGGATGTACATCAACTCATTAATGAGTATGGTGGGCTATTGCAAGCTCTGAAGAGGAGCAAGTTTCTTGTCAAGGAGCAGGCCATGGAAATTGAGTCTCTTAAGCAGGCTGCATCAGATTCAGCCATGTTGATAGATTTAAAACTGAAGGTGGTTTCCAAACTGAAAAACATTATTGTTATTCGGATGGGCACAATCTCTTTCAAGGAAAATCATATCAAGAAACTGAAGGCAAAACTTCAACAAGAAAGAGAGTTAGTGGCTAAATTCTCTAAGCCAAAATCTGTCTTGCCCTTAATAGACAAATTCATTTCTCATAAAGGAAAGACTGGTTTAGGTTTTAAGGGAAGAACTAGGTCCACCAATTCTCATAGAAAAGGTAAGGCCCCAGTTCAGCCACTAGCTAAAAACCCCCCTATTTTCTTTAGGAAAGTGATGCAACCTACAAACAAGTATGATCATGATATTTATTACTCATGGTCACTGTGAGTATGGAGATCTCATGGGCAAGGGTGCAAATGCCAATAGGTCACTCTATAGGCAAGACCATCAGGTTTAAAAGGAATTCTTGGGGTTTGCTGCTCCAGCACCTACACTTAACAGGACTGTTGGCAACAAAGTTATGAAGTCTTTACCTAAAAGAAGGTACAATAGATTTGAGTATTGGTGTTGTGGCAAGGTGGGCCACTTTGTCATGGATTGCTGGTTCAGCACAAGTGTTAAAACCAAGAATAGTTTACCTATCAGAACAGCTACAGGATTTCAAACTAACAAGGACCTAGGACCCAATAATAATTTGGGTTCTAAGGATAAGTGATTCTTTATTTGATGCAGGTGAATCCAAGTGGCCATACCCCAATATGGTACTTGGATAGTGGATATTCCAGACACATGACTGGAACAAGAAGAATGTTGAGGGACTATGTAACCATAGATAATGGACCCAAAGTAATCTTTGGTGGATCAGAAAAAGGAATCATCAAAGGATTTGGTAACATTTCTAGTGATTCAATTACTATCACTAAAGTGGCTTATGTGAAGGGTCTAAAACATAACCTGATTAGCATAAGTCAACTTAGTGATCTAGGTTATGACATCTCTTTCCTCAAAGGGGAGTGACAAATAAGGAGGTTAAGTGATCAAGAGATCATTTTGACTGGCACTAGGAAAGGGAATGTCTATTTTCTTAACCTAGATTGTGAGTTTAACATCTCACCCATTTGTCTAGTTGCAGGAGAGAAAGCTTCACTATGTGTCAAATGGCACAAGAGGCTAGCTCATCTGAACTATAAGTCAATAGGACAGCTGTTCAGCATGGGGTTAGTGAGGAATGATCCTCAAGTCAAGTGCATTAAAGAGGGTGTGTGTTCAGCTTGCCAAAAGGGCAAACAGACTAAGTCCTCTTTCCATGCACTTGATACCAAAGATTCAATGAGATGTTTATATCTCTTGCATATGGATTTGTTTGGTCCTATGTCAGTTCATAGTCTTGGTAGGAAAGTATACATATTAGTTATTGTGGATGACTATTCTAGATTCACATAGGTTTTCTTCTTGAGGCAGAAATCTGAAACCCCTACTATTTTCCAAAATTTTGTATGACAAACTCAGAATGAATTTAACAATTCAGTGGTCAAAATCAGAAGTGACCATGGAACTGAATTTCAGTCTGAGTGTATGACAAAGTTCTGTGAAGAACTTGGGATTCATCAGGAGTTCTCCTCACCTAGAACACCCCAGCAAAATGGAGTTGCTGAAAGAAAGAATGGGACTCTAATTGAGGCAAGTAGAACACTACTTAGTGACACTACTCTCCCTGAGTACTTCTGGGCAGAGGCAGTAAATATTGCATGTCATGTACTCAATAGAGCCTCCATCAATAAGAAATATAAGATGGCTCCCTATCAGATTTTGAAAGGCAGAAAACCAAACATTTCCTACCTCAGAATCTTTGGTAGCAAGTGTTATGTCCTAATTAATGGTAAGCACTACCAAACAAAGTTTGCTACCAAATCTCTAGAAGGGATATTTGTTGGGTACAGCAATAATAGTAGGGCATATAGGATCTATAACTTGACTAATCAAGTTGTAGAAGAATCTGTCCATGTTGTATTTGATGAGTCTAAGTTGATTAACAGTGAATTGTCTAGCTCTTCAGTTGGTTTTACAGGTCTAACAGACAGGCTGGACAAGCTGACCATCAATGAAGAAGTTCTTGCTAGGCTGGATGAAGAAAAAGATGCATGTTGTCCAGAGGGATAATAAGACTCACTGGATGAAGAAGACAATGAGGAGCATCAGGTTGAGGAAAATGAAGAAGGGCATGAGATTGAAAGATTTCCCCCAGCAAGAAGACACTTGAAGGATCATCCAGTTCACCAAATCATTGGTGATGCAAGTCAAGGTATTCTAATAAGGAGCAAGAGCATGAACACAGTTCTATGTTCTAGCTTCTCGTCACAAATAGAACCCAGGAAGTTTGAAGAAGCCATGCTAGACACAAACTGGATTGATGCTATGCAAGAAGAGCTGAATCAATTCAGAAGATGTAAAGTCTGGGAAATGGTTCCTAAACTAAAGGATCACAACATTATAGGAACCAAGTGGATCTACAGAAGAAAAATTGATGAGAATGGCACTATAATCAAGAATAATGCCAGACTGGTAGGAAAAGGCTACAGGCAAGAGAAGGGATTGACTTTGATCAAACCTTTGCCCCATTGGCAAGGCTGGAGACTATAAGGTTGTTCTTGGCCTATGCTGCCTATCAAGGGTTCAAGGTATATCAGATGGATGTAAAGTCAGCATTTCTGAATGGTAACTTAAAAGAGGAAGTCTATGTTGAACAACCCTCAGGTTTTGTAGATTCTCATTATCCTGATTATGTATATAGGCTTAAGAAAGCTCTATATGGTTTGAAACAAGCCCCTAGGGCTTGGTATGAAACCTTGTCTGCTTTTCTTATTGAGAATAAATTCTCTAGAGGAAAGATAGACAAAACTCTATTCTTTAGGGAATCTAAAGGCAAGATAATCTTAGTCCAGATATATATTGATGACATTATCTTTGGATCTACTGAAAACAACCTTTGTAGAAAGTTTGCCAAACTTATGCAAGGGAAGTTTGAGATGAGCAGTATGGGTGAGTTAAAGTTCTTCTTGGGACTTCAAGTAAAACAGACTGATGATGGATTGTCCATATCCCAGTCTAAGTTCACCAAAGAGTTAATTAAGAAAAATGGAATGGACTCAGCCTCTACCATGAAAACTCCAATGGGAACAAGTATGCCTATAGGCAAATATAAGACACAAAAACCTATTGATGAGTCTTTGTATAGAGGGATAATTGGCTCCCTACTCTACTTGACTGCTAGTAGGCCTGACATCATGTATTATACATGTGTCTGTGCTAGGTACTAAGATTTCCCAAAGGAATCTCATTATACTGCAGTTAAGATAATTTTGAGATATCTTAAGGGCACACCAAATCTAGGTCTTTGGTACCCTAAGAATAGAGATTTCTTACTAACAGGCTTCACAGATGCAGACTTTGCAAGATGCAAAGAAGATAGGAAAGTACTACAGGAACTTGTCAATTCCTAGGTGGAAGTCTGGTGTCATGGTGCAGCAAGAAGCAAACAAGTGTAGCTATATCAACAGCTGAGTCTGAATATATAGCTGCAAGCCGCTGTTGTGCATAATAGATGTAGATAAAGCATCAACTTAAAGAATATGACATCAACGTAAGTAGAATTCCACGGTTTTGTGATTTTGTGTAAGCCTGGTGGACATGACAGAGTTTCAGTCTACATGTTCAATCTAATGACAAGGGTCATATTCACTGTAAAAATAGACTGGGCATCAATAGTATTTGACAAGATCCAAGAAGGTGTAAAGAAGCCAAATCTTGGAAGGATACTAAGCTTATGTCTAGCTTCTATAATACCAGATGTTATGAACCAACTACCAGGATCCAAGATCAACCATATGAGGAGAATGGATGTAAGGATTCTATCCAGATGGGATAGAGTATTGACCAAAGAGGTTTCTACTCCACAGAAACAGGTCAAGAAAGATAAGAAAAAGAAAGAAATTGTTCAGCAAGAAGAATCCTCCAGTGATTCCGAAGAGGAGGTAGTCTTCAGTTCATATAAATACCAACAACAAAAAGAAGCTCAAGATCAAATAGAGAGCAGTCAGCACCCAAAGCAACAAATAGCCTCCACTCTAGGGGGAGAACACCCTGAACCAGCAGAACAAGACACTGAACTATCTGAGCTGCCTGCCCAAGGGGGAGGCATTGCTGAAGCTACTCTAGAGAGTGAGTATACTGCTGATACAGTAATGGACATTATATCATACTTAAATAAAGAAGCATTGGAAATTGCTGAGAAGGAAGCACAAGATGTGCAGATAAAAGATACAGCTCAAGAAGAGCAAGTATCTCCTTTACAGAGAAGGCCCTGGACAAAAATCTAGATGTCTAGGGAGAACCTTTTGTTTTCCAAACTAATCTTGTTCCTCCTGTACAGATGCAGCAAGAGGTAACTATGGAAGAGCTGTTTCCTGATTTACCAGCTGCAAGGACTGAGGGGGAGCAATCAAGGTAAAAAAGGAACTTTCAGGAACTGAGGGGGAGGAGCTACTGAATGCCCCTTCTAATAAGGAAACAGTTGATATAGAAAGCTCATTACAACCCTCTGATGATGAGAAAGCCTCTATGGCTAAGAAGAGGAAGATGGTTGCAATCAGGAAAAAGAGTACAGGCTATAAAAAGGCCTTACAAATAGTCACTCAACCACCTGCTCCAAGCATGGACTTCAGTTCATTACTGGTCCAACTACAAGTCAAATTTGATGAACAAAGGCAGTCCTTAGAGAAATATGTGGATGAGTAAAATAAAGAACTGCAGTTTCAGCTGGCTCAAGACATTAAATCCATTATATTTGAAGTCAATCTGCATAAGAAAGAGATGACAGATTGCTTCCATAAGGGAGGCAATAATGTAGTATATTTAACTGAGCAACAATAGCTGCTGAAGACTGAGATTGAGGACATTGCCACCAAGCAAGGATATGTTTTAGAAAATCAATTCAAGTCTAATGAAAATCTCAAATACTCCAATAAAGAAATTCTCAAAAAACTGGAAAGTATTTCCACTGATTTGAAAACTGAAATATCAAAGCAAATACAAGAAGATCTAGCTGCTGTCCAAACAGCCATTGCAGCCTCTCAAAAGACTATTTCTGATTACCTGACTAAATTCAAAGCCTACTATCAAGAAGGTACAAAATATCTAGCTGATCAAATAAGGTTTCAAAGAATGATCTGAGGGATCATATAGCTAGAGATCATAAAGGGGGAGAGAATGTTTGTCAAAGCCAGCTCTGACCATGAAAAATGGGTATCTAACACCATTAGAGCTACACTTGGATTTCCACCCCTATGTGAGGATGATAATACTGCTGAGCCTACATTGAAAAAATTAGCTAGAGGTTGCACAGGTCATTTACCCTCCAGCTGATTTTGACATAGTCCAACAAGAAGTTCAGACAATGTATAGCCCTCTACAGGAGGCACAGAATATTATCATTGAAAAAGTAGACATGTCAGAGGCTGCCAAGGAAGCTCAGAAGGAAGCACAGCTGTCCAAGAAAAGGTTTAGAGAGCAGGCTGAATTGAAGCCTTATTTTGAGCAGTGGAGCCCTACTTCCAGGAATATTATTTTGACTGCTTGGAAAGCTTTGAAGGATAAGACCTATGATAGGGGTAAATGATACTCTGAGCAAGAGTGGAACAAGTATCAAGCCAGGCAATAAGCCATTCTTTAGTACAGGAGGAGTGCAAAAGCTAGGAAGTTACTTGTTAATGCTCTGGAGTCTAGCAGGTACTTCCCAAAGCCTTCTCACTATTTTGAAAGGCAAAGGATAAAAGCTGAAGAACTGAAGAAGAAGGATCTGAAAGGAAAGAAACTAGATGATGATACTGAACCTACTGTGCAGGCTAAGATCAGATCTAAGAAAGGAATTGTAATTAAGGAGCCTAGTCTATCTTAGGATAAATAGGCTAATGTCTAGAACAATGTAATCTTTTGTTTGTTGTTATTCTTAAGAAAAACATGTAAACCAAGAATTTTCTGATTAATGAATGAAATCGGTTTCAGTATTGATTTTAGTTGTTATCTTACAGTAAAATGTATGTACATCTATTTTTTTGTGTTTTATTATAAGTGATGTATATCTTGGACTAAGGGTTATGACTTCTCCAAATAGGGGGAGATTGTTGGGTACACTGAAAAATATGTACCAAATTTGGAGAAGCCTCATCTTACTCATTGATATACATCAATTTGTATTTGATGGGATATTTGAGTTTCATTGTGCATGTGTAAGGTTTGCAATAAAATTCTCTAAGTACAAGTGTCGACACTTGTGAAGAATTGTGTCGACACCCAGAAGTTGTGTCGACACTAGAAGCAAGGCCTGTATCGACACCGAGGCATTGTGTCGACACCTGAAGAAGAAGTTGTGTCGACACCCAGAATTGTGTCGACACCTGAGGCAGGAATTGTGTCGACACCTGAAGCAGAAGCTGTGTCAACACACAGGACTTGTGTCGATACACACTCATCGCCATCTATCAGCAACAGCTATACTGTGTCTGAAGGGCTTGTGTCGACACACGGCACTTGTGTAGACACACACTCAATGACATCTGGACGACACTCAACGCCATCTAACAGCAACAGCTATACTGAGTCTGAAGGCTTGTGTCGACACACAGGACTTGTGTCGACACACACTCAACGATGTCTCAACACACACTCAACGATATCTCGACACACACTCAACGACAGCTGGACATACACTCAATGCCATCTGTCAGCATCAGTTATGTCAAGACCAAGATCATTTGTGTCGACACATAGGACTTATGTCGACACATATAAACAGAAGCTGTGTCGAGTAGCAGAAGAATGACTATGTCAACACATGAAGTGTTGTGTCGACATCATCAAGACTTATGTCGACACTTAGTCTATTTGTGTCGACACATGTGAAGCAGTTTGCTGAGTGGTTCATGCTGAGTTGTAAAGTCTTTGAGGAATCAACTGTCATGACTGGTGACTCGACAGCTTTCATAACTAACAGGTCTGACACCTTTGTCAAAACTGTCAGAAGGGTGTTACAAACCGGATCAGCCAGTAATCATGAGGAAACTCTATATAAGGGACTGATCCTTGACAACCAGAGATAACTAAGGAAGTAATCAAGCAATTACGGGAAAGAGAATTTAATAACAAGAAAAGGGGAAACCCTTAAGAAGGCAGATCCAGAACAGTCTATAAG
Organism: Platanthera zijinensis; assembly: GCA_039513925.1. Lineage (NCBI taxonomy): Eukaryota > Viridiplantae > Streptophyta > Magnoliopsida > Asparagales > Orchidaceae > Platanthera > Platanthera zijinensis. The sequence continues at coordinate 18,439,783 of CM077084.1, forward strand.
AAAGATTCAGATCTAATTCTGAATTTAAGGAGGGAGCTATCTGAAGATCAAATTCTACATCAAGTGAAGATCAACCTTATTTTGTTCAATCAAGAAGCTTTGAAATAGCTAAGTCAGGTTGGATCTGAAGATTCAATTTATTCAAGAACTGATCAAGAAGCTCACACCAATAGAGAGTTCTATCTGGTGAAATTTCTGTACCTTTTAAAACACTCGTTTTCTTGTAGGATCTTTTGTAAGATCTGAGTTGTAAGCATGTAATTATAAAGGCTGAGGTAGGGCTGAGTGCCTGAGTTGTAGGACTTGTGAAAGTATGAGTTGTAAGCCTAGTGATAAAGGATGAGGTAGGGCTGAGGGCTGAGGTAGGGTTCTTGGGAATAATTTGAGGTAAGACTTGTATAAGTCTGAGCTGTAGGAACCAATCTGGTTCTGAGTTATAAGATCTGTGGATCTGAGTAAGTGAAAGGAAGCTGGGCTAAATCCAGTTCTCTACTAGATAAGCGAAGGGGGAAAGTGGATGTACCCATACCTTGGGAAACCACTATAAATCTGGTGTATGCTGTACTGTGATTATTGTGCTGTGTATTGAATTTTCTGTGCTGAGTTAGAAGTAGTTAATTGCCTAAAATTCTTAAAGAAAATTAGAACCTATTCACCCCCCCCCCCCCCTCTAGGTGTCTAGGCTCTTGAAATCAAGTATTTTAGGGAGGTTGCTCAAAAAGGAATTAATAATCTGAGTATACCTCCAAGGTTAGCTATAATACATAAGAATGGGGTCTTGTGTAAACTACAAGGAATTGGGGGCCATGAAGCTTCCAATCTGTAGAAAGGAATGTTATGGTCTCTGGAAGGAAAAGGTTAGGTTATTTATGGAAGCTGCTAACCCTAGGATATACATCACAATTAAAGAGGGACCCTTTATCCCTATGAAGACCTCAGTTCTAGATGCCAACATCCAGACACCTAAATCTTATGATGAAATGAACAAAGATGAGCTCCTACTTGCCTCCATGGCCAAGAGAGCTCAAAACATTATTGTCAGTGCAATAGATGATTCAACCTTCCAAAATATGGTGCACTGCAAGACCTCCAAGGAGATGTGGGACACCCTAATTGTGTTCATGGAGGGTTAAGAGGAGGTGAGGGATGACAGAAAATCCATGCTCAACCAGGAGTATGAGGCCTTCAGACAAGGAAAGTCTGATGGCATTGCTGAGAGCTTTGAGAGATTTTTTAGAATAGTGAATGAACTGAGAACATATGGAAGGGTCTTCAGCACCTATGAGCTGAATGACAAATTTCTCAGGTCCCTCACAAAGGATTGGGACACAAAGATCTATGTCATTAGGGAAATGTCCAAGTTAGCTAACACTCCTCCTCCAACCCTGTTTAGAAAGCTGCTGTCATATGAGATGCAGCTTGCTACAAGAAAGGAAGAAGAGAAGAGCAGTAAGTCATCGGCCAAGGAGAAGTCTGTGGCCTTCAAAGATGATGCCCCAACCAGGAGCAGAAGGAAGAACTCTCCACTCAGGAGAATTACTGAGTCAGATTCTGAGAGCTCAAAGACCAGCACCTCAGACAGCCATATGTCTGATGAGGACTTTAATGCCTTCTGCAGGGAGTTTTAGAAATTCATAAAGAAGGAGCATTGGAAGAACAGCAGACCTTCCTTTTCCTTATAGCACACAAGGAAATCCTCTGAGGAGGACAGGTATGCTCCTAACTCTAGCAAACAAACTTCTTCTAATGTTATTTATTTCTGCTGTAGCAAACCTGGGCATATAGTTGCTGACTGCCCAATGAAGAGGAAAGATGAAGGAGTGAAGAAGCACCACAATGAAAAGAAGAAAGAGAAGTCTCTGTGGGAAAGAAGGAAACGACTTGGTCTGACTCCTCCTCTGGGTCAGACAGTGAAGAAGAAGAAGCCTATATTGGGCTAATGGTTGTTCTGAAGAAGAACCTAAAGAATATCCTGCTGCTAGGATAGGGATCAGGGCCCCTCTATCACATTCAGATAGTGACTCAGATGTGGATAAAGATGAAAAAGAAGATGTTCAATACCATGGATTGATGGCAATAACTGATGAAGAGAGCATCTAGAATCAGCCTGGACAAGCTCAGGTAAATTCTAAATCTCAGCCTTCTATTTCAAGTCATGAGGCTAGCTCAAATTCTAAAGCTCAATCATCAAGAGATGAAGGGGATTCGGATTCTTAGAATGATGTCAACTCTATAATTGACAAGTATGGAGAACTTCTTGAAGCATTCAAGAAGTGCAAGCTCCTTGCTAAGAGATAGGCAAAAGAGCTTCTCAGTCTTAGGAGCAAGTGTGAGGGCCAAGAAAGGCTTTCAATGATATGGCTACACAATCAGCCAAGCTCAAGGGGATCATTGATATGCAGTCTGTGGTAAGAATCTCAAATGAGAAACTTATCCAAAAACTTAAAGATGATCTCCTAAATGAGAAATTGCTAGTGACCAAGTTTTCTAAGCTAAGCACTATGCTTCCCTTAATTGACACCCTCCTTACACAAGTGGGTAAGAAAGGGTTAGGATTTAAGGGACCTGCTAGTCCTCCCAATCCAAAAGGAAAGGGAAAGGGGAAGGCACCAGTAGTGCCTCTAGCCTCATTGCCTCCAATTTCTTTTTAGAAAGTCTTGTTGCCTTCTAACAGGTATGACCCTGAAAGTTGTTATGGTCACTGAGAGAATTGCAGATCTACTGGTATGGACTAATATGACCATAACTAAGGTGGAAGATACAGCCATGTGAGTGCCTTTAAGGATGCCCATGAGGAAATTCAAATTGCCCATCCTGGACCATTTGTTTTTGGTGCCCCAGCCCCAAAACTCAGGGATAATGTTGTTGTAGGAAATCTGAGTCATCCAGTTAAAGTAGTGACTCAAGGTGAGTCTTCTAGCAAGGCTGGAATGGTAATTTCTGATGCTATCAGATGCATGTTAGCTGAAAAGAGACACGCAGCTGGTGGCTCTCATAAAATACCAAAACAGTCAGCTAAAAGACTTACCTTTAGTCAAATAGCTGCTGAAAGAAATCAGAGATATACAGCAGCACATCTTCCCACTGATCAGGGAGCAGTCCAGCCAAATGTTGTTCCTAAACAGAAAAGGAGATATAATGTCCATGAGTGCTGGTGTTGTGGTAAAGTGAGCCACTATACTACAGATTGCTGACACAATCCTTCAGTGTCCATAGGTAGCCAACCTGTCAGGAATACTGCAGGAAGACAAGATTATTTTTAGGATAATGTGAACCTAGGACCCAAGAGAAATTGGGGTCCTAAGGTGAGATGAATTGTGTTTTTCAGGTTAGTTCAAGTACCAATTCCCCTAAATGGTACTTGGATAGTGGATGTTCCAGGCACATGACTGGAACAAAGGAGCTGTTAAAGGAGTTCACTCTAGTAAAGAATGAACCTAAGGTCATCTTTGGAGGCTCTGACAAGGGAATAACCAAAGGTTATGGTAAGATCTCAAATGGCATAATCACCATCACAAAGTTAGCTTATGTGGAGGGGTTGCAACACAATCTCATAAGCATATGTCAACTATGTGACCTTGGTTATGCCATTTCCTTTCACAAGGATAAGTGCCACATCAAGAGGTTAATTGACCAAAGTGTCATCTTAACAGGCACTAAGAGTGGGAATATTTATTGTTTAAACTTTTCTTGCTTAGATAGTAGTTCCTCTATATGCCTAGTTGCAAATGACAAAGTCTCATATTGTGTCCAATTGCACAAGAGATTGATTCATTTGAATTATAAGACCATTGGTCAGCTCTTCAGTGATGAGCTAGTTAGGAATGGTCCCAAAATAAAATGCTCCAAGGAGGGTATCTGTGCTGCTTTCCAAAAGGGTAAGCACACTAAGACCTCCGTCAAGAGCTTTGGGACCAAGGACTCAGTGAGATGTTTATATCTCCTGCATGTGGACTTGTTTGGTCATATGCATGTTCATAATCTAGGTAGGAAGGTCTACACCCTTGTGGTGGTTGATGACTATTCTAGGTTTGTTTGGGTGTTCTTCCTTAGAAGAAAGGATGAAACCCTTGATGTCTTTATGAATTTTGTCAGGCAGATTCAGAATGAACTTGCAAGCTCAGTGGTCAAAATAAGAAGTGACCATGGAACTGAATTTCAGTTTGCTACCATGACAACTTTCTATGAAGAGCAAGGGATTCATCAAGAATTCTCCTCTCCAAGAACACCCCAGCAAAATGGGTTAGCTGAGAGGAAAAACAGGACTCTCATAGAAGCTGGGAAAACATTATTGAGTGACACTTCTCTCCCTGAATATTTCTTGGCTGAGATAGTTAACACTGTATGTCATGTTATCAATAGGGCTTCTATCACCAAAGGCCACAAGAAGACCCCCTATGAGGTCTTGAAGGGCAGAAAGCCAAACATATCCTATTTCAGGATCTTTGGTTATCAGCGTTTCATCTTGAACAATGGTAAGCCAAAAGTGACTAAGTTTGCTGCCAAATCCCAAGAGGGGATCTTTGTTGGGTACAAAAATAATAGTAAGGCATATAGAGTCTATAACTTGACTAATCAAGTTATATAAGAATCTGTCCATATAATGTTCGATGAGTCAAGAATGATTGGCAGTGAGCTGTCAAGCTCTTTTCCTAGTTCTGTTAGTACATAAGTCATGATGGAAAAGATCTCCATCAAAAATAAAGACCCAGCTGTGCAAGAAGAATATGGAGAGGGATGTTGTCCAGAGGAAGCACAAGACAATCTAGCTGGAGATGAAGACTAACTAGCTGAAGAAAATGGTGCTCAGCAAGAAGAATTCAGGCTGCCCCCAGCAGTTAGATATCTGAGAGATCATCCTCCAGATTAGGTAATAGGTGAGACTAGCCAAGGTGTACAAATCAGAAGCAGGAGTTTCAACACAGCTCTTTAATCCAGCTTCCTATCACAAGAAGAGCCCAAGAAATTTGAAGAGACAAATCAAGACTAATTTTGGATTGGTGCAATTCAAGAAGAACTGAACCAGTTCAAAATGTGCAAGGTCTGGAAGCTGGTTCTCAGACCAAATAGACATAAGGTCATTGGAGTCAAGTGGATTTTTAGAAATAAACTTGATGAAAATAGCATTATAATAAAGAATAAAGCTAGATTGATGGCCAAGGGGTACAGACAGGAAGAGGGGATTGATTATGATCAGACTTTTGCCCCAATTGCAAGGTTGGAATCCATCAAACTATTTCTTGCATTTGCAGCCTTCTAGGGATTCAAAGTCATCCAGATGGATGTGAAGTCAGCCTTCCTAAATGGACACTTGAAAGAAGAGGTCTATGTAGAGCAGCCTCCAGGTTTTGTAGATTCTAACTCTCTTACTGCTATGTATAGACTTAGGAAAGCTCTATATGGGCTCAAGCAAGCCTCTAAAGCATGGTATGAGATATTGTATACCTTCCTCATTGAGAACAAATTCCCAAGAGGGGAGATAGTCAAGACCCTATTCCTAAAGGAATCTAAGGGCAAGATCATCCTAGTCCAGATTAATGTTGACGACATAATATTTGGCTCTACTGATGACAACCTCTACAGAAAGTTTGCAAAACTTATGCAGGGGATGTTTGAGATGAGCAGTATGGGTGAACTGAAGTTCTTCTTGGGACTCCAAGTAAGACAAACTGATGATGGTCTATCCATATCTCAGTCAAAGTTCACCGGGGAGTTAGTCAAGAAATATGGTGTGGAGAATGTTTCCACCATAAGAACTCTCATGAACTCAAGTATGCCCAATAGCAAAGATGATCCAGGGAAACTTGTTGATCCAACTTTATATAGAGGTATCGTTGGCTCCCTTTCACTACCTCACTGCAAGTAGGTCTGACATTATGTATGTAACATGTGTCTATGCTAGGTATCAGTCATGCCCTAAAGAGTCTCACTACACTGCTGTGAAAAGAATCTTGAGATATCTTAAGGGCACCCCAGATCTTGGCCGATGCTACCCTGGGAATGGAGAGTTTGAACTAATATGCTATTCAGATGCAGATTTTATAGGCTGCAAGGAGGACAGGAAGAGCACATCTGGCTCCTGTCAATTTCTAGGTGGAAGGCTTGTCTCTTGGAGTAGCAAGAAGCAAACATGTGTTGCAATCTCAACTGCTGAGTCAGAGTATATTTCAGCTGGGAGTTGTTGTGCTCAGTTGTATTGGATCCAACATCAACTTTAGGACTACAATATTGAGATAAGTAGAACTCCACTCTTTTGTGATTCTACTAATGCAATTTCTATAGCTAGGAATCATGTCTCCCATAGCAGGACTAAGCATTTAGAAATAAGGTATCATTTCATTAGAGAACATGTGGAAAGGAAAGACATTAGCCTTGAGTTTGTCTCCACAGACAAGCAAGTGGTTGATATCTTCACTAAACCACTAGATGAAGCCAATTTCAACACCTTCAAATTTGAATTGGGTATGTTGAATCTTGTGTAGCTTCAATTCTCTCCTCTACCATATGCAGTACTATCTATTTTGTAGGTAGTACAAGTCCTTCCTCAAGATAATGAAGCTAGTGTGCAACTGTTGAGGGGGAGCAAGCCCAATAACTGCAATGGGATTGATTCAAAGTGGGGGGATCAACCCCAGACAGATAGGGGGAGAAAAATTCAACAAAAATCTCCTTATTGTAGAAGTCAAAAAAGGGGAGAATGCTTAGGGGGAAAGAAGAATAGACTTGATCAAGACCTGACCAAGACTTGGCCAAGCCAACATGCATGAAGCTCAAAGCCAGGTGGTGCTGAAGTTGCTTCAGCACTAGAATAATAACGGTGGGTCACTCAGGAGAAATGTGACTTGAGACTAGCAGCATGCCAGGGGGAGTAAGTAAAATTCTCCACTGGCTGGAGAAATGTGGTAACATTTCCAAACTCTAATGATGTTACACAAGTTTTAGTTTTTTATGTTGAATATATTATATATGTCAATGACCTGTTTTATTGATCAAGCAAAGTTTTGAATTTTTCAAATAGGGGGAGATTGTTGGGTCCATTGATCCCAATGTTCCAGATTTGTAAGAATTCAAACTAGTCAATGACATACACACATAATTGTATTTGATGTGTGCTTAAGTTCATGCATGCAGGTTGTCCTTGATTGAACAGGTGTACAAAAAGAGTAAGTTGGAAGTCAGATAATTTGACTAAGGCAAAAGCATCGAGACAGCTGAGACAGTTGAGAAGAATATCTCAGCATAACCACTGAGATAGGTGAGAAGCTCAATGCAAAGCGTTGAGAGAAGTGTTAGTCTCAGCAAAACCGCTAAGACAGGAGATAGTCTAAGTTGTGAAGAAGGAAGCGTTGAGACAGTTGAGAAGAAACCGCTGAGATAGGATATAATCTCAGCTGTTAAGAAGAAACCGCTGAGATAGTTAAGAAGGAAATGCTGAGACAAAGCCAGCAGAAATTCTCTAACTCCAGGAGCGTTGAGTGAAGCTGGTTCATTCAATGCTTCTAATGAAGAGCCAAGTCAGCTTGCGTTGAGTGACCTAACATCACTCAACGCTTAATGAGTTCTGTAATTTTTTCTAAGTCCAAAAAGTGATGACCACTGCTGACGTCACCAGAATTCAACAAGTCAAAGTATTTCATGCCATTGCGGGAAAGCTACAGTAGCACCGAATGACCACTGCTGACGTCACCAGAAGTCAACAAAGTCAAAGAATTTCATGCCTTTGCGGGAAAGCTACAATAGGGCTGGAAGCTACTATTTGTCCTCTTCTGAGGGAGGTGGCGCTCACCATCCTTGGTTGGGATTACACTCAAATTGTGTCATTGATTCAAATCAACAGATATAAAAAGCAGAGAGAAAAGGGGATTAGGGTTACGGAAAAAAAAAAGATGTGGTTGGACTTCATCTTCTCCGACAAGCTTGAAAGCCAAGTCCAGCAGAGCAAGCCTGCAGGCAAAGGAAAGATAGCTGATAGATCTAATCATCAAGGGGAGATAGTTGTGTGAAGGGTCGTCAGCTATCAACAGAAGATAGTTGTTCTTCAGTACAGCAGAGAAGTAGTTAGCTGTAGAAGACGGCTAATTCCTTCTACAGCAAGAGGGCTGGACTGATATCTGCTCAGTCCAACAAGGTAGACTCTGAGATTTATCTCTGAGTTAGTGTTTTAATTTATTTCAACTTCTTGATTAAATTCCAGTAGGATTCAGGTTGTCTGAATCTGAGCTATATGGCCTTTTGTGCCTGAGTTGTAGGTGACTAATTAGTCACTGAGATAGGTGCCCTGCTAGGGTACTAAGGTAAGATCCAAGTGTGGATCTGAGATTAGGGTTGTCCTCCCAACCTTAGTAGTGGGGCCTAGTGTCTAAGGTAGGTGACTATTGAGTCACTGAGCTGTAGGTGACAAGTGTGTCACTGAGTTGTAAGTCTTGGAGGAGACTGAGTGTAGGGCCTTTTGTGCTGAGGTAGGTGACAAGTTTATCACTGAGCTGTAGGTTCCTAGAAAGGCACTGAGGTAGGTGCCTAGAAGGGTACTGAGATGTTGGAGTGTTGCAGCACTCTGAGAGTAGGGCCTTATGCATGAAGTTGTAGGGCTGAAAATCCTGAGCTATAGGCCTTAGAGTAAGGTCGAGGTAGATGGTTTGAGTACCACTGAGCAGTAGGAGCACTGCAGGAATCTAAGGTAGGAACCTTTGTGGTTCTGAGGTAGGGTTCTGAAGAGAACATGAGTGTAAGGCGGAGGGTCTGAGGTGTAAGCTCTGAGGAGCATTTTGGAGGAGTTTGGGCCTTGTCTCACTTAAGTTAGAAAGGTGGGAGGGAACGTAGATGTACCCAGTTGGGGAACCACTATAAATATTTGTGTGCTTTGTTGTGTTGTTTGTTCTTCTTTTATATTGCAGGTACTAAGGATAAGCTCTATATCTCTTAGTAAGAAAACAACAAAAAGGCTTAGGAATTTTCAAAGACCTATTCACCCCCCCTATAGGTGACTAGCTAACCTTAAGTTAAAAAACTTTCAAGATTTGCCAACCTTATGTAGGGGGCTTTGAGATGAGCAGTATGGGAGAGCTCAAAGTACTATTTAGGTCTCCAAATGAAACAATTAGAGGATGGAATCTTCATCTCTCACACTAAGTACACTAGAGAGATAATAAATAAGTTTGGTATAGAATCAGCCTCCACCATGAGAACTCCAATGGGATCAAATATAACCCTGAACAAGGATAAAAAGGGGAAACTATTTGATGAATCCATGTACATATGTATCATTGAGATCGTTGAGCTTAGTCAATCTCAGCTATATCATTGAGATCGTTAAGTGGATGCTCAACGATAATCTCTCTCTCAATGATATCGTTACGACGGATGATTTCTTCACTCCTAAATCATTTGTAATCGTTAGATCATTTTCATGATCACCCAAGGTGCACGATGCTTCATTTTTTTTGAACAATAGACACACACACACACATAAGCTAAGGGTTTAGTTAAGTACATAAAACATCTAACCCTAGAATACCGTTGACATCGCTCTATCTCTCTCGACGTTCTCAACGATCAGGTTTTCAATCAAATGGCGCCAAAATCAGTAAAAATCTTGCATGAAGGATATGAAGTAGTGAGATTAGGATTCAAGGACGCCTCAGATGAAGTCAAAGAAGTTATCAGTTTGCTGGATACTGCTGGACTAGAGTTCATTTTATCTGAACTCAACCTGATTCTGAAAGATGAGGTTTCGAAATTAAACTCTCATGCAAAGGTATCTTCCTTCTGTTGATATAGAAGATGACCAGGAGATTTCTCCTCAAGAAATAATTGATGCCTTAGACTAGTGTGTGTTCTGTGGAGAGAGATATGACTTTCTAGAAATAAAGCATTTCAACCAGAGAGGCAAACTGTTGGCAGTCATCATTGGTATGGTCATTCTCTGCAAGACCGGATCCCATGATAAAATCTCTCTAAGACCATATTTGAGTTGGTTACAAAAGTCATTCTCCAAAAGAAAACCAAACGGGTCTTAGTAGTATTCCAAAAACCACTAGGTTGCCTTCAAGTCTCAAACTTGGGAAGGATTCTTTCCTTATACTTAATAAATGCTTATTCTGAGCATTTCAACAAGAAACAAGGAACCAAGATCCGCTACATGAAAAGGATGGACATCAAGACATTGGAGAGATGCATTAGGGTGTTGCCTAAAGATCAAACTAAGAAGAAGGGGCAGAGAAAAAAGAAAGTAAAGAAGGTGGTTGTGGAAGAGGGTTCTTAATTTTAATCAGGGAACAAGGGTTTTGATGACTAAGTGGATAGTGATCCCATTCATAATCCCTACTTGTCATCTTCTTTTGGGGCATGTGTCCATGCCCTGAAACATCCCTATCATCCTGTTGTTGGATTAGTCCCACAACGCATACAGTGGGTGGTCCTTGGTGTTTATGTACCCCGTCCCTCCCCCCCTTCCTACTACCTTGAGGTTTTTGGAAGGACTTTGGTCGGGTGGACTTCAACATGGTATCAGAGCAATCCCGTTGCGGGGGTGTGTTAAAGGATCTATGTCCAATGGGATTTGGCATGTGTGGGACCGGATTTCCATAGGACCTGATGTGGTCACGGCCTGAAATATCCTCCGCCATCCCGTGGTTGGATTAGTCTTACACCGCATGTAGTGGGTGTTCCTTGGTGTTTATGTACCCTTGTCCCCCCTTCCTATGACCTTGAGGTTTTGGGAAGGACTTGGGTCGGGTGGATTTCAACACTTTAGAAGAGAATATTTCAACACTTTGGAAGATTTCGTAAGTGTGAATGATGATCATAGTGAGAGGGATACTCAATCAGAGGTCCCTGCTCTATGAAAAAGCTTCCCAATGTACCTAAAGGCTGAGATAGAAGCTCATACTAAGTTGGCTAAACAAGAGGACCTAGGGACATGCTTGAACCAAGCTATTGTTGAAGTTCCACCTCAAGTGTAACACAATCAACCATCCTCAAGCACTGATGATAACTTTATTCTCTCATCTCTGAAAGCTCTACCTGATGAGCAAGCAACATCTATGAAATTATACATTAATGAGAAAGTAAAAGTAATGAAAGCTAAGATATTGGCTGAAGTCCAAAAAGAAAAAGCTGAAATTGTGGATGATCAAAATTTTTTGAAAGGTGATACTGCACATATAAATGCAAAAATCACAAAGTGGTTTGATAAAGAAGCTAGCATAGTGCACCAAAATGTTAAGATCTTAACTTCAATGGATGAAAGCCTGAAACTGACTACACAATATATTTCTAGTGTGAAGCAGTATGTGCGCCATACAGATGAGACCATCAGGCAAACTGTGGATCATATTGAAGAATATGTGTATTACACTCAAGTTTAGGTTATGTAGCTAGCAGAAGAATCTAGAGATGCTATTCTGGAAGATAATAAAAACATATTTCATACCATGTCAAGAAGATTGGAGGCCAACTCCCTGCATCTGGAAAACATAATTTTTGAAGAAACCAGAAAGGGGGAGGGAATCAATATAGAGTAAACTATATGGGTTCTACAAGGAATCAAGATTGCTCTCCACTTATCTCTACTAGATGCTAACAGGCCCTCTAACTTTGATTTTAGAGCTCAGGAGAGGATAGCTCAGGATGTTCAGCTAGCTAAGAGAAGGACTCATGTTGCATGAGGAGTTCATGTCAATGAAGAGAGATGAACAGGAACAAGACCCAGACTTTGAATATTTGAGTGATGATTCTCAATCTATCATCATCAATGTCTGGATTCATGATGGACAAATCTTAAAGAATATTGATAGCATTTATCCTGCAGAGGAATGGATCAAACACTTGGAAAGTCAACTCTGAGGGAAAGAATTTTCAAGAAAAATCTGGTTAGGAAGAGCAATCTAAAAAGGATGCCATCCAAATATCTTCCCAAACTCTTCCTATACGTCAAGAGACAAGAAATCAAGGCCAAGAATGTTGAACGGAGAAAAACTAAATAAGGTTAAGGATCACAAGCATTTGCACTAATGAGGAAGAGTCTAGACTCTATTTATGTGATCAGTAACCAATTGATAAACATCTTGTACTTTGAAGTCAAAGATCATCTATGTGGCTGAAATTTATAATGATTGTTAATGGACTTATGTTTCTTAATTAAACCCTCTGGCTGCATGTATACACACATACACACACATTTATATATATCTGTGATTGGTTGTGCTTTATGCTTGTTATGATTATTCAAAATTTTCATCTAGTATATATGTGATAATTTGACTTTATTGTTAATGCATCTTATCATTAATTAAATGTTCTACCATCTTCAAATAGAGGGGAGATTGTTGGGAATATTGCCCTCAATGTTTCAGGATTTGAAGAAACATCATTTGTAATGTCAAATACATATTGTATTTGATGAAATATCTATTTTATATCTATGCAAGAGTTATCTTTAAAATAGGTTTATAGAAGAGTAAGTGTAAATGAAACAGTATCATTCAGATACATGAAGGATTCTCGACGGTATCTTCTTGAACGTGGAGTGCTTCAAGACGTCATCTTCTCAAAGCAACTACAAAAGTAAATTCAAGCACTAAAGAGAATATCGTTTAAATTTGTATATAGTTTTCCACTGTATCGACGTAATCATGGAAAGCTTCGAGATGATATCGGGAGAAGACGCAAAAAGAGGCATATTTCAGCGCTAAGGGAGATATCGTTGAGAAAGAAGAATTCTGTCAAAGATATCGTCCTGACAGGGTTTTATTACCGTTAAGCACACGTAGTGGCGGGATTTCAAAATTGGTGGTGGCGCATAAAGACCTGTCATTTCTTTCTATTCCTGCCCATACTTTGACAAGACTTATTTTATTCAAATGACCGTTAGAAATGTAAAAGGTATATAAAAAATTTTAGGGTAATGGAACGGGACCTTTTGCTCAATCCTGCTAAATTGAGAAAATCAAGCAGTGACGGAATCTGTCTTTACTGAGCTAGCTTCCACTGAAGTGATTCAGATAAAGTAAGGAGGATTCAAGCTTCACGACTTCAGTTAGGTCTTCCTCCTGGAAAATAAGATCAAGAAGAAGAGACCTAGATCTACTCAACCTGAAGACTTACTCAAATCAGGGGCTGCTTCAAAGAGTTTGCTTTCACAGCAAAGACATCTGAAGACTCGGGAGCTTCAAGGTCAAATTAATTGAGTCTTTAGTTGTATTCACCTTACATACTTCAATATGTATGATCTAGTGATATATCTGAGTTGTAGGTTTGTTGCCTAAGTTGTATGAGTTTTGACCCTGAGGTAGGGTTGTTGCCTGCGGTAGGGCTATTGTGTCTGATGTAAGATCTCTGTATGGATCTAAGGTAGGAGATCAACTGGGTCTCTGAGCTGTAGGAGTTGGAATACTCTGAGTTATAGGGTTGTAGAGCCTGAGGTAGGGATTGGGAGTATACCAGAGATATTCTGAGGAATCTGAGTTATAATCTCTTGGAGCTGAGTGTTTGAGAAGTTTTCTGAATCTAGCACACTGCTAGATAGGCGCAGAGGGACAGTAGATGTACTCATACCCTGAGGAATCATTATAAATCGGCGTGTGTTGTGTTTGTTTGGTTGTGCTTTAATTTTGTATCTGTTGAAAAACTAAAAATAAACCAACAAGTTGCTGGACCACCTATTCACCCCCCCCCCCCTAGATGAGTTAGAATACCAACAATAATAATCTTTCATTAACTCTGTAACAACCCGACCCGTTAAATAACATATAATAGAAGGTCCGGCTGGGGCCCCACATTATATGGCACAAACAGACGGCGAGGGCACAGGTTAATACCAAAATACCATCGCACCCTAACCCAGAGCATTCTAGCGGAAGTTTATAAGTTGCACGAACTCAATCCAGGAATGTCCACTACTATATAAATAACTCATTTATATACAAGACCAGGAATGTAAACAAGCACACCGCTCACGGCCTTAAGGCCTTACAAGTTTCTCTATACAAACATATGACTTCAGACATCGGCACGCAGGCCGGCCACACATGAAATCCAAATATTTGCATGGCCTTCGAGGGCCTAACAGCAGCAGCAAGGGCTTCAACCCGCTCAATCCATTTCAGTATCAACAAGGGCAGCACCTGCATATGGACATCCACCCCATGGGTGATAAACAAAGCAACGGTCAGCATTCAGCTGACCAATTATAACGACCATACCCCTTACCCGGGGCAGTGGTTCCTTCCCTGCATGTATTCTAGTCTCAACACATATATATAATACACAATATCATCACAAATGTCGGCCTTCGTGCCAGACATTCCGTGCACTCAGGGCAGGCTTACGGTGTACAAAACTCCTCAAGGTTCCACCACCCATTTGAGGTGTTTAGCTTGTTGGTCGGGCATAAGCCTCCAAATCCTTGTTGAAGACATCACGCACCCATCCACTCAGAGGCACGCACCTCACGGCAACTAGTGAGCATTATAGGTCGAGCTACACTCGTAGTGTGACAAGCCTGAGAAACCACATATCTGCATTGACACTAATCGACCCCTCACAATGCAGGTACACAGTACATCTAGATAAACTTCCCACCATAGGGTAACAAGCCCGTGAAACCGCACATCTGCATTGCTACCAGTCGATCTCTCATAACACCAGCACATAGTGTCACTTTCCTCCCAATCCATCTCTTCGTACAAGCAGAGCATACAATCAAAGGAGCTATACAAAGCTTCCTTCTCACCATCACAATCGTCCTCACAATCTCCGTAGGTTAACCGATTTATACATGGAGTCTTCTCCGGTTCGCAGCATCACCAATCCAGACATCCATCCAGATGGGCTTCATATAGCATGTCTATGCAATACTACACATTTCCGGCTCTAGATGCAGACTCAACAGCTGGAATCACTTACGCTCTTCCATCTTTTGATGGAGGATTCCACAGATATACATGCATAAACAAATTCACCTGCCCAAGGAAGAAAGATCGTTACCCTCGATGATCGCTTCGGCGCCATGAAAGAACTAGCCGGATGGAAATCACCGCAGCGGTCTTGCCTCCGCAACACTGAGCTCGGCTCTCGATTCGGACCGTTGAAGCACCACCGATGGTCGAAAAGCTTCTCCTTCTTCCTTCCTTGCTCTCCTCTCTCTCTTCACTTTAGAAAGAGAATGGCCAACATAAGAATGAGATAATCATCTCCATTCTCGGCCTTATAATAGCAGGGATGAACTTGGACCACAGGATCCAAATAGAAGGGAACGAACGGCCTCGATCGCTTTGAAAAGCATCTAAACAGAGCTGACACGGCTTGTGACGCGCCCGTGTCAAAGGCCGTGTCCCTTGAGCGGCTACAGAACCGACTAAATCTGGATCAGAACACGGGCTACGACATGCCCGTGTCACTTCCTGACACGCCCGTGTCACTTCCTGACACGCCCGTGTGTTGGGTACATTTGAAAATGTGTACCTGATTTGGAGAAGCCTCACTTAGGTCAATGATATACATCAAGGTGTATTTGATGTTATTTTGAGTTTATATGTGCAGGTTAAGTATTGGCTAAAATGCAGAAAAAGTTTCGAAGTCCATGTGTCGACACCTGAAGCAATTGTGTCGACACACAGAATATGTTAGTCGACATCAACTGTGTCGACACCAAGAGGCAGTGTCGATACACAGAATAGATAGTCGACATCAACTGTGTCAACACTGGGAGACTGTGTCAACACACAGAAGCAGAGTCGACATCAACTGTGTCGACACCTGGAGGCAGTGTCAACACACAGAATTCTTAGTCGACATCAACTGTGTCGACACCTGGAGGCAGTGTCAACACACAGAATTCTTAGTCTACATCAACTGTGTCGACACACAGGACTTGTGTCGACACACAGGACTTGTGTCGACACACAGGACTTGTGTCGACACACAGCAGAGTTTCAACATAGTTGATTGCTGTGGAATGAAGAAGTAATTGTGTCGACAAAAAGAGGCCGTGTTGACACATTCTCAAGATACAGTGTCAAGAAGCTGTGTCAACATCAAGGCAGCTATGTCAACACCACCAAAGTCTGTGTCGACACTTAAGTTACATATGTCGACACATATTGCCAGTTTGTCTCGACACATAATGACAGTCAATCTCGACGCTTTGCTGACAGAGACAAAGGTTCAAGAACTGACTGAGGACTTGACAGCTGTGTATTCCAACAACTTTAATGAAGGTGTCGGACTTGTCAGAAGTTAGTTATAAACCGGATTAGCCGGTTACCATGGATGAAGTCTATAAATATAGATGGATTCAGAAGATGAAAAAGATGATTGATTATATACACAACTAACACAACTATTGAGAGATTGATCGTTGATTAAGAAAGTGCAAGGCACACAGAAGAAGATCTTTGTAAGAAGATCTAAGAAGACTTACTGAAGTGATTATCCACTCAGATTTTGTCTAAGGTGAATTCATTAAGAATTCAAAAGGAACTTCAGAGGAATTGGGGAGAGAGAGATCCAGCTGTTTTGAGGTCAAGAAGGAGATAATCACAAGTCTCTTAAGAAGTAGATCCTGAACTAATCTACTAAGAAGATCCAGATCCATATCTAGAATCCAAGAAGGAAGCTGGTAGTCAGTCAACTTCAAAGGAGATCAACCCTACTAAGTTCAGATTCAAGAAGCTTTGAAGAAAGCTAAGAATAGGTTGATTTCAGTCATCAGTCTCATCAAGAAGCTGATCAAGAATCCTCTTATCCTTTCTCTCTCAACAAGGGTAAGAGACCATCAAATTACTTATCAAATTCTGTAGGATCTTTTCAAAGATCTGAGTTATAAGCCTGTGTTATAAAGGCTGAGTGTAGGATATTTTGATCTCTCTATGGTAAGGCTGATTGAGCCTGAGTGTAGGAGAATTTGTTCTCTGAGTTGTAGGTCTTGTGGCAAGGCTGGGATAGGGATGTTAGCTTGAGTTGTAGGAACCTTATAGGGTTCTGAGTTGTAGGAACCTTTTAGGGTTCTGAGCTGTAAGATCTGTGGATCTGAGAAGAAGGAAGAAGTTAGGCCGAATCTAGCACACTGCTAGATAGGTGAAGGGGAAAAGTGGATGTACCCAGACCTTGGGGAACCACTATAAATCTATGTGCAATCTGTGATGCTTGTGTTATTTTAGATTCTGTGATTGCATGTGATGTGTTAACTGTAGGGATTTGAGATTTGTCTTAAAGAACTGAAGCTATATTCTACCTTAGTTTAAAACAAGGAAAAGAACCTATTCACCTCCCCCCCCCCCCCTCTAGATGTTGAGGTTGTCTTGAAGTTAAATCTATCGCCGTGTCAACTAGTACACGGCTGTGTAGCTGGCCATGTCACCTCACCAACACAAGGCCGAAACACCGGAGAAGAATACGGCTAAGGCACACGCCCGTGTCCTTGGCCGTGTGCCCAACATGCTCCTGTGACACGCCCGTATCACAGGCCGTGTTCCACACTCAACGCCACTCCACTCAATGCCACTCAACGCCTCCCGAGCAGGACACGCCCTGTGACACGCCCGTGTCCCAGGCCGTGTCGCCTCTCGATGATCGTCGACCGTTCTGTATTGAGAACTCGACTCGATGCACACCGTAAAGGACACGCCCTGGGACACGCCCGTGTCCCAGGCCGTGTTACACAGCCTAGCCCCATTTTGGGACTTAGGGTTTTTGGGGTGTTACAAACTCGCATATAGCAATGAGTATTTGAGTGTTAGTGGAAAGGGAGAACTGAACTTCTTAAATGTGATGATCTAAAGATGATTAAGAAATTAGTAATAATTAGCTCCATCCACCCATGGCTGATTCATTTTTCCACCATCTAACTATCCTATATATATTAATGTTTCTTATATTTTATATTAAGTTGATTATTGTATATTGCAATATATATTGTCCGTCTTCTGTGAAATGGAAGATCCTTCCATCTACATATACATTGACTTCATTTCTTTAGGGCGATGCTATCCGTACCGCAGTTTTGGCTATTCGCACCGCACTTTTTCCTATTTTTTTGTGTTTTTTTGGAAATACGCCTTGTACATGCATTTTTAGGAAAAGTGTTCAGACGAGATCTACAACTTTCGTGCTGAACACTTTTCCTAAAAATGCATGTACAAGGCATACTTTGGAAATACGCCCAAATTTTGCTCCTTTTGATTATACACCTTGTACATGCATTTTTAGGAAAAGTGTTCAACACGAAAGATCTACAACTTTTGTGTTGAACACTTTTCCTAAAAATGCATGTACAAAGTGTATTTTCAAAAGACATGAAAAATTAGAAGAAAGTGCGATGCGAATAGCCAAAACTGTAGTGCGGATAGCAGCGTCCTTTTTTTAATGTTTGATAATATATGAGATGATGAATATTTATTATTCAGATCGTGACAATGTTTTTTGAATAAACCAAACATGTATTTGTCACAGCTTCAAACCGCGGTAAATATTTTTTAAAATAAATTTGCCAAGTATTTGTCACAATTTCAAACCGTGGCAAATATTGTTGTTAAAATAAAACATATGATGATTTGCGATAGTTTAATACCGTAGTAAATAATGGACTTTTAGCCATGACATAAATCATGGAAAATAGCTACTAAAATCAAGACCTTTAATCACGGTTTCAAATTATGACTAACAGTGTAAAATCCCGTATTCGCAGAGTAGGGTCGCCTCGGCAGGCGCAGGACCAGCTATGTATTTTTAAGCTTGTGGAATGGTTTTGCACTCTTGGTGGCCAATTTAGGCCTAGCCCGTATAATATACTAATAGGGGGAGAAAAATCTGCCTCCCCCTTTTTTGCCCCTTTTAGGGGGCGGGTGCGGCAAGTTGTCCGACACCCGCCCCGGCTTGCTAGGTGCGAGGTAGGAGCAGCGGGACCGGCCAGTGGCCAGGATGTCTCCCTCCCTGCACCCTTGCCCTGTGCTGGGCGAGACCGGCTGGTGGCCAGGGTCTCGCTCAGGTGGCCTGCCCTGCAGGCGAGACTGGCCGGCGGTTAGGGTCTCGCCCAGGCGGCCTGGCTTGCGGGTGAGACCGGTCAGCTGCCGTGTTCTTGCCCCCAAGCGGCCTGCCTCGCGGGCGAGACCAGCCAGGCGGCCTGGCTCTCGCCCAGGCGTCCTGCCTAATGGGCGAGACCTGTCAGGCAGCCCGCCTAGCGGGCGAGACCGGCCGGCGGCCTGGGTCTCTCCCAGGCGGCCTGCCTAGCGGGCGAGACTGGCCAGGCAGCCTGGCTCTCGCCCAGGTGGCCTGCATCGCGGGCGAGACCGGCCGGCGGCCTGGCTCTCGCCTAGGCGGCCTGCCTCGCAGGCGAGACCGGTCGGCGGCCTGCCTCACGGGCGAGGCCGGCCATGCAGCTTGGCTCTCGCCCAGGCGGCTTGCCTAGCGGGCAAGACTGGCCAGGCGGACTGGCAATCTCCCAGGCGGCTTGCATCACGGGAGAGACTAGCTAGCGGCCTGGCTCTCGCCTAGACGGCCTGCCTCGCGGGCGAGACCGGCCGGCGGCCTGGCTCTCGCTCTGGCAGTCTGCCTCGCAGGCGAGACCGGCCGGCAGCCTGGTTCTCACCCTTAACCTTTGGCTCATCCGCAGAATTTGCCCGCTTACCTCGGGTGTCCGGTGGGGCATGGCTTAGCCTCCGCTAATCCCTGGACCTCTTTGGGTTGTGTTTTTACTGTTGTGCCCCCGGGGTGGAGTTACCTCTTTACCCCCCCCCCCCAGTGTGGATGTTTTCTATTGCCTCAGGGCCTATTTGTCCTATGGGTATTTCTGACCTTTTGTTACCCCAGGCTTGGAAAAACTAAAAATAGACCCCCTTGGGTACCTTTGGAGAGATGAGTTTTTTGGCTTCCTCCTCCTTAGGCTTCTCCTTGGTAGAGTTTGAGAGCTCTCCAAGGTACGCAGCTCAGCCATTGGTGAGGGAGGAAAGTGTTCTTGTGAACTTCCAGGTGTGTGGTGGGACCTCCACGCTAGAGCCGAAGGTCTTTTCCTAGCTTCTTGAGCCTTTGGCCTGTGACGTTCTCCTGAGTATCGTAGGTATGAGGTCACCCCTTTCTTGGGACCCCAAACTCCACGAGAGACCAAGTTTTTGGTTTGAACATTTTGGTGCGGTGAGCGTGGAGAGTGACCAGCACGGAAGATCTCGGGAGAGTGTCATGGTCGTAGATCAGGGAGGTAGTGATGATCTCGGCGAGCTCCTCAACCCGTCACCCTTCGTAGGAAGGGAGGAGTTCATGGCTTCCATCCAAGGCATCATGTAGATGCTATGAAGTATTGCCCCTCGAGCTGACAGTTCAACCCCCACCCCCCTGGGACTGGCTCCCAGGGGTCTCAGCGAGTTGATCCAGAGTGGTATCGGCGAGCTGCCTCCAAGGGGCATAGGCGAGATGACCCCAGCAGGGGGAGAAGGAAGTGCACCAGGAAGAAGGCTTGGGAAGGAGAGGATGGGAAAGGGGGTCGAGCGAGACCTCATCGGCCGAGAGTTGTTCCCCAGCCCGGCGAGTGCTAGCCCTCTATGCGAGCAGGTCGCGCGAGTAGAGGTTGCGAGACCACCCCTCAGGGGGTCACCCTTCAGCGAGTTGATCATCTCAACTCCCGTTCCCGAGGGGTTCAGAGAGCCTGACATGGCTTACTATACCGGGAAGGAAGACCCCATCCAGCACCTGGAGTGGTTTGAGAATGTCCTCTCCATCAGGCCGATGACGGATGCCTTCAAGTGTCGCCTCTTCGCGATCACATTGAAGGACAAGGAAAGGGACTGGTTTCATTAACTCCCTCCGAGATCGATCTATGGGTTCGAGGACTTGAGTCGGAGCTTTCAGCTTCGCTTCTCCACCTCCAAGAAGATGAAGAAGAGTCTTGAGTCCATCTTCCTGATAAGGCAGGGGGCCGAGGAGTCGCTGGCCCATTACGTTGATAGGTTCCAAGAGTAGATCCTGGATATCCAGGAGATGTCGGGGTATGCCCTCCAGATGGCATTCATGATGGGGTTGCGCGAGGTGTTCTTCAAGATGAGCCTTACCCGAAAGGCCCCCCTTTCCTTCGAGGAGTTGATGGAAAGGGAGGCAGAGGAGATAGTCATGGAGGCGGCCAATCTGATATTTGTCAAGAAGTTGGTGAAGCTAACAGAGACGGATTCGAAGGAGCAAGTTGGCTCGAGACATCAAGAGGGAAGACGGAGAGAGGATAAGAGAGATCAGGGGGTCCAATGGAAGGAGGGTCCGGAGCCAGGTTGGAGGCAGCAGGGAGGACATACCCAGGGTCCAGGAAGGACTCTCATTCATGGTGGTAGGAACTTTAATAGGGGCCAAGGGAGGTTCAACTTCCAGAGGCAAGCCCCAAGACAGCTCCTGCCCCCACCCCAACAAGCCTTGGCGATAGGCGGAGGATGAGGAAACGGTAGAGACTGTCAAGCCCACCGAAGGAGGTGGGGAGGAGCATTGTCGTACTGTGACTTCCACCAGTTGGAGGGTCACGTCATGGCTACCTACCCCGAGTTCCTAGAAGTGAGGGGGAGAGAGGCCCTGCCCAGCAGTAACCGCCGGAGCAGGTTGAAGAGGTTCCACCCAGAAGGGCGGATGATGACATATGTGAGGACCGGGTCGATATCAGACCTCGAGGTGGTATAACAGTGATCCACGGTGGAGTGGGGATTGAAGCCACTCAAAAGACAAGCCTCCATGTGATGTACCGATTGAGAGTCACTTTGACATCCCAGACCCCTCCCCAGGAGGAGAAGATCACCTTCTCGATGAAGGACATGTCAGATCATGAAGATTCGTTCTGCGATGCGCTGGTCATCCAGACGGCCATTAAGGGCTACACCGTCTCCCGGATCTTGATTGACAACGGGAGCTCCATCAACGTCGTTTTCAAGAAGGTGTTTGACGAAATGAAGGTAGAACCGAGGAGGGTGTTGGCCTCGGACGAACCCCTATTCGGATTTTCAGGGGAGAGAAAAGAGGTAGAAGGTGGAGTTGGACTTCAAGTAAAATTGGGAGGGACTTCAAGGAACTGTCGGTTCAACATTATTTACGCTCCAAGCAGCTACAACGCTATCTTCGGAAGGCCCCTCATCAGCGCCTTCCGTTGTGTGTCGTCATCTTTCCACATGTGTCTCAAGTTCAGCTCAGGAGGGATCCAGGTCAGGATTAAGGGAGACCCCTGGATGGCAAGACAGTGCTACATCACGACCGTCAACACCATCTCTTGGTTGGCTAAGGCATAGGAGATGGAGAAGATCATGGAGAGCTTGAGCAGGATGGAAGTGTCCGAGGGGAAGGAATCGGACGACGGCCATCATGCCAAGGCCCCCTGAAGGAGCCTCGCCTCGGCGGAGTCTTGTATTTTTCTTATGATTATATTGAGTCCAGCCCCCGACCAGCTGAGTCGGGGGGTCATGTAACCCATCTTTTTTCCCCCGATTGAGGATGTTGGAATTGATAAAGCTTAGGTGACATGCCCAGTTCCCAACCCTCGAGAGGATCTCCTACTTCCAGTCTCCCACCAGCCGGATGGGTCGAAATGTACCTCGGGGGAGGCTAAGTTCTTTTTGCTCTGAGACGGTCCCGCTGTCCAGGTTCACACTATCTGGCAGGGCCGGAGTACCTCTCGTGGATGCCCTGTTCTCTTTGCTCCGAGACGGTCCCGCTGTCCAGGCTCTCACTAGTTGGCAGGGTCGGAGTACCTCTCGTGGATGCCCTATTCTCTTTGCTCCGAGGCGGTCCCGCTGTCTAGGATCTCACAAGCTGGCAGGGCCGGAGTACCTCTCGTGGATGCCATGTTCTCTTTACTCTGAGATGGTCCCATTGTTCAGGCTCTCACTAGCTGGCAGGGCCAGAGTACCTCTCGTGGATGCCCTGTTCTCTTTTCTCCTAGACGGTCCCGCTGTCCATGCTCTCACTAGCTGGCAGGGCCAGAGTTCTTCTTGTGGATGCTCTGTCCTCTTTGCTCCGAGATGGTCCCGCTGTCCAGGCTCTCACTTGCTGGCAGGGCCAGAGTACCTCTCGTGGATACCCTGTTCTCTTTGCTCTGATACGGTCCCTCTGTCCAGGCTCTCACTAGCTGGCAGGGCCGCAGTACCTCTCGTGGATGCCCTATTCTCTTTGCTCCGAGACAGTCCCGCTGTCTAGGATCTCACTAGTTGGCAGGTCCAAAGTACCTCTCGTTGATGCCCTGTTCTCTTTACTCTGAGACGATCCCGCTGTCCAGGCTCTCACTAGCTGGCAGGGTCAGAGTACCTCTCGTGGATTCCCTGTTCTCTTTGCCCCGAGGGCATCTCGTCACCCAGGCTCCCATTAGCTGGAATGACAGGTTGACCCCTCGGGGAGGCCAAGTGTTTTTTACCTCGAGGCCATCTCGTCACCCATGCTCACATTAGCTGGCATGACAGGTTGACCCCTCGGGGAGGCCAAGTGTTTTTGCCCCGAGTCCATCTCGTCGCCTATACTCCCATTAGCTGGCACGACAGATTGACCCCTCGGGGAGGCCAAGTGTTTTTGCCTCGAGGCCATCTCATCGTTTATACTCTCATTAGCTGGCACGACAGATTGACCCCTCGGGTAGGGGCCAAGTATTTTCGGCTCCAAGAAGGCTACTCAGTGAATACGTTGGGGTTGTACGTTTCTTTCCGAGCGTGGAACTCGCTAGAAAAGAGCGGGGATTGTGTACAACACCGTATTCGCATAGTTGGGTCGCATCGGCAGGCGCAGGACCAACTATGTATTTTTAAGCTTTTGGAGTGGTTTTGCATTCTTGGTGGTCAATTTAGGTCTAGCCCTTTTAATATACAAATAGGGGGAGAAAAATATGCCTCCCCCTTTTTGCCCCTTTTAGGGGGCAGGTGCGGCAAGTTGGCCGACACCCGCCCCGACTTGCTTGGTGCGAGGTAGGAGCAGCGGGACCGGTCGGTGTCCAGGATCTCGCCCCCTTGTACCCTTGCCCTATCCTGGGCGAGAACGGCCGATGGCCAGGGTCTCGCCCAGGTGGCCTGCCCTGCGATCGAGATCGGTCGGCAGCCGGGGTCTCGCCCAAGCGGCCTGGCTTGCGGGAGAGACCGGCCAGCGGCCGGGTTCTCGCCCCAGGCGGCCCGCCTCGCGGGCGAGACTGGCTAGGCGGCCTGGCTCTCGCCTAGGCGGCCTACCTAGCGGGCAAGACCGGCCAGGAAGCCTGGCTCTCGCCTAGGCGGCCTGCCTTGCGGGCAAGACCGGTTGGTGCCCTGCCTCGCAGGCGAGACCGACCAGACGGCCTACCTAGCGGGCGAGACCGGCCAGGTGGCCTGTCTCTCTCCCAGGCGGCCTTCCTAGCAGGCGAGACTGGCCAGGCAGCCTGGCTCTCGCCCAGGCAGCCTGCCTCGCAGACGAGATCGGTCGGCGGCCTGCCTCACGGGCGAGACTGGCCAGACGGCCTGCCTAGCGGGCGAGACCGGCCAGGCGGCCTGGCTCTTGCCCAGGCGGCCTGCCTCGCGGGTGAGACCGGCCGGTGGCCTGGCTCTCGCCCAGGCAGCCTGCCTCGCAGGCGAGACCGGCCGACATCCTGGCTCTCTCCCAAGTGACCTGCCTCACGGGCGAGACCGGCCGGCGGCCTGGCTCTCGCCCAGGCGGCCTGCCTCGCGGGCAAGACCGACCGGCGTCCTGGTTCTCAACCTCAACCTTTGGCTCATAACGCGATTTGCCCGCTCACCTCGGGTGTCTGGGGGGCATGGCTTAGCCTCCGCTCATCCCTAGACCTCTTTCGGCCGTGTTTTTACCGTTGTACCCCCGGGGTGGAGTTACCTCTTTACCCCTGAAAGTATCTAGTGTCGACTAAATCCACCTATGGGGGGGAGAATAGGTGTCGTGCAGTCTTTTGCGGAATAAAATTTACCTGCACAAATAAACAAACACAGCACAGAAAACACACAAGAAATTATAGTGGTTCCCCGATTTGGGTACGTCAACTTTCCCCCTTTGACCTATCTCCCACCAAGGGACGACTCGGTCACTTCTCCAAACGGATTGAAATCCAATCCTCACACTACGGAAGAAACCCTTCCAACCAAAAGAGTCACAACTCCACCACCACGGGTTGCACCCAACCCTTACAACTAGGAATAAAAATTCCTTTATAACAAATCAAAAATTGAATGTATAAGAAAATACAAACAAGGCTTTTGGAGAATCCGATGTCCTTCTTCGTTCGTTGAAGCTTTCTTGGAAGTAACGAAGAATCCACGACCGGAGTTCTCTCTTGGAGAGGATCTTGTCAAGATCGGCGTTGGCAAGCGATTGCAGCGGCGATACTTTGTAGATCCAAACTTCTTGACGAAGCAAGCAAGGTCTACGAACGAACTCAGTCGGATCAGTCGTCTCAATCGATTCGGAATGAAGAACTAACCTCGTTCAACGAATAGAGAAACAAGAGATCTCAAGAGAGATGCATGAGACGCTCGTCTTGCCTCGATACTGTCGTCGGAAGATCAGAGAACCTCTGAGATCAGCGGTGGCGACTAGCTTGTGAGCGGCGACAGCGATCGGCGACGTTCCGCGATCTGCTAGGGCACGCATCGGCTACTTCAGATTTTCCGTGAATCGCTTGCTTCATGTTCAAAATACGCGACTATATATACCATAGCGAACCCTAATGACTGTTGTGGGGCCCACAAGGAGAAACCCTAGCCCCGGCCAAAATAGCGCACGGCAAGGCGGTTTGGTCCAGCGAAAGAGAAAAATTGCCAAAGGCAAAATCGGCGAGAATCGGTGATGATTCCCGTCGAAGTCGGCAAGAATCACTCACGATTCCTGTCGATTCTGCCTTGGCCGAATTCCAGTTGGAAACCTTGTCAGCCGGTGGGAATCGGCGGGAATGCAAACTGATGGAAAACAGTCATCCGGAAGAGGTCGGCGGGAATGCAGATTGATTCTCGTCAAATCGGCGGGAATCACAAACGATTCTCGCCGAAGTCGGCGAGAATCACTTAGTGAATCCCGTCGATTTTGACTTAGACGAATTTTCTCTTCCTTCCTTTGAAGACTTGGTCTTTTACCCCTCTTTGCTCCTTCTTCTGCTTTTGATCTGTCTTAACCCTATACTTGAAAATAAGTACACTCCAATAGAGAGAGCACACGTGAGTCAACACACTGATCTGTTCAACGAGGGATTACGTTGCGCAGACCCGTGTATATTGACCCACTGCACCCTGACATTGGTGTGTACTTAGCATGGAATAGCTGCAAGCACAACTTAATAGAAGATTGTCAAATACATTGTGAATCCATCTTAGCTTGACTAGAGGCTTCTTCAAATCCAGGTAATTGTAGATACAATACCCAACAATCTCCCCCTATTTGAAGAAGCCAAAATCCTACTAGCTAAGATGAATTACACCAACCAGAAAGATATACATAACAAATGTGCGAGAAAAGAATTCAGAATAATAAAATTTCATGCATTCAAAACAACAATTGAATCAGCATGTGATCATATATATATATATATATATCCAAATTGTTTATTATTACAAGAATAGACGCACACGCATATTGAAAAATAAAAGTTTAGATTCCAAGTCTATCACTCCTTTTCCTCAGCATCTCTTAGTTGTTTAGCCAGGTACTTCTTGCTTTGTCTTTCAAAATATTCCTTAGGCTTCGGGAGGAGGAGCTTTAATCTGCACAGTGTTTGTCCTGAAGAATATATTTCTTTTAGCGTCATATTCTTTGTGCATTTCCCACTCATACTGACTGTACACTTCATTTCTATTAAGCTCTCCCCGCTGTTGTAGCAAGAATGTATCCAGTATAATACTCTTAGACACGGGACTCCATCGTTCATTCTTAACTTCACTTTCCTTCAATCTTGATTTCCTCTCAGCTGGACTTTCTTTGGAAGTTCCTTCTTAAAGTTTTCTTTTCTCTTTTGCAATGGCCTCTTGATCAAACATAGCACTATGAGCAGCTTTGGCAGCGGCTTTGGCAGCCTTTCTGGCATCAGCTTCACTCAAAGGAAACTCCTCAGCACTTGTAACCTCATCAGCAGCAGTAGTAACCTCATCAGTAGGAGAAACAGGAATATGTATACCTGATGTTTGCTGAACTAGCCAATGACAACTGTCAAAAACATACTCGTTGGATTGCTTGAAGTTTTCGACCATGATTTGCTCTAACCCTGCCATCTTAGCTGTATATTCCTCCTCCCCCTTTTTGGCTTCTTGAGCAATTGAGTTTGCATAAGAATGTAGTGACTCATCTATATGCTTAACATTACGAGTAAAATCATCCAGCAGGGTTTTCTGATTCGTGTTGAGTGTGACCATGTTGGCATCGAATAATTTGATGTTGTTGGAAACAACATGAGCATTTTGATTTACCACTGCCAGGTCATCTGTATTTTTCTGTAG
The DNA here is from genome assembly GCA_039513925.1 of Platanthera zijinensis. Taxonomy (NCBI): domain Eukaryota; kingdom Viridiplantae; phylum Streptophyta; class Magnoliopsida; order Asparagales; family Orchidaceae; genus Platanthera; species Platanthera zijinensis. Next base: position 18,467,175 of record CM077084.1, read on the forward strand.
CCCTTGCATCAGAAGATTGACGGCAGTGCCGGCCTCAGCATACTTAGTTTCAAATCTCTGTTCCATCTTTTCCAGCTTGTGATTTATCTCCACAACATTCTTTAGCATCAGATCCTATGATTGCTTAATTCGTTTAAGTACCTTGTTGTGAGATCGTTAAAAGGCGGTCTTCAGTTCATCCATTATACCTTGAATGATATTTACAGTGTGATTTGCCAGGCTAGGTCTTAGCGGATGATCCTGATGCATGGCCTAGTCGTGCTCGGGGGGATAGGACTCTGTGAGTCAGGATTCTCTTCTTCAGATACACTTGTGGAGCTAGATAGAGTTACGGTCTCCAGCGGGGAGATTGGGGCAGCCTCTGTCATTTTTCCATATATACTCATCATCCCCTGCCGGGAGGTCTCCCCCTCAATTGTTGCGCTAGATACAATAGAAACTTTGAACAGAACCTGTTCCTCGGAGGGGCGGTCCACATCAATCTCCCTCATGTCCATTTCATTTCCATCTTGCTCACTATTAAGGTCATCAGCGGCGGCATGCTCCACATCATCATCATCAGCAGCAGCATTCTCCATATCCTCCTCTACTTCCTCCTCGTCAGTCTGATCAGTAGCGAGGGTATTCACCTCATCCTTTGTGATGAGGGAAATATCAGTGACAGCATCTACTTGATCTGAGACTTCATGCAGCAGATCAGGAACTTCACTGGGCTCATTCGAGGGATTTCTGAACTCCGATGCTCTGTCTTATTCATCAACATGTGTTCCAGATGCACCCCCTTGGGCAATTCTTCTTTCCCACTTGTCAAAGACGCTGGAGTCCATCTTCTTTAGGTAGTGAAGGGGAACTCCCTTAGTTATATCAAATCTGTCTCCGTCCATCTGATTAGGGTATAGACTGATGATTCTCCAGAAATTAGGAGTACGTAGGGTATCTTTTATCTTCTCAAATAACATGCCCCCCCCCAGTTGAATTTCTTTCGGCACACTATAGCCATCGGGATCTTAAACATGTCACCTGATATATGATCATGGGAGCAAGGTTTGAAAATCAGAACCTTCCTTATGATGTCTGAGAGAAGCTTTCCTTCTTCGTTCATGGCCTTGCGTTTTATAGCCTTGGTCCCTCGAGCTAATCCACAAAACAGTAGTGTCCTCGCACGATCATTTTCATCTAGATAGTCCTCTTGTACTGAGCTGGTGAGCTGGAGGTGATGTGATAGTTTTGCAGCAGTCATCTTGATCCTTAGTCCTGTTATCTTACTCTTTATTAGGGTGTCCTCGTGACGTAGCTTGGCGGTTGCGTAAAACTCAAGGACTTCCTTGTCTAGGACTTTGCACGGGTGCTCGAGAATGAAGGAGAGCCCGGCTTGTTCTAGCATCAAAATGATGTTCCTAAATTCATCAAAAGCATGGGCAAAGCCGGTCCTAACCAACTCACTCCCAGTGAGGAGCCCGGCCGTTGTTCGAGGAGCCATTATGAACCTAAACAAGTTACACTCAAGGAATTAACTCTAACAAAATCTAGAGTTAGTGGGAACCAACTCGAAAGGGGGAAAGATCCTTGAAAATGGACTTGAAAGTGGTGCTAATGAAGCCACTTGAGAGTGGAGCTAAAGATTTATGGAAGAACAGTCGTTACCTTTTACTCGGAGGGTGACAGGTAGGAAACGCGAGGAAGGAGGTGAGCGGAGAGAAGCCCTAGTCCGATGAGAGGCTTGCGTCGGGATGGAAGACTGACGGTGGACTATAATCGACGAGAGCGACGGGAGTCGATGAGAGGCAGACACGATTTTGCAGGTTCCACGGGGAAGTTGTTTCCGCAAAGTCGACGGGAATACGAAGGGTCGAGAGGGGAAATTCCGCTATTTCCGCTATTTATTTTCGAAATTTGTCGTTGTTTCCGATATTTCTGCTGGTTGTGGAGATATTCGATATTTCCACTATAGATTTTTCCGCTATGTCCGCAAGATTTTTATAATCGACGGGAATGCTGCTAAATTAAGGTTACCTACTTGACGGGTTAGATGCGGATATCCGCAAATATGCGATGACATAGGGAGTGTTGAAGAACCTATTTACTACGCAACATCGCAGGGTATGGTTTATTTCCTCTTTCCTTCAAACAATGGACATCAAGTTGTCATGTCATGATAATTAAGTTGATTTCATGGAAGGTTAACACTAGAAATAACCACAGGCTTATCCTTGGTGGATTCAAAATGTAATAATTGTAGTTGCAACTATTGGTACAAGTCCCTTGAGACTCATCGGACCAATTGACACCACTTTCTCACCAGATCAAGATTTTGACAGTTTATCAGTTTCCACAATAAGGATCATACGGTTATTAGCTTGCGTGTCCTTTCATATCCGGTGTGTATATATATATGTATGTTGGGTATTGTATCCACAATGTACCTAATTTGAAGAAGCCCCTGAACAAGCTAAGGTGAATTGATAATGTATTTGATTACTTGTCTTCAAGTTGTGCTTGCAGCTATTCATCGCTAAGTACACACCAATGTCGAGGTGCAGTAGGTCAATATACACGGGTTTGTGCAACGTAATCCCTCGTTGAGCAGATCAGTGTGTTGGCTTACGTGTACTCTCTCTATTGGAGTGTACTTATTTTCAAGCACAGGGTTATGTAAGATCAAGAGCAGACAAGGAGCAAGGATGGGCCAAAGACCAGCTCACGAAATCGTCTAAGTTTAAATCGACGAGAATCACTAAGTGATTCTCGCCGATTCGACGAGAATCACTAGTGATTCTCGTCGAATCGTCGAGAATCACTAGCTGATTCTCGCCGAATGTTGCCGGTTGTCTCGAAGCCGCCTTGAATTCTTCTAAGGCAGAATCGTCGAGAATCACGAAGTGATTCTCGCCGATTCGTCGAGAATGACTCTGCATTCTCGACGATTCGGCGAGAATCAATTGTGATTCTCGCTGATTCTCACCGGCTTGTGTTATCAGTGGAGATTGAATTCTGTTAAGTAGAATTCGGCGAGAATCGTAGTTGATTCTCGCCGATTCAGCGAGAATCACCTACGATTCTCGCCGAATTTGACTTGGGCAAATTCCTGCTGTTCTCTGGACCTGTCCAAGTTACCTTGATTATTTCAAACTGGACTTAGGTCTTCTTGTTGGTGGGGCCCACAACGGTCATGTGGAATGACCTAATGTATAAATATCTCCGTATGGTTGAGCGGAAAATAAACGAATACACGATTCAAAAAGAAAGGCCGCCGACGTGACCTAGATCGCGCATCTTGCTCTGCCGCCGTCGTCGCCGCTCGTGCAGTTAGTCGCCGTTGCTGATCACGGTTTCTTCCAGATCTCCGGCGACAGAAGCTTAACCTAGCACAGCGTCTCACGCGTCTAACCAGAGATCTTTTGTCTCTTGATTCGTAGATCGGGAAAACCATCCCCTTCCGAATCGATCGAGACGATCGATCCTAGTGTGACCGTTGGAAGACCTTGCTACCTTTGCTAAGAAGGTTGAATCTCCATAACTTCGTCGCAGCACTCTGTTGCCGCCGCCAATCCCGAGAGCCAAGCCGCCGCCCTTTGCCGCCGCCGGTTTCGGGGAGATTCTCTCCAAGAGAGACCTAGGGTTGTGGACTCTTCGTTGACTTCAAGAACACGTCGTCGAACGAAGAGGGACACCTTAGTCTCCATAAGTTGTTTGTATTTCTAATACATTCTATTTTCAATTTCGTTGTAAAGGAATGATTGGTTCCTAGTTGTAAGGGTTGGGTGCAACCCGTGGTGTGGGAGTGGTGACTCCTACGTGTGGAAGGGTTCCTTCCGTTAGTGCAAGGATTGGATTTCAATCCTGTTGGTGAAGTGACTGAGTCGTCCCTGGTTGGGAGATAGGTCGAAGGGGGAAGTGGACGTACCAAAATCGGGGAACCACTATAAATTGCTTGAGTCTTTTCTATGCTGTGTTGTTTGATTTATTTGTGCAGGTAAAACTTTAATTCCGCAAAAATGCTACAAGACACCTATTCCCCCCCCCCCTCCCATAGGTGAAGCTAGTTGGCACTAGGTGGACTTTCAATGTAAATCTTGAAGGGGAATCTACATATGTGTTTGGATATATATATATATATTTATGTAAAGCGATTCAATTTTCGAAACTGAACGCGCGTACCTGGGATTATTAGGTTGATCATTCGGTTCCACTTTTTTAAGTATAACGGGTATCATGTTCATGTAGAGCACTGTGGTTAGCCTTATCTTTTATCTCATATACTTGTTCCATAGCAAACCTGGAACATCTCTTGTCTAGGTCTCATCATGTTCATGGGTACCTAGATTATCCTGCAAAAATGAGTTACCGTACCTTAGGAACCCAATATGTATTGGGTCCTAGGTTCTTGTCAGCATAAAATACAGGATGCCTTCCTACAGGATTTTTGTCAGGAAGGCTATCTCTAGCCAAAGGATGTGGACATACCCTTGCCCTTAGCACAGAAGGATTGTGCCAACAATCTATGGCAATGTGACCCACTCTGCCACAACACCAACACTCATGAATATTGTATCTCCTTTTCTGACCAGATCTACTAACGGAGTTAGTCACGATCTTAGGTCTGATAGAGGCAAAGCTGGAACCGCTCTCAGATTTACCCTTTCCATCGAGACTCGAGGGAGGGCGAATGGAGAACATGTGGTGAGTGTCCTGAGGCCTGGGAGGTGGTGCTTTCTTCTCAGCCAGCACACATCCGGGGGGCCCATAGATGCTTGCTACATGTTTGCCAACCCCCTTTCCATGTGTCCTAGGGTGGTAATATGTACTGTGAGAACTGGTTCCAGCAATGTCATAATGTTAGGGGGCTGAGGCCGTAAATACAAACAGTTCATGATGAGCCATATGTATTTTCTCATGGGTAGCCATCACAGCACTTGCACTATGGGTATTTCCACTTGAGGTCCGATCATTCTTGTAGTGACCATAGTTGTTCTTATGGTCATACCTGAAGGAATGATGTGTGCCCCTCTTACTCGGTATGGGGGGTCTGAAAACAGTTTCCACATTTCTCCACGATTTAATAATTCGTGAGATCTACCCGTTTTCTCCCTTTCTTTTAATAGCATCTACCTTGGAAAAGTTAGATACTATTCTCTTCTCGGTCTCTAGAGAAAACTCTAAATCCGAGATCTTTGAGTCATTCACCTTGATGGATTCCAATTGGAGGTCCATCATGGTCCTCAACTGAGCAATTTCCATAGTTTGTTTCTCAACAAGCAAGTTGCTCTTCTGAAGGGCACTACGAAGGGAATCAAGAGTTTCAATCTTTTGATTGAAGCTGTTAATTTCCTTTACATCAATTGATGGACAAACCTCTGAACTTCTCCTGTCTTCAGGAGATACAAGAGGAAGGGTGCAAGAAGAGGAAGATACCTGATCCTGATTGTGTTGATCAGGGTTAGAGTGATGGTCAGAAGAAATTGATACTTCAGCTTCATCGCAACTGCATTACTCAATCTCTTCTTCAGTCTCAGATAGAGACACTGGAGCCCTGATATTGAGAAGTTGTTCTTGACTTTCATCATCAGAGACGAGGACCCCTATATATGCTTCATCCTCTTGCTGACACTCAGTCCCGGCAGTCTTCTTTTCCTCCATGAGGTCAGAGATTGTTTCCCACATGGACTTTGTAGTCTTGCACTTATCTAATCTTTTATGAGAAGAGCCTAACCAAATATCAGAGATGATCTGTCATACAAGCTTGTCCAAGTTGAACAGTGAGATCTCAATTTCAGACATCTCTGAGGGACTCTTAGGGATTTAGAGATCTTCTCCAGAGTCAAAAGCCTTCATGGGAATAAAGGGACCCTCTTCCACAATGAATAAATCCCGGGGGTCAATGACTTCCAGATGAAACTGGACTCTCATTTTCTAGATGGGATAATAGTCTTTGGTGCAGGCAGGCAGTCTCAGGGGAGAGACATCAGTGTATAGCTCCATGCTTGAGTCTTGTTTTCTTCGTGACACTAGACACGGGATCTTACTCAAGGTGTTAACCTTATTGACGAGCAACCTCCCTCTGATACCACTTGAAAGTATCTAGTGTCGACTAAATCCACCTATGGGGGAGAATAGGTGTCGTGCAGTCTTTTGCGGAATAAAATTTACCTGCACAAATAAACAAACACAGCATAGAAAATACATAATAAATTATAGTGGTTCCCCGATTTAGGTACGTCCACTTTCCCCCTTCGACCTATCTCCCACCAAAGGATGACTCGGTCACTTCTCCAAACAGATTGAAATCCAATCCTCACACTACGGAAGGAACCTGTTGGGTCCAGCGTTCCTTCACTTTACCCGTGGCGCTTTGCTACTTATTTAAGAAATTAAGTAGCGCTCTCTCCAACAGTCCAGGCTTTTCATGTAGTTGGGTATGCGCTTGATCCTTCAATTGGTATCAGAGGAGGTCACGGGTTAAAGACTGGGGGGCGCTATTAAATCCTGATTTTCCCTTCTACCTGTGTGGGTCCGGCGGGTCAGGCAAACCGTGGACATGTGGTAACCCCACCTATGAGCCGTGTGGGCCATGTGGTAACCCCACCTATGAGCCGACGGGTTGTGCTGGACGCCGGGGGGTGATTGTTGGGTCCGGTATTCCTTCACTTGACTCGTGGCGCTTTGCTACTTATTTAAGAAATTAAGTAGCGCCCTCTCCAACAGTCCGGGCTTTTGGTGCAGTTGGGTATGCGCTTGATCCTTCAGAACCCTTCCAACCAAAGGAGTCACAACACCACCACGGGTTGCACCCAACCCTTACAACTAAGAATAAAAATTCCTTTACAACAAATCAAAAATTGAATGTATAAGAAAATACAAACAAGGCTTTTGGAGAATCCGATGTCCTTCTTCGTTCGTTGAAGCTTTCTTGGAAGTAACGAAGAATCCACGACCGGAGTTCTCTATTGAAGAGGATCTTTCAAGATCGGCGGCGGCGATACTTTGTAGATCCAAACTTCTTGACGAAGCAAGCAAGATCTACGAACGATCTCAATCGGATCAGTCGTCTCAATCGATTCGGAATGAAGAACTAACCTCGTTCAACGAATCGAGAAACAAGAGATCTCAAGAGAGATGCGTGAGATGCTCGTATTGTCTCGGTACTGTCATCGGAAGATCAGAGAACCTCTGAGATCAGCGGCGTCAACTAGCTTGCGAGCGGCGACAGCGATCGGCGACGTTCCGCGATTTGCTAGGGCACGCGTCGGCTACTTCAGATTTTCCGTGAATCGCTTGCTTCATGTTCAAAATACGCGACTATATATACCAGAGCCAACCCTAATGACCGTTGTGGGGCCCATAAGGAGAAACCCTAGCCCCGGCCAAAACAGCGCACGGCAAGGCGGTTTGGTCTAGCGAACGAGAAAAATTGCCCAAGGTAAAATCGGCGAGAATCAGTGGTGATTCCTGTTGAAGCCGGCGGGAATCACTCATGATTCCCGTCGATTCTGCCTTGGCCGAATTCAAGTTGGAAACCTTGTCAGCCGGTGGGAATCAGCGGGAATGCAAACTGATTCTCGTCGATTCGGCAGGAATCACAACGATTCTCGTCGAAGTCTGCGAGAATCACTTGGTGATTCCCGTCGATTCTGCCTTAGCAGAGTTCCTGTAGGAAAACAGTCATCCGGAAGAGGTCGGAGGGAATGCAGATTGATTCTCGTCGAATCGGCGGGAATCACAAACGATTCTCGCCGAAGTCGGCGAGAATCACTTAGTGATTCCCGTCGATTTTAACTTAGACAAATTTTCTCTTCCTTCCATTGAAGACTTTGTCTTTGACCCCTCTTTGCTTCTTCTTCTGCTCTTGATCTGCCTTAACCCTGTACTTGAAAATAAGTACACTCCAATAGAGAGAGCACACGTGAGTCAACACACTGATCTGCTCAACGAGGGATTACGTTGCGCAGACCCGTATATATTGACCCACTGCACCCTGACATTGGTGTGTACTTAGCATGGAATAGCTGCAAGCACAACTTAATAGAAGATTGTCAAATACATTGTGAATCCATCTTAGCTTGACTGGAGGCTTCTTCAAATCCAGGTAATTGTGGATACAATACCCAACAACCCCCCAGTGTGGATGTTTTCTATTGGCTCAGGGCCTATTTGTCCTAGGGGTATTTCTGACCTTTTGGTCCCTTAGGTTTGGGAAAACTATAAATAGACCACCTTGGGTACCTTTGGAGAGATGAGTTTTTTGGCTTCCTCCTCCTTATGCTTCTCCATGGTAGAGTTTGAGAGCTCTCCAAGGTACCCAGCTCAGCTATTGGTGAGGGAGGGGAAGTGTTCTTGTGATCTTCCGGGTGTGTGGTGGGACCTCCACGCTAGATTCGAGGGTCTGTTCCTAACTTTTTGAGCCTTTGGCCTGTGACGTTCTCCTGAGTGTAGTAGGTGTGAGGTCACCCCTTTCTTGGGACCCCGAACTCCACGAGAGACCAAGTTTTTGGTTTCAACAAACAGGTATTTTCCACAGAATGAGCATGACAAATACTTTTTGCCACGCTCGCATTATCCATGCTCATTTGTCGTTGGCAAGCCATGGCTAAAATCCTTTTACCATGGTCTTAGAATTTTAGCCATGACAATTTGCCCTAGAAAAAGGTCAAATTTTTGGTAGTGAGAACAAGTTCAACTCTACTTCACTTGACACCAACAAAAGCTTCGTCGTGATGAAAGTATGATTCTTTTGGATCCTACACTGTATCAAGCACTAGTGGGTAGTCATATTTATTTAACTGTCATGAGGCGGGATATCGCATTTGCGGTTAGTATCGTTAGTCGATAAATGTATGAGCCACAAAAGTCACATTTGGATGCGGCGAAACGAATATTGAAGTGTGTTGGGTCAACCCCTGACTACGGGGTTTTTTATGAAAGAGACACAAATTTTGTCATGTGCAGTTTTACAGTTAGTGTTGATCATGGTGGTGACTTAGATGATCACCACTCTACTCAGGCTACGTGTTCATGTACAAATCAATGGGGGTTTGATGATGTAGCAAAAAGCATGATCAGCGTCCCTCACTCCCACTGAGGATGAGTGCAAAACATCATCTTTGGCAGCTCAAAAGTGCAGTGCATTTGGCTATGCCGGTTGGTAGAGAATATTTATGTTCCAATTAACTATGTTACCACCTTAATTGGTGACAACGAAAGCGCTCTCAAACTTGTTACAAATTTGGTGTGTGGCGCAAGAACGAAGCATATTGAGATCGAGCATCATTTTATTTGAGAGAAAATATTTGATGGATCTCTTGTCATGGAGTTTGTGCAAAGTCATGACAATGTCGCCGACATCTTCATGAATTCTCTCTCTAAGGGATAATTTGAGCGCCTTCGTGGGTTACTTAGACTTCAATCTTGTTTACACCATAAGGGAGAGTGTTAAATTTATGGTGATAACTTATATATCTCTACCATATATAAAGAAATATAAAATCCATGAATTTATAATTCATTGACCCTCAGATCTTTCTTATTTATTTATCATCGTCGAAAAAATTCCTAGATGTCCTAGAGCTACAAAGGATTACGGATAAGTGAGAGAAAAAGAGAGAGAGGGGGGAGCTGATTACGGCAAATAAAGATAAAGGAGGGTGAGAGAGTGGGGAGAGAGAGATAGAGTAAGAGATTGAGGAGAGAGAAAGGAAGAGAGAGGGAGGCGGTGATTTATGAGGGGAGAGACAGGTGGGAGAGAGAGGTGGTAAAGAAGATGGCGGATGAAAGAGAGGGAGAGGAGAGAGAGAGGGGAGAGAGTAGCGGGAGAGAAATTCTTAAATATTTTTTTCATGTTTTAATTAATTCACAACTAGCCCGCCTGGATAAAAAGCAGGCGGATTTTTTATTTTTAAATTAATTGTTTTATTTTAAATTAATTGTTATATTTTTCAATTTATTTTTTAATTAATTATAAAAAACAGGCGGTTGGGTACTGTTGCGTAGCCCGTCGGGAGGCGGGCGAAGCCCGCCATTGCTGGTCGGGTACTGTGGCAAGCTGCATATATATATATATATATATATATATATATATATATATATATATATATATATATATATATGCGATATATATATATATATATATATATATATATATATATATATATATATATATATATATATATATATATATATATATATATATATATATATATATATATATATATATATATATATATATATATATATATATATATGGCAAGCTGCATATACGCATTGTGCCTTGTAGCTGTTGGATTTAATCCAACTTCACGCTGACGAGCCCAGGGCGGTCGATGGTTGGCGAGCTTGTAGACACCGACCGCCCCGCTGTAAAAAAATTTTGCCACAATAGTGGGGCCAAAAAAAAAATTTACAGTGGGGCGACCGGCGGCTGCGGCCTCGCCGGCCACCCTGTGCTCGTTGGCATGGATGTCGACGAGCTCAGGGCGACCGGTGACCGGCGAGCTGCAGTCGTTCGCCGCCCCGGTATAATGCAGCAGTGCCAAAACAATTTTATAGCGAAGCGGCCGACGGCTGCAGGCTCGCTGGCCACCGGCCGCCCTAGGCTCGTCGGCTTGAATGCCAACAAGCCAAGGGCGGCCGGTGGTCGGCAAGCCTGCAGTCACCGACCGCCCCGATCCAATGTAGCATGGTGAGCGCAGATATATTAAAATACGTGTTGCGCGTATATCCATTATTTTGATATATATATATACATACATACATACGAGCATCTTCGGACGGGCTACGTCTGTGCTCGATGCTCTCGGGCGGCCTTCGGCAGCATCCAGACGGATTTCCCCCACCTGCGCACGGGATTCGCCTTTGCTTGATGGTTCAGGCCGCCTTCGACCGCATAGAAGTGGGCTTCGTCTGCTTCAACGTAATCCACCAGCTTGACGTCGCACCCGCCACTCGCGGCCCCCAGAGCGTGTAAGCAAAATTAAACAACAACTGAAGTGCTCCGAGGGCGCGAGTGGCGGGTGCGATGCCGAGCCGGTATATTGCGTGGAAGCGGACGAAGCCCACTTTTATGCGGTCGAAGGCCGCCCGGAGCATCAAGCACGGGCGAAGCCCATGCACAAGCGGGCGAAGCCCGCCTAGATGCGGTCAAAGGCCGTCCAAGAGCATCGAGCACGGGCGTAGCCCGTGCGAAGATGCTCGTATTTATTATAAATTTAATTTCATAATAATAATAATAATAATCATAATAATCATAATAATAATAATCAATTATTATTATTATTTATAATGATAATAATATAAATTTATATAGTAATAATATAAAAATTGTTGAAACCGAAAATCAGCTTCTGTGGAGTTTGAACCCTTGGGGAAGGGGTGATCTCACACTTCTCCCTCACAAACTCAAACAGCTAGAGACTTAGGCTCTGTTTGGCGTCGCGTTTTCGCAGTAGGGTGCCGCCGATTATTATGCCTCTCCGATAAACAGAAATTTCTCCCCAGATTCTGCAGTCGCCGTCGTCGTAAAATCGCAAAAAATCAGCGATATGGAGTTGCGATATTTTCTCATGACTCCATATCGCGGAAAATTATGATTCCGCTGCTTCAACCTAACCCGCGCTCCACCGACCCCGAACTCCACCATCGCGTCCATCTCCAGCGAGGAATCTGCGCCTGCACTTCTCCACTTTGGCGATCGTTGCACTTCTCCACTCCGGCGACGCATATCACCTTCTCCTCCTCCTCCAGAGTCACTGCCTATCACTGCCCAAGCGATCTTCTTCTTCATCCTTCTGCACTCGTTGCTGAGCATTGCCCAGGCGATCGAGCCTAGTGTCGCCCCCTTTCCTCCTCTCAGGCGACCACTGCGAGGAGTATCTTCCTCAACGCCTACTACGGTTCATTCTCAGGCTGAACATTTTCATCCGACAAGGTATAATTTTTTACAAATTTTTGTTCCTGCAAAGAGATAATTAGCACTAGTATATGTGATTTTATTTTTGTGTATGTGTGTTTGATTTGTGTTTGTGTGTGTGTATGATTGTGTTTGTGTGTGTGTGTTTGTGTGTTTAGGGTGTTTGTGTATGTGTGTATGTATGATTGTGTTTGTGTATGTATGATTGTGTTTGTGTATGTTTGTGTGTGTTTGTGTATGTGATTGGTGTTTATGTATGTTTGTGTGTGTGTAAATGTTTATGTGTGTGTGTGTGATTGTGTAAGTGTATGTTTGTGTGTTTGTGTATGTGTGTGTTTGTGTATGTTTGTGTGTTTGTGTGTGTTTGTGTTTGTTTGTGTGTGCGTGTCAATGTTTGTGTGTGTGTGTCAATGTTTATGTTTGTGTGATAATGTTTGTGTGTGTGTTTCAATGTTTATGTGTGTGTGATAATGTTTGTGTGTGTCAATGTTTATGTGTTTGTGATAAAGTTTGTTTATGTTTAGGGTGTATGTTTATGCATTAATGTTTGTTGCGGACTAACTCGACGTCCCGGTCGGGCCGGAATTCTTGGACCGTCTTAGGTCTCGGAACGGTCGAGCGCGCACACAGTCAATGAAAATGGAAAGTTGATGAGGTAATTTTTTTGACGTGGAAAACCCCGAAAAAAGGTGAAAATCACGTGGTCGGATCTGTGCCGACCAAACCTCCACAAGATCTGAGTGCTGTTACATGGCTTTTTCAAGAACTTGATGGCGATATGCCGCCTCTTGTTACAATTATTGGGGAGAGAAAGAGAGAGCCTGGAGGGTGATAAGCCACCACTCACAGGGCTACTTATTTTTTTGAGTGTTGCGGAGAGCGATGCGCTCGTTGTATTATGGAGTCTTTTAATAATTATTGGAGGCGGGAGAAGCTTGCTGTACACGTTTTGATGTTTGTAGCTTTGAGGCTCGGAGGCGCGCTTATCATGTCGTATCCTCCATTTCTTGTCTCTGATTGTCTTTTGGAGAAGCGTCATTTGGTTATCTTATCAGTAGGCGAAGCGCTTGTTCTTGAGCGCGCAGGGCACTTATTGGCAAAGAGCGTGCTAGGCGCTTGCTGGAGGAGAGCGTGTGAAGGGCTAAATGAAAGATGGCGCGTGGAGCGCTTGTTGGTGAAGATAGCGTGTTGGGCGCTTGTAGGAGGAGAGCACGCAGGGCGCTTGTTGGAGAATAACGCGCAGGGCGCTTGCCAGAGGAGAACACGATGGTTGCTTGTTGGAGAAGGATGCATGAAGCGCTAGGGAAGAGACCCGTGCAAGGGATCAACATGTGTGATAGCGCGCAGTAGCATGTAGGGGAGAGATGGGAGCAAGAATGCGCGAGAGAGAGGCGGTGCGCGCAAGGAAGAAATGCGTGCGAGAGCGCGCAAGGCGGCGGCGCGTGCGGGAGCGCATAACGAGGGGGCGCGCAAGAGAGAAATACGCGCGAAGGAGCGCAAGGAGGCGGTGCGCGGGGGATCGTGCAAGGGAGAAACGCGCACGAGTGCGTGCGAGGAGGCGGCGTGGGCGGGAGTGTGCAAGGAAGATATGCGCGCGAGAACACGCGAGGAGGCGGCGCGCGCGGGAGCGCGCAAGGAAGATATACGGAGGAGAGAGAAATTCCGGGCAGAGAAGATGAAGATCTTCGAATACGAAGGAGATCTTCCAAGAGTGCTTGAAGATCTTCGAAGGGGAAGAAGAAGATGAAGAAGATGAAGGAGGAAGGAGATAGAGGGAATCCGTCCAAGGATTTTTCCCAGAAGGAGAGCCTGAATTAAAGGGGAAAATGGGCCCTATTTATAGGCTCCATGGGTGGTTAGGGAGGTTATGCGGTTATTCGTAGACCGTAACCACCTCATTTAATATATGAAGACCAAATTAATATAATATTAATGTTTATATTATTTCATTTGACTTACTAAATATAGTCCCCTTTAATTATGATACTCATTATCATTATAATGGGTTGTCCATGCTAAATTTGGCAACCTATTATCCCATTACAGGTGTTGGGTACATTGGAAATTGTGTACCTGATTTGGAAAAGTTTCACGTGACTCAATGATATACATCAGGTTGTATTTGATGGTGTATTGAGTTTACTTGTGCAGGCAGAAGAATGCAGAAAATATTCTAAGTACAAAAGTATCGAGACATTTATAATGTGTCAACATCTTTGAAGAAGCAGTGTCGAGACTAGAAGCAAAGTTGTATCGACAAACAGGACTTGTGTCGACACATGGAATTTGAGTCGAAAATAGCTGTGTCGACACTCAGGACTAGTGTCGACGCACTTAGATTTGAAGTGCTGACATTAGTAGAAGGGTTGTGTCGACACACGGGACTTGTATCGACTTACAGAGTTTGAGTCTACATCATTTGTGTCGACAGTTTCTGAAGTATGTCGACACATTCTACAAAGGCAGTGTTGAGACTGAATGAAGAGCTATGTCGACAGTTTCTGAGGTTTGTCGACATCACCAAAGGAAGTGTGTCGACACCCGGGTAATTGTGTCGATACATACTTCATCTATGTCAACACATACTATCCTTATGTCTCGACACATTCAGCTGAGTTAAATAACTCTAAGTACCAAATCTTAAGACTGAAGACTTGACAGCTGCCAGAATTATCAAGGCCTGTTAGACATGTCAGAACTATCAGATGTCAGTCAACTACCGGATCAGCCAGTTGCCTCTGATATGATCTATAAATAGAGCTGAGCTATCAAAAAAAACATGGCAGTGAGACAGAGAGAAAATATAGAGGGAAATCAAGAAGGAGGAATACTCCAAGAAGAATTCACAGAATTCTATACAGCAAGAAGATTCTGATTTTAAATCAGAGAAGGGGACAACATCTCATTAGATCTATCAGTGTTTGTAGAATTAAGTCTACAAGAAGGAAGAATCTGAGTCTACATCAACTTCTCAAGAAGATTCAACCTAGGTTCTCTCTTTCAAGAAGCTTTGAATAAGATAAGTAAGGTTGAATCTGATTCAATGCAGCAATGGTCTGAAAAAAGCAGATTGATCAAGATCTGATCAAGATTCCCTCACCCCTCTTTCTCTCTATCTGGGTGAAGGAAGAAAGTAATTCTTTATACAATTTTCTATAATATCTATTTTTAGATCTGAGTGTAAGAGATTTTAATCTCTGAGTTTTAAGCCTATAATTATAAAGGCTGAGGTAGGGTTGTTTTCCTGAGGTAGGAGATTAAGTTCTGTGAGTTGTAGGCCTGGTGATAAGGGCTGAGGTAGGGCTTGATAGCCTGAGTGGTAGGGGTGTGGATTCACTCTAAGGTAGGGTTCTTGGGAAGAGCCTGAGGTGTAGGCCTTGTTGAAGTCTGAGCTGTAGGAACCAATTTTGGTTCTGAGTTGTAAGATTTGAGGATCTGAGAAGGTGGAAGGAAGTTGGGCCGAATCTAGTGTACTGCTAGATAGGCGAAGGGAGAAAGTGGATGTACCCATCATTTGCGGAACCACTATAAATCTGTGTGTATGCTATGATTGGATGATTGTGTGATGTGGTAGCTGTAGAATTTATAACTGTGCTGAGATTAATTTATTAACAGCCTAAATTGAATTGGAATTGAACCTATTCACCCCCGCCCCCCTCTAGGTGTTTAGACAATCTTGAAACCAATTCTTTTAAGTGGTATCAGAGGGAGATTACTCAAAAATTAGACTTAACAGTCTGAGTATATCTCTAAGGTAGTAATAAGATAGCCAAGATGGGTTAAGGTGAAAATCACAAAGAACTTGGATCCATGAAGCTTCCTATATGTAAACAGGAAACATTTTGCATATGGAAAGAGAGGGTCAGATTATTCATGGAGGCGTCTGATCCAAGAATTTACATTACAGTTCAAGAAGGGTCTTTCATCCCTATGAAGACATCTGTTCTAGATGTAAATCTGAAAACTCCAAAGAGTTATTCTGAGATGACCAAAGATGAGATCATTTTAGCCACTTTGGACAAGAGGGCACATAACATAATTGTTAGTGTCATAGATGATTCTACATTTCAGAATTTAGTCCACTGCAAAAATTCAAAGGAAATGTGAGACACTTTAATTGTCTACATGGAGGGGACAACAGAAGTAAGAGAGGATAGGAAGTTCATACTCAATCAAGAGTATGAAAGCTTCAAACAAGCCAAGACAGATAACATAGTTATGTGCTAAGAAAAGTTCTTCAGAATTGTTAATGAGCTGATGACTTATGGAAGGGTCTTCAGCACTTATGAACTGAATGATAAGTTTCTCAGGTCATTAACCAAAAACTGGTATACCATGGTCTGTGTCATCAGAGAAGTGGCCAGACTTGCAGATACTCCTCCACCAAACTTGTTTGGAAAATTTTGTCCTATGAAATGCAGTTGATTTCTAGAAAGGAAGAGGAAAAGAGCAGCAGGTCTTATGGAAAAGATAATTCTGTGGCTTTCAAAGTTGAAGCTACAAAGAAGGGCAGGATAAAGACTCATCCTCCCAGAAAAGTTGATGATACTGATTCAGAAAGTTCAAACTCAAGCACATCAGATTGTCATAACTCTAATGAGGATTTTGCTGCCTTTTATAGGCAATTCCAGAGGTTCCTGAAGAAAAAGAACTAGAGGAGCAGGCCATCCTCTTCTTCTTACTCCAAGGATGACTACTACAAGGGAAATAAGAAAACCTCTAAAGAGGAAAGGTATGGTTCAAAACATGGTAAACAAACTTCTACTAAAATTATTAGTTATTATTGCAACAAGTCAGGACATGTTATAGCAGACTGTCCTGTCAAAAGAATGGAGTCTGGTGAGAAAAATAAACACTAGCATAAAGGAAAGAAAGAGAAATCCTTTGTGGCCAAGAAGAAGAAAAGCTGGACTGACTCTTCTTCATCAGAGTCAAAAAATGAAGAGGATGTTGAGGCCTACATTGGGTTGTTCTCAACTGAGGAAGATTCTGTAGAAACAGAATTCTTGCAGTTGCTGAATGATATCAATAAAGCAGAAGATAGCCAATGCTTAGGGCTGATGACCATAGCTGAGGATGGACACAGCCAGGAGCAGCTTGGTCCTAGTAAGGTACAATCTTCACCTTCAGTGTCAGATTATATTACTAGACCAGAGTCAGAAGCAGTTTCATCAAGAGATGAAGGTGGCTCTGAATCTGAAGGAGACATCAATCAACTGATTGATGATTATGGATAGCTCCTACAAGCCTTTAAGGAAAGCAGGCTCCTAGACAAATAACTGGCAAAGGAGAATGCCACTCTTAAGTTGGCTGCCTTAGACTCACCAAAAGTGCTGGATCTGAAGTTAAAAGAGATTAGTAAATTAAAGAACATAACTTTTATTCAGATGGATACCATTACTTTCAAGAATAATCATATAAGGAATCTTGAAAGTAGACTCCAAAAGGAGAGGGAGCTAGTGGCCAAGTTCTCAAAACCTAGTTATGTGTTACCTTTGATGGATTCCTTTTCTTCCCAAAAGGGTAAGAAGGGTTTAGGTTTCAAAGGAAGAACAAGAGCTGCCAATTCCAATAGGAAAGGCAAAGCTCCAGCTCAGCCACTTGCTTCCAAGCCTCCAATTTCTTTTAAAAAGATGGTTCAATCTTCTAACAGGTATGACCATGATAGTATTTATGGTCACTGTGAGCAAGGCAATAGAAATGGTAAGGGTGCTAGTGCCTATTGGGCAGTCCATGAGAAAACCCAAATGGCCCATAATGGAATATTTGTGTTTGGTGTACTAGCCCCAACACTCAAGGACAAGGTAGCAGCTGACTCACAAAGTCTGCTAGTTTATTATCAAGCTAAGTGAAAATCTGTTAGCAAAGCAAACTTAAGAATATCTTAAGCTATCATAAGTATGCATTCTGAAAAGAAGGAAGCTGTAGATAGGGTTCAAGATATCCCAAGTACTTCTGTTGCCAGACAAGTACCTAAGCAAGCCTTGGTTGAAAGACTTAAGAAAAGAGCTGATGTACCAGCTGATTTAAGAGCTGCAAATAACATTGTTGTTAAGCCAGTTCTTAAAAGAAGGTACAATGTGCATGAGTGCTAGTGATGTGGCAAAGTGGGTCACTATGTCATTGATTGCTGGCACAATAAGAGCATCCAGAGGAGTAATGTTGGCATATCTGTCAAAAGAACTGAAGGTAGGCATGTTCAGTTTAGATCTAACTTGCACCTAGGACCCAATAAAATTTGGGGTCCTAAGGTTAGATAATTTATTTGTTGCAGGTTAGTCCAAGTGGTCATACCCCTGCATGGTACTTGGATAGTGGATGTTCCAGACACATGACTGGAACAAGAAGCATGCTAAAGGAATACACTCCTATTGATAATGGTCCCAAAGTTATCTTTGGGGGCTCAGAAAAAGGGGTAACTAAAGGTTTGGGTAAGATAACTAATGGCATAGTAACTATCACACAAGTAGCTTATGTGAAAGGTTTGAAACATAACCTTATAAGCATAAGTCAACTATGTGATCTAGGCTATGACATTTCTTTCCTCAAAGATGAGTGTCAAATTAGAAGGTCAAGTGACAAATGAGTTATCTTGACAGGCACTAGGAGAGGAAATATTTATTGTCTAGACTTTAAGTGTGAGAGTGAGGACACTCTTATATGTCTAGTTGCTGATGAGAAAGTTTCTCATTATGTCAAATGGCACAAGAGCCTAGCTCACCTGAACTATAAGACCATAGGTAGACTCTTTAGTGAAGAGTTTGTGAGGAATGGTCCTGAAGTTAATGCATTAAGGAGGGAATTTGCTCAGCTTGTCAAAAGGGCAAGCAGACCAGGTCTTCTTTCCAAAGTCTTGATACCAAAGACTCAATGAGGTATTTATACCTCCTGCATATGGATCTATTTAATCCTATGTCAGTTCATAGTCTAGGTAGGAAAGTCTATACCCTTGTGGTGATTGATGACTTTTCCAGGTTTGCTTGGGTATTCTTCCTAAGGAGAAAATCTGAAACCCCAGATATCTTCCAGACTTTTGTCAAGCAAATTCAGAATGAATTTAATAGTTCTGTGGTCAAGATCAGAAGTGATCATGAGACTGAGTTTCAATTTGAATGCATGATAAAGTTCTGTGAAGGGCTTGGGATTCATCAAGAATTCTCCTTACTTAGAACTCCTCACAAAAATGGAATTGCTGAAAGGAAGAATAGAACTCTAATTGAGGCAGGTAGGACCTTGTTAAATGACACTTATATCCCAGAATATTTCTGGGCAGAGGCAGTAAATATTGCTTGTCATATTCTCAATAGAGCTTCCATCACCAAAAGCCATAAAAAGACTCCCTATGAGATCCTGAAAGGCAGAAAACCAAATTTATCCTATTTTAGGATTTTTGGTAGTAAGTGTTATGTACTAAACAATGGTAAGTATCATTTGACTAAGTTTACTGCCAAGTTCCAAGAAGAGATATTTGTTGGGTACAGTAATAATAGTAGAGTATATAGGATCTATAACTTGACTACTCAAGTTGTATAAGAATCTGTCCATGTTGTCTTTGATGAGTCTAAGTTAATTAACTGTGAGCTGTCAAGCACTTCTTCTAGTCCTGTAGGTTTAAAAGATAAGATGAACAATCTGACCATCAAGAAAGATAAACCAGCAGGCCAAGAGAATGAAGATGATGGATGTTGTCCAGGGGGAGTTTAAGACTTACAAGCTGAGAATGAAGAACAACCAGTTGAAAATATTGAGGATCAGTAAGCTGAAAAAAGATTGCCTCTAGCTATGAGACATTTAAGAGATCATCCAGCTCATCAAATCATTGGTGATGCAAGTCATGGTGTAATGACCAGAAGCAAGAGCTTGAACTCAGCACTATGTTCAAGCTTTCTGTCTCAAATGGAACCAAAGAAGTTTGAAGAGGCTATCCAAAATTCATTCTGGATTGGTGTTATACAGGAAGAGCTGAACCAATTCAAGAGATGCAAAGTTTGGAAACTGGTTACCAGACCTAAGGGACATAATGTGATAGGTACTAAGTGGGTCTACATGAATAAGTTAGATGAAAATGGCATTATTGTTAAGAACAAGGCCAGATTGGTGGCAAAAGGCTACAGGCAGGAAGAAGGAATAAACTTTGACCGGACCTTTACCCTAGTAGCAAGGCTGGAAGCAATAAGACTATTCCTTGCCTATGCAACCTATAAAGAATTCAAGGTCTTTCAAATGGATGTCAAGTCAGCATTCCTGAATGGAGATCTAAAAGAGGAAGTATATGTTGACCAGCCATCAGGTTTTATATGTCCTCACTTTCCTAATCATGTCTATAGACTTAAGAAAGCTCTATATGGGTTGAAAAAAGCCCCTAGAGAATGGTATGAGACATTGTCTACTTTCCTCATTGAGAACAAATTCTCAAGGGGGAAATAGACAAGACCCTATTCCTGAGAGAATCAAAGGGCAAGATCATCCTAGCCCAGATATATGTTGATGACATAATCTTTGGATCTACTGAGAACAACCTTTGCAGGAAGTTTGCATAACTTATGCAAGGAAAGTTTGAGATGAACAATATGGGTGAGCTAAAGTTCTTCTTAGGACTTCAAGTAAGACAGACTGATGATAGCTTGTTCATATCTCAGTCTAAGTTTACCAGTGAGTTGATTAAAAAATATGGCATGGAGACTGCCTCCACCATGAAAACTCCAATAGGGTCAAGTATGCCTTAGGCAAAGATGAGGTAGGGAAACCTGTTGATGAGACTTTGTATAGAGGGATAATTGGCTCCTTACTATACTTGACTGCAAGTAGACCTGACATCATGTATGTTATATGCGTCTGTGCTAGATACCAGACATACCCTAAAAAGTCTCATTATTCTGCTGCCAAGAGAATTTTAAGATATCTTAAGGGCACGCCAGATCTTGGTTTATGGTACCTTAGGAATAGAGATTTTCTGCTAACAGGTTTTTCAGATGCAGACTTTTCAGGCTGCAAGGAAGACAGGAAAAGTACCATAGGTACATGCCAATTCCTAGGAGGAAGATTGGTGTCATGGAACAGCAAAAAGCAGACAAGTGTTGCTATATCCACAGCAGAGTCAGAATATATTATAGCTGGAAGTTGTTATGCTCAGTTGTTATGGATACAACATCAACTTGAAGATTATGACATCAAGATAAGTAGAACTCCATTATATTATGATTCTACTAGTGCTATATCAATTGCTAGAAACCCTATTTCACATAGCAGAATAAAGCACAGTGAAATTAGGTACCATTTTATTAGAGAACATATTGAAAAAGAGGACATAAATCTAGAGTTTATTTCTACTGATACACAAGTAGCTGATATATTCACTAAACCTCTAGATGAAAGTAAATTCAATTATTTTAAAATTGAATTAGGCATGTTGAACCTGAAATTGGATGGTAGATTAAGAAAAATTCTACTCAATATATGACTAAGTAAGTTATATGTCGACACAAGTTAAGAGTTGGTCGACACACAGTAGTTGGTGTCGACACATAAAGTAGTTTATGTCGACACTCAGTAGTTGGTGTCGACACATAGAGTTGTTGACACACAGACGTTGGTGTCGACACATAAAGTCGTCTATGTCGACACTCAGAAATTAGTGTTAACAATAGAGTTGTCGAGACTCTAAACTCCCTGTCGAGACTTTAGTAGTCTGTGTTGACACAATCAAAATTATGTTGACATACGAAACTCTAATTTTAGCCCGCCTTTTGACCTTCTCTACTTAGAAAAGTATAAATAGGAGGAAACGAGACCTTGTCAACTACGCTCTCAGAAATCTCGAGACTAAACCATCAGTGTCGACAAGAAATTCTTCTTCTCTCTCTTCAACTTCCACTTCTCTCATCTCCAATGGCGCCCAAGATGGACAACAACATTAACGAAGGTTATGAGCTTGTTCGGGGAACATTCAATGATGCTGAACAAGATATCAAGGTGGTCGTAGGCCTAATCCAGGAAGCAGGACTGGATTATCTGGTTTCAGAACCAACAAAAATATGGAAGAAGGAAGTTCTAGAATTCTATTCCAACGCTACATTGAATTCGAAGGGGAACAAGATTCAATCAACTATTCACGGAGAAACAGTAAAAATAACCTTAAAAAATTGAGCAAATCCCTTCAACTACCAAGGATTAAAGAAGAAACGGAGATTGATTCTACACTGACTATAGAAGACCTCAAATGGTGTGGGATTCCCTCAACCACAAACATTGGATCATCCATGACTAGGAAAGGGATGAACTCCAAAGGGAAGTTTCTGTCAGAGATTATTGGGAAGGTAGTTCTCTGTAAAACTGGGGGGCATGATAGGATCACTTCCAACATGTTCAGCCTAATGATTAGAATCATCTTCAAGGTGAAGACTGACTGTAGTACTATTATCTTTAACAAGATTAAGGAAAGCATTGAAAAGACAAACCTAGGGAGAACATTAGGTTTGTATCTGGCTGTCAGCATACCTGAGGTGCTAAACCAGATTGTTGGCTCAAAGATTAATCATATGAGGAGAATGAATACAAGAATCTTGTTTAGGTGGGATAGAGTATTGTCCAAGGAAGACCCTGCACCAAAGAAGAAGTCCAAATAGGTCCCAAAATCAAAAAAAGATACAGTGCAAACTGAGGAGTCCTCCAGTGACTGAGAAGAAAGGGTTGAATTCAGTTCTGATGAAGATAACACTGAACTACCCAGGAAGTATCCAACTCACACACCTAGAACTGAAGCTCAAATCCAGAGGGAGACTATCCATCTAACAGATAATCAAGAGATATCAGTCCCTGGGGAAGCTGTCAAAGAAGCCCAGTTAGACAGTGAGACTGCAAACCTCACTGTAATGGAAGTGGTTCATGACATCAACACAACTGCTGACCCTTCTGGAAGAGAGGCACAGGATGTGCATATTTCTGATCTACCAGAGAAACCTCGGGCTCCTTAGACTGATGTAATCCATAACTTAGAGACTGACTTCCAGGGGGAGCAAGAAGAGGTACAAAAGGAAGATATTTCTGCCAATGTACACACGGCTGCAAGGGTTGAGGGGGAGGTGCCAGACCTAGTCCCAAGACTAGATATAGATGTTCCAGGCACTACAGTGGAACTTGAGATATCATCTGATTTAGAAAATGAGGAAGAAGCCTCAGTACTTAAGAAAAGAAAAATCATGGAGCTAAGAAAGAAAAGTTCAGGTTATAAGAAAGCCTTAAAGGCTGGATCCTCATCTACTGCCCCTACAATGGATTTTAGTTCTCTGTTAGTACAGCTGCAAGTTAAACTTGATGAGCAAAGACTTGCACTAGAAAAGTATGTGGATGAAAGCCACAAGGAGATGCAGTTTAATCTGGCACAGGACATCAAATCTATAAGATTTGAGGTAAAATTGCTCAAGAAAGAAATGATAGACTGCTTACATAAGGGAGGAAATGTTATGGTATATATTGCCAAACAACAACAAAACACTAAAACTGAAGTGGATGATCTGGTTGTTAAGCAAGTTTTTGTTCTAGAAAATCAGAAAATGATGAATGAGAATTTGATGGAAATACATCCCATCACTCTGAAAAGTTGGCTAAATAAACCACTGTCATAGAAACACATATGGACACCAAAGTATCTGCTATAGAAACACAGATGAAACTGGATTTGGTATCAGTTGATACTGCTATCAAAACTTCCGAGTCTGCAATTTTAGCTCAAGTAAAGAAGTTTAAAGCCTATTATACCACTGGAAACTATCATATTGCAGATCAAATAAGGTTTCATAAGAATGATCTCAGAGATCATATTCATAGAGAAGTCCTAAAGGGGGAGAGGGTATTAGTTCAGGCTAGCTCTGAATATGCTAAATGGATATCTAACAGTATCAGAGCTACCTTGGGATATCCACCCTTATGTGATGACAACAATACTGCAGAATTTGGATGCAAACTTGCACTCTTGGAGGCGATGCAACATGAAGTAGCTCAAGTCACATATCCCCCTTCTGAGTTTGAAGAAATTCAATAGGAAGTCCAGAATATGTACAGCACTCCACTAGAAAATTTGCCAGTAATTTCTGAGGAAGTGGACATGGCTGAATCAGTTTTTCTTAAAGAGCGTGAGGCCCAAATATCTAAGAAGAGGTTCAGAGAACAGGCTGAGGCTAGTCCTGATTTTGAGAAATGGAGTCCAACCTCCAAAAGCATCATCTTAAATACATGGAATGCAGCTGCTAAAAAATCAATATGATAGGGGGTAAGTGGTACTCCAAACAGGAATGGGATAAATATCTTGCACAACAAGAAACAATCTACAAATTCAGGAAGGACTTGAAGGCTGGAAGAATCCCTGCAAACTCCATAGAGCCTTGCTAGTACTTCCCAAAACCATTCCATTACTTTGAAAGGAAAAAATCTGAAAGCTGCTCAACTTAATGCCAAAGACATCAATGGTAAGAAGCCTGTTACTGATACTGAAGCTGAAGTCAAAGCTACTATTCAAACAGGCAAAGGAATTGTCATCAAGGAACCAGATCAACCTTAACTTTAGATTGACTAGATTCTAGAATGATTATGTAGACCTTTTGTTGTTCTTATAAAAACATAAACCTTGTAATCTTACTTTGGTTATTTGATAGAGAAATTCTTGGTTGACAACAGTTTATGTATCTATGTCTCTGAGTTGTATGGTTTCCTTATGATATTTCATTTTGAATATTTGTGTGTAACATGCTAGATCTGCTCTTGAATAACTCTGTTTGAAATGTCTGAATACATCATGCTTATTACTTTTGTTATATTGGTGTATATCATTAACTATGGGTTATGACTTCTACAAATAGGGGGAGATTGTTGGGTATATTGGAAATTGTATACCTGATTTGGAAAAGCCTCACCTGACTCAATGATATACATCAGGTTGTATTTGATGGTGTATTGAGTTTACTTGTGCAAGCAGAAGAATGCAGAAAATATTTTAAGTACAAAAGTGTCGAGACATTTATAATGTGTCGACATCATTGAAAAAGCAGCGTTGAGACTAGAAGCAAATTTGTGTCAACACATGGAATTTGAGTCGACAACAGCTATGTCGACACTCAGGACTAGTGTCGACACACTTAGATTTGAAGTGCTGACATTAGTAGAAGGGCTGTGTTGACACACAGGACTTGTGTCGACTTATAGAGTTTGAGTCTACATCAGTTGTGTCTACAGTATCTGAAGTATGTCGACACATTCTACAAAGGCAGTGTTAAGACTGAATGAAGAGCTATGTCGACAGTTTCTGAAGTTTGTCGACATCACCAAAGGAAGTGTGTCGACACCCGGGTAATTATGTCGACATATACTTCATCTGTATCAACACATTCTATCCTTATGTCTCGACACATTCAGCTGAGTTAAATAACTCTAAGTGCCAAATCTCAAGACTGAAGACTTGACAGCTGCCAGAATTGTCAAGGCATGTTAGACATGTCAGAACTGTCAGATGTAAATCAACTACCAGATCAGCTGGTTGCCTCTAATGTGATCTATAAATAGAGCTGAGATATCAGAGAAAAACATGACAGTGAGACAGAGAGAAAATATAGAGGGAAACCAAGAAGAAGGAGGAATACTCCAAGAAGAATTCACAGAATTCTATACAGCAAGAAGATTTTGATTCTAAATCAGAGAAGGGGACAGCACCTCATTAGATCTGTCAGTGTTTGTAGAATTAAGTCTGCAAGAAGGAAGAAGCTGAGTCTACATCAACTTCTCAAGAAGATTCAACCTAGGTTCTCTCTTTCAAGGAGCTTTGAATAAGCTAAGTAAGGTTGAATCTGATTCATTGCAGCAATGGCCTGAAAAAGTAGATTAATCAAGATCTGATCAAGACTCTCTCACCCCTCTTTCTCTCTATCTGGGTGAAAGAAGAAAGTAATTCTTTATACAATTTTGTGTAAGATCTATTTTTAGATCTGAGTGTAAGAGATTTCAATCTCTGAGTTGTAAGCCTGTAATTATAAAGGCTGAGGTCGGGCTATTTGCCTGAGGTAGGAGATTAAGTTCTCTGAGTTTTAGGCCTGGTGATAAGGGCTGAGGTGGGGCTTGATAGCATGAGTGATAGGAGTGTGTATTTACTTTGAGGTACGGTTCTTGGGAAGAGCCTGAGGTGTACGACTTGTTGAAGTCTGAGCTATAGGAACCAGTTTGGGTTCTGAGTTGTAAGATCTGAGGATCTTGAAAGTGAGGGTAAGATCTATCTTAACTCTAGAGGGGGGTGAATAGAGTATTTTAAAGTAAATTTACAATTTAAAATTGCACAGCAGTAAAGGCTTAATTTATGTATAGGTGTAAGGTGCTTTGATGTAGAAATAAAATTAAAGCAGTAAAATAAAAACCACAGCACACAGCAAAGAATATGCACAAGAAACCAGAAGACACAATGAACTATAGTGGTTCCCCAAAAACCTGGGTACATCCACTCTTCTACCACCCTTTGTAGGAATCCACTGCAGGATGAGTTGATCAGGTGTACTGGGCACCAATGAGCTTTTGATAAGGTGCTCAAAAACCAAACTAGATTTTTTGATCAGGTGTCTTGCCACCACTGAGTTTTGACAAGGCTCTCAGAACCAGATTCAAGACTTTTGAAGGGAGTTTTGATAACCCTTTTACAGCAGGAAAAGAAAAAGGAAGAGGTGAAGTTGTCTTCTCTGTCTCAATCACTGAGAGAAGACTTTGTGGATTGATTGTGTTATCAAAGCTCCCCCTGAGATGTAGATGGTTCAGAGATGAGAGCTTTGCTAGGGTGATAGGCCTTCAGAAGCTTCAGATCTCCAGCAGAAGATGATTTCAGTAGAGGCTGAAATGTGAGTTGTCTGGAGTCTTTGATGTTGAAGCTATGAACACTTTACAGTATGCTAATTTTCAATCAAACTCTTCAGGATTGATCACTTGATTTTCCTCTGAGTTTTTCTGACTATCTGTGTATGTCTGTATTGAGTGATAGATAGATTGTCTTTCTCTTGATCTGCTATAGGATGTTTTATTCTCTGATGATCCTTTGTCCAAGATAGCCGTTAGCAGTCAATAAATGTCTTCCATAAATGTTTTGTCTTCAGGAGGAAAGTCCAATAGACATTCTCTGAGAAATCCCTTGAAACTTGCTCCAGAATAAATGAAAACGGCTAGTAAATCTCTTGAAATAAATGCTGAGAGAATTTGAAAAACATTCCAAAAGCTGACTGAATTTGAATCCTCAAAGTCGTCGATCTCTCAGAAAAACATCGATCTGAGCTCTACGATCGTCGACCTGAGCTCAGCGACTGGATTGAACATCAGACAGAAAACGTCGACCTGAGCTCTACGATCGTCGAACTGAGCTCAGCGACTTGGAAACAAGCTGAAGGCAGATCGTCGATCTGAGCTCGAAGATCGTCGACCGGAGTTCGACGACTTAGCAGAGTTGAGCTCAGAGAGCGTCGAACGGAGTTCGACATTTCGTTGACCTGAGCTCGACGAAAATTGTCTTTGCCTCAGCTCTAAGTCTTGAACAATAAATGGTCCTAGGGGCAGCTTCAAACCTAAGTTCTAAGCCCTAGACTCATTCTAACTTGACCTTTTCAACTATACATCTAGGTCAAACTGATTTCCTAAAAACATAGTGATCCTTGCCCAAATTAGCAATAGGGTGTTCCAACCATCTCCCCCTATTTGGGTTAGGATTACTATTTACATAGTTCAGAAATAAATACAAAAGCAAATACAGACAAGCAAAAAGAATTAAAGCAACAGAGCAGAACAAGCAGCATAGCAGCATTCAGATAGTGTTGGGTACATTGGAAAATGTGTACCTGATTTGAAGAAGCCCAACCTAGCTCAATGATATACATCAAGGTGTATTTGATGTTGTTTTTTGAGTTGACATGTGCAGGTGAAGAATTGATAAAGTATGCAGAAAAATTCTAAGTCCAAGTGTCGACACAAAGAAGGATGTGTCGACACATAGAAGAAATTAGTCGACACAACACTGGGAAGCAGTGTCGACACATAGCAGTTAGTCTACAACTACACTGGGAAAAAGTGTCGACACAGAAGAAGTAAGTCGACACAACACTGGGAAGCAGTGTCGACACATAGCAGTTAGTCTACAACTACACTGGGAAAAATTGTCGACACAGAAGAAGTAAGTCGACACAACACTGGGAATTTGTGTCGACACAGAAGAAAAGCGTCGACCTCAACATTGGGAAAATGTGTCGACACAGAAGAATATAGTCGACCTCAGAATTGTCGACACCAGCAGAATGTGTCGACACATTGTGATTAAGTCGACACATTACAGCAGAGTTAAAAGAAGACTGTGTCGACACCTGAAGGCTAAGTCGACACTTACTAAGTTATGATTCTACAACAACTGTGTCGACACACAGGACTTGTGTCGACACACTGAAGAGTCAAGACCAAGTTATTTTCAGAAGAAGCTGTGTCGACTCAAAGGCAACTTAGTCGACATCACTGAAGACTGTGTCGACACCAAAGTCAATTGTGTCGACACAAATAGACAGATGGTCTCGACACTTTCTGACAGACTGTCTCGATAACTTATGGTTCAAGACAAAGGCACAGGACATGTTTGGAGACTTGACAGTTGTGGGTTGCCACCGGTTAACTGAAGCTGTCAGACTTGTCAGAAAACGGTTAGAAACCAGATCAGCCGGTTACCATGAAGAAAGTCTATAAATAGACAGATTCAGAAGGAGAAAACAACCTATTGAAAAACATTGTTGAGAATCAAAAAGTTGAGAAGGATTACGATCCAATTCATTTAAAGAAAGTGCTAGGCACTTAAGAAGATCTTCTCTGGAAGATCTAAGAAGACTATCTAAGGATAGATCAAAGAAGAGTTCTAATCAGAATTCAGAAAAATCATTCAAAGTGCTAGATAGAGAGAGATCAAGCCAGAATTTGAAGAAGAAGAAAGAAACCACCAGTGGATTCTCAAGAAGCTGTTTGGAAATCAACTCAGCTAAGTTCATATTCAAGAAGCTTTGAAGAAGGCTCAGATACAGTTGATTGCATCAGCTGATCAAGAATTGTCTTGGCATTTTCTCTCTCAATTCAGGCAAGACAATTAAATAATATTTTCCATATTTCTGTAGGATCTGTTTACACAGATCTGAGTTGTAAGCCTGTGTTATAAAGGCTGAGTGTAGGAGTGTTGAACTCTGAGTGGTAGGGCAGTTTGCCTGAGTGTAGGAGAAGGAACTTCTCTGAGTTGTAGGCCTTGGGGCAAGGCTGAGGTAGGGATGTTGTGCCTGAGTTGTAGGAACCAGTTGGGTTCTGAGTTGTAGGATCTGTTGATCTGAGATTAGTGGAAGTTTGGCCGAATCTAGCATACTGCTAGATAGGTGAAGGGGGAAAGTGGATGTACCCAGACCTTGGGGAACCACTATAAATCATTGTGCAATCTGTGATGTTTTATTTTCTGTGATTGCTGTGATTATTGTGTTAGCCACTGAATTGAATTCTACCTAGAAGTTTTTATCAAAAAGTAGAACCTATTCACCCCCCCCCCCCTCTAGGTGTTTAGGTTGTCTTGAAAGTAAAACTATCAGATAGAACATCAGTAAGAGTTTTAAAAAGAATGAACTGTCTGCTTACAGAGTTCACTTCTTTTCACTTCCTTTCTTAAACAAGATTTCCCTGTTGGGATTGAGAGCTTCTTTCTTTGACCTTCTGTCATTCTCTGCACCTAAGGAGGTTTGAGATCTTGCCCTGGGAACCACAGCCTCAGGATGCAGTTTCATGTAATCCACTGGGTCAAAGAACTTCCTTGAGGCATATCTTTCCAATTCTGCTTTTCTTTGCTCTGACAAGGTAGTGATGTTGGAGGTGTCGTTTCCTTGCTCTTTGGCCTTCTTAAACTGATCTAAGGCCGCAAGTTCTTTCATCCTAGCAGTCCAAGATAAAGGATTATTCTCTGGATCTTCAAAAGGGATTGCAGGTTCATATCTATTAAAAGTTTCTGAAGCAGCATCAGTCCTTGCATCAATAGTTTCTCTGAGCTTATAAGGGAAAGGACCTTGAGATGAGTCCAAATGCATTTGTCCTTCCCTTTGATGTCTTGATTGAATCCTGTGATCTCTTTGATTACCTCTGTATTGTCCCCTTCTGGACTGATAACCTCTTTGATATTGCCCTCTGGGATGATATCTTTGTGAAGATTGGGAGGGGCTTTGCTTTGGAGCAGAGGTTAGAGAAGCTGAGCCTCTACCTGATCCTGAATCTGGAGGAGGAGGAGGAGGCTGAAACTGGGATGAACCTTTCTCATACTTATCAAACTTTCTTTTCTTCTTCATGGCCTTTAGTTGGTTTTTAGAATATTGCATCCATGGTTCAGTTATCTGGCAATCATGTAGAATATAGTAGGGTATATCATTAGCATCCTTGGCCTTAGCAGGAGGAACCTTGATCATGGCCTTGCTTCTTGCTTTCCTTTTCTTTGCAATAGTACCAGAAGAATCATCAGATTCAGTATTGAATTGATCACTTTCAGAACTTTGAGGTCTGTCATACAAATCATCTATACTTTTGATATATTCCTCTTGAACTTTGGATTTCTCAGAAACAACAGGGGCAGGAGGTGTTGATACAACAGTAGAAATCTCAGCAGTACTCTCAACAGGAGCAAATGAGATAGCAGGAGTCTCAGATACTTGCACTTCCAAAAACTTGGCCAATTTTTCATAGGCAGAATTATCAATAACAGCAGTGTTGGAACACCCTATTACTATTTGGACCAGGATGACTATATTTCTATAGGGATTCTGTGTTGTGACCTCCATGTTGTTATAAAGGTCACATAGGCTAGTTAGAGTAGTCTTCAGCTCGACGCATAGTCGACTTCAGCTCGACGCAGAGTCGATCTCAGCTCGACGCAGAGTCGACCTCTGCTCGACGCAGAGTCGACCTCAGCTCGACGCAGAGTCGACCTCAGCTCGACGTGGAGTCGACCTCAGCTCAACGTTCCGTCGAACCCAGTTCTGCTTACAGAAAACACTCTCTGGCCGACGTGTGTCGTGCTCAGATCGACATTTTATTGTGAGCTCGACGCTTTTCAGACCGCCGTCAGTTTTGGATAGGAATTCAAAACTTCTTCTGACAGACAATTAATGCTGAAGATTTATTGGCCGTTACAGCATATCTGGTGCATGGCTCAAGGAATTTTCTAAGGAATGTCTGCCTGTCATTTCCTTTGAGGTATGGACAGTTAAGGAAAGCAATTAATGCTGTCCTCCAACGGCTATCAAAGTGAAGGAAGAAGAAGACTCAAATATATAATTCATTTTCTTTTAATTCTACAAGAAGACACAGAGAAAATACAGAACAAAAAAAGGAGAATAACAATACAAGACTTCAGATCTCTTTGCTCTCTGTGACATTGTGTTGAAAAGCTAACTCACAGAAAATCTGATTGCTTCAGACACCTCCATCCAACTCTCTTGGATCATCCTTTGCTGGAGCAAATCAGATCTTTGAAGACCTGTCACCCTTGTGCAGAGCTCTTCTTCCTGAACCTCATTTTGATCTCAGGGGGAGCTTTGACAACAACTTCAGATCCACTTCTGCTTCTCTTTGCTTGTTGAATAGAGAAGACAATATCATCTCTTTTTCTTTTTCTTTCTGTACAGGGTTTTAACTCCCTTCAAAAGTTACTTTTGGTTTTGCTGAAACCTGGTCAAAATCAGCTCTGTTGGTTTGTGAGAACCTGATCAAAAACTCTCTAGTGCTCAAGACACCTGATCAACTCATCTTGAAGTGGATTCCTATCAAGGGTGATAGAAGAGTGGATGTACCCAGATTTGGGGAACCACTATAGCTCCTTGTGTTGTCTGGATTGCTTGTCTTTTTGTGTTTTGCTTTGTGCTGTGAATTTCCTTTTTACTCTGATTATTTGCTATAGCACTATACACTAAGTAAATACAAATTTTCTCTACACTCAAGTTTTCATTTGGAAAATTATTTTAAATAACTCTATTCACCCCCCTCTAGAGTTAGGAGTGATCTTATCCTGCACTTTCAATTGGTATCAGAGGGAGGTTGATCATTCATACAGGCTAACACCTGGATCAAAAGATCCCTGATAAGATCATTTCCCTCAAAGGGTTAGTTTCTTTAGTTTTACTTATCTTTAAAACTCATGGCACAAAACAAGGACTTTGCTAGCACCAGACCTCCTATGTGCAATCTCTCTAAGTTTGCACTATGGAAGGCAAGGATTAGACTTTACATGAACTCTTTTGATGAAGACATTTTTAATTCTGTGTTGACAGATTGTCCAAGACCTCCCACAGGAACAAGTACATCAGTTGTTCCTCCTCCTTCAGGAACTGATGCTGACATAAAGAAGTGGAAGGCAGCAGATGCTAAAGCTATGAACATCTTGGCTCAAACCATGTCAGATGACATTTTCCAGAAAGTAGCTGATTGCAATACTGCTAAAGAGATCTGGGAAAAGCTGTCAGAAATTGTATCAGGTTCTGCAGATGAAAGAAAGGATAGGAGATCCTACCTGATCACCCAGTATGAGAATTTCAAGAAGGCAGAGTCTGAGTCAGTTGCTGACATGTACAACAGACTGAGTCTGATCATAAGTGATCTTAGATCACTAGAGAAGGACATATCTCTCACTGAGATAAATGACAAAATACTGACTTGTTTCCCTAGCTCTTGGGACTCAAGAATATGGTCAATTAAAGATGGAAGAAATGTCTGTGAGTTATCCACAGAAGCTCTTCTAGGGAAGCTCAAGAGCTATGAGCAATTTATTAAGAAGAGAGAAGAAGAGCAGAAGACATCCACACCAACAGAGAAGGCTGAGAAAACTATTGCCTTCAAAGCACAGGAAGAAGAACCTAAAGAGAAGGTGTTGGGAAATGAAGAGCTTATGAGCCTACTGGTCAAAAGGTTCAATAAGCTAAATAAAAGGAACTTTAGAAGATGGTCATCCAAAGACAAAGACAAGCCAAGGTATGACAGATCTAATAATAAAGATATTATCTGCTTTGGCTGCAGGAAACCAGGACACATCTTCCCAAACTGTCCAGAAAATCAAGACAAGGACAGAAGGGACAAGAAGGAAAGAAAAGATAAAAGGAAGGATAAGGAGTCAAGGAAGCACCATGACAAGCCTTCCTCCAGCAACAGCAAGCACACCAGAAAAGGATTTGTGGCTGAATCCTGGAGTGACTCTGATGAGTCTGATTCATCATCCAGTTCTAGTGATGATGAGGATGATGCAGAAGAAAAAGGATTCTGCATGATGGCCATCAGTGCATCTCAAAAGAACACTGATTCAGAGCCTGATGCTGACTACCCATCTGATCAGGAACTTACTGAGGATCAGGTAATAGATTCTTTTGACTTTACTTCTGATGATTTCAAATCTGAGTTTAAATCTATGTGCATTGACTTGATTGAGTCTCAAAAGCTGATTAAAACTCTAAATGAACAATTAATTGAATGCAAATCCATTAACTCAGATAATCTCAGACTCTTAGAAGAGTTGAAGCAGTGTGGGGAGGAGATAGCTTCACTGAAAAGTGAGCTATCTAAGGCCAAACAATTTGAAGAAACCCTTAATGGGAGAAGTATCAAATTGATGGACATCACAAGTACAGTGAACTCAAGATTGAATGGTTCACTGGGCTTGGGTGCTTCATCCAGCCAACCCATAGTGCTGACAACTCCAATCAAATTTACCAGTGAGAAAGGTAAAGGAGTCTTGATAGTGGCTAGGAAGAATGCTGACTTAACCCAGGAAACTGGACAAGAAGCGTCGAACGAAGCTCGACGGACGTCGACCAGAGCTCGACGTAATCGCAAGAAAACGTCGAACTCAGGTCGACGCCCTCTACCCTCTGAACAAAGCAAGACCTTGCCGTCGAACGGAGCTCGACGCACTCAGTTGAGTCCGTCGACCGAAGCTCGACGTGCGTCGAGCCGAGTTCAGAGCAAAACCCAGTTCTCAGGGGTTAATTCAAATTTCAATTCTAGCTCCACATCTCATTACTTTAACCCTTATGCTGAATGGATCATACCTCCTAGGAGATATCATCCTGCAGGCTATAAGAGTCAACCTGAGATGTCCTTCATTTCAGAATTTAAGGGATATCAACCTAGGCCCAAGGTTAACTGGGTCAAAAACAAATAAGCTGTTTTTGTGCAGGTGAAGACCTATCCAGCATCAAACCATCAATGGTATCTGGATAGTGGGTGCTCAAAGCACATGACAGGGGACAAGGACAACTTCACTTCCTTCAAAGCCAAGCTTGGACCCAAAGTAATTTTTGGAGACTCAAGCTTTGGAACTACAAAAGGATATGGTGCAGTCAAAATTGGCCCAGTCACATTCAAGAAGGTGGCATATGTTGAAGGACTCAAGCACAACTTGATAAGTATCAGTCAATTGTGTGATGAAGGATATCAAGTAACCTTCAACAAAGCCATATGCAAAGTCAAGTCTGTGGACAACACAACTGTGTTGACAGGTAACAGAAGAGGTAACATTTACTTAGTGGATTTTCATTCACCTGTAGTAGATATTTGCTTATTTAACTCCCTTAGTAAACCTAATGAACTTTGGCATAAAAGACTAGGACATGTGAACCTTAGAACCATTGCTAAGTTATCCCAAGACAACCTTGTTAGAGGACTACCTTCTGGTCCCTACAAGAAGGAAGGACTTTGCAAGGCCTGTCAATTAGGCAAGCAAACTAAAAACAGTTTCAAGTCACTTAATAAGAGTGACTCACCTAGAATCTTGTACTTATTGCACATGGACCTTTTTGGACCAATTAATGTACAAAGCCTAGGAGGGAAATCTTATGCTTTAGTAATTGTAGATGACTTCTCAAGATTCACTTGGGTGTTCTTTCTGAGGAAAAAGTCTGATAACTTCAAGATTTTGACAGATTTTCTCAAAGGTATACAGATTGAGTTCAATACTCACATTGCCCTGATCAGAAGTGATCATGGGACAGAGTTTGATTCTCTTCTTATGCTAGAGTTCTGCCAGAATGAAGGTATCAGGCATACTTTCTCAGCTCCCAGAACTCCTCAACAAAATGGGGTAGTTGAAAGGAAAAACAGAACCCTTATTGAATCTGCCACAACATTGTTGACAGATGCTCACCTTCCTCTAACCTTTTGGGCAGAGGCTGTGAACACCTCCAACTATGTTCTGAATAGAAGCCTGATACATAAACTAAAGGGTAAGACTCCCTATGAGTTACTCAAAGGGAAGAAACCTAAAGTAAACTACTTCAAAATTTTTGGTTGCATTTGTTTCATTCACAATAATGACAAGAAATACCTAGCTAAATTTGAAGCCAAAGCTGATGAAGGAGTGTTCCTGGGGTACTCCTTGACTAGCAAGGCTTATAGGGTTTTTAACAAGTGCACAAATAAAATTGAAGAATCCATGCATGTTACATTTGATGAAACTAACATGTTTTATAAGGAGAAGGAGACTTCTACCATAAGCAATTTGCAGGAACATTCAATTTCAGAAAATCTGAAACAGCTCACCATCACAGACAAAGGGTCATCACCTTCACCAATTCAACAAGTCACTGAACTTAGTGACAATGAAGAGGAATTTCAAGTTCTGGAAAGTTCAAAGGGCCAACAGAGTGAAGAACCAGTTGTTGTTCCACAAGAGGAAACAACAACACAGGTTGGTGCATCATCAACACCCCTTGTTGATCTAGCAACAACAAGAGATCACCCAATCTCACAAGTAATTGGAGATATCTCAGTGGGTGTGCAAACAAGGAATCAAGTCAATCAAAATATCATGCACACCTGCTTTCTTTCTCAAATTGAGCCTCAAACCATACAAGATGCAGAGCAAGATCCAAACTGGATCATTGCAATGCAAGAAGAGTTGAATCAATTTGAGAGGAATAAAGTTTGGGAATTAGTACCAAGACCAAGGAACCAGCAAATTGTTGGAACAAAATGGGTATTCAGGAACAAATTGGATGATCAAGGAATAATTGTGAGAAACAAGGCAAGACTTGTTGCACAAGGATATTGCCAAGAAGAAGGAATTGATTATGACCAAACCTTTGCACCAGTTGCAAGGTTGGAGGCCATAAGAATCTTCCTTGCATATGCAGCTCACAAGAGATTCAAAGTATATCAGATGGATGTCAAGAGTGCATTCCTCAATGGAGACATCAAGGAAGAAGTCTATGTAAAGCAACCTCCAGGTTTTATCTCTCCAACTTTTCCTGATCATGTATTCAAACTGCATAAAGCTTTATATGGTCTCAAGCAAGCTCCTAGAGCATGGTATGAGACCTTAGCTTGTTTTCTATTGGAAAATGATTTTAAAAGGGGTAGAGTAGACCAAACTCTTTTTGTTAGAACCCATAGGTCCCACACCCTACTAGTACAAGTTTATGTAGACGACATCATATTTGGGTCTACTGATTCAAACTTATGCAAAAAGTTCTCACAACTTATGCACTCAAAGTTTGAAATGAGTAGCATGGGTGAGCTTGCTTTCTTTCTTGGATTGCAAGTTAAACAACATGTGGATGGCATTTTCATTTCTCAAACCAAGTATGCAAGAGAACTGGTTAAGAAATTTGGAATGTCTGAAGCATCCCCCATGAAAACACCTATGCCTACAAATGCTGTTTTAGATGCTGATGAATCTGGAAAACCAGTTGATCAGACAAACTATAGAGCAATCATTGGCTCATTACTTTATCTAACAGCTACTAGACCAGATATAATGTTTGCTACATGCATTTGTGCTAGATTCCAAGTAAGCCCTAGAGAGTCCCACCTCACATTAGTTAAGAGGATTCTTAGGTATGTAAAAAGTTGTCCTAATCTAGGACTCTGGTATTCACATGACTCAGGATTTGATCTAACTGGATTTTCAGATTCTGATTATGCTGGATGTAGAGTAGACAGGAAAAGCACTAGTGGAACTTGTCAATTCCTTGGTGATAGACTTGTCTCCTGGTTTTGTAAGAAACAAACCTCTGTGTCCACATCAACTGCTGAAGCTGAATACATGGCTGCAGGTAGTTGTTGCTCACAGATTTTGTGGATTCAAAACCAGCTCCTAGACTATGGCTACAACTTAGAAATGTCTAAAATCTTTTGTGATAATACCAGTGCAATATCTATTGCTCAAAATCCAGTTCTCCATAGTAGGACTAAGCACATAGAAATCAGACATCACTTCTTAAGGGATAATGTAGAAAAGAAGAAAATTGCACTAGAATACATTTCCACTGAATTACAGAGAGGAGATATTTTCACCAAACCCTTGGATGAAAAGAAGCACTTCTTTTTCCTCAATCAGTTGGGAATGCTAGATGGAGATAGCTTAAAATAAAACTCCAAGATTTTGAAACCCATAATTAACAGGAATAGGAATAATTTCATTTTAAAAATTTCCTGTCTGAGTGGTTGTTCTGAGCTCTGAACTAAGCTCGACGCTGCGTCGAACGGAGATCGACGGTCCGTCGCCCTCAAAAGCGTCGAACGTCGAACTCAGCTTCTGGCGTCGAACTGAGTTCACAGCTCCCTGGCTTCTTGAGTTTCTCTCTCCCCGGTCGACGTCTTCATTCAACGTCGACCTGAGCTCGACGTATAGCTTCAGCCAAAGCGTCGAACATCGACCTAAGCTGGACGCTGTTGAGTCGTTTCAGTTCTCCTAGAGCCCTTGAGCGTCGAACTGAGCTCGACGTTCTTTCCTTTTCTGCGTCGAACCCTAAGTATAAAATCATTTTTTCTCCGTCGTTCGCAGTTGCGCATTCATATTTCTCTGCTCAAGCTCTCTCCCTCCAAATACTATACTTTTGATCTTGGAAGGTATTCTTTCTTTTGCAGGACAATGGCAATCACAGCAGGAGCACTGGCGGCCATGAAGTTCGACTCTGGTTTCGACATTGATTTCGATTCTTTTGATGGATCTCCACAACACTTTCTGGATATACTGAATCTTTTCAAGGAGCAGCAACAAGTCCACTTCATGTCTACCAGGATACCCCTTCCAGAATCAGAAATTAAAGAATGGTGTCTTACAGCAATCGTTTCAGATAACAACTCTTTGACTGGGAAGATTTTAGGAAATGAGGTAGCCATCTCACCTCAAGTCATTACAGATGCTTTCAACTTTGCTGCTGGAGATGATGACATAGAACTATCAGTGGAAGAGTATACTGTGATGCTGGACAGGATGGGGCATACTGCTGGTAACCCCTCTAAACTTCTTAAAATTAACCTAGCAATTGAGTATAGGTTATTAGCAGATATAACTGGAAAAGTGATCTGTGCAAAGAGGACTACACATGATGCAATAACAAGGCATCAGTTTTGCCTCATGGCTGCACTAATGGATAAGAAACATCCCAACTGGGGATTAATTGTGTTTGAAATGCTTAAGAAAAAGTTGGATAAAAACTCTGTCCATTTTGGAAGAGTTCTTGGGCTGATTCTCAACCATTGCTGCCCCCAACTGCTTGTGTCCTCAAAGAAGCACATCAATGCTTCCAAGAGGCTCACATGTGCTCTTATTGGCAAATGGGATAGGAGAATTGTGAATCCCAGGGCTGCTGCAGCAATGAAATCTTCTGCAGACACCAGGACTGTCGAGGTCTCTCACCCTCAGTCCACTGGTCCAGAAGTAGGGATCATGCCAGCCCCCTTTCTCACCCTTCCATCCACCTTCATCCCCTCAACCACAATTATCTCATCCACTCAAACTCTCCCCTCCTCTATATCTACCATTGCCTCCTCCCTTCCACCTCACACTACTTTCCTCCCCATAACCTTGGATTCCACCTCTCATGAGGATCTCTTTTCTTTTGACATGCATGAAGACCCCTTCATGGATGCCTCTACCTCCTCTCATCATGACTTCCTCCATCCCTCTACTTTTTCAGACTTACTCTTCTCCTCCATTCAGGAACCAGTTACACCTCCTCTGTCTACACCACCCTCCTCTTCTTTCCCAGTTTCTGCTACTCCCTCTACCTCTACTCAAGTTCCCCTTGAGCAAGTAGCTCTCCTCCCCCTAGCCAATCAAATTTTTGACCTTCTGTCTCCAAGGCTCTCCTCCCTCCTGGATGCCAAGTTGGCTCCTCTCATTCTTTCCCTGAGCACTCTTTCTGCCTCTGTATCCTCCCTTTCCTCTCAGTTGGCATGCCCTTCTTCTGGGGGCCTAGAGTCAGCTACCACTGATTCTAGGCAGGGGGAGATGTCAGCAGAAGAAGAGCTGCCTCCTTCTTCAGTTCAGATTGCTCAGACTTATTCAGAGACAGTATCAGTTGCTTGTTCAGAGACAGTGTCAGTTGCAGAAGTTCAGAAGATATCTGAGGCACCTCCTCCAGCTTCTGTTCAGAGCTCCTCCCCTCCAGCCCAGCTTCAAGAAGATCTGTCCAGGGCTATTGTCCCTTTTCAGAAGGCCTTGACTTCTGATATAGCAGTGGTAGCAGTGGCTCCTGCTAGTGTTGAAATTGATTTGTTAGCTCCTGTTGAGACTTCAGGTGAAGTGATTGAGACACCTGATGCTGCAGAGGCCCATATCTCCCAAGCCCTTCAGGAACCAGCCTCTTCAGCCTCTATGGCTCCTGAGGCTGTGCCCTCTCCTGCAGTGGTTGCTTCCTCCTCCCCACTGACAGCAGAGCTTCCTTCAGTCTCCTCCTCAGCAGCTCCAGCCTCCATCAGCTTTCCCATCTCCAAAAGAAAGTATATAGATCCATATAAAGAATCACAAAGTTCTGAAGATGAGTTTGCCACAGATTCTGATGACTCCTCTGCAACTATTGCAAGGAAGAGGAAAGCCAGATCAAAAGCCATGAAAAGAGTACCTCCTGCCAGAGCTACAGATCATGACATTCCCTATTACATCAAATATAATTGTGAAATCACAGAACCTTGGATGCAGTACTCTCAGAATCAGAGAAAAGCTATGAAACAGAAGAGAAAATTTAATGAAGGACCATCTAAACCAGTCCATCAGCCTCCACCTCCACCTCCTCCAGATGCAGGTGCAGGTACTGGTCTATCTTCCTCTTCAGCACCTTCAGCTCTACATGGAAAGACTTATCAAGCCAGAAGACATCAAGGAGGTAGCCAGCAAAGGGGAGGTCAACAAAGAGGAAATTATAGAGGCAGGCAGTCCAGAGGAAGATCAGGCTCTCAACCTTATCAAAGGGGAGGAGCCATTGATCCAACCTCTGGGCCCTATCCTTACAGGCCTAGAGTTGACCTCACCCCAAGATCTTCTCAAGAAACATCCTCTAACAAATTTGAACCTGCAGTACCCTTTGAAGATCCTACCAAAACTCCTGCTTACTGGAAAGCTAGGATGACAGAAATGGCTGCTCTAAATGAAATTAGCAAAGCCAGAGAAAGAGGACTGGACACCTCTCATATCAGTACTATGTCAGAACAAAGAAGAGAGGAATTGGAAAAGTATAGCTCAAAGAAATTTTTTGATTCAGACAGATACATGGAACTCCACCCTGCAGCTGTACCACCCAGTGCTAGAGATCAAAAGTCTTTAGGTGCAGCTGATGACTACAGATCCAAAAAGGAAGCTTCCAATCCAAACAGAGAAATCATCTTCAAAAAGAGTGATCAAGACAAAGCATCAAAGGACAAGTAAAGTAAGGTATTCTAACACTTTCTATATACTGGACTCAGGACATTTGAACAATTCTGCTGCTATATAGTGTTTTATATATGCTGCTTATTATTCTGTCATGTCTGGCTGTATTATATTGTGTTGTATATGCTTTATTTCTTTCTTTGAATCCCTAAAATTCATGTAAATAGTAATCCTAATCCAAATAGGGGGAGATTGTTGGAACACCCTATTACTATTTGGACCAGGATGACTATATTTCTATAGGGATTCTGTGTTGTGACCTCCATGTTGTTATAAAGGTCACATAGGCTAGTTAGAGTAGTCTTCAGCTCGACGCATAGTCGACTTCAGCTCGACGCAGAGTCGATCTCAGCTCGACGCAGAGTCGACCTCTGCTCGACGCAGAGTCGACCTCAGCTCGACGCAGAGTCGACCTCAGCTCGACGTGGAGTCGACCTCAGCTCGACGTTCCGTCGAACCCAGTTCTGCTTACAGAAAACACTCTCTGGCCGACGTGTGTCGTGCTCAGATCGACGTTTTATTGTGAGCTCGACGCTTTTCAGACCGCCGTCAGTTTTGGATAGGAATTCAAAACTTCTTCTGACAGACAATTAATGCTGAAGATTTATTGGCCGTTACAGCATATCTGGTGCATGGCTCAAGGAATTTTCTAAGGAATGTCTGCCTGTCATTTCCTTTGAGGCATGGACAGTTAAGGAAAGCAATTAATGCTGTCCTCCAACGGCTATCAAAGTGAAGGAAGAAGAAGACTCAAATATATAATTCATTTTCTTTTAATTCTACAAGAAGACACAGAGAAAATACAGAACAAAAAAAGGAGAATAACAATACAAGACTTCAGATCTCTTTGCTCTCTGTGACATTGTGTTGAAAAGCTAACTCACAGAAAATCTGATTGCTTCAGACACCTCCATCCAACTCTCTTGGATCATCCTTTGCTGGAGCAAATCAGATCTTTGAAGACCTGTCACCCTTGTGCAGAGCTCTCCTTCCTGAACCTCATTTTGATCTCAGGGGGAGCTTTGACAACAACTTCAGATCCACTTCTGCTTCTCTTTGCTTGTTGAATAGAGAAGACAATATCATCTCTTTTTCTTTTTCTTTTTGTACAGGGTTTTAACTCCCTTCAAAAGTTACTTTTGGTTTTGCTGAAACCTGGTCAAAATCAGCTCTGTTGGTTTGTGAGAACCTGATCAAAAACTCTCTGGTGCTCAAGACACCTGATCAACTCATCTTGAAGTGGATTCCTATTAAGGGTGATAGAAGAGTGGATGTACCCAGATTTGGGGAACCACTATAGCTCCTTGTGTTGTCTGGATTGCTTGTCTTTTTGTGTTTTGCTTTGTGCTGTGAATTTCCTTTTTACTCTGATTATTTGCTATAGCACTATACACTAAGTAAATACAAATTTTCTCTACACTCAAGTTTTCATTTGGAAAATAATTTTAAATAACTCTATTCACCCCCCTCTAGAGTTAGGAGTGATCTTATCCTGCACTTTCAAGCAGGCATATCAACATGCAGCATTTCAATGTCTATAGAACCAACAGATATAACATCAGCAGCAGCATCAGTACAAACAGAAACAACAACATCCACAGCCTTAAAAGAGTTGACATAAGATGTAATCAGACTGGGATCACATTCTAAAATAGGCACAATGGCCTTAGTAAGGTCTTCAACTTGCTGAACTGGTGAAAATCTTTTGTGAAGAGAATCAAAATCACTAACAGTGACCTGAGGTCCACTGTAAACATTGGAACTGGAGCAGCAGCAGCAGGCACTTCTTCAGCTTCATGAGCTTCATGAGGCATCTCCCCCTGGCTTGATGCAGGTAGGGCTGGATCAAGGCACCCTAATGAAGGAATTGCCTGAGGAGAGGAGAGAGCCGACAGTCTGTTAGATAACTCCTGGATAGAGTTTAGGAGTGGAGCCAAGGAGGTCTCCAGCAAGGCTACTAGCTTGGGGGCCAGTATCCCATAAAGACTATCTGCCAGACCAGAAAGATCCACTTGCTCAAGGGATACTTGAGTAGAGGTGAAGGAAGATGTGGCTGGAACTGATGGAATGGCTGCATGAGGTGAGGATGAGAATGGAGGGATGGATGGCTGAGATATTGGGATGGGTGAGATAGACGATATAGGTGTGGAGATGGATGGTGAGAAAGATGGTTGATCAAGGATGTCATTGAGGAGCTGTTGGTAAGAGGAGGATGATGGAGGCTCAAGAGGTGAGGAGGGGGAAACATCCATGAAGGAGTCATCCACAATGGTGAAAGATGGTATGGAAGAGTCAATGGATGGATAGTAGTACAAAGGATGTAATGGTTCTGAGGTGGTGGCTGGAGGAGGAGAAATAGGTGATGAAATTGTGATGGGGGAGGAGATGGCTGATTGGATGGTTAATGAGGAAGGTAAGGCAGAAACAATAGGAGGAGGAGAAGGAGGAGCAGAGGAGGAGGCAGGCAGTCTCTCAATGAGGGCAAGTATTGCTGTAGGGGAAGAGACTAAAGCAGTCCTTGTGCCTGAAGCAGATGTTGCTGCAGCAGCCCTGTTAGGGTTGATAATTTGCCTGTCCCATTTGCTGAAAAGGGCACAGGTGAGCCTTTTGGATGCATTGATGTGCATACCATTTGAAATCAATAAATCAGGACACCTGGAATGAAAGAAAACCCCTAGAATCCTTCCAAAGAATACACAACCTTTGTTGA
This sequence comes from Platanthera zijinensis, assembly GCA_039513925.1. Classification (NCBI taxonomy): domain Eukaryota; kingdom Viridiplantae; phylum Streptophyta; class Magnoliopsida; order Asparagales; family Orchidaceae; genus Platanthera; species Platanthera zijinensis. Next base: position 18,510,486 of record CM077084.1, read on the forward strand.
TTTTATTCTTGAGCAAGTCAAAGAAGATAGAGCCCCATCCAAATGTTTCTTGTCAATAATAGCTCCCATTAAGCAGAACTGATACCTTGAGATGGTATCATGAGCTGAGTGCTTTGCCAGAAACACTTTTCCCACAACATCAGCCAAAAATTGAAATTCAATTGATAGATTCTTTTTCAAAAGCTTATTAGGGTTCACAGCAGAGTGACCCATTCGATCTAACAACGAATCATATTTCTCTCTAGACAAATCAATGGAGTCATTCCAAGTACTTAAGGCGAATACTTCTGTCAAAAGATTAGGGGACAATGGTACCTTAGTCCCGTTGATCATACCGACAATAGTATTTTCATTATCAGTTGTTGCAGTAAAAATCCATTCCTTCATTTCATCTGCTGCAATCTTTATTCTGGTGGTCATCAACTGAACTAACTGCTGTTCGCGGAAAAGATTCAGAATATCTTTGAACCGCTGATCGCTGCCATCAAAGGATTTCATATCTATGTCAAAACCTGTATCAAATTTCATTTTGGAAAGAGCGGCGACCGACACTGCCATCTGTACCTGCAAAGATTCAACAAACACGACCAAGTGTAGAGAGTTTGGAGGGAAAGAGAAAAATTTTGCAGAGAGTATGAAAGCGTAAACGACGAACGGCGGCTGAAAAATGATTTTATATTAGGGTTCGACGTGAAAAAGGAAGGATCGTCGATCTTCGTTCGACGATCAGGACTCCTAAGGGAAGCGAAAAGGTCTTCAACATCGTCGATCTCAGTTCGACGACATTGACGAGCGTCGATCTACGGTCGACGATCGTTGACCTGAAAGAGATAGTGTACAACTATCTGACAAGCGCTGAACTCCGGTCGACGTTTTTGGAAAACGTCGATCTGCGTTCGACGATTTTTGGGAAACAGTCGATCGACGTTCGATGATTTCTAGGGAAAACGTCGAGCGCAGTTCAGAGACAGAAACTATCCTACAGACACAAAAAGAAATGAGTTTTTAGCTTAATCTTGGTCTGTCTTTAGCTTTTCAAAATCTTGTAATTTATTTTAGGCTTCCTCCATCTAACATGCATAACTGATTGAGGAAGAAGTTGTGTTTCTTTTCATCCAAAGGCTTGGTGAAAATATCTCCCCTTTGCAAATCAGTTGGGATATATTGAAGTTCAATTTTATTTTTCTCAACATTATCCCTTAGAAAATGATGCCTAATTTCTATGTGTTTTGTCTACTATGGAGGACTGGATTTTGTGCAATGGAAATAGCATTGGTGTTGTCACAAAATATTTTAGACTTCTCTAAGTTGTAACCATAGTCTAGGAGCTGATATTGAATCCACAAGATTTGTGAACAACAACTACCTACAGCCATATATTCAGCTTCAGCAGTTGAAGTTGATACAGATGTTTGTTTCTTACAAAACCATGAGACAAGTCTATCACCAAGAAACTGACAAGTTCCACTGGTGATTTTCCTGTCTATTCTGCATCCAGCATAATCAGCATCTGAAAATCCAGTTAAGTCAAATGCTGAATCTTTTGGATACCAGAGACCTAGATTTGGACAGCTTTTAACATACCTAAGAATCTTCTTTACTAAAGTTAAGTGTGACTCTCTAGGGCTAACTTGGAATCTAGCACATATACATGTAGCAAACATTATATCAGGCCAACTAGCTGTAAGGTACAATAAAGAGCCAATCATTGCTCTATATGTTGTCTGATCAACTAGTTTCCCATGTTCATCAGCATCCAATACAGCATTGGTAGGCATGGGTGTTTTCATACATGATGCATCAGACATACCAAATTTCTTAACCAGTTCTTTTGCATACTTGGTTTGAGAAATAAATATGCCTTCAGCATGTTGTTTGACTTGCAATCCTAAGAAGAAGGATAGCTCACCCATGCTACTCATTTCAAATTTAGAGTGCATAAGCTTGGAAAACTTTTTGCACAAGTTTGAATCAGTAGAACCAAATATAATATCATCTACATAAATTTGTACTAGTAGGGTATGGGACTTATGGGTTCTAATAAAAAGAGTTTGGTCTACTCTCCCCCTAATAAAATCATTTTCCAAAAGAAAGCATGCTAGGGTCTCATACCATGCTCTAAGAGCTTGCTTTAGACCATATAATACTTTATGCAGTTTGAAAACATAATCAGGATGAGTTGGAGAGACAAAACCTAGGGGTTGTCTGACATAGACTTCTTCTTTGATCTCCCCATTGAGAAAAGCACTCTTCACATCCATTTGGTAGACTTTGAATCCCTTGTGAGCAGCATAAGCCAGGAAGATTCTTATGACCTCTAACCTTGCAACTGGTGCAAAGGTCTGGTCATAGTCTATCCCCTCTTCTTGAGAATATCCTTGAGCAACTAGCCTTGCTTTATTCCTTACAATAATTCCTTGATCATCCAATTTGTTTCTGAACACCCATTTTGTTCCAACAATGGAATGATCCTTTGGCTTAGGCACTAGTTCCCAGACTTTGTTTCTTTCAAATTGATGCAACTCCTCTTGCATAGCAATGGTCCAGTGTGGATCTTGCTCTGTATCTTGAATGGATTGAGGTTCAATTTGAGAGAGAAAGCAAGTGTGTATCAGGTTTTGGTTGACCTGATTTCTGGTTTGCACACCAGCTGAGATGTTTCCAATCACTTGGGAGATTGGATGATCTCTTGATATTACTAAATCAATAGGGGGTGTTGATTGTTCACCAACCTGTGTTGATGTTTCCTCTTGTGGAACAGCAACTGGCTCTTCAAGAAGATTTTCTTCCAGATGTTGAGCAGCTTCTTCATCTTCACTACTTTCATCCTTTTTAGTAACTTGCAATCTGTCCAAGTCTTCAGCTAGAGAATGTACTTGCAAATGTTCTATGGTAGAAGCATTCTTCTCCTTGAAAGACATATTAGTTTCATCAAAAGAAATATGAACAGATTCTTCTATTTTCAGAGTAGTTTTATTATAAACCCTATAAGCTTTACTCATCATGGAGTATCCCAGAAACACTCCTTCATCAGCTTTTGCTTGAAATTTTGCTATATATCTCTTGTCATTGTTGTGAATATAACAAATGCAACCAAAGATTTTGAAGTAATCTACTTTAGATTTCTTCCCTTTGAGTAATTCATAGGGAGTCTTGCCCTTCAGTTTATGTATAAAACTTCTATTCAGTACATAGTTGGAGGTGTTCACTGCCTCAGCCCAAAAGGATAGAGGAAGGTGAGCATCTGACATTAATGTAGTTGCAGATTCAATTAGGGTTCTATTTTTCCTTTCTGCTACCCCATTTTATTGAGGAGTTCTAGGAGCTGAGAATGTATGCCTGATCCCTTCACTCTGATAGAACTCTTGCATAAGAAGAGAATCAAACTCTGTCCCATGATCACTTCTGATCAGGGAAATATGAGTGTTGAACTCACTCTGTATACATTTGAGAAACTCTGTCAAACATTTGAAGTTATCAGACTTTTTCCTCAGAAAGAACACCCATGTGAATCTTGAGAAGTCATCTACAACCAATAAAGTGTAGGATTTCCCTCCTAGGCTTTGTACTGTAATGGGTCCAAAAAGATCCATGTATAACAGATACAAAATCCTTGGTGAATCACTCTTGTTAAGTGACTTAAAACTATTTTTAGTTTGCTTGCCTAATTGACAAGCCTTGCAAAGTCCTTCCTTCTTGTAGGGGCCAGAAGGTAGTCCTCTAACAAGGTTGTCCTTGGATAGCCTAGCAATGGTTCTAAGGTTAATATGTCCTAGTCTCTTATGCCATAGAATATTAGGTCTAGATATGGAATTGAACAGGCAAATATCTACTTTAGATGAATGAAAATCTACTAAGTAAATGTTACCTTTTCTGTTACCTGTCAGCACAGTTGTGTTGTCCTCTGACTTGACCTTGCATATAGCTTTGTTGAAAGTCACTTGATATCCTTCATCACAAAGTTGACTGATACTTATCAAGTTGTGCTTGAGTCCTTCAACATAAGCTACTTTCTTGAAAGTGACTGTTCCAATTTGGACTGCACCATATCCTTTTGTTGTTCCAAAGTGTGAATCACCAAAGATTACTTTGGGTCCAAGCTTGGCTTTAAAGGATGTGAAGTTGTCCTTGTTCCCTGTCATGTGCTTTGAGCACCCACTATCCAGATACCATGGCTGGTTTGATGTTGGATAGGTCTTCACCTGCACATAAACAGCTTATATGTTTTTGACCCAGTTTACCTTGGGCCTAGGTTTATATCCCTTAAATTCAGAAATGAAAGACATCCCAGGTTGACTCTTATAACCTTCAGGATGGTATCTCTTAGGAGGTACTATCCATTCAGTATAGGGGTTGAAACCCTGGGATGTAGGACTTCTAGGATTGAATCTAGATGTACCTTTGAAGGATTGTTCAAAGTCATGATCTCTGTTCGACGATCGTCGAGCTGAGGTCGACGATCTTGGGTCAGATCATCGATCTCTATTCGAAGATCGACTGTCCTGGAGTTCAGAGTTCAGGTGTCATCGAGCTGAGTTTGACGATCGTTTCTTGGATCGTCGAGCGCCGTTCGACGATCGTCGAGCTCTGTTCGACGCATTCTGTTGAACTATATCTTTCTTTGGCAAATCTGCATTCTTCCTAGCTACCTCTACAACTTCCTTCCCTTTATCAGAGATAAATTTGATTGGAGTTGTCAGAACTATAGGCTGGCTGGATGAAGCTCCCAAGCCCAGTGTACTATTAAGTTTAGAGTTCATTGTGCTTGTGATATCCATCAGTTTGATGCTTCTCCCATTAAGGGATTCTTCAAACTGCTTGGCCTTGGATAGTTCACTCTTCAGTGAAGCTATCTCCTCCCTATAGCATTCTAACTCTTTAGAGAGTTTGAGGTTCTCTGATTTTAAAGTGCTATACTCAGACATTTGTTTTCTGAGGGAAGTGATTTCCTTCTCAGACTCCAACAGATCTAGGCATAATACTTTAAACTCATGTCTAAAGTCTTCAGAACTGAATTCAAATGAATTGATTACCTGATCTTCTTCTAGTTGAACTTCTGAATCTGATTCTGACTCTTCTGCTTCTGAATCTGTTAGAGAGGCATTGATAGCCATCATGCAAAATTCCTTTTCATCAGCATCATCCTCATCATCACTTGAGCTGGATGAGGCTTCAGAATCCTCATCAGTTTCACTCCATGTCTCAGCAACAAATCCCTTCCTTGTATGTGTGTTCTTGCTGTAGGAGGGTTTGCCTGAGGTGTTCTTCTTGAAGTCTTTCTCCTTTCTTCTTTCTCTTCTATCTTTCTTGTTCTTGTTTTTGTTTTCTGGACAGTCAGGCACAATATGGCCTGGTTTCCTGCAACCAAAACATATAATTTCTTTGTTGTTATTTGATTTATCATACCTTGGCTTATCATGTCCCTTATATGATCTCTTTCTGAAGTCTTTTCTGGCCATTTTGTAGAATCTTTTGTCCAGTAGACTTAGGAGCTCATCATTTCCTGTAACTTTATCTTTAGGCTCCTCTTCTGTAGCTTTGAAGGCTATGGTCTTCTCCTTTCTGATGACTGGAGAAGTAGCCTTTTGTTCTTCTTCTCGATTTTTAATGAGCAGCTCATAAGATTTGAGCTTGCCCAGGAGAGCTTCAGTTGTAATCTCATTTAGACTTCTGGCATCTTTGATTGGCCAGATTCTTGAATCCTAAGTACTGGGAAAGCACATTAGGATTTTGTCATTCAGCTCAGTCAATGAGATTTCTTTATCCAGAGTCTTTAACTCATTGACAATCAGACTTAGTCTGTTGTACATGTCTGCAACTGACTCAGCTTCTCCTTTCTTGAAGTTCTCATATTGGGATATGAGATGGGATCTTCTATCTTTTCTCTCATCAGCAGATCCTGAGACAATCTCAGAAAGTTTGTCCCAAATTCCTTTGGTTGAGTTGTATTCAGCTACCTTCTGAAATATCTCATCAGACATTGTCTGAGCTAAGATATTCATGGCCTTGGCATCTACAGTCTTCCACTTCTTTATTTCAGCATCTGTTCCTGAAGGAGGTGGAACAACATTTGTACTTGAGCTTGTTGGTGGACTTGGGCACACTGTCAAAACAGAATTAAATATGTCTTCATCAATAGAGTTCATATAAAGTCTAATCCTTGCTTTCCAAAGTGCAAACTTGGATAGATTGCACACTGGAGGCCTAATGTTTGCATAATCTTTGTTCTGTGCCATGTCTTTATATAGAATTAAATATAATGAAAATAACCCTCTTACAAGATTGATCTTATCAAGGATATTTTGGTTCAGGTGTTAGCCTGTATGAACAACCAACCTCGTGAAGATCTAGTTGTTGAATAACCAACCTCGCTCTAATACCAATTGAAAGTGAGGGTAAGATCTATCTTAACTCTAGAGGGGGGTGAATAAAGTATTTTAAAGTAAATTTACAATTTAAAATTGCACAGCAGTAAAGGCTTAATTTATGTATAGGTGTAAGGTGCTTTGATGTAGAAATAAAACTAAAGCAGTAAAATAAAAACCACAGCACACAGCAAAGAATATGCACAAGAAAACAGAAGACACAAGGAACTATAGTGGTTCCCCAAAAACCTGGGTACATCCACTCTTCTACCACCCTTGGTAGGAATCCACTGCAGGATGAGTTGATCAGGTGTCCTAGGCACCAATGAGCTTTTGATAAGGTGCTCAAAAACCAAACTAGATTTTTTGATCAGGTGTCTTGCCACCACTAAATTTTGACAAGGCTCTCAGAACCAGATTCAAGACTTTTGAAGGGAGTTTTGATAACCCTTTTACAGCAGGAAAAGAAAAAGGAAGAGGTGAAGTTGTCTTCTCTGTCTCAATCACTGAGAGAAGACTTTGTGGATTGATTGTGTTGTCAAAGCTCCCCCTGAGATGTAGATAGTTCAGAGATGAGAGCTTTGCTAGGGTGATAGGCCTTCAGAAGCTTCAGATCTCCAGCAGAAGATGATTTCAGCAGAGGCTGAAATGTGAGTTGTCTGGAGTCTTTTATGTTGAAGCTATGAACACTTTACAGTATGCTAATTTTCAATCAAACTTTTCAGGATTGATCACTTGATTTTCCTCTGAGTTTTTCTGACTATCTGTGTATGTCTGTATTGAGTGATAGATAGATTGTCTTTCTCTTGATCTGCTGTAGGATGTTTTATTCTCTAATGATCCTTTGTCCAAGATAGCCGTTAGCAGTCAATAAATGTCTTCCATAAATGTTTTGTCTTCAGGAGGAAAGTCAAATAGACATTCTCAGAGAAATCCCTTGAAACTTGCTCCAGAATAAATGAAAACGGCTAGCAAATCTCTTGAAATAAATGCTGAGAGAATTTGAAAAACATTCCAAAAGCTGACTGAATTTGAATCCTCAAAGTCATCGATCTCTCAGAAAAACGTCGATCTGAGCTCTACGATCGTCGACCTGAGCTCAGCGACTGGATTGAACATCAGACAGAAAACGTCGACCTGAGCTCTACGATCGTCGAACTGAGCTTAGCGACTTAGAAACAAGCTGAAGGCAGATCGTCGATCTGAGCTCGAAGATCGTCGACCGGAGTTCTACGACTTAGCAGAGTTGAGCTCAGAGAGCGTCGAACGGAGTTCGACGTTTCGTCGACCTGAGCTCGACGAAAACTGTCTTTGCCTCAGCTCTAAGTCTTGAATAATGAATGGTCATGGGGGCAGCTTCAAACCTAAGTTCTAAGCCCTAGACTCATTCTAACTTGACCTTTTCAACTATACATCTAGGTCAAACTGATTTCCTAAAAACATAGTGATCCTTGCCCAAATTAGTAATAGGGTGTTCCAACAGATCTGAGTAGGTGGAAGGAAGTTGGGCCGAATCTAGTGTACTGCTAGATAGGCGAAGGGGGAAAGTGGATGTACCCATCATTTGGGGAACCACTATAAATCTGTGTGTATGCTGTGATTGGATGATTGTGTATTGTGATAGCTGTAGAATTTATAACTATGCTGAGATTAATTTATTAACTGCCTAAATTGAATTGGAATTGAACCTATTCACCCCCCCCCCCCCTCTAGATGTTTAGACAATCTTGAAACCAATTCTTTCAACGGGGATGATCATGCAGGCGGTTACGTGGGTGGTTAACCATGCAACCGATGGCAGCGATCGCGGGAACATGATCGAACGACAGAGGATTAGTGATGGCCAAGGATCCGGCCGGCGGCAGAATCCGGTCGACGGCGAAGGCTGGCCAAATGGAGGAGGAGACCGGGGTGACGAAGGAAGAGATCGACCGGCCATGATGACGGAGGCCGACGAGCGGCGGGCGAGGCGGGCGATGATGATGAAGGCCTGACGAAGATGGCTGCGATCACGACATTGGGAGAAGAAGGCGTCGGCCATGGTGCTGAGAGAAGATGACGACGACGGTCGTGGTGTTGGGAGAAGACGGTGACGGCGGTCGTGTTGTTGGGAGAAGACGGCGGAGGCGGCCGCGATGTTTGGAGGTGATGACGATGACAGCCGTGGCGCTAGGAAACGACAGTAAAGGCGGCCTTTTGGATAAGACAGCGACAACTTCCGAGAAAGAGATAAGCGGTGGCGAAGATGGCCGTGGGAGAGAGGAGTGACAGCAGCGACGGTAGAGGAAAGGAGGGGGGACCCGCTACCGGCACGAGTCGGCATCCCCTACAGAAACTGCTGCACCACCCGGCCACCAAGGGGTGGTGCGGCAGCTTGCCCCAGATCCCTGTTAGGGAGTGTTGTACACTCACCAAGAGGGAGGCCAAATATAGGCGTTGACCAAGTCAGCGCCTGCTTTAGGCGCTGACTTGGTCATCGCCTTTTTGAGCCAATGGGGATTTAATCCCCATTGGCTGGAAATGCCGAGCGGGATGGTTCCCGCATGCGTGGGCCAAGCTTCCTGCGCGTGCGGGAACCAGAATTTCTGCCCATGCAGGAATTCCTACACGCACAGGAATTTGGAGCGCGCACGTAGGAATTCGAGCGCACGCGCGGAATAAATCTCGTGCGCGCCGCGGTGGACGATTTCAACGTGCCCGAGCATAGCGCTCGTCCTACACAGATGGGAATGTGTTGCGGCGTGGTTGACGATCGGGGTGCACTTGCTCGGACTGCGACTCGACCGGGAGCCAAAATAAGGAGCCCATCAATGTTAATTTTTCCTATAGATAGGTAAATCAAAGGAAGGTGGAATTTCTGCAAATTGGGAGACATCGCATGTTCTCCTATTTTGCGATCTTTGTAGCCGAGAGATAGATTTATGGAATAGACCTACCACCCATTTCAACAAGGAAGGCTGGGGCAATTTGGTGAATAACTTTAAGGAGTGCACAGGTTTGGAATACAGTCGCGCATAGATGAAAAACAAATAGGATCAACTGAAGCGTGATTGGAAATTATGGCGTGAACTCAAAAGAGGTGAGACCGGTCTTGGTTGGAATCCCACTAAACGGACAATTGACGTGTCCGATGATTGGTGGAAAGAACATATTGAGGTTAGATTTTTTTTATATAATTTTATTATTATACTAATGGACAATTTATTAGGATGTGTATTTATTTTCAATCTTCTTTTAATTTGTAGAAGATTCCAAACGTGAAGAAATTCCATTTTGGTGGAATAGCGCCTGAGCTTAAGGAAAATCTTGACAAAATGTTTAGTTTGACTTTTGTGACGGGAGAAAATGTATGGATTCCTTCTTCTAGAGAACTTCCTGCAATTTTTTCGCAGTCTGACATCTTATCTGAAGAAGCTGAAGACCACATCAATGAGAGCAATAATACACGGACTTTTGGTAATGAAGATCTTGACTCGACTACACCTGGGCAAAGTTTGTAAAGTGGCGCAGCTTCAAAATGAAAAGGAAGGGGAAGAGGCATGAAATGGGAACCAAACAGGTTTTGTTGACACACATAAAGAAGTTACTTTCCTCCTCAAAAGCAATTATGCAGCGCGTTACAGCACCAATTGTTTCACCTAGTTTATATTTGCTGCGAGAGGCGATTCAAGAACTCGAGAAGTACCCTGAAATCTTTGAGGACCGGTTGTTGTACCATTTTACCGCGATTCATTTTCAAACACTAGTGAATTGCGTGACATTCCTGAGTATCCCAAAGGATAGGAAGGTGGAATGGTTGAAGACCCACTACATGAATTCACATATATGATATCTTTTAGTTTATGAATTTCTATTTAATATTTATATGATGTTGAAGTCCTGCCACTTATGTGTTTTAGGTATTAATGTGTGGCTCTTATTTATTGTTGGAAGCTTATTTATTTAAGATTTGCCGATATCTCTCATGCAGTGATATATGTTACATTGTTATAATGTTTGTTGTTTAATATTTATAGGTTGCTATAATGTCAAACGTAAATAATGATAGAGAAGTTAACATAAATGATGATGATGAATTGGTGTTGAATTATTTTGTAACTCGTCAACAAGATTGTGCTCACTTTGTGGAACTCGTTACCTCGAGTGTATCTTTAATGTATGACTATGTCAATTTATTTTGTGTAAAACACTTTGCATGACATCATAACAAACTGGACATAAATGGCTCCGAGAATTACTTGAAGGACATCCCGGACGTTTTCACAATATGTTCTGAATGATTAAGGTCATTTTTTGACTTGCTATCATTGTTAGAACAACATCACGGTTTAAGAGGAACACAGAGGACACATGTCAGTGAGGTTTTGGAATTAAAAATTTACATATTGGGCCATAATGAAACATTCAGAAAAATGGGTGAAAGATTCCAACATTCCACGGAAACTTTGAGTCGGTTGTTTATGATCATTCTAGAAGCTCTGACTAGTTTTTCCATGCATAACATTGCTCTGATTGATTCCCAATTCGTTCAATTCCTTCGCACATACAAAGTGATGAAAGATATATGCCATTTTTTAAAGATTGTATCGGTGAAATTGACAGTACACATGTTGATGCATGGATAGTTGTTGAAAATCAAGTTCCTTATATTGGTCGTCATGGTAGAACGACTCAAAATATAATGGTCATTTGCGACTTCAATATGTGTTTTACATATGTTGTACCTGGATGGGAGGGGTCCGCACATGACACATGCATATATCATCGTGCAGTACGGGATCCGCTAAGTAAATTTCAGTTTCCCCCACAAGGTATGTATCACGAGCTTTTACATTATGTTGATTTATTGAGCTTTTTACATTTAATAAATATCATATCTTCCATTGTTTAAACCTTTTCTTACTACTGAAGGTAAATATTATCTCATCGATGCTGGTTACCCATTGGAAAAGGGGCTCCTGAAACCTTTTCCGGAAATGAGATATCACTTGCCGAACTTTGCTCAGGGAAATCGGCTAATTGAGGGACGGCGTGAAATATTTAATAAAGCACACTCATCGTTACCTAGTGTGATCGAAAGGAGCTTTGGTGTATGGAAGAAAAAGTGGCCCAAACTTGGCAAAATGCCTCATTTTGAATTCTCGAAGCAGCGTGTTATTGTGGTCGTTACGATGTCGCTCCATAACTTTATTAGAAGACATCCATCGAGGGTTAACCCCGAGTTTGATGTATGTGACGAAAATGAAATCTTTATTCATCAAGAGGCATATGAGTTGCGACCAAACAATCATCAAAGAACTATGGATTCAAATCTGAACATTGCACCAAACTCATTTGAGGGAACGGGAGCTGCAGAAAAGACCAATATGAGGGACTACATTATAGATCAACTCACGGAGCATCACAGGTATACAATATTATGACGTTTACATTTATAAACGTATATAAAAAAGCAGTAATTATATTTATTCTTTATATACAATTAATGATCGATGATCGAGGGATACATTTCATCAGCATGACAGAGCACGTTTATGATTTTCATGACTGAAATAATCCTTTTGAAAACAGTCTATTTTTTCAATTTTGTTATTGTGCACTTTGAATGCATTAAGTTAAATTGTTTTTTAATGTTATTTTTGATTGTGTTTAAGTTCAAGAAAAATGAACTGTGCACCGCATATCTGTATTGCCAAACAGATGAAATAGCTTCTCTGTTTGAAACAGCTCTACAAAAGCTGTTCATCCAAACAGTTACACAGATTCTGGCACTACTCTGTAAAATAATTGATTATTCCACCACTACTTCTCGCCACTGCTTCTGCAGTCGCTGCAGCTGATCCAAACAGAGCCTTAGAACAAGAAATGGACCCAAGGCTCCAACACGGAGGTCCCACCACACACCCGAAAGATCTTATAGCGCTTCCCCTCCTTAGCCAAGTGTTGAGCTAAGGATACCTCAGAAAGCGCAAGAAGACCAGGGAACAAGTAAGCATGCCCTCTGAGGTACCCCCTTGGGTCTATTTATAGTATTCTGAAAATGGTCTACCAACTGCCAACCTCCGCTGTTCTAAGCAGCTATATGCAGTCCAAGGTGGTCTGCCAACAGCATAACTTCGCTGTTCTGAAAGGCTATGGGCAGACCAGCGGAGGTAAAATGGTAAAAATAAATCATACAACACTTGGGCGAGTGGCCCTTGAAAACCTCCACTCGTATGGGGTGGCGAGTACTCGATGGTGCTTGTACTCGCCGCCTCCCTATGGCCCTGGGCAAGTGCGGGCTAGAAATGCCCCACTTGCCAATTGCCTGTCGAAAGCCATGGGCGAGTGCGAGCCTGCTGTTCCACTCACCCCAATTCCGCTCCACCCCACCTGGGCGAGCCGACAGGGCTACAGAGATCTCACTCAATGCCAAGAGAGAGGCGTTGACATAACTCACTCCATTCAACGTCGCGACAGAAGGCGTCGGGTGAACAAGCCTCACTCAATATTGAGATCAAAAGGCACTGAGTGAGATCACCTCACTCGACGCTAGGGCAGAAGGAGTAGAGTGGACTCGATGCCAGCAGAAGGCGTAGAGTGTACTTGATGCCGGGGGCCTGGATCGCCTGGGACTTGAACAAGATGACTTGGCTAGTCTAGCTCATGTTGATCCCCACTCGTCGGATATGGGGTTGTACAAAAATACTTAGGCTTCTTTTGGTTCGGCATTTTGCCGCCTCCGTTTGGAGCAAACGTCGCCGGACAGTGGGTAAATAAATGGTCGGCGGCGGTGTTTGCTCCGTTTGCACCCGCAGCAAGGAGGAAATGGCCCGGATCTGCTATGTTTCGACCCTTGCCTCTCCTACTCCAGTTCCTAAGTGTTGTTTTGAACCACCGAATGCACCCGCCACTGTCGAACCAAATATACCCTTAGATCATTGATTGTTGAACAAGAACATTAAAATTGGGTGCACAAGAGGAGGAGGAGGAGGGGTGCATAGGAGGAGGAGGAGGAGGGGGGAGGAGGAGGGAAGCACGAGAGGAGTTCTTTCCTCCAGTTTGGGCTTGTCGGAGTTGCCGACGGTACGCGAAAAGTAGAGCCCGGTGATCGGATCTCAAAATGAACTCCTCCCGGAGGAGGCCACCGACGCGAACGATCTTCCCCTCCCTGCATATAAAACACGGGAATAAATCGAATGGTGGAGGCCACCGCCGCCGGTGGATCAGGTGGTCGGGGGCCTTACCAGACCCCATCAACGGGGTTTCCGGATGCCGGACAGAGTGTTAGGATCTCCCAAAAGGAGACTCCGGCCTCTCTAGACGGGTGGTAGGGCCTATCCCTCGCCATCTCTAGGGCCTTGACCCTATGTCCTCTCACTGTCCAGGATCAAAAGTCCACATTCAGCGACACCCCTCTATTTGATTATCTTGAGATGTTGTTTGGGTCTCGTACTTCAACCACTAACCAATCAATGACACCACCAGTTCGATTATCATAAGACGTCGTCCTAGGCTTGTCCTTCAACAGACAACCAATCAACGATACCTCCCGATTCGATTGTCTTGAGACGTCATCGGGGTCTCGACCTTCAGTTTCAAGCATCCAGTAAGGAAGAATCGTGAACACACTTGATGCAATAGTGTCAATACCACACAAGCTCAATAAATATCAGAGTAATGCTCAACGCTGGGAAAAATTGCAAAGGCAATCCAAAGGAGCGCTTAAAAGTGTTGTGTATATCATCAAACAAAGTAAAAATACAAAAGCACAAGTTCAAAAAAATAGATATAAAAATCATCATAGAACGATGATATCATACATGCTCAATCGTCAAAGCAAACATATAAGGGAGAAATCACAACTCGCCAACCACATTAGAATCAGAGCCCGAGCCATCGTCATTTAAAAGGTCATCAAAACCAAGACCATTAACGTCACATCCAAGCCTTCGAGCAACCATCTAGAGATCTTTCAACACCCCAAGCCGAAGAGCGACCTCCCACACGTCCTCAATCCGCGACTCCACCTCTCTAGTCTAGGAATCCTCAAAAACCACCTCAGCAATCATGTAACGAACACAGATATAGTATAGAGAATCCATATACTTAGTAAGCCAGATCGTCTTCAGCTCTGCAGTCCTCTCTTGCGACGAGAGTCTCTCCACCTCAGCCTTTGAAGCCTCCAACACGATCCCCAAACGTAAAGTCTCTCCCTTGGAATTCTTTAGAAACTGTACAGTCTCCTCCACCAAGGGTTTCCATATCTACAATGCCACCTGGGCCTCCTCAATCTCCGCCTTCAGGTTCGACCCAAACTGCCGGAAGTGAGATATGTCTCGATCTCGCTCTCCCAACACAGCAAGTGAATCCTCAGCCTTCTGAAGCCTCTCTTGAAGAGACAAATATCCATCCTTCAAACTCACGTAATGATCTTTCTACGTGAACGCGATATGTGCCTGAGCTTTAATCTCCATCAAGAAGAAAGAGGTCAGACTTGAATGAAATAACTAAACCAAGGACCGAAAAAGAGTTCACTTACCACATCACTCATTTCCTTCAAAGAAGAAGACACTCGGGGGGGGGGGGGTAGGGACCTCCAAGTGGGAACTTGGGGAGCAGAAGACTCCAACACCTCAAGATCAGGACCAGCCGGTGTAACATTATCTCGAGGAACCTCCTCAGTCTGATAGTCTCTCTGGCTCAAAGAAGATCGAGGCTCCGCATCCGCGTCACTGTTGCCCTTCAACATCAGTTTTCTCTTCTGATCGCAAACCAGCGACACAGCCGCATCGTGCTCTAAATCAACTGAAAGCCTACACTACAGCAGGGATTTCTCCTCCACAGTAAAAAAATGCTAAATAAATGGTTTGCTAGCTCTCGAGGCTCTATAAATCCCAATATTAGAGAAAAGTCTCGCTCATACCCCTTCTAACAACGACAACGATTAGGCAGTGAATTCCAAAGCTATGGTAGGCCCCAGGAATTCCGCGCATAGCCGAATAAAGTATTCTCGTGGCGACAATCTGTCTGAATATCAAAATCAAGCTAACTTTTATTGCTATGAATCTCGACACATCCACCGCTATCAAATTGGATCACGCGCCATTCTCTGAACAGGTATAAAGAAAACTTCGAGCCATGCTCTCTGAAGAACGCAACTAGTCATATAACGTGCATCATCCTGAGAAGAGTAAATTGCGACATTAGGACGCCGCAAAACTTCAAAATATCAATCACTTCTTTGAGCGACAGAAGTCGGAATCCGGACCGCAGTTTCATCTCACACACTGTCAGCCAATGCTTCAGCGGATTCTGAACTCTTTCTTCAGCATGTGATATCCATACTTCAAGATCGGCAGTTATCTTGTATCTTTTTCTCCAAACCGCAATTTGCTCTGTGGTAAGTGTGGAGTGTAACATCCCCGTCTTTCACATAACATATAATAGATAGTCTGAACGTGGCCCATCGCTATATACTACGGACAGTCAAAGGAGTTACTAATTGAGACCATAATCCAAATACACGCATCCTATCACAGAGTGTATTCTAGCGGAAGTAATTTAAAGGTTAATAGAAACCCAACCAATTGAATTTCCACTAACATAAAACTTGAAATGAATAACCAAATACATAAATATTCTTGGCCATAAGGTCTTACAATGTTCAACTCAAATTAAAATGTCTTGCATACATCGTCACGCAGGCCAACCACACATGAACAATAAAATAAATGGGTAATTCGTTTTGGCCTTCAAGGGTCAACTTAGCAATCTTGGGCTCCAGTCCGCTATTTCCCGCTTGGCTCGGCTGCACCTGCATGAAACATTCTACCGTGCGGTGGCAAAAAACGGTAATAGTCAACATTAGCTGACCAAATTATAATGACCCCCCTCACTCGAGGTGGCGGTGCTCCTTCCCTACATGCATTAGTATAATCATATATTGGCAATCAAAACGTGCAACTTAAGCACCATTCTCCATAGACGTTGGCGCAAATGCCCAATGCCCCGTGCTCTCAAGGCATATTCTTGGTGCATAAGACCACAAGGGTCACACCACCATTCTTCGTGACGGTCAACAACGTTTGAGCTTTCAATCTCACAAGGCCAAAGTAAGAGATAACGCCTCTATGTTACGACAAAGCCATGGTGACTTAAAATTCACACTTTAACTCACTCCAAGTCTACGGCATAGTGGAGGGTACATTTCATCCACATCCCGTGCTCAGATCGTCCGGCTCGCAGGCCTGACGCGGGTCTGCATCCCTTTTCCCTTTTCCGTAAGATCTATAACTCTTTAAGGATCCTAGGCTAGCACTCATGGCTACCAAAGCTAAGCAAATGAAGCTCACGCTCCACAAACTGGCCCCCAGGTATTCGAGAGACAGGCACCCACAACCCCCCAGGTCTTACAAGACATGCCTCAAAAAATAGCCCACAGGTCTCCTAGAGACAGGCTTCAGCAAACGGCCACAAGGTTTCCAAGAAACATGCCTCAACAAACAAAACAACCCACACTGGGAGCTATCATCGGTGGTAGTGCTACCGTCGTGCGGTAGGGGCAGACTATCGTTTCTTCCCCCTTTTTCGGGTGTTTCCCTGGAGACTACCTCTTGTGCTCTCACTACAGCCATCTGCACACCCATGACTCCAAAATCTACGTGATCACCGCAGAGTCTTCTACGCAATACAAAACATATAAATATCACCAATCCAGACCAACCTGTCCAGATGGGCTTCATACAGCATGCCTATTCCATACTTCGATTCTGGATCTAAATGCAAGACTAACGGGGATACACGGATCTACCCGTCGGAAGAACCACCTCCACATGTTCGTGGAGCGTATTCCCTCAAATGCCAAAGGAAGGACTTCACATGTCCAAGGAAGAGGATCGTTACCCTAAAAGTCCGCTTCGGCGCCATGGAAGAGATTCTAGCCGAATGAACATGACTGTTACGGCTTTACCTCCGTAGATCTGAACTTGTTTCGCAAATCCGAGCTCCGAATCTCAAATGACAGCGAGATCTCCTCTCTCCGGTGCTGCTTCTCCTCCTCCAAATGTCCAGCACAAAATTCTCAAACTCCAAAAGAATGAAGTGAAAATGGCCAAACCAACACTATAAACCGAGCTACTGTCACGCAGTAACTAGCTACCGCTGTGCGGTACCGCTAATTAATGCCTCGTTTTGTGTGCCACCGCCCAGGTTCTCCAACTACAGAATGACGTGTGGCCACGCCGTTACAGCTTCGATATCGCCGCGCTATAGGATACTAACTATTGGATCCCAAGTTTTGATTTGGGCTAAGGTTCACTATTAGGTTTTGACCCATCATGTATAGCCTGGGGTCAATTTGTTAGTTCTAAGGTTAAGACAGTCTGACTAGGTTAGACATTATATGATCAAGCCTTGAGAAGACTTCAGAGATCCAGACTTAGAAGAATTGTAGGTTTTAAGAGAGTTCGGAAATCAGTTCGAAGTTCTTCAAACTCAGCTCAATGATCGTCAATCGCAGATCGACGAACTCAGAGTTCCTTCTCTGAGTTGATCTCGATGATATTTGAGCTCAGGTCGACGAACTGCCTTCTCTTTCAGTTTCTCAGGTCGACGATATTATACCTCAGTTTGACGAACTTGGAGCTTAGCTTTGACAGTTTCTTTCCAGATTATTTCTTCTCTGAGCTCAGGTCGACGAAGACAATTTCTCAACTTGACGAACTTTGAGTTCAGGTCGACGAAATCTGTTCTGAGGTCGACGATTTCAATCAGTTTCAGTTTGACGATTTCTTTATCATTTTGATTTGAATTTGTATTACTTTAAGGCAGTAATTCTCTGATAATTAATGCTTATATTCTCAAGAATATAGCCGTTGGTAGGCAGCATTGATTATGGATTTCACAGAGTTAATTACTTGACTTATTTACTGAGATAGTTGAGGAAATACATTAAAGACATATTCCAGCTGTTTCAACTCCAAGAATCTTAGCAGCAATCAAGGATATTATTTTCAAATTCAAAGGCTGAAATCCTCTAAGAATATATATATATATATATATATATATATATATATATATATATTTCAAAGAGAAAGACAATCTTCTTACACATATATACAATAACTGATACAGAGAAAAGCGTTGTTATCATTTTTACAGGAAATTGAAGAAGAACATCAATACACAGATCTTTAGTCTTCTTCAATTTCTGCTTCAGGCTTCAAAGGAAAAACTAATCAACATCATTTCAAGAAGTTTCTGAAGGCCTTCATCAAGGCCTACACCCTGAGCAAAGCTCTCTTCTTCCTGAACCATTCAACATCTCAGGGGGAGCTTTGACAACAACATCCACTAAAGTCTTCTCAGTTGTTTGAGAAAGAGAAGACAACAACACTTTTCATTTCCCACTATAAAAGGGTTTCTAACTCCCTTCAAAGTTATCACCTGGTTGACAAGTCTCATTTTCAAAAGACTTGATTTGGTTTTTGGGCACCTGATCAAAAGCTCAAAGGGTTGATATATCTCCATTAGAAAATAGATATTGTGGTGACAGGGCACCTGATCAAAAACCTGTTAGTGGATTCCTACCAGGGTGGTAGAAGAGTGGATGTACCCAGTTTTGGGGAATCACTATAATTTTCTTGTGTCGTCTAGTTGTTCTTTCTTTATTTCTATTGTGCTGTGATAGTTTCTTTTTCTTACTTCTCTTTATACTTATACTACTATCACTTATTTTAATTCCGCTATAAAAACTGATTAAAGTTTTAAAATACTCTATTAACCCCCCTCCTCTAGAGTTAGTCAGATCTATCCCCTCACTTTCAATTGGTATCAGAGGTTGTGTTTCATTTGATTTCACAGGAAAATACCTGAATCAAACGTTCCTTTGATAGATCATAATATCTCTAGTGTCCCTCCTTTATTATGGCACAGAATAAAGAATATTCAAGCACCAGACCTCCAGTCTGCAATCTAAATAAGTTTGCAATTTGGAAGGCAAGAATCAGATTATATATGAACTCCATTGATGAAGATATCGACAATTCTGTTTTGACAGGTCCTCCAACTTAAGAGGCTACTACTTCAACAAGCACGCATGCAGTCCCACCACCTGAATGGACTGATGCATATAAGAAGGCCAAGGTTGTTGATGCAAAGGCCATGAACATTCTGGCACAAACCATGTCTGATGACATATTTCAGAAGGTGGCTTAATGCACTTCAGCTAAAGCCATTTGGGACTCTCTAAACCAAACGTTTGCAGGATCAGCTGATGAGAGAAAGGACAGGAGATCCCATCTCATCTCTCAGTATGAAAATTTCCAGAAAGATGAATCTGAGTAAGTAGCTGACATGTATAACAGACTCAGCTTAATTGGCAATGAGCTGAAGAACCTAGATAAAAATATCTCTCTAACTGAGATAAATGACAAGATTCTTATGTGTTTCCCAAGCACATGGGATTCTAGGATCTGGCCAATCAAGGAGGCCAGAAGCCTGAATGAAATATCCACTGAGTATCTTCTAGGCAACTCAAATCATATGAGCAGCTGATAAAGAACAAAGAAGCAGCTGGGCAGAAGACCTCCTCATCAGGAAGGAAAGAGCAAAACATTGCTTTCAAAGCATCTGATGGACCAGAAGCTCCATCAACAAATGATGAACTCATAAGCTTATTGGCCAAAATATTCTACAAGATGACCAGAAAAGATTTCAGAAGGAAGTCATCCAGACAAGATGACATACCAAGATATGACAAAACTCCTACCAAGGAGATTGTCTGCTTTAGTTACAGAAAACCTGAACACATTCTTCCCGAGTGTCCAGAGAATCAGATTAAGGAGAAAAGAAGAGAAAAAGACTCCAGAAAGAAGTACAACAAGCTCTTCTCAAGCAAGCACAAGAGGAAGGAGAAAGGTTTTGTTGCAGAAACCTGGAGTGAAATAGAAGAAGAATCTTCATCTTCTAGCTCCAGTGAAGATGAGGAAGAAGTTAAGGCAAAATAAGTTTGCTTGATGGCTATCAATGCATCAGGCAGCCTTTTAGAAGCTGAAAATTTAGAACATGAAGATTTTGAATCAGAAGAGGATTAGGTAATATCCTCATTTGATTTTAATTAAGAACATTTTAAATCTGAGTTTAAATTATTATGTAATGACCTTATCAAATCTAAGAAGGAAATCAAACTTCTCAGAGAAAAGCTAATTGAACATGAGAACCTGTTATCTGAAAACATTAAACTAAAAGATAAACTAGTTATAGCTTCAAAAGAAATTATTTCTTTAAAAACTAAACTGAATGAGGCTAAGAAACTTAAAGAATCCCTTAATGGGAGAAGCATCAAATTGATGAACATCACAAGCACGGTAAATGCCAGGCTCAATGGCAAGCTGGGTTTAGGTGCTTCATCAAGCCAACCTCATCTAATTCAAAAAAATATACTTTCTACCCCCATTAAATTTATATCAGAAAAAGGTAAAGAAAAGGTTTATGAAAACAATAAACCAACTGAACTGAAAAAGTAACCTAAGAAAAGAGAAAGAATAAGAAAAACCTTAATTATAACAATGTTCAACAGATTTTGTCGAACTCAGATCGACGAAATATGTACAGTTCGTCAAACTCAAGTCGACGAACTCCGAACATAGATTTTTATTATAATTATTCTTCGAACTGCGATCAACGAAACCAATATGGTTCTTCGAGCCGAGATCGACGATTTTGGGCTCAGAGAATGAATATCTCCATTCTCTGAACGGAGTTCGACGAACTCATCCCTATTCGTCGACCTCAGATCGACGAACTTATCAGAATTTGTCAATCCCAGTTCAGCCTAACAGAAACTTAAATTATTCTAGAACATTTAATCAACCAAAAGATTTTGTTAACCCATTTACCCAATGGATAATTCCACCTAGGAAATTTCACCCCTTAGGATATAAGAACCAACCTAAATACTCTTATATTTTTAACTTTAAATTTAAAAAGAATCAAGGACCCAAGATTACCTTGGTCAAGAACTCCTAACTTTTCATTTTGCAGGTGAAAGACTATCCTACCACAAAGGAACAGTGGTATCTAGATAGTGGATGCTCAAAGCATATGACAGGAAGCAAGGACAACTTAATAAACTACAAGTCCAAGCTTGGTCCAAAAGTGATATTTGGTGACTCCAACTGTGGCCAAACTGAAGGCTATGGGATTGTCAAGATTGGAGCTGTCACTTTCAGAAAAGTAGCATATGTTAGTGGTCTAAAACATAACCTGATATCTATAAGCCAATTATGTGATGAAGGTTATCAGGTATCATTTAATTAAACCTCTTGCATTATATCTTCTAGATAATTAAACTATATTAACTAGCCTTAGGCAAGGAAACATCTATATAGTTAATTTCAAATCTATTAGATCAGAAATTTGATTATTTAATCAAATTAGTAACAATAATGAACTATGACATAAAAGATTAGGACATGTCAATCTTAAAAATATTGTTAAACTCTATAGGGACAATCTTGTTAGAGGATTGTCTTCTTGTCCCTACAAGAAGAAAAGCCTTTGAAGGGCTTGTCAATTAGACAAGCAAACTAAAAATAGTTTTAAATCCAATAATAAGAGTGATTCACCCAGGATTCTGTATTTGCTTCACATGGATCTATTTTGACCCATTGTTGTATAGAGCTTGGGAGGAAAATTTTATACCTTAGTTATAGTAGATGACTTCTCTAGGTTCACTTGGGTGTTCTTCTTGAGACACAGGTCAGATAACTTTAAAGTTCTTATAGATTTTCTTAAGAGCATAAAGATTGAGTATTCTAATCCAGTTGCATTGATTAGAAGTGATCATGGTACTGAGTTTGAATCTCTTCCTATGCAAGAATTTTGTGAGATGGAAGGTATCAGATATTGTTTTTCTGCTCCTAGAACTCCTCAACAAAATGGGGTAGCAGAAAGGAAAAACAAAACCCTGATTGAAACCGCAAGAACATTGATTGCAGATGCTCACATGCCCCTAGCTTTTTGGGCAGAGGCTGTAAGCACATCAAATTATGTCCTGAATAGAAGTTTAATACATAAGCTTAAGGGCAAGACTCCCTATGAACTACTCAAAGGGAAGCAACCTAAAATAGACTATTTTAGAATCTTTGGTTGTGTTTGTTACATTCATAACAATAACAAGAAATATCTTAGAAAATTTGAAGCCAAAGCTGC
Source organism: Platanthera zijinensis (assembly GCA_039513925.1). Classification (NCBI taxonomy): domain Eukaryota; kingdom Viridiplantae; phylum Streptophyta; class Magnoliopsida; order Asparagales; family Orchidaceae; genus Platanthera; species Platanthera zijinensis. Next base: position 18,533,045 of record CM077084.1, read on the forward strand.
AATGGGAATTTTTCTTGGCTATTCCCAAATCAGCAAGGCTTATAGGGTATTTAATAAATCTACTTTGAAAATTGAGGAATCTGTTCATGTTACATTTGATGAGGCTAACATATTTTATAAGGAGAAAGAAGTTTCTACCAATAACATTTTGCAGGTACCTCACTTGTGTGAGAAATTGGATGATCTAAACCTCACCCAAGAGGTTCCATCACATCCTTCTCCATAAGTTGAAGAAGAAAGTGAAGAAGAAATTTTGGAAGTGGCTGAACTTCCTCCAACAGCTAATATAATTCCACAAGAGGAATTAATTCCCAATGCTGTTGCTGAACCAACTCCTTCAACTAATCTTGTCACACTAGAGATCATCATATATCTCAAGTGATTGGAGACATATCAGTTGGTGTGCAAACAAGGCATCAACTCAACCAAGAATTGATGCATGCTTGCTTCATATCTCAACTTGAGCCCCAATCCATAATAGATGCTGAGCAGGATCTATACTGGATTATTGCAATGCAAGAGGAGGTCAATCAGTTTGAGAAATGCAGAGTTTTGGACTTAGTTCCTAGACCCAAAAACTCACAAGTTATTGGAACTAAGTGGGTTTTCAGAAATAAATTGGATGCACAAGGAGCCATCATCAGGAACAAAGCAAGGCTGGTAGTACAAGGATACATACAGGAAGAAGGGATTGACTATGATCAAACCTTTGCACCTGTTGCAAGACTGGAAGCTATTAGAATTTTTCTTGCATATGCAGTCTAAAAAAACTTCAAGGTCTACCAAATGGATGTCAAGAGTGCCTTCTTGAAAGGTTAACTCAAAGAGGAAGTATATGTTGAACAACCACCAGATTTTATTTCTCCAACTCATCCCTCTTTTGTCTTCAAATTGCATAAAGCTCTTTATAGTTTAAAGCAAGCTCCAAGAGCTTGGTATGAGACCCTAGCTAGCTTTATTTTAGAGCATAAGTTCACTAGGGGCATTATAGATAGGACTTTGTTTACTAGACATCATAATAATAATATATTGTTAGTACAAATATATGTAGATGACATCATTTTTGGCTCTACTGATTCCAAGCTATGCAAAAGGTTTTCTGACCTGATGCATTCTAAGTTTGAAATGAGTAGTCTGGGTGAGCTTTCTTACTTTCTTGGTCTCCAAGTGAAGCAATCTTCTAATGGCATTTTTATCTCCCAATCTAAATATGCTAAGGAATTAGTTAAAAGATTTGGGATGATTGATGCCTCAGCCAAGAAAACACCCATGGCTTCCAATGTTGTGATTGATTCTGATGAACATAACAAACCATTTGATCAAAAAACATATATGACTATTGTTGGGTCTTTATTATATCTCACAGCTAGTAGACCAGATATAATATTTGCTACATGTCTTTGTGCTAGGTTCTAGGTGTACCCTAAAGAATCTCACCATATTTTTCTTAAAAGAATTTTGAGATATATAAAGGGTTGCTAAAATTTAGGACTCTTTTATCCAACTGAGTCAGAATTTGAATTAATTGGATTCTCAGATGTTGACTTTGATGGATGTAGAGTTGACAGGAAAAGCACATCAGGAACATGTGGGTTCCTTGGTGACAGGCTTGTGTCTTGGTTTTGTAAGAAACAAACATCTGTGTCCACCTCAACTGCAGAAGTTGAATACATTGTAGTTGGCAGTTGTTGTTCACAAATATTGTGGATTCAAAACCAACTCCTGGATTATGGATACAATCTAAATAATTCAACTGTATTTTGTGATAGTACTAGTGCAATTTCCATTGCACAAAATCCAGTGCATCATAGTAGGACAAAGCATATAGATGTAAGGCATCATTTCATTAGAGATTGTGTGGACAAAAAGAAAATTAATTGTGCATTTGTCTCTACTGATTTACAAAGAGCAGACATCTTCACCAAATCTTTGGATGAGAAGAAACATCTGTTCTTTCTGAATCAGCTAGGTATGATCAATGAAGAAGCATTAATTTAATTTTCTGTCTGAGGTCAAAGAATTTGTCACAGTTCGTCGAACGAAGATCGACGATCTGAGAACAGTGCTTCAGAAAATTATTCGTCGACCTGAGAACGACAAAAAGTTTTCCCCTCTTCCAACTGAGATCGACGATATTATTTCTTCATGAAATTTTTCGTCGACCTGAGATCGAAGATTTGTTTTCTTTTCGCATGACAGAGTCTGCCGCTTTACATTTTGAAAACATTATAACTAGGTTTTCTTCGAGCTCTATCCCGCGCTTTCTGTTCTCTTGCACTTAATCTCTCTTTCTTTTTGCAGGAAACCAATGGCGATCCCGACGATTTCCCTTTCTGGCATGAAGTTTGACACCGATTTTGACATCGACTTCAACTCATTTTGTCATTCCGATCAAATCTTCATGGACATTCTGCAGTTATTTGAAGATCAGCATCTGAAGACTTTCATGACCACTAAAATCAAGTTAGCAGCAACTGAAATAAGAGAATGGGTTTATACTTCAACTACTGCTGATGCAGATACGATGACTGGCACCATCTCAAAAAATCAGGTTACCCTAACCCTTACCGTTTTAACAGAGATTTTTGGTTTGGTTAATGGAGATGAGGATATTGAGATATATAGTTCTGATTATGATAATATGTTGATCAAAATGGGTAATTCTGATGGAAACCCTAACAAACTTCTTAAAAAAAATTTATCTGCTGAATACAAATTTCTTGCTGATGTTGTGGGTAAAGTATTGCTGGGCAAACACACAGCCCCTGATTACATTACCAGGCACCAGTTCTTAGTGATGTGTGTTGTGGTGAACAAGAAGGCAGTAAAATGGGGAAAGTTATTGTTTGATTTGATCAAAAAGAAGAATACTAAGAAGGAAGTATGTTTTGGGAGTATTTTAGGCATTTTCCTCTAGGCCAAGGCATCTGAATCACTGGTCTCTCAGACCATATTCATTAATGCATCCAAAAGGCTGACTTGTGCCTTATTTGGCAGATGGGAGAGGACCATCACTAAGCCATCCAGGGCTTCCTCCTCTTCCAAGACTTCTGAGGACACAAGGACAGTAATAAACACTCCTCCACCTCCAGAAGATGTTCTTCCCTCCATCAGAATTCCTTCACCTCCTTCTCAACAACAACCATCTTCCTCTTCACTTGTTGTTTTCACTTCTACCCCTACAACTTCACCTCTTCCACCACCATCACCTCCTCAGTCAACTATAATCATTCATGAGGATGAAATTATGATTGATCTCATTCCTCATCTATCTCCACCTCCAAATCATCTAGATGTCATTCCATCTACATCCCCTCAACCCAACTTCAATCTGTTATCTCCACCTCCACTATCTCCACATCAATCCACAGCTCAATCTCCCATCCAAGAAATCTCCACCACATCAGTTCCTACCACAACAATTCCCTCTACATCAATTCCAACCAAATCTACTACCATTCCATCTGACATTCCTTTTAATCCTACCTCCACATTCCCAGAACACATTCATACAGATTTCCCTCAGTCTTTTTTTGTTTGTCCAAATTGTGGCCATCATACTCCCTATACCCCATCTGCTCCTGAACCTCTATATTTAAATTTCTTTGACAGTGCCAAGGATCTTCTTAAATTCATCTCTCCTACTCTAGAGCAATTAATAGCAAATGTTATTGTTCCTCTCTCTGCCTCTATCACTTCTCTATCTACCAGAATTGCTGCCCTCCATTCTGTCCCTTCTTCTGGGGGCCTGGCTTCAGGACCATCTGAAACCAGGCAGGGGGAGATGTCCTGTGAAGAAGTTCCAGTCCTCCTCTAGCAGCAGCAGCAGCCGTTCAAATTCATCTTCTGACAGCACTAGTAGCAGATCTTCATGAGGCAGACATTCCAACAGATCTTATAGATATTATAGATGATTCTGATATGGCTTATGATATAGATGAAGAAATAAGAGCTGCTGGTGATTTTATTATAAATCCCACAGTTGATCTGAATTCTTAACTCAATTATTTTAATCCAATTTACAGAATTTACAGAAATGTTTAGTCTAGATTTGATGTTGATTACTCCAAGGCAATTGTTTGTTATACTGCTCCTATAAGTCTTTAAGTTGTAGATCAACTAAAGGCAAGCTTTGCAGCTCCTGCAATTTCATAATTATTAGTTATTGAAGAGGTTTGCAGTCCTCTTCCTCGCATGTGGGCTGAGTCCCCAATGCCATATTTGGATGATATCTTGTTTGCAGATATGGAAGAAGAGAAAGGAAATCAAGTATTTCTGAAAGTTTTGCAGAACCAGAATCTCTAGTACAGCCACAGGCTGAGAAGAAGATCTCTAAAGAAACTCTAAAATAGATTTATGATTTATATGCCAATCCTCCTGGATCATCTGATGATGATGAGAATTATGATGACTCTGGCCCTAAGAAGATGAAATCTAAGAAGAGAAAAGTTCCTGTTAAGGTTGTTCCTAAGCCTAACCCAACTGCTGACACACCCTACTACGTCCTGAATAATATTACTCCTTCTCCAGGTATGCCTAAGTGGATGTGGCTTTCTAAAAATGAGCAAAAGGCTAGGAAGAAGAGTAGGAGATACTCTCATCCTCCTCAAAGGAACTGGAGAGGACCTCCTCCTCCTCCTCCTCCTATTGCAGGTGTTACAGAAAATATCTCTCAATCTTTAGGAAGTGTTGTAAAGACTCAGAAGCCTGCTTCAAGCACTTCTCAATCTCAAAGACCATCCTCTTACAAGTCCTCTAGACCATCTGGAAGATACAGTCATTGCAGCCCTCCAAAGTCCTATTATCAAAGCAAATCTCAACCGTCTCTGCCTTCAACAAATTTTCAATAGAAATCTATTATTTTCAGAAACTCTCAAAAGTCTGCTCAGGATGCTTCTAAATCTGATCTAGAGAGACCTCCCTCTCCAGTTTATGAACCTGAGTTAGATCCCAACTTCAGAATGGCTAGATTTCAAGAACTGATTCGCTTGTCTCAGATGAACAAAGCAAGAGAAGAAGGATCAGATCCATCACAATTCATTACAATGTCTACCTACAGGCAAAAATAACTTGACAAATTTCAGGTAGACAGACATTTATTTGATCCAAATGTGTATATGCAGGTACATCCAGAAGCTGTTGTTCCCAGAGCCTCATCTATTACAGTTCTTGGAGTTCAAGATATGAAAATGTCTCAGAAGGAAGCTGCAGATCCTCTTAGAAAAATTGTGTTTTCTAAATCATCATCTGCTCCTCCCTCTGACAATCCTTGAACATTTATTTCTCTGAAATATATATGTGTATTGCACTTAGCTATATCATATCTGCTGATTAGTTTAAAATTCTGTCAGATATTTATATTGCTTTGTGTTTTTATGCTTTTCTATTTTCTGTTTAGTGACCTCACCCAAATAGGGGGAGATTGTTGGATCCCTAGTTTGGATTTGGGCTAAGGTTAACTATTAGGTTTTGACCCATCATGTATAGCCTAGGGTCAATTTGTTAGTTCTAAGGTTAGGATAGTTTGACTAGGTTAGACATTCTATGATCCAGCCTTGAGAAGACTTCAGAGATTCAGACTTAGAAGAATTGCAGGTTTTAAGAGAGTTCGGAAATCAGTTTGAAGTTCTTCGAACTCAGCTCGACGATCGTTGATCGCATATCGACGAACTTAGAGTTCCTTCTCTGAGTTGAGCTCGACGATATTCGAGCTCAGGTCAATAAACTCCCTTCTCTCTCAGTTTATCTGGTCGACGATATTCTACCTCTGTTCGACGAACTTGGAGCTTAGCTTTGACAGTTTCTTTCCAGATTATTTCTTCTCTGAGCTCAGGCCGACAAACACGATTTCTCAGCTCGACGAACTTTGAGTTCAGGTCGACGAAATCTGTTCTGAGGTTGACGATTTCTGTCAGTTTCAGTTTGATTATTTCTTTGTCATTTTGATATTAATTGGTATTACTTTAAGGCAGTAATTCTCTGATAATTAATGCTTATATTCTCAAGAATATAGCCGTTGGTAGGCAGTATTAATTATGGATTTCACAAAGTTAATTACTTGATTTATTTACTGGGACAGTTCAGGAAATACATTAAAGACATATTCCAGCCGTTTCAACTCCCAGAATCTCAACAGCAATCAAGGATATTATTTTCAAATTCAAAGGCTGAAATCCTCTCAGAAAATATATATAGATCTTTTTCAAAGAGAAAGACAATCTTCTTACACAGATATACAATAACTGATACAAAGAAAATCACTGCTATCATTCTTACAGGAAATTGAAGAAGAACATCAATATACAGATCTTTAGTCTTCTTCAGTTTCTGCTTCAGGCTTCAAAGGGACAACTAATCAACACCAGTCCAAGAAGTTTCTGAAGACCTTCATCAAGGCCTACACCCTGAACAAAGCTCTCTTCTTCCTGAACTATTCAACATCTCAGGGGGAGCTTTGACAACAACATCCACTAAAGTCTTCTCAGTTGTTTGAGAAAGAGAAGACAACAACACTTTTCATTTCCCACTGTAAAAGGGTTTTTAACTCCCTTTAAAAGTTATCACATGGTTGACAAGTCTCCTTTTCAAAAGACTTGATTTGGTTTTTGGGCATCTGATCAAAAGCTCAAAGGGTTGTTATATCTCCCTTAGAAAATAGATATTGTGGTGACAGGGCACCTGAGCAAAAACCTGTGGTGGCAGGGCACCTGATCAAAAACCTGTTAGTGGATTCCTATCATAGTGGTAGAAGAGTGGATGTACCCAGTTTTGGGGAATCACTATAATTTTCTTGTGTCGCCTGGTTGTTCTTTTCTTTATTTCTGTTGTGATGTGATAGTTTATTTTTCTTACTTCTCTTTATACTTATACTACTATCACTTATTTTAATTCCGCTATAAAAACTAATTAAAGTTTTAAAATACACTATTCACCCCCTCTAGAGTTAGTCAGATCTATCCCCTCACTTTCACTAACGCCTCGTGATAGTTAGCGACGGTTACAACAAGACCACTCCTGCTACCGCCACGCGATAGTTACTACCGTCGCGCGGTAGAAACCCAAGAGCTTTGAAAAATAAATTATCAAGCTACCGCCTGCGGTATCACTACTGCCGGGCGACAAATTCTCGAGAGCTCGGCCAATTAAATGGCTAACGCAGCGCGGTAATAGCCTTCCGTTGCGCGGTAGACTAGGCGTTGAGTCAACCTGCCTCACTCGAGGCTCTCGATGCTTGACGCTACCGCCACGCGGTATCAGCCTACCTCCGCGCGGTAACTAATGCGTTGAGTCAACTCGCCTTACTCGGCACTCTCGACATCTGGCGCTACAGCGACGCCGTAGTGGCCTACCACCGCGTGATACCCTCTTTTCTTGCCTACAGAAATTTGGGGTGTTACATGGAGCGCGACCACATCACATGACCTTGCGTGTTGCGCGTTGCGCGTTGAAGCCTAAAAGTGTGATAAGACAAAAATAACAAAAAAGAACACCAAAAACGGTCACGTGCGACAGAAGAATGTTGCCCCATAAGCATGGCAATCACGCCTCGGGCGCTCCAAAGAGCTTCTGTGCATGAGCACAAGCGCTCACAACCCAATAACAGTCCTGTAAAGCTAAGTGAGCGTGCAAGAGTGTGCAGGCTTGCGCCAAAAACCGCACAAGAGCATACAAGGGAGTGCGTAGGACCACACACGGACGCGCGCGCTAGCCCACATGTGCAAACCCGCGCACAGGTGTTCTTTTTCGTTATTTTTGTCTTGTCACACTTTTCAGGCTTCAACGCACAACCCCGCACATGCAAACCCGCAGACGGGTGCCACAGTCCCGCACGCGCCAACCTGCCCAGGGGTGCGCGCAAAATCGCGCGGGTACGCGCTGCTCTGCGTGTCGGCGCGCTGACCTGCGCACGTGCACATACCCATACGCAGGTGCAAACCATCCTGCGTGCGCCGGTGCACGCTCGGCCTGCCCTCCGCGCGCGCGCGACCCGCTTCCACTAGTCTTCCCTCCGCCCTTGCACACGACTAAACCCTGCTTCCCTTCCCGTTCAGCCATTCTGCCACTTTACAATGTACCTTGGCACGCATACCGTCGTCGTTCGCCTTTTCCGACATCTCTATGTTTAATGCTACCATGATCTCCATAAAAAAGCCTCTCGTAAAAATCCTCGCTCTAATCGTGCTTCAGCACTAAGCATTGACAATTTTGGGGGCATATGATGAGGCCAATGTAAAATTTATAGAGAATTTGGGGTGTTAATAGCCCATCACTCATGATCTCCACTAACTTGATGGGATCATAGGGCAAACTACCATGCATACGATCGACACACCCGATCCCCCCCACACGAAATCCCACCGTGCGCAAGGAGGGGCCGGCATATAATACCTCCATCCGTCAAATGAAATATAACAGAGGGTCCGGCCGGGGCCCCCACGCCATATTCCACAGACAGTCGACGGAGTTATGCATTGAAACCATATAATTGTACGCGTCCTAACTCAGAGCGTATTCTAACGGAAGCAGTTTAAGTTGTAGAACCCATATACTAGGAATGTCCACTACAAATATAAGTATGAATGATAAAACCAACTACACCAGGCAGACCACACATGAAACAACAAAAGTTCGCCTTTGGGCCTTCGAGGGCCAGCCAATTACAGCATTAGGGACTTCAGCCCGCTACTTTCCACTTGGCTCTCCATCACCTACATAGCACGACCCACCAAAATGTGGCAAACAAAACAACGCTCAGGATTAACTGACCAATTTATAACGACCCCACCCCTGACTCGGGGCAGTGGTTTTCCTTCCCTACAAACAGTAGCATATATATATTGTGGAAATAACCATGTGCGTTCAAGCACTATTCACCACAGATGTAGGCTCGATCGATCACATGCCCCGTGCACTCATGGCACATTCTCAGTGTACCGGATCTCCTGGGTACCACCACCATTCACAGTCCTAGACTTGATGGTCAAATTTGAGCATTTCTCTTTTCTTCCTATGAGTCGACAAAGTCAAAGGAGCTCTACTTTCAGATTCAATCGAGTGACCCACTCCAAGTTGATCGTCATAAGGTGGGTGCAGGTTAGTCAAAGGCCGTTGATCAAATCATCAGGCCCTCACGCCACGACGCGGGTCGGCGTCCCCCTTATGCCCAAGCAGAATAGTTTAAGTTCTCACTCACATATAGTGGAAAAGTTTAAGTTCCCACTCACATCACACCGCAAAACAGTTTAAGTTCCTACACACATATAGTATATAAAGACCCCCAGGTCTTGCAGAGACAGGCCTCACAAATATAGCTCACTAGAAGCTATTACTGGCGGTAGCACTACCGCTGCGCGATAGGGACAGAAGTCGCTTCTCCCTTATTTTTAGGTGTTTTCCTGGAGATCACCTCAAGTACTATCACTGCAGCATCCTGCACACCCCCAGACCCCGGATTCTACACGTTTAACCACACGTTTTATCCACAGAGTCTTCTCCAGCATGCAAATCAATTCATCACCAATCTAGACCAACCTATCCAGATGGGCTTCACACAGCATGCATATTCCGTACTTTGATTCCGGATCTAAATGCAGGTTTTATCAGGGATCACAATGATCTACCCGCCGGAAACCACCATTTTCTTCATTTTTTGGTGAGAGGTTCCATGCACGCATGCAAATTGAGGACGTCATTTGTCCAAGGAGAAAGTCGTTACCCTTATCAACCGCTTATGAGCTATGCCCTTGTTCTTTGATCCAAATGGAACTGATTGTCACATCTTCCTTTCAGCGGATCTAGCATCGACTTGTAATTCCGATCACAAGCACACCTTGGATCGCTTCTCCTCTTAGCCTCCTGGACTTTCTTCCTCCTCTTCCATCAAGAAGTTCAAGAACTAAGAAAGAAAGTATGAGAGAGGAAAATGAGAATGAAATCTCAAATCCAACCCTTAATAGGAAGCTACCGCCGCGCGGTATCAGCTACCGCCGCGCAATATCTGAGGCGGTCGCCGCTTGGCCCAAAGGACATCGCTCTGTCGCCCAAAGCAGCATCCACCGCATTGCCACGTGGCAAGTTAACACCGGGGTTAACTTACTACCGCCGAGTGGTACCTTCCCGAGCCACAAGTCAATTTAATTAGCTATTGTCGCGCGTTAGCTCACTACCGCCCCGCGGTAGTCTCTCAACGCTTCGTCGAAAGCGTTAAGTGCGTCGAGTGGTATCACCAAGCGATAGCTCACTACTGCCCCACGGTAGTCTCTCAACGCTTCGTCAAAAGCGTTGAGTGCGTCGAGTGGTATCGTCATGCGATAGCTCACTACCGCCCCGCGGTAGTCTCTCAACGCTTCGTCGAAAGCGTTAAGTGCGTCGAGTGATATCTCCACACGATACCTTTCTACCGTCGCGCGGTAGATACCCTAGACATCAGTCGATTTAATTCCATAGCTAACGCTGGCGTTAACACTACCACCGCGCATTAACTTCCAATCCTTCCTTTTCAGGAGTTTTGGGGCATTACACGGCGCCACCGCCACTTGGGGCAGCCAGCAGCGACCCCGAAAGGGGCGACCGTCACCGCCCCGTTGGGAGCGGCGGGCGCCGGCCCGCAAGGGGCAGCGGGGCGGCTGCCGCCGCCCCCACGAGGGGCGGTCGTCTCCACCCTGGTTAGGGGCAGCCGACGCCGTTCCTGCGAGGGTTGGCCGTCGCCGCCCCCGTTTGGACCGGCCGACGCCAACCCCGTAAGGGGCGGCCGCCGTCGCACCAGCTAGAAGCGGTCGACACCGACCCCGCGAGGGGCGTCCGGTAACACCCCCGCTGGGGGCGTCCGAGGCCGCCCTCGTTGGGTGTGACCGACGCCACCTCCTCTAGAGGCGGTCGACCGTCCTATCATCCCGTCACGATCACCGCCGTCCGTTACGCGGGTAATCACCCACGCAACCACTATGGTTAATGGAATTTTTTTTATTTAATCATGGTCCGCACATAACAAATATCATATAAATAATATATGTTCAAAACTATATAAAATACAATCCGCACTTAATAATTTGGGTTGTTACGGTATGCGAATAGTCGCATAACTACTGTAACTATCTCCTGGAGCCTATACAAAAGCTCATGGGCCCTCTCATTTCGTGTGATCTCTAACAGCATCCACCACCGTCAAAAAGTGATAGAAAACAAGCTTCGTGTGAGACGGCATGTCGCCCACCGAGCGCACCTGCAATCTCTCTCACCTCTAAGTTGTAACGAGGAGCGGCCTGTCGCCTTTGATTCCCTTGACGATTTGTAAATTGCCGCCAATAGTAAAGTTTGATTGGAATCGTACCTATCACGCGATTTTTTACCCAATTGGGGGACTTTTTCACATTAAAATCGTTTTATGTTATATTCTACTTATTCCGTGACTGAATGTCGCTTGACTGCTCCACGTGCTAAAACGACATAGTTTAGTCTGGTCTATCAGGATGATTGAGTTGGCTGCAACAACTGCAGTATTCTAAAAATACTATCAGTATTGTTAAATACGACAGTATTTTGATCAATCATGTCATTTTTACAGGAATCACGCGAGCAATATGATCTTGAGTGAGAGCAACATGATCTTAAATTAAGAGCATTCATTTTGTTGGAATAAACCGAATAATCCTGCGTGAATAATAAGTTACAAGCCTCTCCCATTCAGGTCGGCCACCAATCGTGGCTGCAACTAACCGCTACCACGTGGTCAAGACGCGGCAGCAGGACAGAGCCTACACGCACACCAGCTGAAATCGGTGGGCCCTCTCTCCTTGTGGGTACGGACTCGGGCGGTGAGAGAGAGAGATGAGAGGGAGAGAGAGTATAAAAACAAGATGCGAGAGTATAAAAAAACAAGATGCGTTTAATCGGGACTTCACTTTTTTTTGCCTGTTCGTTTTTTGTTCTCGCATTCGGTTTCCATCAAGGAGCAGATCACGAGGAGCAAGTGATCGCCATGGCAACTCTGGGTGGTGTTCGTGATGTCGGCTGCAACGAGAACAGCGTCGAGATTGACGAGCTTGCTCGATTCGCCGTCGACGAACACAACAAGAAGGAGGTCGACCTGTTTCCGTCTTCCAATCTCACTTCAATCCCTCGACCCTTTTTTCTTCTTACTTTCTGAGATCGTTGTTTCAATTAGTTGGATCTCTCTGCGTTGGCGATATTTGTGCGTGATCTTGTTTTAGGAAGTCATTCTGGCGGGGTCGTAATCCATTGACTTGCTTTTATCTGTTTTGTGTGATCGGTTCCTGCAGAATGCTCTGCTCGAGTTTGTTCGTGTGGTGAAGGCAAAAGAGCAGGTGGTGTCGGGAACCCTCCACCATCTCACTTTGGAGGCGGTGGATGCCGGGAAGAAAAAACTGTTTGAGGCGAAGGTGTGGGTCAAGTCATGGCTCAATCACAGGGAGCTGCGCGAATTCACGCACGTCGGGGATGGAGAACCTACTGGCTTCACCTCTTCTGACCTTGGTGCCAAGCGAGGTGATGATGAAAACCTTCTTCCATTTCTCTAGTAAGGGGTTTTGGCACTTTGCACCCCCGAAATAGGGGGGTTTGGCACTTTGCACATGCACTCTACACCCCCCAAGCAAAAAATTTCAAGGGTATTTAGTCCCACGCAGGACCAAAAATGCTCATTAAATGGTATTTAGGTTCAGGCATCACTAATAATCCGGAGTGCAAAATGTTAAAATGAGCATTTTGATTGTTGTCTAGACCTAAATACCCTTAATTTCGGCCCAAGAGTGTAAAGCGCTAGAACTTGGTAATGGGGCCAGGGGGGGGGGGGGGGGGGGCAAAATGCCAATTTTAAAGATTTGAGGTGCAAATTGCCAAACCCCCCTATTTCAATGGTGCAAAGCCCTTTCTCTAATATTTATTTGGCGATTCCTCAATCATTTCATGTTGTTGTTTTTTTCACAATACTCTCTCATGATTAAATTATTCCTTCAGTTCTTGACGATTTCACCTGCCTATCTTCTTTTTAGTAATCTAGATGGGCATAGTCTGCTTTGTTGAAAGTTGGGTGCAAGTAGAGGGATCACATGTGGATAACTCTTCAATGCTTAACTCTACCTCACTCTTTAGTTTGTTTCTCTTCAAATTTGTTAAGTAGTAAATATGTCTGCTACTATATTTAAGTTGGGCTCCATTATTCACTTGTTCTTTTGCTAACTAAGCAACCATATGTAAGTTGAATTATAGATATGTGCATACATGAGTTAATAGTGAGTTTGGTTTTTTAATGGGGTCTTAGGCATGCGGTTATATATGGATCCTATGTTGCGTTTGGTTGCAATGTTCTCAGACATCTTTCATTCATATTGATGTTTGATCCAAAATGCGAATATAAATATTCATGCGTTTTCCTGTGTTAGTTGTTTGACTGAAACTCTGCCTTGCCTCTATAGATAGAGTTGGATTGAAACTTTTTTTCCCCGAAAGTTTCAAAAACACGTGCCACCGCCGATCCATATTCTATCACAGTTTCACACCACAGTCGCAAACGTCACAAATCTTCAATTAAATGTTCATTATCTAGGAGTGTTAAAGTCGTGTTATTATATATTCTCCCTACCACTTATGTGATACATATATGCATTCTCGGGTGAACGATTATAGTGAGAGAAGACTTGGAGCTCCTCTGTAGCTCAACTTTTATTAATATTGTTTAAGTATTGGTTTTCTTTTATCTCATTAGGATTGCCCGTCTCTATATAAGAAGAGCTTAGGTTAGTTAAGAAAGTCTTCAAGTCTTTTGTAGGTTCTCAATAGGAGAGTTGTTGGAAGGGTTGGTATCTATGGTGAAAGTTTGCTTTGGGAGTATGTATCCATTTTCCCATTCTAATGCAATCTTCTATTCGTGTTTGTATCAATATGATTTGAACTATTGTTGGTGCCTGGTGGTGAATTCAAGCCCACACGAGTTTCTTGTGTGCATATGAATTATTGGGTAGTTTTGATGTGATTATTAGAAAACTTAGCACTTAGCACACTTATTAGGCTATTACAGACACGTACGAGCGAGCAAGGATCTATACTATAATTCATTCTATGTTATTTTTGATTAATTTTAACTATTTGTTATACTTCCTCTTGATAGAAGTTACATCTTTAAATATCTCAACAAATGTTTGTGATGTTCAAATGCTATATTTATTGAGATGCAAGTGTTTCTTAATCCACCAGAAAGAGAGAACCCTAAGTTTGATTTTCCTTCAACTTCTATTATGCTCTGGCTTTCGGAAAAAATGGTGTTGATATATATACATATACATATATATATATATATATATGTTGTTGATATATGTATATATATCTATGTATATAAATGGAGCAAGACCATTTAAAGCATTGTTTTATTTTGGGCCTTACCGCAGGTAATTGTTAGAACTTGAACATCCAACTTAAAATCAATTTGTTGGAGGTAGAGAGACTCGAGATCTATATTAAGTGCATAAGACTTTGCTACATTTCTTATGCGGGGATTTTTCTCAATATGCCCTTTCATGTGTAGGGTCTTTGACCTTTACTACGTGAATTACTTTTTGTAATTGAATGACATAGAATGTGCTATTAAGTCTAACTAGTTGTTTGACTCTGATACCATGTTAATACTAAAGCATAAAGTCTAAAACCAATTGATTGAAGATGTAGAAGTACAAGACTATGCTAGTTTCTCGATGTGAGATTATTCTCTACAATAACTTGGTTGCACCTATCCCAAGGTCAACATGAAACACATCACTATAAATTTGCAGTGTCCATATCTTTCACAATGAAATGTAATTATATATATATATATATATAATTTTTTCTTCTTTAATTCTTAGTTGATGATTATCCAGACCTCAAATTTATCTTTGAAATGACTTGCTACTTGTAATTGATCAAACAAATCATCGATCCTTAACAGTGGATACTTGTTCTTTATCATAAGTTCATAAGATCATTCCGTTCTTTATAGTCTATACACATCCCCATTCTTCCATCTTTCTTTTTGGCAAAATAGCACATATGCTTCCCATGGTTATGTGAATGGCGCCACACTCAAAATCTACTTCTCGGAGTCCCTGACAGTTCATCTAGGAACTCACACAATTGGTGTATCCTTCATTTCAACTTTTTTGCCTTTTACCTATCTTAATCATCATTATAATTACATCACTCCCCTAATTTTTTTGATGGCTTTCATTGTTGAGATGACCATTTTAGAAACTTCACACATATCTACGAAGTGAACTAGTGATTCATCGGGGAATCTAAATTCATCTTCTTTTTTGATATTTGTGAAGTAGCTTTGTACTTATTCAGTCAATCCAGTCCCATAATAACATCAAATTCACTTATAGGTAGAACTGATTGTACAATCCCGTGTTCGCCAAGTGGGTCCACCAAGCTAGGCGACCGAGCCAGAACGACCGGCTCGCATCAGTGCAGTAGGAGGGCGAACCCAGATGGCCGACTCGCTCCCGCCAAGAAGGCGAGCGAGTTGTGAGAGCCAGCTCATCCAGCTCGCGCTCGCCACTGATTCCCGTCGGCTCGCCTCCGTAAATGGGGCAGGCGAGCTACAACAGCCCGGCTCGCGTTCGCCTAGAAAGAGAAGGTGAGCTGCGGGAATGAGGCCGCCTCCGCCCAGCGGAGTGGCGAGTTGACCCCGTGTTCCTTGTCATTGAGTAAAGAGGGATCCTTCCAGAGCAACATTCGCCCATGTTTCGGGTGCCGCGAAGGCGAGTGACTGGCTTATCCAGTACTCGCTCCTTTAGGCGAGTGGCGTCTTCATGGGTCATTCTCCCAGTGGGGTCCAGATGCAAAATTACCTGGATGTCCTTGCAGGGGCTGCATATAGCTATTTAGAACAACGAAGTTTGGCTATTGGCAGACCACTTTTAACTGCATATACCTGTTCAGAACAACAGAGGTTGACTATTTGCAGACCGTTTTCAGAAAACTATAAATAGACCCAAGGGGGTACCTCAGAAGGCATGCTTATTGGTGTCCTGACCTTCTTGCGCTTTCTGAGGTATCCTTAGCTCAGCACTTGACTAAGGAGGGGAAGCGCTCTAAGATCTTCCGGGTGTGTGGTGGGACCTCCGTGCTGGAGCTTTGGGTCCGTTCCTTGTGCTAAGTCTTTGTTCGTTCAGCTTGTGTGAGAGAAGTAAGTGTGCGATCACTCTTTCCCCAAGGGTCGAACTCCACAGAGACCTAGTCTTCGGTTTCAACACTGATAGCCTCAATTATGATTTCTTTTGAGGGCAATAGTTTTGCATTTCTCTCATTATTTTATGGTCTTATTATTTGGCATCCTTCCAATTCATTTTTTTACAACATGTTGCTAGGTTCAACGTTTTTATGAATGATTTGATATAAAGAAATGTGACACTAGAGTATCTATTTAAAATTTTGGCCAAAACCCAAGACTTGATAACTTGTCTTCATTGGGCGTCTTAGAAGCTATACATTTGATTATTTTACCATTTCCATGGTAGGTTGACTTGCATTCTCCATTTCAATACAATCTCTGTTGTTGTTATCCTCCCCAATTTCTTGGTTTTGCATTTTTCTTTGAAAAATTCAGGCATAGCACGGTGCCCAGAATGTCGTCACCTCAAAAAAACTTGTGTTCCAACTAAACATTCATCTTGATGCATTTTATTACACTTTGGGTAGACTTTTTGACCTTCAAAGACGGGTCTTTCAGATCCATTAGCTCAGTGTTGGTGTCGAGACTGATGACATCCTTTACTTTTTTTTTTCATTTTAGATTGAAATACTCGCAAAGTATTCCATTTCTGCCACTCAAATGACTTCTTATTTTTGAAGTCTCTTCTCCATGAAATCTTCTCGTTATCAATTTCAATAAGTTTGTCACTTCGACCAGTTCGTTGTAATTTCTAATCTTCATCGGGACTAGGGGTTGGCTAATAAATCCAGTGATTTGATCTATATCTCTTCCTGTGAACTTCCCCTGGAGTAACCCATTCCACCATTTTTAGCGTTCCTTTCAAGTATGATGGTAGCTAGCTCAATTTTTCTTTCCTTTGGGCATCTTATTACTCACAAGATGTATTGTACTCTCAAAATCTAGTCAATTTCCATGGTAGTTACACCACCATTATATATAGGCGACCTCATATCTTGAAATTGATACTGGTATAAATCTACCTGTGTTTGAGCATATGCTGTACAGCAGGAGAGGTCAGGGGCCTAAAGATCTTCAATAGTCATCATGGCCTTTATTATTGTTATTGTTAGATCAACAATTGTCAAAGAGGCATTTTCTTTAATAGGACTGCTTTTTGACATTTCGTTTCCCCTTCTTGATTAGATCAACCACTTCTCTGGGGCTCCTGAGTCAAAAATATGTCAATAATTAAAGCAACACTTTCAGTAATGTGAAAATGCTTAGGTTTTTTATGTTCTACTTTATTTTTCAAGTGATGATATTCAGACTTTAGATCTATCTAGCAAAGAATAATATGACCTTGTTTGAGGCACTACATAGAAGTGTAGAGCATATCTCTTTTGGGCAAAGAACGAAGAACAGATGTTTGATGAAACTTTATTTGATAATATCAACAAGAATGTTAAGACTCATTCATGAAAGACTTAAAGCAACTTGGGATTGACAGCAGTACTATGATGCAAAACACAAAGTTGTATTTTTAAAAAACAAACCTTACAAAGGAATCTACGGGATGAAAAGGTTGAAAAAATAGGTTTTAGATTCGTATGGATATTTGAAACCATTGCAAGAATTTGAAAAGTGACATACCTATTAGCTTTGCCTGAAAAGTTGGGTGAAATTCACTAGTCACGACGTTTCATATCTCATTGTTAAGGAAATACATATCTGCCTTGATGAACGTATATTAAAAATGCATGTAAAAATCTACTCCAATGGGACCTTTCAAGATCTTTGACTGATAGATGAAACAATTGAGGAATAGTGATTTTAATTATTTATTAATTTGGTCAGGAATCGAATAAAAATGAAACTACATGGAAAAGAAAAGAAAAGAAAAGAAAAGATGCACAATGTATTTTCTCCTTTGTTTAATGAATTTTTGTGCGCTGAAATTTTAATAACAAGGGGGAGTTTTGACATCCTGATTTTTATTCTCAAGTAAGTATTACAAATAATTAATTAGATTATTTAATTTTAGTAAAATGATAATTATGTATGATTAAATTATGTATAAATTATGAAAATATATAAATATAAGCTCTAAACTAATTATTAGAATTTATCAATGTTAGATTATCCTTTATATTTTATTTTTGTTGCCAATGATTGTAATCACCTCTATATATTGAGGTTAGTTTCTTGTAATAGTTTGATCCAAACATTTTTTTACCCGCTTCAACATGGTATCAGAGCCGAAGGTGTTCCACGTGCCCTAGGCCCGCCGTGCGTTCACCCGATCCCGCTCAGCCAGCTGTGCGTTCGCTCGATCCCGCTCAGCCAGCCGTGCGTTCGCCCGATCCCGCTCAGCCCTCGCCGCGCTCGCTCGCCTTCCGCGCCCGATCCCGTCTTCCGCTCTCGCCTTCTGCTCGATCCCGCCTTCCGCTCGCTCCCGTCTTCTTCTTCTTCTTCCTTCTTCTTCCTTCTTCTTCTTCTCCTTCTTCTCGTTCTTCTTCTCCTCCTCCTTCTCCTCCTCCTCCTTCTTCTTCTTCTTCTTCCAGCCGGGTCTTCAACCCTCCTGCCCTCCATCCGACGCCGATATGCCTAAGCCGTGAGAGCCCAGTTTTTTATCCGGCGCCGTCTTTTGCTTTAGGTGTTCTAATGGAGTGGATTTTTTTGTTTTTTCCCTCCGGTTTTTTGATGCCCTAATCCTGTGTTGTCTCTGGATTTCTATTCCCGAGTCATCATGTTTGGAGATGCTGAATCTCCCGCTCCCTCTTCTGGGGTTGCTCCCTCTTCCGATGCCTCCACTCCGACGGTCCTCTTCCGTGGCACTAATGATCATAATACACTCCAAATCACTACCATACGTCTCGATGACTCCAATTATCTCTCGTGGTCTCGCTCTATCACTCTGGCGCTCAAAAGTCGGCGTCTCTTTGGCTATGTCACTGGCAAAATGAAGGAGCCCGACATGAATTCGTCTGAATGGCTGCAGTGGGAGTCGGAGAACTCCTTGGTCATGTCCCGGCTTACTAACTCGATGCTGGAGTCCATTGCCCGGAACTACCTATTCCTTGACAATGCTGCCGACATTTGGCGCCGCGTAGAGTCTACCTACTCTCGCCGCGACAATGCTGCTTAGATTTTTTCAGTTGCACCGAAAGATCTCGTTAGTTCGGCAGGGTGACCGTCCGCCGTCGGCATACTGCTTGGAGTTCACACAGATGTATGAGGAATATGCTCACTTTGATCCTCTTACCTTTGTGAGCCCTATTGATGAGGCAATGGTTCGGGCCCGGGATGACTGCAATCATATATTTGAGTTTCTTCATGGACTGCATCGCGACTTCGATCAGATCAGTGTTCAGATTTTGAGCCGGCCGCCGATACCATCCCTTCTCGAGGTCTACAGTATTGTGCAACAGGAATACGATCGTCGCCTGATTCTTCTTCCAGACCCGATGCCTGAGGGGTCAGCTTTGGCGGCTACTACCCCCTCTCTTCTTGTTACTCGTCCATCTCGGGACTCCGGGTCAAAGGGCTCTGATAAGGATCATCTGCTATGTGATTATTGTGGCAAGCACCGTCACACTCGGGATACCTGCTTTCGGCTTCATGGGTTTCCTAACCCCAGAGGGGGGTGCTCCGCCTCATGAAGGTTGTGGTTCTGGGCGCACCTCCGGGTCGTAATGCTGCTCCACGTTCTGCTCATCTTATTGATGCTTCTGCTGCGGTCCCTCTTGGCTATTCCAGTTCTGATGGCTCTGGCCCTCCTGGTGCTTTCACAGCGAATGAAATGTTGGCTCTTCGACGCATGATGCAGGGTCTTTCTACAGAGCCTTCTGCCTCTTCCTCCTACGCTCACATGGGTCTCCAAAGTGCTCACTCTGCTGCTTCTAATCCTTCTATCCAGTCGATTATTGACTCTGGGGCCACAGATCATATGATTGGGTCCTCTATAGGTTTTATATCCTATACTCCTCTTTCTGACCGTGATAAGGTGAGCGTTACCGGTGGTTCCCTTTCCTCCATTGCCGGTAAGGGTTCCATCTCCTGCTCCTCCCTCACCTTATCTTCTGTCCGCCATATTCCTAATTTTGCTCGTAATCTTCTTTCCATTAGTCCTCTAACTAACTCCATGCACTGCTCTGTGACATTTCTTCTATCTTCTTGTGTTTTTCAGGACCTGACGACGGGGAAGGTGATTGGCTCTGGTAGCATGGTAAATGGACTATATGTGCTCAACTCCGGCCAGGCTACGTCTCCTCTGGCTCTTCATTCCAACATTGCCTATCCTTGTACTCCTGGCACTGTCGCCTGTGACACCCTTCTGTTTCTGTTATGAAATTGTTATTTCCTGCTATGTCACTGTTGTCTTTAACTCTTTTGTTTGTGATGTATGTAGCTTAAACAAACATCATCGTACCTCGTTTACGCATGTTTCATTGTCAAGTTCTATTCCTTTTGCTGTTATTCATACTGATATCTGGTGTCCTTACCCGACATCTTCTATTTCTGACTGTGTGTGGTTTGTTACTTTTATTGATTGCTTCTTTTGTACTACATGGTTGTATTTGATGTGTAACAAAAATGATGTTTTCTCGGTTTTCCGACAGTTTCATTGCATGATCTCCACTCAATTTTACTCCGAAATTAAAATTCTTCATAGTGATAATGGTCGCGAATACATCGATTCGCACTTTGAGCAATATCTTGTTGATCGTGGTATCCTCCACCAGACTACCCGCGCGCATTCTCCCGCACAAAATGGTGTGGCTGAGCGGAAGAATCGTCATCTCCTGGAAGTCGCTCGTTGTCTTTTGTCCACTATGCATCTTCCGAAATTCTACTAGGGTGATGCCGTTCTTACTGTGGCATACCTCATCAATCGTATGCCCACTCGTGTTCTTAGGAATGCTACACTCCTTGACACTCTTCAGGTGCCCCCTTCTCGGCTTCCCATTAGGGTGTTTGGTTGTGTTTGCTTCGTTCGTATCCACCACCCCCGCCCTTCCAAACTCGATCCTCGGGCACTAAAATGTGTCTTCATTGGCTACTCTCCTACGCAAAAGGGGTATAAATGTTTCCACCCTCATACCAAGAAAGTATTTGTCACTATGGACGTTACGTTTCGTGAATCCGAGGCATATTATCCTGTCCTGGAGGCCTCTCCCTCGCATACTCCCATTTCTCTTCCCTCGGTTCCTCTGCCCATACCACCACCGTACTCCTCACTTCAGGGGGAGCCTCTATCTCTACCAGTGGAAGTGAGTCCTCCACCCGTGCCTCCTCTACCAGTGGGAGTGAGCTCTCCTCCCGTGCCTTCTCTACCAGTGGACATACGTCCCCCTCCTGGGCCTCCTCCTCCGAGCTTGCAGGTTTATACCCGGCGTACAAAGCGGACGAGCACGCAAGATCCGACTATGCTACAAGAACAGTCAGTGGAACCTGACTCAGGGCCTTCTGATCAACCGATCTCCCTCAGGAAAGGTATCTGGTCTTGCACTCTCCATCCTTTATCACATTATGTATCGTATGATTCTCTTTCTACTACCTACAAGACCTTTGTTTCTTCCCTTGCTGTTTCTTCCATACCTGAATCATGGTAGCAGGCTCTGGAGGTCCCTATGTGGCGTGAGGCGATGGTTGAGGAAATGAATGTTCTTGAGAAAAACCATACATGGGATTTGGCTCCCCTTCCCTATGGAAAGAAGACGGTTGGGTGTAAATGGGTGTTCACTGTGAAACAGAACTCACAAGGGATTGTTGAAAGATGCAAGGCTAGGTTGGTGCCGAGGGGTTATACACAAACCCTTGGTATTGACTATCTGGAGACGTTTGCCCCGGTGGCAAAGATGAATACTATCAGGGTCTTGTTATCCTGTGCTGCTTGCAAAGGCTAGGAGCTCTCGCAACTTGATGTGAAAAATGCCTTCCTCCACGGTGATCTAGATGAGGAGGTTTACATGTCTATTCCTCCGGGCCTCATTTCTACAGGTGCAGCAGGGAAAGTCTGTAGATTGAGAAAGGCTTTATATGGGCTGAAGCAGTCTCCAAGAGCGTGGTTTGAGCAGTTTCTCAAGGCCATGCTATCTTTTGGTTTCCATCAAAGCAATGCTGATCATACTCTGTTTCTTAAACGAAGGATTGGAAAACTCACTGCACTTATTGTGTATGTTGATGATATAGTCATAACAGGGGATGATATCGAAGAAATCCAGAGGTTGAAACAGAAATTGGCTAGAGAATTTGAGGTCAAAGATCTGGATAAACTCAGGTATTTCTTGGGTATTGAAGTTGCTCGATCCAAGCAGGAGATTTTCATCTCCCAGCATAAATACACTTTAGATCTCCTTGAGAAGGTGGGGATGAGTGGATGTAGACCAGCTGACACCCCGATTGAAGCAAACCACCGATTGGGGCGCGATGATGGAGAGGTAATTGCTGATATCTCTGAGTACCAAAGATTAGTGGGGAGATTGATATACTTGTCCCACACTCGTCCAGATATTTCCTATGCGGTGAGCGTCGTTAGCCAGTTCATGCATGCTCCTAAAACTCGTCATGTGGATGCTGCTCACAGAATCCTCCGGTACCTCAAGTCTACACCAGGAAGGGGTATCCTGTTTGTCTTCAATACCGGTCTAAATATTGAAGTCTATACTGACGCTGATTGGGCCTGATCTGTTGATGATAGACGATCAACCTCAGGATATTGTACCCTAGTTGGGCGTAATCTTGTTACTTGGAGGAGTAAGAAGCAACAAGTTGTGACAAGATCTAGTGCTGAGACAGAGTTTAGAGTTATGGCTCACGGGGTCTGTGAAGGGTTATGGCTTCGCTCTGTGATGAGTGACTTTGGTCTTATTGAAGCAGGACCCATCCGGCTGTATTGTGATAATAAGTCAGTCATCAGTATTGCACACAACCCTGTGCAACATGACCAGACTAAACACATCGAGGTGGATCGACACTTTATCAAGGAGAACATTGAGAGAGGAATCATATGCACACCTTTTGTGCCCTCCGACCGGCAGCTAGCTGACATTCTCACCAAAGGATTGGGTGGGAACGTATTTAGCAATATTGTGGACAAGTTGGGCTTGGTTAACATCACACGCCCAACTTGAGGGGGAGTGTTAGATTATCCTTTATATTTTATTTTTGTTGCCTATGATTGTAATCACCTCTATATATAGAGGTGAGTTTCTTGTAATAGTTTGATCCGAACATTTTTTACCCGCTTCAACAATCAATTTATAAGTATTAGTTTTTTTTTTAATTTAGTATCATGTTTAAAATTGTTTTTTTTTGAAGAAATTAAATTACTTAATGATATGAAAAAGTTTATAAAATAGAAATGAGCTGCCATTAACCCGTTTAATATTTAATCCGTTAAGGACCTATTAGGAGATTTGATTGAAATGAGGAGAATGCAACCATTGGATCAATCATCATGCATGGTCTAAAAGGCTGTAATAAAGGATGAAATGGGAAGAATGCGTGGAAAAAAACCCTTCCATTTATAGTCAAGAAGCAAACGCGTAAAGGTTGCATGGAGACTGGAGAGTGCTGAGCAAATGTGACGACGCGCCACGACCGACGCACGTATATTCCCGCAGGAGGCGGTGATCCGTTGCCTGGACGGGCGATCGGAGCCCGTAGTCGCGTCCGGATGATCGTTTCGAGCCACTTTCGTATTTTATGTTTTTTATTCTGAGATGTATTTAACCCCCGATTGACCCAAACAATCCTAGCCATCCGATCGGGGTGGTTTTATTTGATTTATACTATGCATGCAGCGGTTCACATGAGGCGGCGGTTCCAAATTTAGGTTATTTATACCCAGCGGTTTGGGGGGAGGAGTTATCGTGAATTTCCTTTAGACAATTGGAACCGCCGGTCAAACACAGGAGGGATTCCTGTTCATCTTCTTCCGCCGAGAAGGAATCGTGCCCGGTGCGACGCCAGGTGCTTCCGCCTCCGCCGAACAGCCCCCGTGAGCACACCTCCCTCTTCTCGGCATACACCCCGACCCCTCCTCTCCCCTCCTTCCGCTATACCCGGGACCTGCTAGCCGTCGGCCTCCCCTGTTCCCAGCAGCCCGTCGATCTCTACCTCCGCCTGAAACCCTTTCCGCCGCCCATCCCTGCACTTCATCAGCCCTCATAGGCTTTCTCTCCCTCTCCCAACCCGAACCTCTTTCCCCCTATTGTTATTCAAAGTCACTCCACCAACTCCACACCCAGTCCACCACCGGCCACCGTGCAACCAACCTTCCCCCTTCAAAGTGCTGACCACCACCACACCACCTCCCCTACAGCCATCCCCTATAGTCCACCCGAGTCATTACCATCCCTGCTCCACTCCCAACACCGTCACTTGCCGACAACAACCGCCACCTGCATTTGCAAATCGTGGTATATCGTTCTTATCCCTTATTGTTGTTTATTTTGGCACCTTACCTGTAGTGGATGTTATTTTGTTTGTTATTAGTACCGTCTCTTGTGTAACTTGCAGAGTTCTTTTGCGCTCGCTTAAAATAGTTTGCGCCTCAATTGTTTGCAAAGTTAATATTTTCGTTCTCCTTTTAATTAATTATTGGCAACTGCCCGTACACCTGCTGTTAACTTATAACCCATAATTACTTGCTTGCAATCTTAACGGACCGTTGCCGCACCAGCATTTCAACGCATTGCATATAGGACTGCATTAGTGCGTACACCCCATGTCTGCCTTACCATTGCATCAAATTGGTATCAGAGGCCTATGTTAGGGTCATTGCATGTTACGTAGTGGTAGAGATTATTGTCAGTCCATGTCGAGTCAAAGTCACCCCGACAATAGGACCGCTAGCTCTCAGACGGACATGACTCCAGTGGAATTCCAAAGGCTTGTCCTCGATCAATTTGATCAAATGAGCGTCCAATTTGACACACTTAGAGGTGATATCACGAGGGTTAGCACGAGAGTAGACCAGTTAGAGACACCAAGAGATCGAACGAACCCTATACCTAATGAGGAACCTCTTGAGGACCTTCGAGATGCCACACCCCCTCCCAGGAGACGGGGTAGAGACGGCCCTCGCCGAGATCTCCCACCTCCACCAAGATCGAATTATCGTCGTGGTTACGAGTTTTGACGAGATCGTCCTTTGGATGAACCACGCCCTCCACCACCTTGTCGTAGGGATAGACCCCGATATGACTATGACGATGGTGACAAACACAGTGACTTCCGTGAGCCCCGTCGAGGAATGACTCCAGAGGAGGATGACATTACCCGAAGGATCCGTATTGATGCTTCCACCTTCGATGGTCACTTGGACTCGAAGGCGTTTAGTGATTGTCTCATGGATATGGACCACTACTTTGACTGGTTCGAGATGAGCGATGAGAGGCGGGTACGGTTCACAAAGTTGAAACTAATTGGCTAAGCCAAGATATATTGGTTAAGTCTGGAGAGATCTTTGGAGCGTGATGGCTATTACCCCATTACCCGATGGGATGAGATGAAGCAGCGCTTACAGGATAAGTATCTTCCTGCTTCCTACCGAGATCATCTGTTAGATCAGTTGTACGTGCTACGTCAGGGTACTCTTTCTGTTACTGATTACATGTCTCGATTTGACGAACTTGTAGTTCGTAGCGACATTATGGAGGAGTCCATTGCTATTGCCTCGCGCTTTCGTGCAGGTCTTAGATCAGACATCCGAAGGGAACTAATCCCCCATAGGATGGAGTCAGTTGAGCATGTCTTTCAGCTTGCCCTCGAATACGAGTAGTATTTGCGCTCAGCCGGCCCGAGACAGGCCTCCATTAGACCCGATGCCTCCACATTTAAGAAGCCCGTTCCTGCCACGACTTCTTCCACCCCTCGCGCCCCCACAGGCGCGACGGGGAAATCTATTGTGCGTGGAGGCCCCAAGCCTGGGGGCGTCCAATGTTATCGTTGTTCCGGCAGGGGGCATTTTGCAGCACAATGCCCTACAACGAACTTGCTGATTGAGGATTCTGGCGAGCCCAGCGCTGAGGCTGAGGGCGACGCCACTGAGGAGGTTACTGCTGTTGTTGAGGATGGATGGGCGAGCGATGCTGAGAGATCGCTAGAAGTAGGAGTCCTCCGTCGCATCCTTCACACCCCACGTGCTGAGGAGGATTGACGTCGCACCACTATCTTTTTCACTTATTTCCCGAGCGCAGGAGAGCTTGATAGTGGTAGCTGCGTAAATATTATTGCTAAGAAAGGGTTGGAGAGGATGCAGCTTACTGCTGAGCTCCATCCTCATCCGTATCGTATCCTTTGGGTGGACATGTCCACCATTCAAGTTACACAGCGGTGTCTGGTGTCGATCCGATTAGCGTCTACAGAGGATCGAGATTGGTGCGACGTTATCCCTATATATGTCGCTCACGTTATTCTAGGGAGACCCTAGCTTTACGATCGTGACACCACATGTTATGGTCGTTCCAACACGTGCGTATTTTTCGACAAGGGTCGGAAGATTACTCTCACCCCGACTCAGCCCAGGGATTCTCCCAAGGGCAAGGTTGACTCGTCAGTTAGTGCGGGATCATCGAGACCCCTGCATATCTTGAGAAGGGGTGATTTCCTGAGAGAGAGCCTAGAGACTGGGATCATGTATATGGTAGCATCCACGTTGGCGGTCGAGACCCCTAGCGAGGCCGAGATTACTGAACCGGATGTTCGACAGCTGATGGATGACTTTATAGATATTATGCCCAAGGAGCTCCCTGACGAGCTTCCCCCACTGAGGGACATCCAACATGCGATTGATTTGATTCCCGGGGCATCTTTACCCAATCTGCCACACTATCGTTTAAACCCAACTGAGCATGCCGAACTAAAGCGGCAAGTTGATGAGCTTTTGCGAAAAGGGTTTATACGAGAGTCTGAGCACGTGTGTCGTGCCAGCCCTTCTGACTCCGAAGAAGGACGATAGCTGGCGCATGTGCATTGATAGTCGTGCCATAAATAAGATCACGGTAAAATATCGTTTTCCGATTCCCCACCTCGATGACCTCCTGGATTCGATGACTGGTGCTCAGATCTTTTCAGTGGGTATGACCAGATCAAAGTTAGAGAGGGGGATGAGTGGAAGACGACCTTCAAGACGAAGGACGGCTTGTACGAGTGGATGGTGATGCCGTTCGGATTGTCGAACGCACCCAGTACGTTTATGAGGGTGATGACTCAAGTCCTGCGGCCCTATATGGGCAAATTCTTGGTTGTATATTTCAATGATATTTTGATATACAGCTAGAGTCGCTCCGAGCATTTACGCCATATTCGTCTGGTGTTCGATCTCCTCCGAAAGGAGTATCTATACATCAACTTGAAGAAGTGCTCGTTCCTATCCACGTTCGTTCATTTCTTGGGTTATGTTGTATCGGCATTCGGTATTTTTGTCGATCCTGACAAGGTCTGACAAGGTCAGGGCGATTCGAGAGTGACCTATCCCCACGAACATTCATGAGGCCCGTAACTTTCATGGACTTGCCACCTTTTATAGGAGGTTTGTCCGAGTCTTCAGTTCGGTCATGGACCTCATTACGAGCTGTCTTCGTAAGGGTGATTTTGTTTGGATGAAGACTGCCACTCGTGCTTTTGAGGAGATCAAGGAGAAACTGTCTACTGCTCCCGTTTTACGCTTACCAGATTTTTCCAAGCCCTTTGAGATAGCTTGTGATGCATCGGGAGTTGGTATCGGCGCAGTCCTTATTCAGGAGGGCCACCCAGTAGCCTACTTTAGTGAGTAGTTAAACGAAGCCCGACAAAAATATTCAAACTATGATCGGGAGTTCTATGCCATTGTGCAGGCACTACGATATTGACGACATTATCTTTTGCACAAGGAGTTCATTTTATATTCTGACCATCAGGCCCTGAGATATCTCGATTCTCAAAAGAAATTGGGTCACCGTCACGCCAAATGGGTGGAGTATATGCAAGAGTTTTACTATGTTCTTAAGCACCGAGCAGGTGTTGAGAACAAACCAGCAAACGCATTGAGTCGTCGAGTTAGCATCCTCCACACCATGAGCACCCGAGTAGTGGAGTTTGAGCAGTTAGTTCACGCTTACTCTGAGTGCCCCGACTTTGGGGATATTTATTCCGCGCTCTCGAAGGACTCGCCCGACCTTCGGATGGGTTATTCGATATCTGATGGGTATTTATTTATGGGCTCTCGCCTCTGCATTCCTCAGTCATCCCTCCGAGATTTCCTTGTCTGGGAGTTACACGCAGGCGGAGCTGCGGGGCACTTTGGTAGAGATAAGACGATTGCGTTGGTTGAGGATCGTTTCTTCTTGCCCGGCCTCAAGAAAGACGTCACCAGAGTAGTTAGGCATTGTGGAGTTTGCCAGACGGCAAAGGGGACTCGACAGCCCACGGGGCTTTACACTCCACTTCCCGTCCCTGAGAGACCCTTGTCGGATATTAGTATGGATTTTGTTCTCGGGCTCACTTGCACCTTGAGGAAGTTCGATTTCGATATTTGTGGTGGTTGATCGTTTCTCCAAGATGATGCATTTTATTCCTTGCCGCAAGACCGCTAATGCCTCTCACGTGACAGCGTTATTCTTCAAAGAAGTATTTAAGTACCATGGTCTTCCCATCTCAATAGTTTCTGATCGCGATGTGCGATTTATGAGTTATTTTTGGAAGACTTTATGGAAAAAGACTGGGTACGACCCTGAAGTTTTCCTCCGCCTACCACCCGCAAACGGACGGACGAACTGAAGTGGTTAACCGTAGTCTTGGAACCCTTCTTCGTTGCCTAGTTGGCGATAGTCCGACAACCTGGGATTTTGTCCTTCTAATAGCCGAATTTGCATACTATAGCTCAGTCAACAGGACCACGGGTTTGAGTCCATTTCATATCATATTAGGGTATGCGCCTAGGAGACCAGTTGATTTGATGGATATCCCCCTAGGGTCCAGGCCTTGCGAGTCAGCCGAGTCTTTCATTCAACATGTGCATGCACTACATGAGTCGGTTCGTAAAAAGATTGCAACTAGTATTGATTATTATAAGAATTAAGCAGATCAGCACAGGCGGGAACAAATCTTTGAGGCAAGAGAACGGGTATTAATTTGCATTCTGAAAGTGAGGGAAGATCTTATATTTTCTTTAGGAATAGTTAATGCGGAAAATTAAAAATTAAAACAAATAACAGAGCATAGCACAAAGAAAGAAACAGAGCAAGCAAACCAGACGACACAAGGAGCTACAGTGGTTCCCTCTCAATAGGTACGTCCACTCTTCTACCACCCTGGTAGGAATCCACTCAGGTTTTTGATCAGGTGCCCTGCCACCAACAAGATCTGCTGTAGGTAGATCTAGAGACCCTTTAGACTTTTGATCAGGTGTCTAAAAACCAACACAGGTTTTTGATCAGGTGCCCTGCCACCAAAGGGGTTTACTTTTGAAGGCAGTAATAACCCTGTACACAGTTTATAAAACTAGAAGTTGATGATGTTCTTCTCTGTTCTCAAATCAACTGAGAGAAGACTAGTGGATTGTTGTTGATGTCAAAGCTCCCCCTGAGAATATGAAATGGTTCAGGAATGCTGGGAGTCTTTGCTTCAGGGTGTAGGTCTTCAACTGATGTTGAGCTTCAGCAAGCTTCCTTAGACAGATATGAATAATTGTCTCTTTGAAGCTTGGAGCAGAAGAAGAAGATGAAGCTTTCTTTCTTCTGCCTGTATCCTGAGAGTGTCGAGCTTTCTTCTCTGTTAATGTATATGAGAGAGAGAGAGATCCTTTATTTATAAGAGAAAAAGTCTTCTCACTTTTTCTCTCTCTAATCTTTCTTTTTATCTTTGTCTTTATCTGGCTGAATTACTTTTCCCCAGAAAGATTATATTTAATGCAGCCTCAACGGCTATATTCATAAGAATATTGCATTAAATATATTAGTTGTAAGTCCCTTAAAATAAGCCTGAAATAACTTTGCCAGCTGTAATAAAGTCTGTCTGAAAAGCCGCACAGGAAAACGCCAAAAATAGCCTTCTTAAAGCTTCCTGAAAATCTGCACAGAAATAGTAGAGCGCCGTTCGACTATCTCTGGACTGCAATAGTAGAGCGCCGTTCGACTATATCTGGACTGCAATAGTAGAGCGCTGTTCGACTATCTCTAGACTGTAATAGTAGAGCGCTGTTCTACTATCTCTGGACTGCAATAGTAGAGCGCCGTTCGACTATCTCTGGACTGCAATAGTAGAGCGTCGTTCGACTATCTCTGGACTGCAATAGTAGAGCGCCGTTCGACTATCTCTGGAGCTAAAATTTCTGAACTTCAAAACTGATTTTCTCTGGAATTCTTCTGCACTTCTTCTGGAATTCTTTCTGAGGTATGTCTGGAAAAACCTATGACCCTTAGACTATACATTTTGGGTCAAACTAATCACCCTAATAGTGATCCTAACCCAAATCAGAACCTAAGGTTCCAACAATCTCCCCCTATTTGGGTGAGGATACTATTTACATAAAAACAAAATACAAAGCAAAAAGATCTGCCTGAATTATAATATGATAGCAAATGCACATGGGTGCTTTGTTAAAAAGGGATTCAAAATAAAAGAAATACAAACAGAAACTAAGGGACAGCTGCATAGAATCTAATAAAGTGACAGCTGCACTTCTGTTCATTTTCATTCTGAGATTCTGATAATCTCCCCCTATAGTTGTAGCCTTCTGAACAATTTTCCTGAAAGGAGATATTAGGAATTCTGGACCCAGATTTGCCTTGGGTCTTAATTTTCTTTCACAATAATAATTTGAAGTAAAGTAATATCCAGGGAAATCTTTATAGCCAAGTGGATGAAGTTTCCTAGAAGGGATGAACCACTGGGTATAAGGATTTTTAAATTTTTGATTATAAAATGATTTAAAATCTTTGCTATGAAAATCTGATCTCAACGAATAGTATTTTCATCGACCTGAGCTCGACGAATTATGTTGAACACAGATTTTCTAAAAATCTTTAACTGATTTTAATGAGGCTATATGATTTAAAACAATTTCTAAATCTTTATTGAATTTTATGTTTTTAGAAGAAAGTTTATTTACTTTCTCTCTAAGAAGTTTTATTTCCTTCTTAGATTGAATCAGATCTTTACATAATAATTTAAAATCTGTTTTAAGTTCTTCTGATGAAAAGTCAAGGGTAAAGATAACCTGATCTTCATCATCATCTGATTCAGATTCTTTATCTTCATCATACCTTTTGCAAGATGCATCTATTGCCATTAGACAAAATTCTCTTGCTCTTGCTTCTTCTTCATCCTCAGTTGTGCAAGATGAAGCTTCAGAGTTACTCCAGGAATCAGCATTTGATGTTCTTTCTTTTGTTGATCCAGCAGCCATTACTGAGAGAGAGTCCCAAATTTCCTTTGCAGATGAACATTCAGCAATCTCTTGAAAAATGTCATCAGACATTGATTCTGCAAGAATGTTCATTGCTTGTGCATCAGCCATCTTAAGCTGTTTTTGAGCTTCTGTAGCTGCAGATGGTGTAAAGGGACCTGACAAAATAGAATTATAAATGGCTTCATCAATAGAGTTCATAAAAGCCTAATCATTGCCTTCCATAGTGCAAGCTTGTCCAGATTGCACTTAGGAGGTCCAGTGCTTGACCATTCTTCATTTTGTGCCATGAAAAACTCTTAAGAACAATAAGATCTATCAAGGATCTTTTGGTTCAGGTGTTAGCCTGTATGAGCAACCAACCTCCCTCTGATACCAATTGAAAGTGAGGGAAGATCTTATATTTTCTTTAGGAAGAGTTAATGCGGAAAATTAAAAATTAAAACAAATAACAGAGCATAGCACAAAGAAAGAAACAGAGCAAGCAAACCAGATGACACAAGGAGCTACAGTGGTTCCCTCTCAATAGGTACGTCCACTCTTCTACCACCCTGGTAGGAATCCACTCAGGTTTTTGATCAGGTGCCCTGCCACCAACAAGATCTGCTGTAGGTAGATCTAGAGACCCTTTAGACTTTTGATCAGGTGTCTAAAAACCAACACAGGTTTTTGATCAGGTGCCCTGCCACCAAAGGGGT
The DNA here is from genome assembly GCA_039513925.1 of Platanthera zijinensis. Lineage (NCBI taxonomy): Eukaryota > Viridiplantae > Streptophyta > Magnoliopsida > Asparagales > Orchidaceae > Platanthera > Platanthera zijinensis. The sequence goes on from CM077084.1 coordinate 18,565,284, forward strand.
TTACTTTTGAAGGCAGTAATAACCCTGTACACAGTTTATAAAACTAGAAGTTGATGATGTTCTTCTCTGTTCTCAAATCAACTGAGAGAAGACTAGTGGATTGTTGTTGATGTCAAAGCTCCCCCTGAGAATATGAAATGGTTCAGGAATGCTGGGAGTCTTTGCTTCAGGGTGTAGGTCTTCAACTGATGTTGAGCTTCAGCAAGCTTCCTTAGACAGATATGAATAATTGTCTCTTTGAAGCTTGGAGCAGAAGAAGAAGATGAAGCTTTCTTTCTTCTGCCTGTATCCTGAGAGTGTCGAGCTTTCTTCTCTGTTAATGTATATGAGAGAGAGAGAGAGATCCTTTATTTATAAGAGAAAAAGTCTTCTCACTTTTTCTCTCTCTAATCTTTCTTTTTATCTTTGTCTTTATCTGGCTGAATTACTTTTCCCCAGAAAGATTATATTTAATGCAGCCTCAACGGCTATATTCATAAGAATATTGCATTAAATATATTAGCTGTAAGTCCCTTAAAATAAGCCTGAAATAACTTTGCCAGCTGTAATAAAGTCTGTCTGAAAAGCCCCACAGGAAAACGCCAAAAATAGCCTTCTTAAAGCTTCCTGAAAATCTGCACAGAAATAGTAGAGCGCCGTTCGACTATCTCTGGACTGCAATAGTAGAGCGCCGTTCAACTATATCTGGACTGCAATAGTAGAGCGCTGTTCGACTATCTCTAGACTGTAATAGTAGAGCGCTGTTCTACTATCTCTGGACTGCAATAGTAGAGCGCCGTTCGACTATCTCTGGACTGCAATAGTAGAGCGTCGTTCGACTATCTCTGGACTGCAATAGTAGAGCGCCGTTCGACTATCTCTGGAGCTAAAATTTCTGAACTTCAAAACTGATTTTCTCTGGAATTCTTCTGCACTTCTTCTGAAATTCTTTCTGAGGTATGTCTGGAAAAACCTATGACCCTTAGACTATACATTTTGGGTCAAACTAATCACCCTAATAGTGATCCTAACCCAAATCAGAACCTAAGGTTCCAACACATTCGATCTGAGAGAATCCCATAGTGACCAGCAAAAAAATTAATCGCACACGCAGAATGGGCCCCTATACAGTCGTGTGGCAAATTGGTACGAACGCGTATGAGATAGACATCCCTCATGGTATGGGGATTAGGCGAGTATTCAACGTAGAGGATTTGTTTCCTTACTACGAGGAGCATGTGCACGTGGACCCACTCACCACACCTCTACCCGAGCCTTCGTCTGTCATAGCCCCACTACCTGAGCCTTCCCATCCTATTGCCTCCAACAACCCCTCTTTGTTGTCACTAGCGATGTCGCGACATGCAGATCGAGTTGCACCACCGACGGTTCCACCGACATCATTGTCAGACGGAGATACATCATTTCCAGACGGAGATACATCAATGCCAGACGAAGATACATTGGTACCACCTGCTTCTACAGGCGACGTGCTTCAGATCATCAGTCACGATTTCTACGCCGCGGGTGAGCGAGATACTCTACGTTATCTTGTCCGCTGGAGCGGTCGGCCCTTGCATAATGCTACTTGGATTTCCTCGGAGGAGCTTCAGAGACTCGCCCCACAGCTGTTCAACGAGTACAACCACCTACACTCATCGGAGTTGAGTGCCTTTAAGCAGGGGGGAGTTGACGGCGCGCCACGACCGACACGCGTATATTCCTGCAGGAGGCGGTGATCCGCTGCCCAGACGGGCGATCGGAGCCCGTAGCCGCGTCCGGATGATCGTTTCGAGCCATTTTCGTATTTTATGTTTTTTATTTTGAGATGTATTTAACCCCCGATCGGCCCAAACAATCCTAGCCATCCGATCGGGATGGTTTTATTTGATTTATATTATGCAGGCGGCGGTTCACATGAAGCGGCGGTTCCTAATTTGGGTTATTTATACCCAGCGGTTTGGGGGGAGGAGGCATCATGAGTTTCCTTTAGACAATTGGAACCGTCGGTCAAACACAGGAGGGATTCCTGTTCATCTTCTTCCGCCGAGAAGGAATCGTGCCCGGTGCGACGCCAGGTGCTTCCGCCTCAGCCGAACAGCCCCCGTGAGAACACCTCCCTCTTCCCGGCATACACCCCGACCCCTCCTCTCCCCTCCTTCCGCTATACCGCGACCTGCAAGCCGTCGGCCTCCCCTGTTCCCAGCAGCCCATCGATCTCTACCTCCGCCTGAAACCATTTCCGCCGCCCATCCCTGCACTTCATCAACCCTCACAGGCTTTCTCTCCCTCTCCCAACCCGAACCCTTTTCCCCCTACTGTTATTCAAAGTCACTCCACAAACTCCCCACCCAGTCCACCACCGGCCACCGTACAACCAGCCTTCCTCCTTCAAAGTGCCGACCACCACCACACCACCTCCCCTACAACCGTCCCCTATAGTCCACTTGAGTCATTACCAGCCCTGCTCCACTCCCAACACCGTCACTTGCCGCCAACAACCGCCGCCACCGCCGCCTGCATTTGCAAATCGTGGTATATCGTTCTTATCCCTTATTGTTTTTTTTGGCACCTTACCTGCAGTGGATGTTATTTTGTTTGTTATCAGTACCGTCGCTTGTGTAACTTGCGGAGTTCTTTTGCGCTCGCTTAAAATTGTTTGCGCCTCATTTGTTTGCAAAGTTAATATTTTCGTTCTCCTTTTAATTAATTATTGGCAACTGCCCGTGCACCTGCTGTTAACTTATAACCCATAATTATTTGCTTGCAATCTTAACGGACCGTTGTCGCAATAACATTTTAACGCATTGCATATAGGACTGCATTAGTGCGTACACCCCGTGTCTGCCTTACCACTACATCAAAATGTCTTAGGGAGAAGCTCTCATCCTCCAAATTGAGTTACTCCTCTCCTTGCCTCAAAATCGAAAGTCTAAAGGGAGGTTGAGGAATAGTGAGAGCTGTCCTCCCTCTCCCAAATCCAGTCTTCCTTGTCACAAAATCTCCGTCTCTCTCTATTATGGGCCTAACCCATAACATTGATAGAGTCACCTGAGGATGATCGGAGACAGGGATGATGGAGGCAGAAGATAATGTGTAGCTGGAAGCACGACTGCCTAGGCGAGATGTGTGCTCGTGAAGAGAGAGAGAGAGAGAGAGAGATACTAATATCTCATAACAAAGACTGAAAGAAATTTTTTGCTTGAATGATATTCCACTAGTCCAAGATTATAACATGATGTGACTTTAATACATGATGTGACTTTAATAAAGATGTGACAAGATATTAATAAAATACATAATTTCTTCCCATAATATATCGATGTCGATTAGCCTATCCTATAACATACGACTTCTTTGAAATCGAGCGTGTCCTCAAGCTCGAGCTTGGCCCGGTCAGTGCGATTCTTGGCGAGCGTGTCCTCAAGCTCGAGCTTGGCCCGGTCAGTGCGATTCTTGGGTTCCTTAACTTCGCGCCAGAATAAGCCCTTGTAGTAGAAGGTTGGAGTCAATGTGTCATCAGATGAGACCTCATATCGTGCTGATAGATGTCACGACAGGGGCTCTGTGGAGTGGGGTGGCTTGGTTGCCACCGGAGGAGAACTATCTGGAAATGGACGATCGAGGTGGACCACTGATCCTGTAGAACGAGGACCACAATGGTCATACACTGTGGAGCCTGTGGGGTGGCACTCACAAATGGAGCAGGGTTTGGATCCTGTAGAGGCTGTGGCGGGAGCAGAGGGTGTTGGATGGAGGTGGCTGGTAGAACAAATGACACGGGCCCAAAGCCAATGACAACCACGGTGGGGACAACGACAACTGTTTATGCTGGAGACTCACAGGAAATCAAACGTGTCCTCAAGCTTGAGCTTTGGCTCGATCAGTGTGATTTTCGAGCCCCTTAACTTCGCGCCAGAACAAGCCCTCGTAGCAAAGGTCGGAGCAGTTGTGTCACCGAATGAGATCTCATGTTGTGCTCATGGATGTCACGAAAGGGGCTCTGATTAGTGAGGCGGCTTGGTATTCAATGGATGAGAGTTGTCTGGCGACTGTGGACGATCGAGGTGGACCACTGATCTTGTAGAACGGGGACCACAATAGTCGTACACGGTGGAGCCAGTAGGGTGGTACTCGCAAATGGAGCGGGGTTTGGAGCCTGCAGAGGCTGTGGCGGGAGTAGGGGGTGCTGGATGGAAGTGGCTGGTAGAACGAACGACATGGGCCCAAATCCAATTGTAGCCACGACGGGGACAACGACAACTATGTATTCATGAGCTCACAGGAGTCGGCGGCAATGGAACAATCATCGAGTTTGGTGGCTGCGCCGAGATTGGATGACTAGAGTGCAGAATCACAACAGTTGATGAGTTGGCGATTGCAGCCATGGAGATTTGATGTCGGGCTTCAGTGGTGGGCATATGACGCCATAAAAATACACATCTGATCCCGAAGTTTAATCAGATTGACAGAGAAATCACCGTCTCTTGTATTTTAAGTATTTAAAATAAGTAAACAGATAGTAGGAGGGTGAACAATGCACATGGCTCGAAATGATGAAGTCATTGGCATGTGTGGCTTCTACTGGCATGAGGATTCAAAAATGGAAAGAGCGACTACAATTGTGGGTCGGAGGAGCAGGACTACTCGTCAGTAAAATGATAAAGGTTGTAGTTAAGAAGGACGACACGTGCCCTATCGCAGGAGTACGACAAGGGTTAGGGAGAAGCTATGGCTGGGATAAAGATGTTATGGGCTTCAACGACTTGGACAAAGGTGTTTTGTCTGGGATGGAGAGGCCGGTGTTTGATGCAGACGATCGACGGTGCGTGCGCAACTGTATGGGAGCTCGACGATGCATGACCTGAGCACGACTAAACATTCATGCTGAGGTTCTATCGCGTGCAAAAATGCATCGGGCTACAACATAAGTGGAAGACGATTTGATCGGGAGGGGTTACAACCTGTTTCGTCATAGTGCATGAGGCGTAGGTGGCATGTGGAAGCAAAGGATTTCTTTGTCGGGGCTATAGCTGTCTTGATGGAACCGCAACCTCGATGGACTACATAGAGGTTGCTGTTTTGGAAGACGCAAACCAAGCTAGGTACTTGACCGAGGGTGGAACTTGTTGCAGCAGTCGGGGTTTGGATCTACTTACGAAAGATAGGAGGACCTAAGACTCTGATACCAAGTTTTTATGGGCCTAACCCGTAAAATTGGTGGATGCAAATACTATCGAGCCGTAGGATGGACGAAGGCGGGGATGATGGACGGAGGATGGACAGAGGCGGGGATGATGGATGCGAATACTGTCGAGCCGGAATAGCAACTGCTTATGCGAGGTGTGCTCAGAGAGAGAGCTACCATTATATCATAACAAATACAAAGAGATTTACTTCTTGGATGTTGTTCCACTAGGCCAAGGTGCCTTGAAATAGGATTACAACATTTGAACTCGAGTACCAAAATACCTTTAAATGAAATAAAGTAACATACGCTAGATTTGATACATATATGATTAAAGACAAGGTTGTCAGGATCGAGATCCTAGATGAGATCATTTTGAGGTAGGATCGGATCTAATAGTAGGGTCAGATCGATGATCGCTTTACAAAATCTGGATCGTAGAATCGTAAGATCCTATGATCTGGATTGCGATCGTGACAACCTTGATTAAAGACATGATGTGACATTAATTAAGATGTGTCAAGATATTAATAAAATACATAATTTATTCCCATAATATATCTAGAGCGGCTAGCCTATTCCTATAACACACTCTTTCTCTCTCTAAGTAGGATTTTAGGAGAAGCCCCCTTCTCCAAGGAGTTGGCAACTTCAAGAGGGAGCTAGCTATTATATGTCATGAATAAAAGACAACTTCAAGCTCAGCTACCCCTTTTTATAGGTCTTATAAGGATATGACCGAGGGAACATAATGAGGCCCAAAATATAAGAAGACCCATGAAAGAACTAGAAATTAGAAGTTTTTTGAGTGTTCTCATGAGAATATTCTAGAATTGGAAGATTATTGTAAATAGTAAAAATTGGCAGAATATTGTATTTGGGTAGGAATCTAGATTATTCTATTCTTTGGAGGGAAATCTCCATGAGGCTATATAAAGGGAAGACTTCCTCATTTGTAGGAATCCAAGTTGGAAACTTGGAATAATAAGCTTTCAGATCCTATTGAGTTCTTGTGCTCTTGTGAGCTAAAAATTCGCAGAATATTCTATAAGGGTAGGAATCTAGATTATTCTATTCTTTGGAGGGAGATCTCCATGAGGCTATATAAAGGGAAGACTTCCTCATTTGTAGGAATCCAAGTTGGAAACTTGGAATAAAGCTTTCAAATCCTATTGAGTTCTTGTGCTCTTGTGAACTATTTTTCATTTCCCACCACAACCTCTCTTAGAGTGAGTCTGACTTAGCTAGCCGTGAGGGTTGCAAGAGAAGCTAAGGTTGCGCTTGACTTGGTCAAGGGGATATGTACATGTGGTATTAGAGTGAGGTTTGTGTGGTGCTGTAATGGCAAATGAGGTGAACAACTCGAGCATTGTTGATGAGCGCAATAGGGTGTCGTAGATTAACATGTCAAGAAGAAGGACCCTATCAGGACTCGCGAGGGAAATCACTTGGATCATGCACTGATGGAGTTGGTCGTATTGGAGTTATCATTATATTATACCCATAATATTGTATTAATATTTTTGATATTTTATATATATATAGATATATATATAGATATATATATATATATATATATATATATATAGATGATAGGGCTCCGGTTTGGGGTCAAGATTCGATTACTCAACATGGTATCAGAGGCGGTCCACGCATCCTAGAGTTTGCCCGCGTCTCTCCCTCACGACTCCCGCATCGGAAGCTTCCGCGCGTCTCGCCTTGCCCCTGCTGCTTCGTCCCGCCGCTTGTGGTTTCTCCCGGTCCGCTGATCGTGCTTCTTCGTCCCGCCGTTGTGCTTCTTCGTCCCGCCGTTGCTGCTTCTTCTGCGCGCTCGGGCTACTCCCGGTCCGCCGTCGCTCGGGACATCCCGTAAATGGTTATCGCCCCTTCCACTGCTGTCGCTGGTCGCCGGCTCTCTCCTGCTAGCTGCAACGCCTCTCCCGCTGGTTTTTCCAGCCGTTTCGCCGCCGTAGCAGACTTCTCCCCTCGATTCCGTCGCCACCTAGTCCCGCCGGAGTCGTCTCCTGCGCTTTCTCCGCACATGCTCCTGGTTTTCTCCATGGAGACCTAATGGCGTCCTCGTCTTCTCCATGACGTCGTTCTTGATGCGTTATATGTGATTTTTCGTTCTCCTTCGTCCTTCGGTCCCCGATCTCCTTTGCGGGAGGGATCTCGTTACCCGTTATTTTTGTACTTCATGGATTCCAAGGATATGTTACGGCACTTATGGCTCTACAGGACGAATTACTAGCGTCCTTCTCGATGAGAAAAATTATTCTTCATGGGCGACTTCGATGAAAGTGGCTCTTGCCCGCCGGAATAAGCTTTCCTGGTTGACCGACGACCCTCTGATACCCAAACCAACTGAGAAAGATGACAAGAAAGAGGAGTTAGTCAAATGGTCGACTGAAAAGTACATGGTTCTGGGATGGATTCAGTGCTTGATGGAGCCTCACATCTTCAGTCAGGTCATGCGTTTTGAGGATATCTCCGAGCTTTGGTCCGCTCTCCAACGCACTTTTGGCCACATGCGTGTTGAGGCCCAGATTTTGAGATTTTTCAGGACAGCGCTTCCGCCACACAGGGGGAGTGCTCTGTTCAGGAGTACTTCACTTACCTTCAAGACCGTTTTCTTGAGCTTAACGATCTTGAGTCTCTCAGTGCCCTGGAGTCTTCTAATGATATCACCCTTCGGAAACAATGCCAGAGACGGGAGACATACCGGTTCTTGATGGGGCTTCGCCCCGAATATGAGTCTACTCGTGCTCAGATTGTGGGGATGTGACCTTTGCCAGATCTTCTTGAGGCCTACTCCATTGTTGTAGAGCATGAGAAACGTATAGAGAGGCAATCTAGTCTTCCCGGCGTTCGTGCTACCTCCTCTCTCCCTAATGAGCAGATGAACCTTGTAGCTTCCTATCACCCTCCCACCTCCGACACTCGTAACCGCGGTGGTCGGGGTTCTTCTACTCATCCTGGTGGTCGTGGCTCTTCTAGTGGTCGTGGCTCTTCTGGTGGTCGTGGCTCTTCTGGTGGTCCTGGCCCTTGCTCTCACAGTGGACGTCTCTACCATGATCGCGGTCGTTACTATCAGCTATACCCACACCTACAGGGCTTTGAGCGTCCTACTCCTGGTAGTGTCCCCAGACACACTGTAGCTTCTGCTGAGTCTTCTTAGCCCGTGTAACGCACCTTGGGTGCCAACGCCTTCGACTTCTGTCAGATGATGGCCCAGTTTCAGCAGTTTCAGCAGTCTCAACTTTCCACTACTGTCTCTACTTCCACTGTCTCTTCTTCCTCAGGTACTCCATTTGCTTGCTCCGCGACCATGGTTGACCAGAATTCATTACCCTGGGTGATTGACTCTGGTGCAACTGATCATATGACTGGTACGTCTTCCCATCTGCTTCTGGTTGTTCCCTGCTCCCATCGGGACGTGCGCCTTGCTGATGGCTCAGTTACTCCTGTTCTTAGCCGGGGCAACGTCCCTCTCTCTTCCTCTCTCTCCCTTGACTCTGTTCTTCTTGTCCCTCAGTTGGCTCTCAATCTTTTATCTGTTAGTAGTATTACTCGCACTTTGAACTGCTCAGTAACTTTCTTCTCTGATCATTGTGTTTTTCAGGACCTGAGATCCGAGAGGACTATTAGTACGGGATAGGAGAAGAGTGGGATGTACTACCTGAAGCTACCTCCTACCACTGCTGCTACCACCACCACTGTTACCTTCCTGCCTACATCTTCTGCTGCTTCTCCTGCTCTGTCGTCAAGCTCGCTTTGGCACGCACGTCTCGGTCATGCCAGCCCTCAACTGATGTTATCTGTTTGTCCTGATGTGTCTTTTGTTTTTCCTCTTCGATGTGATGGTATGTGAGCTGTCAAAACACACACGCAGTACGTATGTTTCTTCTGTTAGTCGTGCTACTTCTTGTTTTGAGTTTGTTCATTCTGATGTGTGGGGCCCTGCCCCCGTTGTGTCATTTGATGGTTTCTCATATTTTGTAACTTTTATTAATGACTATTCTCGTTGCTTATGAGTTTATCTCCTCAAACATAAATCTGAGGTCCTATCGGTTTACTCTCATTTTTCACGTATGATACGAACCCAAAATGGTACGTCAGTTCATATCCTCCGCTCTGACAATGGAGGTGAGTACACTTTTCGTCCCTTTGATCTCTTCCTCCGCGATGAGGGCACTCCGCACCAATTTGCTTGTCTCGGGACCCCCGAGCAGAATGTGATGGCAGAACACAAAAACCGCCACCTCCTAGACTCTGTTCGTTGCCTTCTTCGGGGAATGAATGTCCCTAAGTCTTATTGGAGCGCTGCTCTTCTTACAACAACTTTTCTTATTAATAGGACTCCCTCTCGTCCTCTCAGTGGCGTTACCCCCTATAGTCTCATCCATCCATCTGTCTCTGCATTTCCCATCCTTCTTCGGGTCTTTGGTTGTGTGTGTTTTGTCTAGAATCAGCGGCCCTCTCAGACTAAACTCGACGACAGGGCCATCCGCTGCCTCTTCCTTGGCTACTCAACTACCACTAAGGGTTACCGCTGCTATGATCCCCAGTTGCGCTGTGTCATTCACTCTATGGATGTGACATTTCATGAGGAGGTTCCCTTCTTTCATGCACATCTGATGTCTCATGCGCTTCCTACTATTGTGCAACCTCTCCCAGTCGTCTCTCCACCAGATGTTGCCCCTTCTGTCGCTCTGCCTGTCCTGCTGACTTACTCTCGCCGCCCTCCGCCACCTCCACCCGGTGCACTCCATTCTCCTCCAGTCCCGGATCCGCAGGTCCTTCCGGTCGCAGATATCTCTCTTGAGCCTCTCTTCTCTATTTCTCCTGTTGATTTACATATTGTCCTTTGCAAGGGCAAACGTACTTGTGTTCACTCCTCGGTTACTGAGCACCCGTTGGCTAGTGTTGTTTCCTACCAGCATTTCTCACTCTATTACCAGGCTTTTGTGGCTGCTACTTATTCTGTCCAGCTACTTACCTCGACTGCTGAGGCTCTCCTTGACCCGCTGTGGGTTCAGACCATGGAGGAGGAGATGTCTGCTCTCCGTCGTACTGGGACATGGTCTCTGGTTCCTCTTCCTCCCGGGAAACGCGCAGTTGGGTGCAAATGGATTTATACTGTAAAGTACTATGCTGACGGTACTATTGACCGCTACAAGGCTCGTTTGGTGGCCAAGAGATTTACCCAAGCTCCGGACGAGTTTGGTGCCACGTTTGCTCCCGTGGCTAAGTTGACCAGTGTCCGCCTTCTGCTCTCGCTTGTAGCCTCTCAGATGTGGCCTCTTCACCAGCTTGATGTCAAAAATGCCTTCCTGCACGGCGAGTTACAGGAGGAGGTATATATGGCTCCTCCTCAGGGTTTGCCCTTAAGGGGGAGTATTCGAAGAGAGTTTGCCAACTGCACAAATCTCTGTATGGCTTAAAGCAGTCACCGCGTGCCTGCTTTGGACGGTTCAGCTCGGTCATCGTTCAGTCTAGTTTCACTCAGTGTCGTGCAGATCACACTTGCTTCATTCGTGCCACTCCTGAGGGACGTCGTGCCATTGTCCTGGTCTATGTTGATGACATTATTCTCATCGGTGATGATCCCTCTGGCATATCTGAGGTGAAAGCTACACTTTGCTCAGCCTTAGAGGTGAAAGACCTTGGACCTCTCCACTACTTCCATTGTATTGAAGTAGCTCGCTCACGACAGGGTATCTCTATATCGCAACGCAAGTACACCTTAGATCTTCTTCGGGACACAGGTCTACTTGGGTGTCGTCCTGCGAGTACTCCTATGGACATAAACCATCGCTTCCATACTGAATCTGGTGATCCTCTTTCAGAACCCTCTCAGTACCAGCGGCTTGTTGGCCGTTTGATATACTTGACCAATACCAGGCCTGACATCAGCTTCTCAGTGGGCGTTTTGAGCCAGTTTATGCATTCTCCCAGGACATCTCACCTACAGGCTGCTCGACGCGTCCTTCGCTATCTTAAGCGCGCTCCTGGTTTTGGGCTGTTCTATCGGGCTGACAGTGCTACCAGTCTCTCCTGCTTTACGGATGCAGATTTTGCTGGATATTTGACGGATCGACGCTCTACGTCAGGTTTTTGTGTATTCCATGATGATCATCTTATTTCATGGCGGAGTAAGAAACAATCCATTGTATCTCATTCGTCTGCTGAGTCAGGGTACCACGCCATGGCACACGTCACTGAATTGGTTTGACTTCAATCGTTGCTGATTGAACTTGGCTATCTATTGTTGATGCCTCGACGCTCTACTGTGATAATAAGTCAACTCTCCTACTTACCCAGGATTCAGTGCTACATGAGCGCACCAAACACATTGAGATGGATGCTCATTTTCTGCGTGACCACGTTCGTACTGGGACTGTCCTTCCAGCTTACGTCCCCTCGGCTGACCAACTCGCAGATGCCTTCACTAAAGTTGTCGTTCCCACTCGTTCAAATCTGACCATTTCCAAGCTAGGCATGATTGACATCTTTGCTCCAACTCGAGAGGGAGTATTGGAGTTATCATTATATTATACCCATAATATTGTATTAATATTTTTGAGATTGTATATATAGATGATAGGGCTCCGGTTTGGGGTCAAGATTTGATTACTCAACAGGCCGGTCAAGTTGAAAAAGTACAAGGGAACTTTAAAACTTAAGAAGTCACGTTCTTGAAGAATTTGAAGCCATCACAGTGATGTCTCATAATTTCCTTGATGCACACCCAATGTTGGAGGAGTGCCTTGCAAGGATGGAAGGTGCTTTGAATGTTAGACCATCACCCGCCGCATCAGGCAAGGGGTTGATGTTTGTGAAGGCGATTACAAATGGAAGGCCACCAAGGCCTTGCTAGACATAGGGGTGACACAACTTCGTGATCACTGCCAAGGCCTTGCTAGACATAGGGGCTACACGCAAATTCATGATCAAGGAGGAGGCTAAGAGACTTGGCCTACATGTCATGAAGGGAGAGGGATGGTTGAAGGCGGTGAATGGGAAGGCAAGACCACTACAATGAGTTGTGCGCGGAGTGGAGTTGCAATTGAGAATTTGGAATTACTGAGTAGACTTCTCGATTGCCCCTATGGATGAATTTAAAGTTGTACTTGGCCTGAATTTCTTTGAAAATGTGAGTACAATTACGATACTTTTTGTAGATCCATGTGCATTATGAAGAAAGGGTCTCCTTGCATGATACCTGTTGTGGAAGGGCCGCCAGTTGGAGAAAAGATAGGAAAAAACAATTATCTGCAATGCAGATAGCCAAGGGAATCAAGAATGGTGAGGTGACTTATTTAGCCACCTTAAAAGAAGAAAATGATGTCGAAGAGGAGGTACCACCTCTCATTGCAAAAGACTTCAAGGAAAACTAGGACATCATGCCGGCAGAGCTTCCAAATAAGTTACCACCTCGAAGGGAGGTGGACCATAAGATTGAGCTGGAACAAGCGACCAAATGACTATTATGGCTCATTATCGCATGGCACACCAGTGCGTTTTTTAAAAGAAGCAAGATGGAATATTGAGGATGCGTTTAGTTTTTCGCTCACTTAACAAGGTAACTATGAAGAATAAGCATCCTATTTCTTAGATCACTGATATGTTTGACTGAATGGGGAGAGCCAAAGTATACATCAAGATGGACTTGCAAAAAGTTTACTACCAAACCCGGATTACTGAAGAAGATGAGCCAAAAATGACATGCATTACTCAGTATGGATCTTATGAGTTGTTGATTATTCCCTTTGGCCTAATGAACTCATCTGTAACGTTTTGCACTTTATTGAATCAAATATTTCATCCATACTACCGATTCATGGTGGTGTACCTTGACGACATTGTCATCTATAACAACTCTATGGAAGAGCATGTTGAACACCTCTGCACAATCTTTCAAGTCCAGCGAGAGAACGAGTTGTACACGAAGAAGGTAATATGCTCATTCGACAAGGAGGAAGTACAATTTCTCAGACATGTCATGTTGAAGATGGATGAGGCGAAGGTTCAATCGATCATGGAATGGGAACTGCCAACCAAGGTAATCGAGCTAAGATTTTTCCTTGGGCTTGTGAACCACCATCGATGGTTTCTTTTTGTCTACTCGAGGAGGGTAATTGGTGGAGATCAGCCTCGATCAGGACGACTCAAAAGTGCCCGACGTCGCACCCGACCGGATCTCTACCGGCCTTTAGTAATTGCAATTTAAATTTATGTTTTATTGCATTTTATTTTGCACATTTTATGTTAATTTTAGTTTGTTGCACGCCTGTGTACGTAGTCATGTTGTTGCACGTCTGCCCACGTAGCCATGTTTGGAGTCTTATTTACTCTACTATTATATATATATATATATATATATACACCTCCCCTATATATATATGAGAGCACCTTATTTTTATACAAAAAACATATATACCAAAACCTCCCCTGGTCTTTTATATACATGAAGAAAAATATACTGTTACATATATATATACATATACATACATATACCTATACATATACATATACCTATACATATACATATACCTATACATATACATATACCTATACATGTACATATACCTATACATATACATATACCTATATATGTATATATATAAATACACACATATATACGTATACATACATATATATATATACATATATAGGTATATATATATATATATATATGTTAAATAAGTTAACACACACAACACAACCGGTTCAACAACAGCGGAGCCAAAACCCTATTCATCTCTCCTGATTCAGAGCTACAGGAAAGGCGGAATCACGGCGCTATACCAGAGTAGCTCCGCTCCATTTACAGCCCCACAAATCCACGATACTCACCGCATCTTCAAAAACTCCAACCGCTGGCCCACGATCCAGCCTCGACAACGTCTATGACGCGTCTAACGATCGGTCCGACTTCGACGGGTTTGGCCACGATCGTCCTCCATCGGCTTCGACGATCTCTTCTGCCCCACGTCTGCCTGCAGGATGCCCTATAAAAGAAGAAGAGGAAATCAGGCGGTGTTGAGATGAGAAATATTTGCTGTTATTGCTTTCCCGTGTGAGAGTTGTTGTTTTTATTTCCTGTTAGGAGTTGAAGATGATGAATAGTAGTTAAAGATTCATGATTACTGCTTAGTTTAGGTTTTCCAATTGATTGGTTCCCGTTAACTTTGATTGTAAGGTGTAGTTTGATTAGAAGTTTCCTTTAGCTGTGAATGGAGAGAGAGATGATGTGCTTGCTTCCTGTAGTTGGTAGGTGATGAACAACAAAATTAAATTTACTGTGCTTGGTGAAATGGTTGTGATTGAAGATACATAGAGTCAATCTGCTGTTGTAGCTGTTTTACTTCCGTGATTTAGGAGTTAGAAGACACTTGTGCTTGCTGTAAATTTCAGATAGTAACTTAAAGAGATTACGTGGAACCTCTTTATGTGACAGGAGTGAAATTTATCTCGTGTTTAGAGATTTCGTGGATCCACTCGTGTGTGAGAGTGAGTGTATTTTGGTTGTTCAGTTTGTGGCTTCCTTACACAGTGAGCTTTGAGATTTCATGGAGCCATCATGTGAGTGTGAGCGAAATTTCTCCTTGGTGCCCGTGTGCGATAGCGGCCGACCTCGGGGAGGGAAATCAAAGGTGACGAGAAATTCCTCGCGTGATCTCCATCGACTTCAAATACGGAAAGACGTCTCTTTCCGTGGGTAATTGTTTCTATCTTTTTCCTTTGTGTGTGCCTCTATATTTTCTCATAGGATAATAGACACATTGTTGGGTTTTTGCCAGAATTTTGTCAGCGAACGCACCATCGAAAACTTCAAACAGAAACGTATTTGGAGTTTACGATTTTTCGTTTTGCTACGACAAAGGGGAATAGAACGAAAGTTGCGAATCCCTTTTCCCCGAGTTTTAATTTGAACCAGTTTTCAAGTGATTTAATTTTTGAAATGAAAATAGTAATTTTGTTTTTTTCAAAAATCTAGGTTGCGTAATTTCTTAAGTATTGCGCCCACTCTAAATATTCGCAAAAAAATCAATTTAATCACCGTATGCATTTAGGTTTTCCTAGAAAAGCCGACAGACGCACAACCCTACGCGCCGCCCTGCATCAATTTGGTATCAGAGCGAGGTTTCAAAATTTTTCCGCCCTGCGTTGAATAAGAATCTGCATTGCATTTTATTTAAAAAAGAGTTTTTTTTAATTGCATAATCATATATTGCATTTGATATTTTTGTTTGCATGCACTTGTGTAATGATTGGATGCGTCGAGTTAAACATGGTCAATCGAGCCAAGGGAACGAAGGGGGAGAACCACCCCAGTGGTTTTTACCTTTCGTCTACCAAATAACGACATTAACTGAGGGTACCTGTCAGATGCGTGAAAGGTTAGACTACCAAGGGAACGAAGGGGGAGAACCACCCCAGTGGTTTTTACCTTTCGTCTACCAAATAACGACATTAACTGAGGGTACCTGTCAGATGCGTGAAAGGTTAGAAAACCTTAGAGGTAGGATGAATAGTTTAGAAATACCCCATCGAACGTCAATGCCACCTCAAATTCGAGATGAATATTCTGTACGTCCACATTATGGTGTTCCACATCACTACGTGAAACAGACTACCTTTAGGATAAATCCTTTATTTGAGGATCTCACCTTCACTTACACCCACTCCCATAGTATCTCATCACTAAGATCTATGCGTTACTTCGATGATTATCCTCGATCACAATACATTACTTCCAGAGATCATGTTGACCCACCAACATGTTCTCATTATGTTAGAGACGATCAATACGATAACTATCATCGTTTTTATCCTCGTACTCGAGTGGATCATATTGATCATTCGACACCATATTATGAGGATAGAGTTTAGTATGACGCCCAGTATCAATTCTACACGTCACCTCTATATGAAGAACTCGAGACTGTATATGTGCGATAACCACCACACGTTCGTAGGACACATGATCATCCACGAGCACGACATGTTTATGTTATTGACTTTCCTTCAAGACGTTGATAATACTCTATATTTGGAAGAAGTGGTTCGGTGTCGAAGGCATGAACACAGAGCTTTTGATTGTTATCCATAGGAGTATCAATAGGCTTACATCCAGAATAGCCAGTGTCATGAAGAAGATCAAGACAACACTTTTGTTGGGATAGAGCAAGGCCATCTGGACATCTTGTAACTTCCAGGCCAAGGAAATACCGAAGATTCCCCAAATAGTTAGTTTGAAAAATTGAATTCCGGTGTTGCTTGACCATTTGTATTCCCTTGGAATCATCTCCCGTGATCCGAATGTCATTGACATAGACTAAGAGGAGCATTGTGCCTGCTGTTTGATGATGAAAAAAGAGAGAAACGTCTGCCGAGCTTCGAGTAAATTCAACATCATAGACAACCTTACTGAACTTGTCAAACCATGCACGTGGAGACTGTTTGAGACCATAAATCGATTTCTTGAGGTGACAAACATGTGACTCCCCCGTGATCTCAAACCCAAGAGGCTTGTGCATGTAGACGATTTCGTGAAGGAGTCATTGAGAAAGGCATTCTTGATATCTAATTGATGTTAATGCCACTGGCGATGTACAACCAAGGGAATTAGGACATGAACGGTGTTCAACTTGGCAACAGGAGAAAAAGTCTCATCATAATCGAGGCTTTGTTGTTGAGTAAAACCACGAGCCACCAGATGAGTCTTGAGACAGTCAATTATCCCATCAGGAACATGTTTCATCGCAAAAACCCATTTACATCCAAAGCAAGTCTTCCTCGGTGGAAGAGACCAAATCCCAGGTGTGATTAGCCCAGAGGGCAGTCATTTCCTCATCCATGGCCGCACGCCACCCCAAATATTGGAAAGCATCTTGCACAAAGTTAGGTGCAGAGATGGAGGATAAAGAAATTTAAGAAGTGGCGTGGAGAGACGGTGTAAGGATACATAGTTCGCTAGAGGATGAGTCGTTGAGATAGGAGCCAGATCAGCAGGCCGTGAGGTACCAGAGGTAGAGGACGACTGTTTAGGGGCTTCGGGATAAGGAGGACGACGAGTGTAGACTCGAAGAAGGGGTGGTTGGTTCGGTATAGGAACCGGGGTTGGAAGGAGTGGTGGGAGAGAATTAACATGGATGACAGGACGTGACAATAACAACGATGGAAGAGAGGAGGAATGAGGAGAGACAAAGGGTTGATCTTTCAAAAAGGTAACATCATCAAATACAACAACATTGCACTCAGTAGGAGAGTAAACACATATCTTTTTTGAGTATGAGAGTAACCAACAAACATATATTTGGTAGCCCAAGGACCAAGCTTGTCAGTGGAAGGACCAAGAGTATGAACATAACAGGTTCATCCAAATATCCAAGGTATAAGAGAGAAGGGCAGTGTGGAAGGAAAGAAAAGACTAAATGGAGTGGCATAATTGATAATGGAGGAGGACAGACGATTGATGAGATAACATGTCGTAGATACTGCAAAAAGCTAATAAGCCTTAGGAACCTGCATTTGAAACATGGGGAAGCGAGCAACATCAAGAAGATGTCTATTTTTGCGCTTAGCCACACCATTCTGTTGGGGGGGGGGGGTATAAGCTCAAGAGGTATGAAGGATGATCCCAAACTTAGTACAAAGATCATCAAACGCATGATTAGTGTATTCACGAGCATTGTCTTTATGAATTGTTTTAATTATGCGGGAAAATTGGGTACGAGTCTCAATAATAAAGGGTCTGAAACACACGAGTTAAATCCGAGCGATCACGAAGTAAGTCACGTCACACGAGAATAATCATCAATAAATGTAGTGAAATAACGGTAACTAGAAAGACTAGCAATTTTATATGGGCCCCAATCATTCTTTACCAATAATATTTTGCGTCCATTGATCCTGTATCACAAAAGAATAAGAAGCGAAGGTCACAGAGTAGTCAAGATTTTCATTGAGGCGAATAACATGAAGTAGATTTAAAGGAGAGCCTGAGACACGAAGAACCGAGCGAAAAGAGATAGAGGGACTGAGAGGCATATCAATAGAGCCAGAGACAGGAGCGGTGTCGCCATTGACCGCTGTGATCAGAGCCAGAGACAGGATTGTTGGCAGGATGCAGAGATGCCAAGTACTAAGGTGGTTTCTGCGAAGTGATATGGTGAGTGGCGCCAGAGTGGAGAGACAAGCGATACCTTCATTGAAGAAAGAGACAACAGATCCAGGCAGAAGATTAAGTAACCCTTGAAGATGCTAGAGATGGAGGCGCATAGCTTCAATATCGGCGTGTGTGGCAAAAGATGTGTCAGCAACAACAGAGACATTAGACGGAGGAGGCAGACCATGCTTACGATAACATGTGGCCTCAAGATGTCCAACCCTGCCACAATGAGTGCACCTGAATCGAGGTCGGCCGTTGCGGTCCCTCCCTCGGTAGCTGGTGCGACCTCCGCAGGTAGTTGAAGGAGGGGGTGAGAGACATCTGAGTGTTGGAGAAGAGCCCGAGAAGGAGGCCTGGAAGCATCTGGGGGTGGTGTCACCTTTATCAACATTAAACAAACATCAGAGAGAGTGAATAGTGGAGGAGAGTATCTAAGCCCGAACACTGTAAAGATGACGCGGAACATGATCCGTCATCATGATTCATGACAATGCCAACAATTTTTTGAGCACGCTGCGTAGTAAAATTAGTTGCAGATAGCAAAATCACCTCTAATACGAGGAGTGTTCATAATGGTGGAGGAAAGCGGGCCCATAATCCCCTCCATTATGGGGAGTGCTCATAATTGAGAGAACCCTGAACCACCAAAGTAGCCTACAACCATTGGGTGCGCGTGAGGACGAACGCCCCCTCCTGGCCGTACCTCGGACAACCCTGCCACGCGGTGGGGCCAGTCAGACTACCATCCAACCGCGCGTCCCAGGGAGTGCGGCCTTGTTTGCTCCCTCCCTTGCGTGCGGCCATGTTGTGGTATCAATCGACCAACATTTAAAGGCCACGCCTTCAATATTTAATTATTTAAACGCATTCCTTAATATTTTTTTTCTTTTTTTTTTATTCTTTTTAGTCCAACTTATGTACAATGAAAGTTGAGTCTGTTAGAAGAATTGCATCAGACTATTCAGTCTCATGTTCGTGCTCGAAAAAAGAGAGGAACATCTATGATAGACGAACAACGTGTAGCACAACGTACACAATCAATTTTATGCATCAAGAAGAAATGCACGTATGACGGAAGCACAAAGTGCTACTTGACGAGCTTCTAATCTTGAATGCACATGAGAAAGAAGAGCGCAGATGACAGAAGAACGTCATACACAACGATCTTATAATCAATCCCGTCAAAGAGCCAAGCGAGCTAATATGAGTATAAGACAGAAACGCAACAAGCACACCAAAGAAAAATGTGGTGTACACTAAAGACGGCGCTAACAATTACGACAACGAAGTAAGCAATTACAAAATGAAAATACGAAGTACAATACACTACTGTACCCCCACCCTAGACTACTGTGTTCGCAGTGGCATTCAACAATGAACATGGACATTCAAACATGACATTAGGCAAGTATGGATTTTTCTTTATGTATATTGCATGTTGCTTACAAATACTACTGAATAACACCACACCACAACCCTATTGCATGCCAAAAGTGACATATGCAGAGAACGATATTGTTCATAGATATACATTGACAATCGTGTCATCCTCATCGTGTTGTCATGTTGTGCGAGCACCTCAAATTGGTGAATCATTCACACCACATCCAATTAATTATTGCACCACTATCCCACTTTTTCCTCCCACCAATGTCTTCCCACTCACGTAATCGTGTTACTACGACCACTTTTGCTGCAATCTCATTACAACCAAATTCCACATCAACAACAACCTCAAACATAAAGCAAAATGCAATGCAACTACCGCAACAAAACGTACTTCATTGTCCACATGCACAAGGTTTGTTCTTGCTAAAACACTACGAACAAATATGTACAATTGTTTCTCTAATACTTATATTATTTTCATCTGCATAGAAAATTCAACAAACCCTCTTCAACAACATGAAAGCACAGAAGACAAAAGCTCTGTTGATAGTGTTTTTTTTTAAAAATCGTCACGCCAAACCACAAAATTCTTCGCTTATCTAATTCAATTTGCCAAATCGTTTACTTACAATTGCAGTGACCTCATTTCTGTTATAATTATCGCGTTAAATTGTTTGATGGTGAAACATCAACGATGTGTTGCAACAATGAAAGAGTATGAATTCCTACTATACCTGCTCCAAATGAGCTCTACAATTTATTCTTCGGGAATTCTATTGAAATCCGTCATTTTAGAAGATATATCCGTTCATATAATGATGTTTTATCTTTTACCTCTACGAGTGTTAAATTAGATGAAGCATTATCAGTAGATCAACATGCCATTTATACATTTCGACATCATGGAGCAATATATCACCGAATTGAATCTCTTTTACCTGTTGCAAACACAAGACCTAAGTGCCTACAACTATATATATATATGATACTGAACATGATATAGATTATGATTTACAAGAAAACACAGAACTGGATCGTGCGTTACTTGAAAAAATAACAACAATTTTGGACACATGTAATTCGTGAGTAAAAACAGGAGAAGGCAAGTAGATGTCAACTTGCTTGATTGTTGTTCTTGAGATTTGTTTATGGTTAAAGCAAAGCTTAAACAAAATGAAAATTTCTTGTCAGTTAGTTCAGAAGGCATTTTTAGATCTTCGACAATTTTGAGTGTTATGCGGGAAAGAAAGTCTAGTTTGCCTTTATGTCCCCTTAAGTATTTCTACTTCAATAACATTTCTTGAAAATTGACGGCATAAGTGTCGTGAACCATTGCAAAGGCCGATTTGAGGATTTAAATTTCGCTGAAGTATGATGGGGGCGTCTTTTTTCAAAAATAGTTTGTGCGATGGAAGATTGTCTAGTGAGATGCTCTTCAAAAACTCTTGTGGGTATAAATTATATCTGGCATAATGAACAGAATCAAAAGAGTAGTATGTATTTCATCTTCAGGGAATACTTTGAGACATTTTTCATTTAACTGAGTGACATCTTCATTCAACGACATTAATAATGCTAGTTTTCCCAGTAATCAGAGGTGTTCATGTCAGATGTAGGTGGTTTTTGTTTTGGCTTTTAGGATGCAGTGCGGTTGAAATGCACCGGCATTTTGGGAAGAAGCTGCGTTTGGCACGGCTTAATTCCAAATCAACATTTAAGAAATTCCGTTGTTTACTGTATATTCCTATCCGCAACTTTGTTCTGCGTTTAGCTGCAGAAACCCCACCTTTTCATTCTCTCTCGAAGATTCTTCGCCTTGAAACCCTGTGTCTTGCCTCCTCGTTCTTCTTCTCTCTGGTGAAATGCACAGGCGGGTCCATTTCGATACCATAAAGGTATTTCTCCTCTACCTCCCGACTCCCTCATCGTTTCGTTCGACTACCGAAGCAAGAAGGCAAAAGCGTGGGCAGAGATCAAACACTTCTACGTCCCCGATCCCATGCTATGCGGTGATTTTTGTGGTGTGAGCATTAACTGGCGTATTAACAGTGACTATAACAAGGGGTGGATGGGGAGAGTCACGCTGTTCAATTGGGAGGAGGTATCCTTCGCCAACTGGTTCATGACCGTGAAGATGCAAAAAGCTTTTGATGATTTCTTCCTCCCTGCTCTCCAACAGATCTAACAGATTTTACCATCCGTAGATTGTACAAATTTTCTTGTCTCATTCCTTAGATCCCCCCTCTCTAACCTTAGGTCCTTTGTTTTGTAGATTTTCTTGCTTCTTTTATTTTTGATGTATCGTTAAACCTAAGTGAATATATTAGTTGTTTTTTTATCCTTTATTTTTTGATGTATCGAGCTCTGTCACTGAAAGATTTCATTTTTGAATATGCATTTCTGATTTGATTATGGAGTTGTAGTTTTCTGCCTGAAATCAACATACACAATTTTGTGTTATCATTTTATAAAAAAACCAAATTTCACTCAAAACACCGTTTTGTTCCCAAACAACTTTTTCAAAACTCTATTTTACAGACTCCATTTCACTCAAACAGTTTTTTTAACAAAACTCTGTTTTTCAAAACAACACTGTTCTCAAACTCCATTTTCAATCAGCAACAACCGCACCAAACAGAGCCGCAATATAAAAAAAAAATATGATATTGATTAGTAAATTGATTGAATGTGCGCCTTCCCATGGAATAATCATTTAATCAAGAATACATATAATATCATCCTCGCGTGTAGGTTCGTCACCGTTTCAAACACGAAACAGAAAGTCTGAGAAATGTTGATCGTTTGAAGCGCACATATTTTCAGTCAATAAAAGTAATTTTACAGTTGACCACAAAGGTGATTCAACTATGCTGACATTGATAATTTGTGACCTTGTTCCTTAATTATGACAAACGGAACTTGTCGAAAATCCCCTCCCATGATTACAATTTTACCACCAAAAGGTTGGTTTATGTCTAGAACATCTCACAACGATTGATCAACAGTTTCAAAAACATGTTTGTTTGACATTGATGCCTTATCCCACAAAATAACAGAATATTATTGTAAAAGTTTTGTATCTCAGATTGCTTGTCAAATTTGTAGAATGAGTCAGGTTCTAAAAGGAATTGGAAATTTGAATTTCAAATTTGACGTGCTTCCACCTGGAAGAGGAGCCACAACAATTCCTGATGATGCTGTCGCAAGTATAATATGACCATCTTGTCGTAAATGGGCAAGCATAGCTTTGTATAAAATTTTTTTGGCAGGACCAACTATGAAGAACAATATCACTTTGTCGTTGTCTAATAGTTTCAATAATAATACAAAACACATAACTTTAGTTGGGATTTAAAGATGAAACAAAGTTCAAATCCGTATATGAGATAGGTATCGAGAGTTCATCTTCAATTAAGCCAGAGAAACTTCTAATATTTTCAAAGATTGTAGATATTTGAGAGATATTAAACTGTGTGATGCTTTTGTTATGTTTTTGAAGAGTGTAATCTATTTCATGAAGAAGTTTGTTCAGGGCATAGATACGTAGGTAACACAATCTTCAGTCGTTGTAGTGTAATTGCGTTCCACAATTGTCTTACTTCTGTGGGGTTACAGTACATCAGAATTGTAGTAAATAAAGTTCGCAGTGCTGACAACATTTGAAATAATCTGGCCTCGCGCATACAATTATGTTGGTTGTTATCCCATTCAAGTAGACCATAGTGTTCAATAACTTTTTTGAATGTTGAGTGGATAATATTAACAACTGCCATCATATATTCGAAAGATTTTAGGCATCGAATATGATTCAGAAGCATGCATAAATTAAAATTTTCACCTTTAGAAGGATATATAGAGTAAATTCAATCAATAACTTTTTGGCGTCGCTTTTGCTTATTCCAAGTTCTAGAAGTCAAATTCCATGTATAGTGTTTAACAATTTTGTTGTACAAATAGCTGTGTTTCTTGTTGGCTGTCGTAAACACTGAAAATTCAGTTAATATTGTCCTGGAATTTTGTTCGTTTGCAAGAACATTGTTGACTAAGTCAGTAGTATGGAATTTGATGTTTATTAGACAAATGAATCTGTAAACGAATAACCGAAGGATATGTTTGATACATATGGAATTTGAATATCTTCCAAAATACTTTTTATGAGCATATTCGTCTGCCATTTACGTATTGAAATACTTCATTCTGATCTGGAAGAGGCTGAACTTGAAATGCAATGGTATCAGTGCCTTTATGAATGTACTTATACAAATATTTTATAATTTTAATACTGTTGCAAATTTCAACGTTATTATGACAGTCATATTTTAACAAAAGCTATGAGTTATAAGGAACAACGCATCGATTGTCAACAACAAAATCTTAGGCACGTTGCATCATAAATAATCTTTCATTATCACGACGTCGATAGATTGGGTAGGACTCTGCTCCTTGTAAGGTATGTTCTGCAATTTTTTTTGGGTAACCCTTTTTGCATCTACCATGCTTCATGCAAGGGGCATGACGGTTTACGTGTGCGCACGAGTCATGAATCATATGTCATGCAACAACGTTGTATAATTCGGGTTCAAGTTCAACATGTGGAAGCTCGGCTCTAGCAATCTTGTCATATTTATCTGGAGTATTCATTTTATCACGTGCATAAAAAATAATCAACATATGAACGTGCGACAAGCCTCTTTTTTGGAACTCGATTATATGAACATGACTAATTGGTTTGTCTAGAACATGTTTATGAAAAATATCTTGCTTTAACTTTTAAACTAAATCCAGACTATCTTTTGGGGTTTGTCCTGGATGAAGTGCTATGATTTCTTGCTAAGATGAGTTGCATGTCTACCATATTGTTGGACAACAGCCATTACATCTTGATAACGTTCGTATATGTCGCAACGACTCCCAATAAAAGATTACGAAAAATATAATGCGATGACCAATATTTGTTGCAGGAGTGCCATTTTGTAAGAGTTTTTGTTAGTAAGCAGTCTTAGAATCAAAATCCTATTATATGGATTGAAAAGATACATACCTCCACTATTTTCTCCAACATTGAGAGTCTTGTAAGTTATTGTACAATTGATCTTGGATATTTTTTTGATTATTTTTCATCCATTGCATTTTTTTAGTTTCAATCTTAATGTAACTGTTAACAACATATTCCTGTAATAAATGACACCTGTGTAACAGTAATGATAAAGTTGATTGATGATCCTACAATATGATGAATATCAAGTTAAATATGGTTTGGGTGGAAATAGTAAATTTGGATAACAGTGAAAAGATTTTTTTAAACTTGGAGTATGTATGAGTAATAGTCGCATTAGCTAACGCTATGATTGTTCAGGCCTTTATATTTAGCTAACTAACCATAAGTGTCATATGGGAGGAGTAACGTATATTGAAGTGGATCATAATAACCAACATATTCTTGGACAGTAACCAAATCACCTTGAATTGTCTCAATAATTATATTTCGTTCATTTTATTCAAGATACACTTAAGCACCAACAATTATAACAACTTGTGATGCATATGGTAATGTATACTGTTGTTGAGCAACTGACCGTTCCTTGATTACTAATCTATTTATACTAATATCTTCTTATTGAGTTAATCGTCGATATATTTGTTGAATGATATATGTAAAGGCCCATTTAGCCTCTTAATAGGATGTTTAGTCCCATATCTTGTAATAGGGATTTCTCTCTCTCTCTATATATATTTGTACTCACACTTGTAATCTTACATTCAAGAAGTATATACAAGGTTTACTCAACTCTTCTACATGGTATCAGAGCTCCACTGATCCTCCCGACGGTTAACCTCTTTCCTGACCGCCGGCCTTGTCTCCTATCCGCTTTCCAATTTCATAATCGTCATCCTTTGGGCGGACTCCTTTTTTTCTTAACCGCATTCCCTTGTGCGGGCTCGTTTTTTACCTAATCGCATTCCCTTGTGCGGTCTATTCTTCTTAACCGCATCCCCTTGTGCGGACTCGTTTTTCTCCTCCCTCCCGTCTCCTCTTATTCTCTCCCTTTTTATAGGGATTTGTCTAGGCCCCACTACAACCCTGACCGTTGCGGTTTCATTTCTCTTCTCGCGGACTGCTCTTGCCAGACTTATCGCGCGATCTACTCGTTGTTTGCTTTCTCGTTGTTGTTCGCTGCGGCCTGACGATTTCTCATCTACTCGCAGCGGCCTCCTGTGGGCTTACGCGGTCTTCTTCAGCTTTCTTTTTCGCCGTCGACCTTTCTCTTCTTTATCTGCTTGTCGCGCGGACTGGCCTTCTGCTCCCTATCCGCTGTGACTCCCCTCTGTCTGATGCGGTCTAGCTGTTCTACCCGTTGCGGACTTAGTTATCTACCCACTGCGGGCTTGACCTTGTTCTAGTTGTTGCGAACTTGGCCCTGTTCTCTACCCGCTGCAGACTTGGCTCTCTACCCGCTGTTGCGGGCTTGCTCCTCTATCCGTTATGCTTCTCTTAAAGTCGCTGCTGGCCTAACTTTGCTGTCCGTCAGACTTTTCTGCTCTAAGCCGTTGTCGGCCTTGTCTCTTGCCATTGGAGGCCTCTCCTGCTGTCCTCCATGGTTAGTCGCGGCGACGTCTCTGGAAATTGATCTCTGGCCGCCGCGACTCTTCCTCTAGCAACAGTTCTTCTTCAGGCCTCCTTGTCTCTGGTCGCTTTGTGTCTGCTTGTCTACCTGATAGTCCGCTGCTTCTCCGCTGCTCCTGCTTACCTGCAGGATCTAATTCCCGCTGCGGCCTGACCCTGCTTGGCCCGTCTGCTTTGCCGCCTGTGGTTTGATGTGGATTGGCCGCTTCTTCTGTAGCTATTCTCCGCGGTTTTCCCTTGCCGCTGGATGCTATCTGCTTGGCCGTTGGGTCTTCCCGGCATATCTTTGTCGTCACTAGCCGCTGCGACTTCGCCCTGCCGCACAGATTGCTTCTTGCCGCTGCCCCTTTTCCCATGGTTGCACATTCTACTTCACAAAGCCTTCAGAATGACATTGCTGACTTGCGACTCCAAATCCAACAACTTCAAGGGATGATCGAAAATTCTTTGCGCTCTGTTGTGTCCATTTCTGGTGGTGTGTTTTCCTGTCTTGCCCATAGTTCGTCCTGGATCTCGGATTTAGGGGCCTCCCACCACATTACCTCACGACAGTCATCTCGCTACTTGGACTCGGTGCATCCCATGTCTATTACTGTTGCAAGTGGGGCCACCATTCCTGTCTCTGGCTCCGCCGACATTAACATCACTCCCTCTATCACTCTTCGCTCCGCTCTTCATGTTCCAGACTCTCCTTTCAACCTTCTCTCTATTAGTCATCTCACTCAAGATCTTGATTACTACGTAATATTCTCCTCCACCTCTTGTGTTGTGCAGGATCGCAAGACACAGTCTATCATTGGAAAAGGGCATCTATCGAATGGTCTCTACATCCTTGACCCCTCTCCTCAAACGGTTTTGTCCTCTATTAACTCTTTTGAGTGGCATCGGCGTCTTAGACACCCTCCTCTAAATATACTCCGCAAAGCTCTTCCTGATGTTTCCATCCGAGAATTCACTTGTGAATCTTGTATCTATGGAAAATATCATCGGTCTACGTTGTCGCTTCATCCCACTTGGAGTACTTCTCCCTTTGATCTTGTTCACTCTGATATCTGGGGACCATACAAAATTACCAGTGTTTTTGGCTATCGTTACTTTGCTATATTTGTAGATGATTACTCTCGGGTGACATGGTTGTTTCTCCTTCATGATCGCTCTGAAGTGTCAGGTGTTTTCCATGTCATTATCCCTAAAACTCGCAACCAGTTCTCTACTACAATGAAATATCTCCGTTCTGACAATGCTCGTGAATACACTAGTCATGCGTTTACCAACCTGTACGCTGAGTTTATAATCATCCACCAAATCTCCTGTGCCTATACCCCCCAAAAAATTGCGTTGTTGAGCGCAAGAATAGTCATCTCCTTGAGGTTACCCGCTCTCTTATGTTTCAAATGAATGTTCCCAAACAATATTGGAATTTCGCGGTCTCTACTGCATGTTCTCTTATTAACCGCATGTCTTCCTCTGTTCTCAATTTTGCGGTTCCCTTCAACCTCCTTTTCCCTCCACACCTCCCTTTTCAGTCACCCCTCACGTGTTTGGCTTCGTGTGCTATGTTCATAATCTTGGCCCGTCCACAGACAAGCTCGCTCATCATGCCACGAAATATATGTTTGTTGGTTACTTCTGTACTCAGAAGGGTTATGTCTGCTTCTCTCCTAAAGATCACAAGGTTGTTACTTCTGCTGATGTCACCTTTTTCGAAGACCATTCATATCATTCTCAACCAACTGATTCTCTCCTTCCACCACTCCTTCCCCGGCCTGATGTCCCTGTTACTTCCAACCTTCTACCTCTCCATCCTACACCACTCCCACCAAACCCACCTCTTACCATGCCACTTCCATCCAAACCATCTATCACTCGTGTGTATACTCGTCGTTCTCCTTCATCCACTACCATACGGTAGATGCCCTCTTCTGATGATATTTTGCAGCCTGCGGATCCGACAACTACTTCTACTGTACACCCAATGGCTTTATTATGTGTCCTTCCACCGCGTCTCTCCAGAACTTCACCAGTTTGCTCTTTCTTTATCCTCTATTATCATCCCTACTTCTGTGCAGGAGGCTCTCCAACATCCGGGATGACGAGCAGCTATGGACGAGGAAATGTCTGCTCTTTGGGCAAACCACACTTGAGATCTTGTCCCTCTTCCTTCTGGACAGACTTGCGTGGGTTGTAAGTGGGTGTTTGCCCTCAAACAAGGTCCAGATGAGGCGGTTCAACGTTTGAAAGCTCGTCTGGTGGCTCGTGGTTATTACTAAACAACAAGATCTAGATTATGATGAGACCTTTTCTCCAGTTGCCAAATTGAATACTATTTGTTTGTTGATCTCCCTCGTTGTTCATTGACACTGATAGTTGCACCAATTAGATGTCAAAAATGCTTTTCTTAATGATGGTTTGTTGGAAACCGTCTTTATGCAACAAACTCCCGGGTTTGAGACCACGGGGGAGCCTCTTGTTTGTTTTCTGAAGAAGTCACTTTATAGTCTTTGTTCATCGACACTGACAGTCGCACCAATTGGATGTTAAAAATGTTTTTCTTAATGATGATTTGCAGGAAATCGTCTATATGCAACAACCTCCCGGTTTTGAGACCACGATCGAGTCTCTTGTTTGTTTTCTGAAGAAGTCACTTTATAGTCTTAAACACTCGCCTCGGGCATGATTTGACAAATTCAGTCAGACTGTTAGTGTTGTTGGGTTCACTTAGAGTTCAACCGACTTCTAATTATTCACTCGGCATCGTTCAACAGGCACAATGATTCTCTTGGTATATTCTGATTACAGGAGACGATCTTACAAGAATACATATGATCAAACAACATCTGGAAATTGTGTTTTAAACAAAGGACTTGGGAGCCTTCGTAACTTTCTTGGTCTCGAGGTGGCTCGGCGACCTGATGGACTAGTGTTATCTCAAATGAAGTACTGTCTTGACTTGTTGCATGATGCATGCTACTCTGGATACAAGCCTGCCGACACTCCTATGGATATTAATCACAAACTCTGCGCTCATGCCTCAGACTCTGATCTACTCCTTCCAAACCCAGAGTATTATCGCCGTCTTGTGGGAAAACTAATATATCTCACTGTTACAAGACCTGATATATTATTTACTATTGGGATTGCCAGTCGATTCATGCATGAGCCGCGTATCTCTCATCTTCAGGCAGTTGAACGCATTCTTCGATACTTGAAGACTGCTCCTGGAGAGCGACTTGTATACACGTCATCTTCGTCTCCCTTATCTCTGAGTGCTTATTATAATGCTGATTATGCTGGTTCATTAGATGATCGACGTTCCAAAAGTGGGTACTGCACTTATTTTAGAAGACATCTCATTACATGGCGTAGCAAGAAACAGTCTGTAGTTGTCTGTTCATCCGCTGAGGCCGAGTATCGTTCAATGACAGCTGTTGTGTTTGAGCTTACATGGCTTGAGGGTCTCCTTGATGATTTAGGAGTCGAGCTTTCCGAACAGAACACTCTATTTTGTGACAGTCAGGATTGCCAAGAATCCTGTTTTCCATGAACGGACGAAGCACATTGAGGTTGATTCTCATTTCATTCGAGAAAAGGTTAAATTAAAGAAGATAGAGTTAATGCATGTTCCAGCTACCGAGCAAGTTATTGACATCCTCACCAAGGCCTTACCATGATCTCTGTACTATCAGTTCTTGTTCAAGCTCGGTTCCTACGATTTGTACGCTCCTGCTTGCGGGGGAGTGTTGAATGATATATGTAAAGGCCTATTAGTAAATGCCCATTTAGCCTCTTAACTAGGATTTTTTGTCCCACATCTTGTAATAGGGATTTCTCTCTCTCCCTATATATTTGTACTCACACTTGTAATTTGACATTTAAGAAGTATATATAAGGTTTGCTCAATTCTTCTACAATATGGATACAAACAGATTACATGCGTCCAAAAACGTTGTTATTTTTTCAACGTACGTTCCAGCTCTGTGTTTTCTTATATGCAATGATCCATCTTATGTTCAGTATCGTGTGTGTGTGTGTGTGTGTGTGTGTGTGTGTGTGTATATATATATATATATAGTTGTAGGTACCTAGGTCTTGTGTTTGCAACAGACAAAAAATCTCCAATTAGGTGATATATTGCTCCATAAGCTCGAAATGTATAAATGGCGCATTGATCTACTGATAATGCTTGATCTAATTTAACACCCATAGAGGTAAAATAGAAAACATGATTATATGAACAAATATATCTTTTAAAATGACGGCTTTCAATAGGATCCCGATGAATAAATTGTATAGCTCATTTGGAACAAGTATAGTAGGAATCTGTACTCTTCCATTGTTGCAACACATCGTTGATGTTTCACCATCAATTAATTTAGCGTAACAATTATAACAGTAATGAGGTCACCGCAGTTGTAATTAAACGATTTGGTGAATTGTATTAGATATGCGAACAATTTTGTTGTTTGGGGGTGACAAATTCTAAAAAAAACACTCATCAAAGCTTTTGTTTTCTGTACTTTCCTGTTGTTGAACAGGGTTTGTTGAATTTTCTATACAGATGAAATTAAGTATTAAGTATTAGAGCAACAATTTTACATATTTGTACGTAGTGAACAAACCAGGTGCATGAGCTTGATGAAGTACGTTTTGTTGTGGTAGTTACATTGCATTTTGCTGTATGTTTGAGGCTGTTGTTGATGTAGAATTTGGTTATAATGAGATTGCAGCATGATGAGTGGTTGCAGTAACATGATTACGTGAGTGGGAAGACATTGGTGGGAGGGTAAAGTGCGACAATGGTGCAATAATTGGATATGGTGTGGATGATTCTCCAATTTGAGGTGCTCGTACAACATGACAACACGATGAGGATGACACAATTGTCAATGTATATCTATACACAATACCGTTCTCTGCATATGCCACTTTCAACATTACAATAGGGTTGTGGTGTTGTGTTATTTAGTGGTATTTGTAAGCAACAAACAATATTCACAAAGAAAATTCCATACTTAAGCCATGTAATGTTTGAGTGTCCACGTTCATTTTTGGATGCCACTGCGAGCGCAGTTGCATGAGGTGCGGGTGCAACAGTGCATTATACTTCAAGAGTTTTCATTTTGTATTTACTTTGTTGTTGTGATTGGCGGCACCGTCTTTGAGTAGCAGTACAACAAATTTCTCTTTGGTGTGCTTGTTGCGCTTCTGTTATATACTCATACTAGCTCGCATGAATCTTTGACGGGATTGATTATTAGCTCGTTGTGCTTGCCATTGTTCTTCTATCATCTGCGCTCTTCTTTCTCGTGCACGTTCTCGATTAGAAGCTCGTCAAGAAGCACGCTGTGCTTCCGTTATACATGCACTTCTTCTTGATGCATAAAATTGATTATATATGCATTGTGATGCGCGTTGTTTGTTTGTCATAGACGTTCCTCTCATATTTTAACACGAACATGAGATCAAACAGTCTCATACAATTCTTCTACGACAGGCTCAACTTCTCATGCATTTTCATCTTAGCAAACCGAATGCACCGCTCATCGCTCATGTCGTACTACTCAAAATATTGGTCCATATCAAGGAGCCAATTGTTAAAAACCTTCAGATACTCGCGACCATCAAAGGTGGGAGCGTCGATACGAATATGGCGAGTGATGTCGTATGCCTGACCACCTCTCCGTGGATCGGGATAATCCTCTGAGTTATCATCATGGGTGTAATCATATCGAGCGGGCGGGGGACCACGCTCTCTTCGGCCTGGGGGATAATACTCATCACGACAACAGTCGCGGCGACCGTGTAGGGGCACGTTGTAGGATCTTGTGGCGCCCTTAGAGAGGGGGGGGGGTGAATAAGGGCTCTTTAAAATTTTAACAAGCTTTTTGTAAAATACAAAATTTGAAGTAAAGTTTGAGACACACCAATGAAATGAAAAACAAGATTATATTTCTCCAAAATATGTATGTAAAATGATTCCAATAAAGCTTGAAATCAAGGCTTACAACGATAATAGTTCTTAGCTTTTTCACCGATCCTTCTCCCAAGGACCGGTAGGCTATAGTCAATATCTCCCTAGATATGGCTACTAGCCTCCCCCTAAATCAAACCTATGATCTAGACGCTGCTCACAAGGCGGCGATTTACTCCTAAGCCTCACAAGGACCTAGACACCACACACAAGGCAGTGATTTGCCCCTAAGCCACACACGGACTTAGACACCACACACAAGGTGGTGATTTTCCCTTCCCAATTACAAAGATAAAAAGTGAATATGAAAGTATAATAGTAAAACTTAAAAACTCCCTCAAAATAATGAGCTTTGAAGATGATGGTTGACCGATGAGAAGATCTCCAATCTTGAACGCACGGACTTAGACACCACACACAAGGTGGTGATTTTCCCTTCCCAATTACAAAGATAAAAAGTGAATATGAAAGTATAATAGTAAAACTTAAAAACTCCCTCAAAATAATGAGCTTTGAAGATGATGGTGGACCGATGAGAAGATCTCCAATCTTGAACGCACGGTCGTATCTT
Organism: Platanthera zijinensis; assembly: GCA_039513925.1. Taxonomy (NCBI): domain Eukaryota; kingdom Viridiplantae; phylum Streptophyta; class Magnoliopsida; order Asparagales; family Orchidaceae; genus Platanthera; species Platanthera zijinensis. The sequence goes on from CM077084.1 coordinate 18,598,187, forward strand.
CTTCGCTCTTGAGATTTCAATGGACCAAGGGAGTTCGTCTGGAAACGGAGATGAAGGCTCTGAAAATTCTCTGGGAAAACTAAGCTCTGCACTCTCCATCAATTCCCTGAAATTTGGCCGTATATATATCTTTATGCTATCGCCGGCGTTAGCGTTAACGCCCCGCGATAGTGATAACTCTCCGTTGCTTGACACGTGGCACACGTCGCGCGGACTTTCAGATCTGAGTGGAGAACGTGACGATCGTGGGATATCGCTCGACGATATCGGTATCGCCTCGCGATATCGTTCAACCGTGACATCGTGTGCGACATCATGTGGTTCAAGGCTGACGTCAGCAGTAACTGTCCACGTTATCGCCCGCGTTAGCGTTATCGCCGGTGATAGCGCGATTTTCCTTTTCTTCAATGCTATGCTCAGCCACTCCTTAATACTTAAAAAACATGTTATCCCTGCACATTTAAAACACATACCAAGATCAAATACATCCGGGATTTGTTATTCTCAAACTAAGAAGTGCGGAACGCATGCTCCAACAATCTCCCCCTTTTGATAATAACAAATCCACTAAGAAAGAAATTGCATGAGATCAGGAGAATGTGAAACAATTTAGATAATCATTATGAAACAAAGTGCATAAATAGTTATAATTAACTCCCCCTATAATAAAGACTATTTTCTCCCCCTATTTAACAGAAATAATTACTCCCCCTAAATGTACTAATCAATTTATTTCGTAACTTAATCTCCCCCTTTTGTTATTAGCAAAAGATGGTGGGAAAAAATGAGTGGCAAATGCGGAAGCTGAAAGAAGTGAGAGAGTAATAAAATAGTCATAGAATTTGGAAATATGAGGAGTATGATAACAACATTAACATCCATGGAATAGTATTACCATAAAATTTGGAATTTTATCAGAAAAACTGTTTGTTGTGGAGAAAATTAATTTAAGAGTTGAATTTAAACATTGAAAATTTGTCAGGCCAAGATATCAAAAACTTTGGAAACGATGAAATAGAAGAGAAAGACTATGTCCGGTCCAATTTTCATGAGAAGAAATTTTTATAAATGATAATGACGTGTACTTGTGAAGAGTGATGTAGTTACAGATTCCTTAAGAAATATGTTACATGAAAGTTTGCAATTTTATAATACAAGAAACTAACATATAACTTCATGGCATAATGATTTTGAAAAAAATGGCCAAGTTTGTTTGCACAAGACACTTTACAATCCTTTTCAAGGTGCTCAACCTCACAATGCTCATTAAGACTTATCAGGAGGGTGAGTAGAGCTTGATTGGAAGATCCTAGTCATTTTTATTTGTTTTTTTTCATTCATCATTTTTTTTTGGTGTAGAAACTGTGACTTAGGATTCCGAATTCACTTGTATTGCAAACTTGACAATAAATATTTTGTTTTTAAAATGGCCATCAGTTTTGAAAATCAATTTGAATGAAGTATACATAAAAGGTTCAGTGATGTATTCGAAACTGTGAAAGAAACCAATATCATGTAATAAGAAGTTTAAGTATGTGTAACTATCAGCTCGTGTCAGTGGAACTCATTATCAAACATAAAATGTTACTCATACTTAGAGGCATGCGGAAAAAAGTCTATGCAAGTTCTAGTCATCAAAGGTATAGAAAGATATCGAGTGCAAGACAAATCAAAAAAATGTTTAAAGAACTTATAAATTAATTATCACACATGTAATAGGTATTGTATCCTGATAATCATCCAAAAATCTTCAGTAACACTAGAAGGAAGGGTGTTATAAATTAATTTTCAGTATTGTATCCTGAAATATTTTTGTTGGTTATTATTAAAAAAGTTCTTAATGATATCAATGGTAATTAACTATATGATATATATATTCAAGTTCTAATCTTAGGCCTATTTTATAAAAATAAAATCTCGTAATTAAGACAATTTTGATGTATAATTCTAAGATTCCAAGTTCTAATCTTAACCTTGAAAAACGTGAATCATTAAGCGGTTTTGTGAAAATATCTGCTATTTGAGAATCTGTTCCAATAAAATTTATTTTTAAAGCCTTCTACAAACAAAACATTTGAAATTGAAAAACTTTTGTTACCCACAACACCGATGCCGATGATTTTTTCCTTTTCCATTATCTCCAAATGTAACAACTCCTCCTTTCTCACCTCCAGGCTAAGGAACTTCTCTTTATTGCCCGTCATGTGCTTTGAACAGCCCGAGTCCAAGTACCACACGTCTTCTTTGTCCTTATCCTGCCAACATACCTAGAAAGATGATGTGAGTAAAAATCTGGCTACCCAAGTGGTTCCACCCATAGTGTAGGTAGAAGCCTTAGGCATCCAGATTTGCTTAATTTTACTTTTTTCCTTCTTCCAGCACAAGTCCGTGGTGTGACCAAATCTATTGCATTTGACACATGTAATGTAACGAGAAGAATATAACTTCTCTGGACTTTTACTGTAAGAATACGTAGCATCAGTTAATTTATTATTATCAGAAATTTTAAAATTCGATTTTCTGGATTTTTCGCTATCGCTGGCGGTAGTGGTTATCGCCGGGCGATAGTTTCCAGTCGTGTATCCGAGTCCAAATCTTCCAGATCCGTAACATTGATAACCTAAGATCATATCCAGTGATCTTTGACCCATTCCAAACTTTTTCATGGCTAGTTTTAAGTCATGAATCTGGTTCCTCATTTCAGTATTCTCGAATACTAGATTTACACATCTACGTTCAAAAGCTTTCTTTCCTTCATGGACTTTGGAAATAGAAGTTTTCAGATCTCTCTCTAATCTCATTCTTTTTTGTGAGAATTTTTATTTTTGAATGAGATTTGGAAAGAGATTCTTCAAGCTCTTTTATTCTTCCCATAGAGTGATCACACTCTTGGCAAGAAACTTTTTCTTTTCCAATAGTCTTAATTTCATTTAACAATTTTTTATTTTCTTTAATTAAAACTTTATTTTCAGTTTTAAGATCATTATCTTTTAAACTTTTTTCAAAACATTTGCAAGTCTTTAAAAATTCAGAAAATAATTCATCATAAGTTGGAGAGTTACCTCAGTGTCGCTTTGGACACTGCACTCGTCATCAGATATGACGCTCTTTCCCATTAGGCACATATTGGCCTCCTCCTCCTCGCTTGAGCTTGAACTGCTTGCATCCTCAGAAGTAGTATCATCTTTCAAGATCTTCTTCTTCTCTTTGAGCTTCTTTTCTTTAAGTTCTTTCAAGTACTTTGGACACTTGCTTCGAATGTGTCCTAACTTCCTGCAGTGATAACACTCCGGTGGGGGTCTCTCTTCCTCCTCATCGTCATCCTTTTGTTTTTTCTTTCTAACCGTCTCCTTCTTAATATATTTTTTAAAAGTGTTTCTTCTCTCCGGATTTCTCATAAATTTTTTAAACTTTTTAACAAAAAGACTTTCCTCATCCTCTTCTTCCTCCTCAGAGTTACTATCTTTCTTTTTCTTAGATCTTAGAGCCAACCCCTTCTTCTTTGGCTCCATATACTCTTGTTGTTGAATTTTTAATTCAACTTCATGAGTTTTTAAGTTCCCAATCAGGCTTTCAATATTAAGAGACTTAAGATCGTGAGATTCAGAAATAGCCGTCACTTTGGGATTAAATTTAGGGGGAAGAGATCTAAGAAGTTTTCTCACCAAGTCACCATTTGAGAAATTTTTTCCAAGCACTTTTGAGTCATTTACTATCTTGGTGAATCTGGTGTACATTGAATCTATGTCCTCATCCACTTCCATCCTAAACTTTTCAAATTCCGACTCCAGTTGAAACAGCTTCGAGTCCTTCACCTGCGAGGTACCTTCATGAGTTACTTCAAGTAAATTCCAAATCTCATAAGCATTATTGCAAGCACAAGTTCTATTAAATTCAGTTCTATCTAATGCACAAAATAATGCATTCATTGCTTTTGCATTATTTTTGCACCTTAGCTTATCCTGATCATCCCATTTATCTTTTGGTTTTTCCATTTCTACATCTCCTACTGTATAAGTGGGATGAGCATAATTAGTCTCTACCATATTCCAAACTTCAACGTCAAGAGAAATAAGAAAACATTTCATCCTAGTTTTCCAGTAATTATAGTCAGATCCAGTAAATAACGGAGGTCTACTAATTCCTTGCCCCTCAGAGAAAGCATGGTCATGCTGCGCCATAATTCCTGGTGGTGAAACCGTATTAGGAATAACCTCCTCTGATACCACTTGTAGGATCTTGTGGCGCCCTTAGAGGGGGGGGGGGTGAATAAGGGCTCTTTAAAATTTTAACAAGCTTTTTGTAAAATACAAAATTTGAAGTAAAGTTTGAGACACACCAATGAAATGAAAAACAAGATTATATTTCTCCAAAATATGTATGTAAAATGATTTCAATAAAGCTTGAAATCAAGGCTTACAACGATAATAGTTCTTAGCTTTTTCACCGATCCTTCTCCCAAGGACCGGTAGGCTATAGTCAATATCTCCCTAGATATGGCTACTAGCCTCCCCCTAAATCAAACCTATGATCTAGACGCTGCTCACAAGGCGGCGATTTACTCCTAAGCCTCACAAGGACCTAGACACCACACACAAGGCAGTGATTTGCCCCTAAGCCACACACGGACTTAGACACCACACACAAGGTGGTGATTTTCCCTTCCCAATTACAAAGATAAAAAGTGAATATGAAAGTATAATAGTAAAACTTAAAAACTCCCTCAAAATAATGAGCTTTGAAGATGATGGTGGACCGATGAGAAGATCTCCAATCTTGAACGCACGGACTTAGACACCACACACAAGGTGGTGATTTTCCCTTCCCAATTACAAAGATAAAAAGTGAATATGAAAGTATAATAGTAAAACTTAAAAACTCCCTCAAAATAATGAGCTTTGAAGATGATGGTGGACCGATGAGAAGATCTCCAATCTTGAACGCACGGTCGTATCTTCTTCGCTCTTGAGATTTCAATGGACCAAGGGAGTTCGTCTGGAAACGGAGATGAAGGCTCTGAAAATTCTCTGGGAAAACTAAGCTCTGCACTCTCCATCAATTCCCTGAAATTTGGCCGTATATATATCTTTATGCTATCGCCGGCGTTAGCGTTAACGCCCCGCGATAGTGATAACTCTTCGTTGCTTGACACGTGGCACACGTCGCGCGGACTTTCAGATCTGAGTGGAGAACGTGACGATCGTGGGATATCGCTCGGCGATATCGGTATCGCCTCGCGATATCGTTCAACCGTGACATCGTGTGCGGCATCATGTGGTTCAAGGCTGACATCAGCAGTAACTGTCCACGCTATCGCCCGCGTTAGCGTTATCGCCGGTGATAGCGCGATTTTCCTTTTCTTCAATGCTATGCTCAGCCACTCCTTAATACTTATAAAACATGTTATCTCTGCACATTTAAAACACATACCAAGATCAAATACATCCGGGATTTGTTATTCTCAAACTAAGAAGTGCGGAACGCATGCTCCAACAATCTCCCCCTTTTGATAATAACAAATCCACTAAGAAAGAAATTGCATGAGATCAGGAGAATGTGAAACAATTTAGATAATCATTATGAAACAAAGTGCATAAATAGTTATAATTAACTCCCCCTATAATAAAGACTATTTTCTCCCCCTATTTAACAGAAATAATTACTCCCCCTAAATGTACTAATCAATTTATTTCGTAACTTAATCTCCCCCTTTTGTTATTAGCAAAAGATGGTGGGAAAAAATGAGTGGCAAATGCGGAAGCTGAAAGAAGTGAGAGAGTAATAAAATAGTCATAGAATTTGGAAATATGAGGAGTATGATAACAACATTAACATCCATGGAATAGTATTACCATAAAATTTGGAATTTTATCAGAAAAACTGTTTGTTGTGGAGAAAATTAATTTAAGAGTTGAATTTAAACATTGAAAATTTGTCAGGCCAAGATATCAAAAACTTTGGAAACGATGAAATAGAAGAGAAAAACTATGTCCGGTCCAATTCTCATGAGAAGAAATTTTATAAATGATAATGACGTGTACTTGTGAAGAGTGATGTAGTTACAGATTCCTTAAGAAATATGTTACATGAAAGTTTGCAATTTTATAATACAAGAAACTAACATATAACTTCATGGCATAATGATTTTGAAAAAAATGGCCAAGTTTGTTTGCACAAGACACTTTACAATCCTTTTCAAGGTGCTCAACCTCATAATGCTCATTAATACTTATCAGGAGGGTGAGTAGAGCTTGATTGGAAGATCCTAGTCATTTTTATTTGTTTTTTTTCATTCATCATTTTTTTGTGTGTAGAAACTGTGACTTAGGATTCCGAATTCACTTGTATTGCAAACTTGACAATAAATATTTTGTTTTTAAAATGGCCATCAGTTTTGAAAATCAATTTGAATGAAGTATACATGAAAGGTTCAGTGATGTATTCGAAACTGTGAAAGAAACCAATATCATGTAATAAGAAGTTTAAGTATGTGTAACTATCAGCTCGTGTCAGTGGAACTCATTATCAAACATAAAATGTTACTCATACTTAGAGGCATGCGAAAAAAAGTCTATGCAAGTTCTAGTCATCAAAGGTATAGAAAGATATCGAGTGCAAGACAAATCAAAAAAATGTTTAAAGAACTTATAAATTAATTATCACACATGTAATAGGTATTGTATCCTGATAATCATCCAAAAATTTTCAGTAACACTAGAAGGAAGGGTGTTATAAATTAATTTTCAGTATTGTATCCTGAAATATTTTTGTTGGTTATTATTAAAAAAGTTCTTAATGATATCAATGGTAATTAACTATATGATATATATATTCAAGTTCTAATCTTAGGCATATTTTATAAAAATAAAATCTCGTAATTAAGACAATTTTGATGTATAATTCTAAGATTCCAAGTTCTAATCTTAACCTTGAAAAACGTGAATCATTAAGCGGTTTTGTGAAAATATCTGCTATTTGAGAATCTGTTCCAATAAAATTTATTTTTAAAGCCTTCTACAAACAAAACATTTGAAATTGAAAAACTTTTGTTACCCACAACACCAATGCCGATGATTTTTTCCTTTTCCATTATCTCCAAATGTAACAACTCCTCCTTTCTCACCTCCAGGCTAAGGAACTTCTCTTTATTGCCTGTCATGTGCTTTGAACAGCCCGAGTCCAAGTACCACACGTCTTCTTTGTCCTTATCATGCCAACATACCTACAAAGATGATGTGAGTAAAGATCTGGCTACCCAAGTGGTTCCACCCATAGTGTAGGTAGAAGCCTTAGGCATCCAGATTTGCTTAATTTTACTTTTTTCCTTCTTCCAGCACGAGTCCGTGGTGTGACCAAATCTATTGCATTTGGCACATGTAATGTAACGAGAAGAATATAACTTCTCTGGACTTTTACTGTAAGAATACGTAGCATCAGTTAATTTATTATTATCAGAAATTTTAAAATTCGATTTTCTGGATTTTTCGCTATCGCTGGCGGTAGTGGTTATCGTCGGGCGATAGTTTCCAGTCGTGTATCCGAGTCCAAATCTTCCAGATCCGTAACATTGATAACCTAAGATCATATCCAGTGATCTTTGACCCATTCCAAACTTTTTCATGGCTAGTTTTAAGTCATGAATCTGGTTCCTCATTTCAGTATTCTCGAATACTAGATTTACACATCTACGTTCAAAAGCTTTCTTTCCTTCATGGACTTTGGAAATAGAAGTTTTCAGATCTCTCTCTAAAATCTCATTCTTTTTTGTGAGAATTTTTATTTTTGAATGAGATTTGGAAAGAGATTCTTCAAGCTCTTTTATTCTTCCCATAGAGTGATCACACTCTTGGCAAGAAACTTTTTCTTTTTCAATAGTCTTAATTTCATTTAACAATTTTTTATTTTCTTTAATTAAAACTTTATTTTCAGTTTTAAGAAGATCATTATCTTTTAAACTTTTTCAAAACATTTGCAAGTCTTTAAAAATTCAGAAAATAATTCATCATAAGTTGGAGGAGTTACCTCAGTGTCGCTTTGGACACTACACTCGTCATCAGATATGACGCTCTTTCCCATTAGGCACATATTGGCCTCCTCCTCCTCGCTTGAGCTTGAACTGCTTGCATCCTCAGAAGTAGTATCATCTTTCAAGACCTTCTTCTTCCCTTTGAGCTTCTTTTCTTTAAGTTCTTTCAAGTACTTTGGACACTTGCTTCGAATGTGTCCTAACTTCCTGCAGTGATAGCACTCCGGTGGGGGTCTCTCTTCCTCCTCATCGTCATCCTTTTGTTTTTTCTTTCTAACCGTCTCCTTCTTAATATATTTTTTAAAAGTGTTTCTTCTCTCCGGATTTCTCATAAATTTTTTAAACTTTTTAACAAAAAGACTTTCCTCATCCTCTTCTTCCTCCTCAGAGTTACTATCTTTCTCTTTCTTAGATCTTAGAGCCAACCCCTTCTTCTTTGGCTCCATATACTCTTGTTGTTGATTTTTTAATTCAACTTCATGAGTTTTTAAGTTCCCAATCAGGCTTTCAATATTAAGAGACTTAAGATCGTGAGATTCAGAAATAGCCGTCACTTTGGGATTAAATTTAGGGGGAAGAGATCTAAGAAGTTTTCTCACCAAGTCACCATTTGAGAAATTTTTTCCAAGCACTTTTGAGTCATTTACTATCTTGGTGAATCTGGTGTACATTGAATCTATGTCCTCATCCACTTCCATCCTAAACTTTTCAAATTTCGACTCCAGTTGAAACAGCTTCGAGTCCTTCACCTGCGAGGTACCTTCATGAGTTACTTCAAGTAAATTCCAAATCTCATAAGCATTATTGCAAGCACAAGTTCTATTAAATTCAGTTCTATCTAATGCACAAAATAATGCATTCATTGCTTTTGCATTATTTTTGCACCTTAGCTTATCCTGATCATCCCATTTATCTTTTGGTTTTTCCATTTCTACATCTCCTACTGTATAAGTGGGATGAGCATAATTAGTCTCTACCATATTCCAAACTTCAACGTCAAGAGAAATAAGAAAACATTTCATCCTAGTTTTCCAGTAATTATAGTCAGATCCAGTAAATAGCGGAGGTCTACTAATTTCTTGCCCCTCAGAGAAAGCATGGTCATGCTGCGCCATAATTCCTGGTGGTGAAACCGTATTAGGAATAACCTCCTCTGATACCACTTGTAGGATCTTGTGGCGCCCTTAGAGGGGGGGGGGGGTGAATAAGGGCTCTTTAAAATTTTAACAAGCTTTTTGTAAAATACAAAATTTGAAGTTTGAGACACACCAATGAAATGAAAAACAAGATTATATTTCTCCAAAATATGTATGTAAAATGATTCCAATAAAGCTTGAAATCAAGGCTTACAACGATAATAGTTCTTAGCTTTTTCACCGATCCTTCTCCCAAGGACCGGTAGGCTATAGTCAATATCTCCCTAGATATGGCTACTAGCCTCCCCCTAAATCAAACCTATGATCTAGACGCTGCTCACAAGGCGGCGATTTACTCCTAAGCCTCACAAGGACCTAGACACCACACACAAGGCAGTGATTTGCCCCTAAGCCACACACGGACTTGGACACCACACACAAGGTGGTGATTTTCCCTTCCCAATTACAAAGATAAAAAGTGAATATGAAAGTATAATAGTAAAACTTAAAAACTCTCTCAAAATAATGAGCTTTGAAGATGATGGTGGACCGATGAGAAGATCTCCAATCTTGAACGCACGGTCGTATCTTCTTCGCTCTTGAGATTTCAATGGACCAAGGGAGTTCGTCTGGAAACGGAGATGAAGGCTCTGAAAATTCTCTGGGAAAACTAAGTTCTGCACTCTCCATCAATTCCCTGAAATTTGGCCGTATATATATCTTTATGCTATCGCCGGCGTTAGCGTTAACGCCCCGCGATAGTGATAACTCTTCGTTGCTTGACACGTGGCACACGTCGCGCGGACTTTCAGATCTGAGTGGAGAACGTGACGATCGTGGGATATCGCTCGGCGATATCGGTATCGCCTCGCGATATCGTTCAACCGTGACATCGTGTGCGGCATCATGTGGTTCAAGGCTGACGTCAGCAGTAACTGTCCACGCTATCGCCCGCGTTAGCGTTATCGCCGGTGATAGCGCAATTTTCCTTTTCTTCAATGCTATGCTCAGCCACTCCTTAATACTTAAAAAACATGTTATCCCTGCACATTTAAAACACATACCAAGATCAAATACATCCGGGATTTGTTATTCTCAAACTAAGAAGTGCGGAACGCATGCTCCAACACACGTGATCTCTGGTGTCAAACTGAGGTTGACGAGACACACGATACTCATCATACTGGTGTTGGTGCCTATCATGAGTCGGAGCTATGCTCGAATGCATGATCGGTATACCGCCTCACTGGTGGTGTTGGGGCTCCGGGAGGAATATTACGACAATGACGGTCTATGGGAGGCTGACCATCCGTCGGACGCTGGTCGGAGCGAGGGACATCAGGGTCATCCTCAAGAGAGTTATCATGTTGTGTGGGAGTGTCCCTCACATTCTCTGAGTGATCTAAACAGAGGTTCACCTCGACATGCTCATGATGCACATCGTCAAATTGGGTGCCTAATGTGGCTAAGAGATCAAGAACACGACGTTGAAACTTGGCAACGTCATCAGAGTTCGAGCTTGCCGCTCAGTCGTCGGTAACTAGTGGATCTAGCATGCTGGATCTAAAAGCCCTGCCACTACGGAGCATGCAAGCGGCCCAACCTGACTCTGATACCAATTAATGTATGGTGGTCTAAGGGGTGCACAAATCCAAGACTACTAGGGATGGGAATGAGAACTTGACACGCTAATCCCTAGCTACATGCAATGCTACCGTTGGTGACGACAACAAATTAGTACGAGCAATAATAATAATTAACCCGCATAGTTATATTTAAAGGAGAAAAACATTCAGTTAGCAAAACATTTAATGACTTCCCTCCGTTCGGTGGGCCAAAGCAAAACGCGTGGCATATGAGTCCCGCCTACAAATCACAAGCGATTCGAGGCGATCTATCCACAAACAATTTATTTAAGCAAGTATAAGATCCAAACAGATAGTAATAATGCTGAAAATTAATCGTCCAATACAACAAGTGGCTCACCGAATAGGGGGGATGTCTAAGGCACTGGAGATGTCGGAGACGGAAGCACTGTGACGGCGATCCGAGGTGGAATCGGAGGCGGGGCGACAACAAAGACGGCTAGATTTGACGGTGGTAAGCGGGATCGGGCCGGAAAAGGGTAGATCCGGCTATATGGAGGCGGACCCGGGCGGTGGGAGGGTGGATCCGTCAGTTTGAAAGCGGATCCGGGCTGCACAGCCGCGATTTTAGATGGGGGGACTTGATTTGGGCTGAACTGCACAGATATGAATAGAAATGAGTAGAGGAGAGAGTTTGGAGGTGGTTCCACGGAAGAGGGACGGCGGTAGCAAGACGTGGGGTTGTAGGCTGCGGGGGTGGTGGCTGTAGGGGGCTGGGAGAAGGCGGCGGTTGATGTTGGGGGGGGAGGGGTAGGCGGTTGATGTTGGGGGGGGGGGAGGGGTAGGCGATGACTACTGTTGGGGGGAAGAAGGAGAAGGGGAGGCGGCTGGGGGGAAGGGGGAATTCCAACAAGGGCGGCGGCTGTTGGAGGATTTCAGCGAGGCAGTGGCTGTGGGGAGTTATTGGGTGGTGGTAGAGGGAATAGGGGTGGGGGAAAGGTGGCTAGGGTTAGGTAGTACCTTGTGGAGGAAGATAAGTGCCTAGGAGTCGTCATCTAGGGTTCCATGGAGCCGGGACCGTGGGATGATCGCGGGATTCCGGGAATGATATATCTAAAATCTGCAATTCCCCAATCAGCCCCCTTAACACTCTATTTATAATGAAGAAAAAGCTAGGGCATCCCACCATCGAGGGCTATGATTTACCGGAGGTGGGGTAACTCGAATACATCAAAATAAATGCAAAAATGACAAAATAATATATGAAATCGAATCGGAACGCGGATCCGGATGCATCCGCGGAGTCGGATTGGCGATCCGATCAAGTCTTCCTGTGCGAGTACCCGAACGTGGGTCCCGCCTTGCGGCGAACCTCTCCCGGTGCATGCTTTGATGGTTCCCCAACAAAGACCTTACAACTTTCCAAAGTTCTACGTCTTCTATTGATTTTTCGATTTTGAAAAATATGACAGAATTTAGAACTATGTAGATCTTCTTGCTGGTTGCAATCCATTAGGTTCTGTGGGAACTATCGAGTACAATTATGTTGTTGTATATGAAATTTTAATAATAATACAAGAGTGAGGGGTATAATGAACTATATTTATACATAAATGGAACTGTGCTTACAGAGAATAAACTTGATATTATCAAATAGGATATATATGTTGAATTCAAGCTTTGTCTATACTGGTACAAAATTATTTTAGAGGCATGACCTATGAAGCACAGATACTTCCCCGAAGGCAGCGTACCCGTATCGGATACATATCCGGTACCTGTACATACCCGATACTCGATGGATATACCTATGTGGACACACTTGGACTTAGCACATCATTTTGCATACTGTGATAGGAGTCTGTTTTTCTAAAGTAAACAAATGTTGGCTCTATGCTAAGAAGCGTTGGTACGCCCAATTAAGTTGTGTATCTGTACTGAGTATGTTTCTGGTATCGGTACCATTGTGTTACAAGTACGTGTATTAAACGTGTTGATTCAACGCAAGTTATTAACAAAACGGCTAACTTGTCTTTAGACTAACCAGAGATTGAAGATGTTGATCTCCAACAATGAAGAAGAAAAAAAACTTATAAGTAACTTAAGTTTAATTTTATCTTTTTGGCTAAACATATAAGATGTACAATTTTGTAATATTTACGAATGCTTAATGTTTGAAAACTTCATGTTATGTTGCATTGATTTGTGAACTTGTACTTCAAGTTATGATTTATGTTTAATGTTTTGATGTTTTGAAAACTATTTATTGCACTTGTGATATATAAATATATATTATAATTGTCATAACGTATCATGACGTACCCGTATCATGACGTACCCGTATCCTTGTTTTTAAAATTTTGTCGTATCGGGTACGTATCGTATCCGATATCCGTACCCGTACCGGTGCTTCCTAGGGCATGGTCTTAATGAGAGTATCGACTAACTATGAAGATGGTGATGGTATATGAGTGACTGAAAACAAATGTCTTCCCTCAAGAATTAGTGAAGCTACAATTGATCCCGGTTTGTTTAGTTTAGTTTAGTTTACTATGCTCATGAAATATTGAAGTTCATGTCGTATGCTTATAGCTTTATTATGGCTGAAGAAATAAAATGGGATGTTCTGATGCTAAGGTCTTGTGATGTGTTCAATTGCTCGATATTATGCTTTCGGCATTGGAGCGAGCAACTACATTTTGCTTCTTTCTTTTCGAGGAAATACGCTTTCCGACAAAAGGAGTAGGTATCCACTATTGAAACCATGATCATCAAGCGACCCATACCAATCTGCAGTGGCGGACCCAGGAATTTCATCCAACCCGGGCACCAAGGATATAAATTTCTGATATTTTTAATTCAAAATTATTTAAATTAATACTTATGCCCTTGTTGATTCAAACTAAGCATCTACAACTTGAGAACATGACTAGAATGAGAAAAAAAGAGAAAAGCTTATGTCTATTTTCGAATGAGTTATAAACTAAGAATAAACACACATGATCAATTACTTTTGATAATCATAATCAACAAAAAGAAATATCATTAGAACACTATTACTAATTCAGATTGACAAAGTTTATCCTAAAGTTAGTCCAGGATTCCTCACAAAATAACCACAAGCAAATCAATCCTACATATAAAGGTAAAATGCAAATTTTAGAAATTAACTTGATATTGTGGAAAGCACTCAACAACACAGCGCCATTGTGGAAATTAACTTGATATTGAACCACGCTCAACCATAACAAAAGAAGGCGGGACACAGATACAAACAACATCAATACTGAAAGTATCTAGCGTCTGCCTAAATCACCTAGAGGGGGGTGAATAGGTGATGTTTGTGTCTTTTTGCAGAATAAAGATTATCTAAAAATTCAAGCACACAAACACAGAGATTTATAGTGGTTTCCCGTATTGGGTACGTCCACTGTCCCGCCTCGCCTATCTACCACGAAGGGTAAGATTCGGTTACTTCACCTTTCTCAGATTATCACAATCTTACACCTCGGAGCAACACTCCTACACCTCGGAGAACAAACTCTCCTACACCTTGATCCACAATCAGATCTACACCTCGATCCACAAGCCGGATCTACAAACTCGATTACTAACGGATTTACACTCGGAAGAACAAACTTCCTACAATTTCGGAGACAAAGCTCCTACAAAAGTTAAAACAATTTTTCTAACAACAATAAAAATAGAGTGGTGTTACGGGCACACCAATTTTGGCTATGGACATCCAAAATTTTTGGAAAACCCATTTCAGCTATGTACACACCAACTGGCTATGGACACACCATTTTAAAAAAGAAACATTTGCACTAAGCCATTAAAAAATTTCCAAAAGAGCATGTTGGCATATCAATATATAATTTTAAACAGTCCAAAATTCACTAATAATCGAAGAGAAATCTAATCAAGTCCAAAATAAGAATTTGACTGTAGTCAAATGTAATATATTTGTAAAAATCTAAAATTACAAAATCTTTCAAGCAACAGTTTTGCGTTCATTCCCGCATCCTGCATCAAAGTAAAATTATAAAACATGAGAGTATGTTCGAATTAAAATATAAATTTAAAATTTAAAATTTGTACCTAGACATCATTCGATGATAAGTAGTAATGCTAATTATCCATTCAACCTTTAAACCTCATTTACCTGCACAAAAAACATTAATATGAGAATTAGTATTTATATTTAGCAACTTAAATTTGACTAATAATTCAAAATTTAGCATACCTTGTCATGGATCTGTCAAATTAATAATTCCTTCAACTTGTTCCTTGCTAACAACCTCTCTCATTCTTGCATTGTAATCCAAGTCCCACATTTCTGCAATGGTAGCATGATATCTCTGCCATGTACTGATTATTGGAGGTAAGGGGCAATCCTCCCGCACCAATAATTGAATGAAGTGATTATCATTCACAAATCCAATAAATATAGTCTTCGGATCGCAGGAGGCGCAGAATGTAAAGGTAGAAATGTAAAAGATTGAAACTTGGAGTAATGGACAACTGCCACATTATAGCACGATGCGATCACTAATCCCATGTCCGGCATTGTCATCCATTTGTCCAGTGGAGCCGGTACTGCAACACAATCCAAGGATGATAGAAGTTCGGCCCGTCTCACATTTCCAAATACTGTATTGTACAAAAACTCATAACTTTTCATTTCCTTTGCAAGGTCTTTTCGCACTTTTAACCAATTTTCACTCATATCAAGTGCATGGCCTACCACTCGATAGCCACAATGCCCATCACCAATTACATTTTTGACATCAATTATATGATTGGATATATATGGAGGCATATCCTGACGAATACATTCAACAAAGTTGTTCTTTCCCGCTCTTCTTCTTGGAGTAAGCTTCTTTACTTGACGTTTTTCATGATGTTCCGCAATCAACACATGCTCAAATAAAGAGAGTTCTCTTTTTGTTGATTTTTCATCATCTTTAAATTTTTTATAGCTTTTTGGTGGTCTTCCTTTCAACCTTGCGGGCATTATTGGTTCTTTAGTTTGAGTGGTCGTGGGCTCCAATATTTCGCGCAACTTTCGTTTCATTTCGCTTCTTTGAGAATCGGTAATACTAGTGTATTTTCTTAGTACACCGTCTAAGTCCATTTGTATGTTTTTCATTTCTTCATCCTCCTCTTTTATGTTTGTATCCCCCTCTTTGGTTGCTTCTAAAGTGAGTTGACGTCAATGTTTATGGACCATCCATAAAGGGTATGCCAAAGATTGGTTGATGTAAGGCACCAATTCATGAGCACACGGTAAGCCCATTGTATTTCGCGTTTTATGTAGACATTCGGTTGCCTCTGGATAACCATTTTTGATCATTTCTTCCTCTCTTTTAATTGCCTCGAGAGCTGCAATCGAAACATAACCAATCAAATTTGCATACAATGATCCCCTAAAACCGGTATTAACTTGTATTGAACTTTGTCCGAAAGATCTTTTAATTTCCGTATGTTGCAAAGTGAGCATTTGATTAAAAATTTTCCAAATGGATGACAAGTTACAAACAGAAACTTCAAGAAATCTCTTAAGATGACTATGTCCGCTCTCCACTCGATTAGTGGTGCAATTACTGAAATGCAATAGTTTATCTGTCCAGGCTGAAACAAAATACTCTCTGTAAGGCTCTATCCAAGTAGTCATCACATAATGTAACACGGCAGGATTTTTTTCGGAATATTTACTTAATAAGAAGTTCAAACATGTGTTTTAATCATGTAATGTTGGCGAGTTAACTAACTTTTGCCATTCAATCAAAAAACTTTCACACTCTTTTCCATTTTTGAAAAACTTCTTGCAATGAGTTAATATGTTGCGGCTAATATGCACTTGACATAATATAATTTTTGCACCCGGAAAGACATCCTTTATAGCATTCAACAATGCTATCTCCCTGTCAACAATCAATACACCTGGCATAGACTTTGAATTAAATATACCTTTAAAACAATCCAAGGCCCATCTATAGCTACCTTCAGCTTCACTTGATATAAATGCAAAAGCGGAAAAAATGTCAAATTTGTGGATGTGAGACCAACCATGAAAAGCAAAGGCAATCTGTAACGATTAGTTTTATAGGTGCAATCCATGATAAAAACGTCTGGAAACATATTGCTCAATTGAATTGAAATTGGATGAACAAAGAATAAGCTGTCCAAAGCATAACTAACACTGTCGACATAATTATAGCTTGTGTATCCCGCATCTCTAATACATTTATACAGAAATTGGATATGAGTATTACCATTCAACTCTTTCTTGTACAATTTCATTTTCTAATTATAAATGGTTCTCATAACCGAAGTGTTTGAAGGATTTCGTTTCTTTAAAGTGTTGAGTATCTTTCTAGGCTTCACACCGGATGCATACATCTCCTCAACAGTCTTTCGTTCATTTTCATTCAATCGACACTGTGAGCCTCTAGGTGAACAAAAGAATGGTTATGCAATCCACACTTAACTTCTACTTTCCACTCATCGGCATATGCATTTTTTGGCCCAATAAAGAGAACGGACATCCACATCGTTTTGAGCTAGTTTTCCTTAAAAAAAATTTCACTCTATCTGAATGAATACGCGGGCAACCCCCTCTATCGCAACCCAAAAAAATTCTTGGCTTAGGCCTACCATCAAGCTTATCCGCTCTATGAACGACAATAAGAAAACCCAATCCATTTGCGATTTTGCGAGACCAATCAGTCAATTCATCTTTTGAACGAAATATAGTGTCAGTCATGAAATGCATTCCAACGTCAACTTGATCGGCATTAGGTGAGCCACTCGTTAACAACAACGTGTGCTCTTGATTCATTTTGACCTAAACATAATCGGGAAAAAGTAATGCATTGGAATGATATACACATTAACTTCTAACGGTGCACATGCTATAACCAAAAATAACGAACCACTCAAATACCTGTGAGACACCTTTTCCAGTTGAAATGGCTCTTTCAAGTCCTTGGGTAATAATGTCACTCCCTATGTACTGTGTTAGAGGATATAAATATGTATGTGAACCCTGTTAATGAAGTAATTTTCACTTTTTCTCTCGCAACATGGTATCAGAGGGAGGTTCACGCTGAGGGGGCGTGTTGGACGGTCCAGCATGAACCCAAAGTTGGCATGTTGAGATTAGTCCCACACCGCCTACCCAAACAGACTATTCAGCCTGTCTGCACTTCCCAGACCACCCAGTGCCCAGTTCAGTGGCTGGCAGATTCTGGAGCTTCTGACCACCTGACTAGCTCTTCAGGTATCTTGCATTCGTATCATACCCATTGTGGATCCTCCATTACTGTTGCAGATGGCTCCACTGTTCCTATTGTTGGCTTTGGCAGCTGCAATGTGACACCGGATATGCCTCTATCCTCGGTTGCTCATGTTCCTCAATCTGCTTACAACCTATTGTCCATTAGTAAGCTTACTCGTGATTTAAACTGCACTGCTATTTTCACATCTTCTGGTTGCATGTTTCAGGAACAGTCGACGAGCCGTATTATTGGTAGAGGAAAGCTGCGTGGTGGTGTTTATGTTTTGGATGAAGTTTCCCACATTGCCTGTTCTGCTGCTTCGGCCAAACTCTTGGACCTCCACTACCGTCATGGTCATCCCTCTATGCAGGTCATGCGTCGTTTGTATCCTGATTTTGGGAAAGTTTCCCATCTCAGTTGTGAGTCGTGTTTGTTTGCTAAACTCCATCGAGTTAGCTATGTTCCTCGTGTAGATGTTCGTGCTTCTGCACCTTTTGATTTACTTCATTCTGATGTCTGGGGACCGTGTCCTGTCCCTACGTTGTTAGGACACAGATATTATGTTACCTTTATTGATGATTTTTCTCGCATGACATGGGTTTACTTAATGAAAAATCGCTCTGAATTACTATCTATTTTTCAACATTTGTGGAATGAAATTTTTACTCAATTTTCTGTTCGTCTGAAATGTCTTCGTACCGATAATGGGAGGGAATACGTGTCACATGCCATGTCTAGCTTTCTTTCCACCAAGGGTATCATCCACCAAACCAGTTGCCCTGATACCCTCCAACAAAACGGAGTTGCCGAAAGAAAAAATCGACACCTTCTTGAGGTAACCCGGGCTATCCTTCATCATACGCATGTTCCCAAACACTTTTGGGGCGATGCTGTTCTTACCGCTGCCCATCTCATTAATCATCTTCCTACTCATATACTTCAGGGGGAGACACCCTCTCACATCCTTTATCCAGACCACTCGGGGCCTCCTCTACCCTTCAAGGTCTTTGGGTGTGTTTGCTATGTCCGGGATGCTCGTCCCTCCGTTTCCAAACTTGATCCTCGCTCTTTGAAGTGTATCTTCCTTGGATACTCTCGGACTACCAAGGGATATCGCTGTTATTCCCCTGAACTCCACAAATACATCATCTCTTCAGATGTTGTCTTCCTCGAATCTGTCTCTTATCGTCCTCCTGGCTCTCCCCTTCCCACTTCATCTTCTGATCTCTCTCTTGATGAGATGCTAGTTCCTCGTCCTGACTCTGCCCTCGTCTCTCCGACTGACATACTGTGCCCCCTTTGGGGACAGGTCTACTCTCGTCGCACTTCTGATGGAACTGAACTACCACCATCTCAGCCTACCTCAACCAGTGATGGCTCCACTCCTGTTCCTCAAATTGCTCCTGCTAGTGAGGACCAGAACCAACCTGAAGTGCCTGCCGCTCCACCTCTGGCTAGTACCGAGCTTCCTATTGCTCTCCGCAAGGGCAGTCGGACTTGTCAGCATAGACCTCTCTTTGTAAGCTCTTATCAGGGGTTGTCTGCTTCTCATACCGCACTTCACTCGATGTTGGATCAGTACACCATTCCCTCCACGGTTGGGGAGGCCAAAACTCATCCTGGCTGGATGGCTGCTATGCACGACGAATTGACGGCACTTCAACTGAATAATACTTGGGAACTTGTGTCTTTGCCGCCTGGGAAGCGTGCTATTGGTTGCAAATGGATCTACTCTGTTAAAGCCAATGCTGATGGCTCTCTTGCTCGCTTGAAAGCTCGCCTTGTTGCCAAAGGCTATGCCCAAACTTATGGCGTGGATTATGAGGAAACGTTTGCACCTGTTGCCAAGATGTCCTCTATTCGGATCATGCTCTCTCTTGCAGCCACTCACCGGTGGCCTCTCCATCAGTTAGATATCAAGAATGCGTTCCTTCATGGGTCCTTGGAGGAAGAGGTGTATATGGAACAACCACCTGGGTTCGTTGCTGAGGGGGAGCGTAACAAGGTGTGTCGTCTCCTGGCCTCCTTATATGGGTTGAAACAATCCCCGCGCCAGTGGTTTGCACGCTTTCGGTCTGTGGTCACCAAATTCGGACTTACCAAAAGTGTCAAAGACTCATCTCTCTTTTATAGGAACTCCTCTGCTGGTACTGTGCTCCTAATTGTGTATGTTGATGATATCGTCATCACTGGCAGTGATCCTAAAGGGATAGCCGATCTCAAAGCGTTCTTACACTCCAACTTCCAAACCAAAGATCTAGGGCTGTTGCGATACTTCCTTGGGATTGAAGTTACTGATCATGACGACTCTATCTTTGTTTCTCAACGTAAATATGCCCTTGATCTGTTATCTGATCTTGGGATGTCTGACTGCCGCCCTATGGATTCTCCTCTTGAACCAGGAGAAAAAGGGCTTCATTCCGAGAGTAAATCTTTTGAATCGCCAGAGAAGTATCGAAGAATTGTTGGAAAACTCAACTACCTTACTATGACTCGCCCAGACATTGCCTGCGCTGTGAGTAAGGTCAGTCAGTTCATGGCAAACCCAACTACCTCTCAATGGGACTCTGTTCTCCGCATCGTTAAGTACATAAAGAAGGATCCTGGTCTAGGAATATCATACAAGAATCATGGTCACTCCAATATAGAGGCTTACTGTGACTCCGACTGGGCAGGTTGTTTAGCCACCCGGAAGTCTACCACAGGATTTACTATATTTATGGGAGGAAACCTTGTCTCCTGGAAGAGCAAGAAACAGACCACTGTTGCCAGATCTAGTGCCGAGGCAGAGTATCGGGCTATGTCGCACACCGTTGCTGAGATCATGTGGATCAGACAGACTCTTTGCGAAATCGGATACCCTGTTCATGACCCAACTCCGTTATGGTGTGATAATCAAGCTGCAATACAGATAGCAACCAATCCTGTGTTTCATGAACGCACGAAGCACATCGAGGTTGACTGTCATTTCGTACGAGAGAAGTACGAAGAAGGTCTTATTTCCTTGAGCCATGTGAAGACTGGAGACCAAGTTGCTGATATTCTCACGAAAGGAGTTACCGGGGTCAGAATGAATTTCATATGTAACAAGTTAGGTCTGGAAAGTTCCCACGACCCAACTTGAGGGGGAGTGTTAGAGGATATAAATATGTATGTGAACCCTGTTAATGAAGTAATTTTCACTTTTTCTCTCGTAACATACTGCATAATAGATCACAAATATAAATACATTGGACTGATATACTCTCATTTGGGAAGAAGAAAAACTTCAAAAGAGATGCTTAAACAAGCATGTGGATCAATAAAATAGAAAGTAAACATTTATGGAACAATACCTAGCTGCCAACTAACAGAGTGTTCCAGTCGGCCGTCTAGAACATGAAACTGGACATATACCTTGCTGTGGAGGAAGAAGAAGCTCAGTGGGGCTGCTGCAACATGAAACTAGATGGAAAAATTAGGAAAAAAAAATTCTGCAAACATACCTGGCTGTCGACTGCAAGATATTGGGAGTAGGAGTGCTCCAGGCGGCCAGGAAACAAGAAATGTGGCTGCCGAATGGAAGATAATGCTGCAGAAGATCAAGGGCATTCAGTGGGGTGGAATTCAAAGGGAAAAAAAAACAAAAATCCACAGAAAATGAGTTGGCGGTGCATTACTGAAGCCTTATCAGGGATGCTCCAGGCGGGCGGCTGCTCTTCTAGATCGGCAATGGAGACATACAATACCTCCTGATGAGGGTACAAATCAATATAAATGGACATCCTTCCACGGCTAAAAAAAATTGAAGCCTTACCTCTCGTCGACTGCCCCGAATGCTCCAGGCGGGCGGCTGCTCTGAAACAGTACAATAAATGGGGGAGGAGGAAGCACACCGCCAGTAGTCTTCGATTTAGGGGAAATGCCGGTGTTTTCCGGCGGCGGGGAGTGGCGGCGAGCGGCGGAATCGGGAGGGTCGGCGGCTGCGAATGACCTAACTCGCGAAATCCCTAGCTCGCGAACGCACGGGTTGGGCTGTCCATAGAGGGATATATTATATCTCTTTAGGTGAGATTATTTGAGTTTAGTGGTGTGCACATAGCCGTTATAGGTGTGCCCGTAACACCACTCTAAAAATATTATTCTTCCAGATCTGAAATCTTCAGGGGTCTTCCTTCTTGAAAACTGAAAATCTCGGTGAAGAAGGTTGAGGAAGAAATCCGAGAAGGCTTGATCTGAAAACTTAGGATCCAACACGATCAAATAGATGTTGAAGAATTTTTTAATCTTGGATCTGTCGAATCTTTTCTCCTTTTAATCGCTGGATCGAGAGATGAGCGACAAAGAAGAATGTCGTGAAGACGTGCGACTTCTCCCGAATTTTGGAAAGTGCGGTTCTGATTACTTTTGTGATTATTCTTGTTAGGGTTAGCGAATCATCTGACAAGACTATATATAGATCATTGTCTAACGGTCATAAGTCATTAAGGAAAGATCCGCATGGATCAATCATGAGTAACATAGATTAAATCTTGAAATCCCGTTAGAAGTTTTGAAAAGAAAATTCTATAACTTCATTTCTTGAGAAGAAGTAGATTTCTCGAGAAATCATTTGCTTTCTCGAGCAAAAACATGGCTTTCTCGAGAAAAGACTTAATGAAATTTCTTTGAAGTGAAAATTTGATTTCTCGAGAAGGATATGATTTCTCGAGAAAAGTACTTGATGCAAATTTAGAACTGAAGACAGATTTCTCGAGAAGGATATGATTTCTCGAGAAATAAATTGCTTTCTCGAGAAATGACCTGACTTTCTCGTGAAATTTACTTAACGAAAATTCTGCGAACTGAAGGACTTATTTCTCAAAAAAGAACTTGATGTCTCGAGAAATATACTTGGCTTCACGAGAAACACACTTGATTTCTCGAGAACTACTTTCATTTCTCGAGAAATGAACTTGGTTTCTCGAGAAATCTTCAGGACTTTTCTCGAGAAATCTTCAGGACTTTTCTCGAGAAAAGGACTTGGAATATTTTCAGACAATTTCCCGAGAAGTCTAATGGTTTCTCGAGAACAGCTTGCTTTCTCGAAAAATGTACATAGACTTCTCGAGAAATAGACTTCAGTTTCTCGAGAAAAGGACTTAAAATTTTTTCCAGAAAAATTTTCTTTTCTTCTTTGGTGAAAACCAACAACCCTTCTTTTCTTTCATTTCTTTAGTACTTGAAAATAAAGTGCATCCCAATAGAGAGATTACACATGAGTCAACACCATGGATCATACAATGAGGGATTACATTGCATGGCCCTGTGTTTAGTGAGTCATTGTAAACTGGCATTGGTCTACACTTAGCAATAATGACATGCAAGCACTCAACTAAAGAATAGCATCAAATACATACTTAATTCATCTTAGTTCAATGGTGACTTCACACAAATCTAAGTTATTGTGGATACAATACCCAACAAATACTTTGATCTCTGTCTGAAATACCACTTCCTAAGGAGTCAAAACAGATGAAATGCCAAAATTAGATGAGATACACTGGTGGTTGAGTCCATATTCAAATCAAATTGAAGCACAGTGAAGAGAAATCACACGGTATTTGTACACCAACAATATTTTACCTTCTGTGAAATGGAACTCGTAAAATGCAAAGGATTAAAAGATTACCTCTCTTGTGGATTGTGAAATGGGAAAAACTGAAGGTAATTGGAAGAAATGAGATCTCAGTTGAAGAGAATGTTGCACACAACACAAAGTCACAGTCTCACAGACAGAATCACATATAGATTACCTGCAGGCTGCAACCATGATAGTTTCAGGTAACTAGGTAGGCATGAGCAAGGAGGAGAACGCTGCACACAGCACATTGCACAACATAAGCACAAATCATATAAAGCACTCACAGTTTCATGACTTCGTTCCTTCGTTATTGCCTGGCAAGAATGTTGAGTCGCTGACTGAACACTAGAATAGGGAAGAATAAGCCGCTATGACTGCCAGAAGATGAGAAGAAGATTATTCGTGACTTCGTTCCTTCGTCGGCTGCTGCACAGGGAAGAAAGCCTAGGCCAGTAAGCCCTATCGCTCCCGCGGTCCTGCCTCTCGTCGCAAAAACCGTCAGACATTGGCGTCGGCGTCGTCTGATCTCCCGGCAATCCCGTGGGAAACCACTGCGATACAGTGGCGGAAAGACCTCTGCGATCCAGTGTCGGCTGATCTCCCAGCGAAAACCTAAATGAAACCCGCCGATGCCTCTGATATCCCCATTAACTTCGCGAAAACACACCCGGGCACGTGCCCGGGTTGTCCAAACATGGGTCCTCCCCTGCCAATCAGTCCGATGAAGTTAATGCCGTCAACATAAGCAAGTAAAATTAATATCCTTTTTATCCCTCTCTTTGTGCAAATAAGTTACCCGCATTTGTTCCAGATAAACCCAAATTCGCAAACAACATTAACTATCTCTGGAACTGAACGAAGCAATAATCCCCTCGAAGTTACAGAACTATTCTCTTGAAGAATCATGCTCCAACTCCAGGGCAAAGTAGAAGTTTACAGTTTGATTAAACTGTGTAATATTCAACAAAATAGAAATTGCTAGTTTAGCCTATATTATCTTCTATGGTTTAAACATTTCGACAGCATAGCTTGTTAAGTTTGCTCTACAAGAAGTAGTTTTGAATGATGTCTTTATATTTCTAGATGAACTACTTGTAGTTTATTGACATTACCTAATGATGTTCCATATCTAAATGTATGTGTATATATATATTATTATTAATATAGTAATAAAATTGCTGATGTGGTAGATGGTCACGAACCTGGATGGAGGGCTGTCCCAGTACATGATCCTGTTGTCCAGGATGCAGCAAACCATGCTCTCAAGTCCATCCAGGGGAGGTCCAACTCTCTCGCCACATATGAGCTGCTCGAGATTCAGCACGCAAAAGCTGAGGTCACCTTCTTCTTAATTAGCTTGTTTTGGAGGAAATGCGTAATTTTTCAACTCTACTGTTTAGTAGAACATATGGTTTCGCCGAATTAGGAATTAAAAATTCAAAAAAAAAATCTCATTAAAAAATACTAAAAAAGTATCTGTTGATTTCATTTTCAGGTATAGAAATAGTGATCCGATCGCGACCAAATGAACCCTGTTTGAGAAATTGGATTTTGCTCTTAAATCCTACTCTTTTTTTTAATTTTGGTTGCAGGTGATTGAAGAGAGTGCTAAATTTGATTTGCTGCTGAAAGTAAGGAGGGGAGGGAAGGAGGAGAAATACAAGGTGGAAGTTCACAGGAATCTGGAAGGGAATTTTCTGCTGAATCAGATGCACCAGGAGCAGTAGCTCTCTTTTTATTATCACCTGCACACTTCCTATCAACCCTACAAATAATCACATACCTTTTAATTTTGGCTTGTTTGGATTTTAAGCGCTTGGTTTATGTATAGCGCAAACATATACTGATAATGGCTTGTGGAAAATGCTCCTGTCCAGTTCGCATGTTTGAATCCCGCGAATTGTCTCAACCTCTTGCGAGGGATACTGTTGCGAATATCGATCGGTTCTCTCGATGTATTTATTAGTAGTTTTGGTGCTATTGGGAGCCCATCTGGGTGCTTACTCCGAAGCAGTGCTTTCAAGTAAAACTACCCGTTTTAGTAGTGGTGATGCCTGTTTCAAATTATTTCCAGCCTAATTTCTCTGGTGTGAATTTGGAATAATTTCAGCTCTAGCTGAATCTCTCTTATATTTGAGTTCCTAAAAAGTGTGTATAACTGTCAGAATTCATCTGGCACTACATGAAGGTTGAAGATGACTGTATTATGCAATATTAAGCATCTCATATAATGGCTATATACAACTATTATTAATTACCCTAACTTCTCCTAGGAGCATATTGCATTTGCTTCTATCTTCTGAAATACAAAAACCTCCCCAGTAATGCATGTTAAAAAAAAATCCCCTGAGGCCTTCATGGGGATATTTTTGTGCATGCGTGATTATGAAATGTAAACTTGTAGGTGAATGTGTTGTAATTTAACTTGGAGGGGAGGTCTGGATATGTCCTATAGTATTTATAGTTAATAAATACAATATTTTTAGTTATGCTAATAAGATGTCTTTAAAAAGTTGTGCCTTTTTGTTAGATTGGGGAGATGGAAGGACTGTTTGGGATGATGGTGGCAGTGAAAAAGTTCTATTTTTACCATCGTCATGCTTTTTTAGGACACAGTGTTTGTGCAGCGGTGACGAGCTTTTCCGAAAATAGAGTTTTGACTTTTGAAGGCATTTCAAAATGCTTGGGACTTTCAATAGTTTTTTCGTCTGGACACAGTGTTTTCTGCACGCGCGTGCATTTTTCTGTTAAGGCGCACATGTTTTGCCCCAACGCGCATTTTTTTGTCTGGGCATATAATTATTCCTAGGGTGTGCATTTTATCGCCCGAGTGTGTATTTTTTTGCTCAAGTGCTCATTTTTCGCTAGGGCTCACATTTTTCCCGGGCGCGTATTTTTGCCTTGACACATTTTTTTCTCGAGAACGCATTTTTTGACCTAGTGTGAATTTTTTGCCTGGGTACACATTTTCCGCCTGAGCGTAATTTTTTTGTACGAGCGTGTATTTTTTGTCCGGATGCACATTTTTCTTTAGGGCACGCATTACTGCCAAGGCATGCATTTTCCTCCAGGGAACACAATTTTTTATCTAGGTGCACACTTTCTTGTCGGATGCACATTTCCGCTTCTACGCGGCTTAAATGAAGATTTTTTTTAACATTACACGGCTTTTTTAAAATAGCTCTTTGGACAACTCTAATGTCACCGTTGATTTCTCCACCACCACTTTTTCTATCGCCACCACCTTCCCAAACAAGGATGATCTTCATGAAGAATCTAAAAGCCTAATAAATTCAAAGTTCTGGGGGTTTTTTCACTGTTATTTTTACCAGCGTCTGTTATTATTTTTAAATGAAAGGTCTCTTCATTGATTGTCTCCAGGTATCTATCGCATTGTTCATATGCAAAATAAATGATCATTTAAATGCTTAGTTAGTTCTAAAGCTGTGGACATACAATTTTCTTGTGTGTGCTTAGACATGTACTGCAGATGCTCCAACATCAGTGAAGCCTGCTTAGGCTCCGTTTGGAGGGACTTATTTTCAACGGTCAAGCGGTTACGACCGCATGAACCGGATCATAATTAACGTCTGGTTCATGCAATCGTAACTGCTTGACCGGTGAAAATAAGTCCTCCCAAACGGAGCCTTAGTTTTCAATAATTTCAAAGAAATTCATTTCGCTCATTGGAATGCATTGATGTCAAGATGCATCTACAATCGCCCGCTTCCTCGTCGATGAAATGCCCTTAAACATTGACCCCCATCATTTATGGCTATGTTCTAAACGTAAAACAACAAAAACATTTACAAATATTATCGACATGTCGATCACCGACTATGTATTATATGTCGTTCTTTGTCTACGTCCTTCCCCTTTTTGTTCTCTTTGATAGGTATTCTTGAGCCTTCATTGTCTGCTTTCTCATTAGGATTTGTAAGGAGCGGTGCACGCAGGAATTTTTTCTTGTATGGACGGACTTAAAAATGTCTCATTCATCAGTTTTATCATGACTACGAAACGCTAAACCTTGCTTTAAAAAGAAATCTAATCCAATACACTGAAGCTTCCAGGCGGGTGTGATAATCAGTTCAAGCTTAGTCAGAATGAGTGCACAAAGCAACTTTCCCGTGCTGCAAAAATAAAAATTAATTACAAAAATCATAACAGGAACTGGAAAAGTTGGAAAATGTTGTCTGTCCAGTTGTCTGTGTCACCTAGTTTCACAATTTAAGGATTTGCACAAGAAACATTTACAGAGGCCAGATATTAGTATATTGATCAATGGCTGTATACATGTTGAAAAAGTAAGATATAAATTATTACCCAACTTCTCTAATAGGTCAAAACTTTAGTATTTTAAAGTCTTTACACTTAATATTTATGAATAAAACTATTACAAAATCATGGAGAACAATTTCTACCTCCTTTTATGATTCCCATAATTTTCTTTTAGGCAAATGTGGGACCAATATTATTGTTTTATTTTTGTATTTTTACCTTCCTATATAGCTCTCATTAGTTCTTTTTCACTACACTTGCACTCTTTTAATCGTTGCTATATATTTTACCGTCATACAAGTGACAATGGACGGAGCCCGTTTGCCCCGCGCGACAATACTGCCGCACTCTCCTTCTCCCTCAAATTGTTTTTTGTCCGGACCCCGGATGAAGAACATCATCCGGGGCCCACCTGATTTTGGCGCGTGACAGCAAAAAATATGTTAAAATACAGATTTTTTTTCTTTCTCCCAAGAGTTACATTTTTTCTCTCGTGAGAGCCTTTCCGCTTTCAGACAGATGAATCGTTTCCTTCTCTGGTGGGCACAACGATGGGCTTCATATTCTCTCCCCATTCCCTCAGATATTGAAGCTTTAGCTGCTCAACTTTTTCAGACATTGAAGGCAATGTTCTTTGGCTCGTCGTTGTCTTATTAGCCTAAGGAAGAAACCCTAAATCTTTACTCCCTTCATTTTCTCTCATGAGATGCTTTGTGATGTTTCTTTTTCCTGAGAGAACAACTTTGTAGTTGTAGTTGCGACCGAGAGAAATTTGTTGTATTCTACATAGTTTTTTTTGTCTCCAAGATTGTAATAGTTGTGGCTCTATGCGATTTTAGTCTTGGCTTAGAGAATTTCTTTGTTTCTGGGTTGGATAAATTTGTATCTGAAAGTTGTATTATAGTGTATCTTGTTGAGGTATATTTATATTAATGATAACTGAGCTTTAATGGGTTTGGTGTGGATCCGTTTGGAATTCAATAACTCATTGGAGATTTAGGGTTACACCTATAAATATCTTTGTTGGGGGCAACGCAGAGGTCGTTCCAAACTTGATGGTGGATGCTTCGAGCACACTAACATTCTCGACCGTTTTCTTTTTTGCGTCCTAGCCCCCCTCCCGTGCGTACCGGCCGCCGCTTTCCCTTTTCTGCGGTTTTTCTCCTTTTACGCTAGATCTAGGGCACGGGTGTGGAAGATTTCCGTTGTTGTTGCTCTAAATTAATAGCACAGTTCTCCTCTTCCGGTTTTTCCGCCGCCGCCGCCCGCACGAAATCAAAAATCACGGCTGCTGGAGGATCGTGCTCTCCTTGCGCCGCGCCCTCTCTGTCGTTGCTTGATTGAGGAAGAGAAACAAGTCACCGCTCTTGACCGGGAAGATGTAACCTCTGGGGGGAAACGATTAAGTGGAAAGTAGAATGGCCAAGGGGGCGGCCGGAGCAGGAGAGACGAAGGGAAGAAGAAGGTAGAAGAACATGCTTAAACTTTATTTCTTAAAACTTATTACAGCCTTAATCCTATTTATAGGAAATAATACAGGAGCTTATTAACGGAATATCCTAACGGCTATGAAGATGAGGTGTTTCTTCTGAGCTGTCCCACAATTAATTCTGCTGGCCCCTCTCTGCCACGTGTCGGCTTCTGCTTTAATCTTATGTTGTTGTAAATAATCTGAGCTGTTCACAGGATTTCTGTTATAAGCCTCCGCGGAATATTGTAAGCTGAAGCTACGCCTGTGTTAAATATATCCACCTGGAATCCTGTCCGTGCGATGAACCGGTGAGGGGAGCTAAGTTGTTACAATTACCTCCCCCTGTTGGTACCCTAGATGTGATTTGGCTTATGTAATCCCTTTCCAGCCCCTCTTGATCCATATAAAGATATATGATCATGTTTAGACTCTGTTTAGTCTCCCTAGGGCAGTTTATAAACTGACCTAGAGCTTAGGTTAGAAGTTCTAGATGTTTTTGTGGTTAAGGCTTTTCCGTTCGACCATCGTCGAACGAGGCCTCGCGATCGTCGATCATTGGTCGACGATAGCAGGGCTATTGAATCGTTGAAGTCAAGACAATTATCGTCGACCGTTGGTCGACGATCTCAGAGCAAGCTTACTACGCTCTGAAGGTTGGTCGACGATCTGTCATCAACAGATCGACGATCGTGTTCTTGCTTCACGATTTCTGTCTCGACAGATATTTGCCTTTGCTGGTCGACTATCTGTTAGCTGGTCGACTATCTGTTAGCCGGTCGACGATCTATTAGCTGGTCGACGATTTCTGGTCGACGATTTCTGTTCCGACAGATTCCTGCTATTAGTCGACGATCTGTTTACAGGTCGACGATCATCGATCTCCTGTTCGACGATTTCTGTCTGCTTTTATCTATTTGTATTTATGCTATTCCTTGGTTTATTTCCAAGTGTGTTAGCTTGTGGTTAGAAAGATTTTCTGAAGTTATTTGTTGCTAAATTTATGGCTTAAATTCAAATGAATTATTTACAAAATATGTCAAGCATAAATCACGGGATTCAGTATTCTTGATAAAGCATTTTGTCCTATTATACAAATTGCGTTGACTTTATCTTTCCAGCTTGTTTTCTAGCCGTTGGTACTATGTACTATTTCCAAGAATGGTACGTCTTTATGCTGAGATATTTTTCCCGCTTATTTTATTCCTTATTGGGACTGACAGAAAGTTAATAGGCCATTCTATTCCTATTGCTATATTCTATTTTGAGATAATCTGTTGCAGGGCTCGAGAATTCAAATCAATAGAGCCGTTCCAAAGGAAAAACGTGAAGACATATTTAAGAGAGATTCTTCTCTCAGCAAAAGAGAAGTTACAGACACAGAGAAATATTATTCATTCGCTCAAGCATCATCAGAGCAGCTCTTCACAATCTCACAACAAGAAGAAGAAAAGTTTTCCTGAAGCAAAAGCCCAGAGCAATCATCTTTCATTCTCAAGTCTCCTGAGCATCTGCTTAGAGTTTTCAAGACTTCAGAAAGAGCTCCAGTTCTGCTTCAAGTGCTCCAGAATCTTAAGACCTGATAAAAATCAGTCTTCAGATCTCTGAGGATTTAGTTTCAGTTTATCTGAAACTCCTTCATCCTGAAGCAAAGGCTTTCCCTGGACTTTCACTGAGCCAGGGGGAGACTTTGATTCTTTAGAGAATCCACAAGTCTTCTCTAATCTGTATTCACAACAGAGAAGATAATCTAACCCTCTCAACCCCTTTGTAAAAAGAGTTTGTTCACACCTCTTCAAAAGTGAACGTTGGTGACAGGGCACCTTATCAACAACCTGTGGTTGAGCATCCTTATCAAAAGCTCAAAGGGTCTGTTTGATCTACCTGAAGAAGATCATTGGTGGCAGGGCACCTTAGCAAAAACCTGTAGTGGATTCCTACCAGGGTGGTAGAAGAGTGGAGTACCTATTAAGAGGGAACCACTATATATCCTGTGTCCATCTGGTTATCTTGCTTATTCACCTTATTCTGTGGCTGTGATAGAACTACCTAGGATTGCTAGTTGCTGTGATAGGCTTATAGTTAAACTGAAATTTCAGTTAACTCTCTCACTTGTGCACTTCACTGTGTTAGGCTCTTAGGATTCAAGTATCAGATTATTTTATTCCGCAAATCAACTCCAAGGGAGCTGACTAGTTATTCATAAAATTTGAATACTCTATTCACCCCCCCCCTCTAGAGTAGTTTACAACTTATCCCCTCACTTTCAATTGGTATCAGAGGGAGGTTAGCTGTTCATACAGGCTAACACCTGAGTTAAAAGATCCTGTGATAAGTTGTTTCCTGATACCATTCACAAACACTTTCACACATGGCCCAGTCTAAGGATTATTCAAGCACCAGACCTCCTGTATGCAACTTGTCCAAGTTTGGCATATGGAAGGCCAGGATAAGACTATACATGAATTCTATTGATGAAGATATATTTTCTTCTATCTTGACAGGACCACCTGCTAGGCCTGCTGCTGCTTCCACTTCTGCTGATCTCAGTGCTGTGCCACCACCTGACTACAATGAAACTTACAAGAAGGCAAAAGCAGCTGATGCTAAGGCAATGAATATCCTAGCTCAGACAATGTCTGATGAGATATTCCAGAAGCTGGCTGAATGCACCTCAGCCAAAGCTATGTGGGATTCCCTCAACCACATAGTTGCTGGCTCAGCTGATGAGAGGAAGGACAGGAGATCCAATCTCACCTCTCAGTATGAAAATTTCAAGAAGGATGATGCTGAAGACATTGACACAATGTACACAAGACTCAGTTCAATAATAAGTGAACTGAGGTCTTTGGACAAGGAGATAACTTTGTCAGAAGTAAATGACAAGATCCTGATGTGCCTTCCCATCTCTTGGGACTCAAGGATATGGCCCATCAAGGATGGAAGAAACACTGTGGAACTCTCCACAGAAGCTCTGTTGGGAAAGCTCAAGTCATATGAGCAAACTCTAAAGAGCAGAGCTGCTGCAATTGAAGTAAAAACTCCAACACCAACAAAGAAAGAGCATTCTCTAGCTCTTAAGGCTGCTGAGACTTCTGAAGGAAGTCAATCAAATGAGGAGTTACTGGCACTCATTGCCAAGAGGTTCTTCAACATGGGAAGAAGAGACCTCAGAAAGAAGTTCTCCAAGCATGAGGACAAGCCAAGGTATGACAAGACTCCATCTAAAGAAATCATTTGCTATGTTTGCAGCAAGCCTGGACACATTGCCCCAGATTGTCCAGAGAAGAAGTACAAGGAGAAGAAACATGAGAAAGAGTACAGGAAGCACCACTCCAAGTCCTCATCACACAAATACAAGAAGAAGGACAGGGGATTTGTGGCTGCTACCTGGAGTGAAACAGAAGAGGATACCTGCTCCTCTAGCTCCAGTGATTCTGAAGAAGAAGAAGAGAAGAAAGCCAAAGAGGTCTGCCTCATGGCCATTGATGCCTGCAGCTCTCTGTCAGCTGCAGAGAATTCTGAAGAAGAAGGAGACAATGAAGAAGATTCCTTTATGGAGGACCAGGTAATCGACTCATTTGACTTCTCATCTCCTGAGTTCAAACTAAAATTTAAAACTCTATGTTTAGATTTACTATTATCTGAAAAAGAAATTAAGTCACTTAGATTAAAAATAATGGAACTAGACATGGAAGGTACTGAAATAATCAGATTAGAAAAGGAATTAGAGAGCTCAAAAGAAGAAGTAACATTCCTAAAATTAGAACTAGCTAAATCTAAGAGGTTAGAAGAACAATTAAATGGCAGAAGTCTTAAATTATCTGAAATAACCTGTATAGCAAACACTAGGGTTGGTAATGATAAACTAGGCTTAGGTGCTACACCTAGTGAACCCATCCTCCTCACAAAGGAGAGATTTAGCACTCCAGTAAAATTTGTTTCTGAATCAGGAATGAAGAATACTGAGGAAATTGAAAAATGCAAGAAAATTCAGAATAAGATTAAGAAAGAGAATAGGAAGAAAAAATTTCTAGCTTTACAAAAATCGTCGAACAGTGATCAACGATCGTGGAATCCAGAACATCGTTCTACCATAAATGATCGACGATATGGCTTGCGATCGTCGACCATTGATCGACGATCTGGACTTAAGCTGGAAAATAAAAATCAAACTTCCAGAACTTCAAATCCTAATCACCACCCCAGGTTGTTTAATCCTTCAACTGAATGGATTATCCCACCTAGGAGATCACACCCTTTAGGATATAAATCTAAGCCTGCAAAATCTTTTATATCTAGTTTTTCTTTTGTGAAGAATACTGGACCCAAGGTAACCTGGGTCCACAATGTATAACTGTTCTTTCTGCAGGTGAAGACCTATCCAGTCATACATGACAAATGGTATCTGGATAGTGGATGCTCAAAGCATATGACAGGAAAGAAGAAGAACCTGTCAGGTTTCAAAGCTAAGCTGGGACCAAAAGTTGTATTTGGGGATTCCAGCTGTGGACAGACTGAAGGGTATGGCAGCTTCACCATAGGAGCTGTAACCTTCAAGAAAGTAGCTTATGTCTCAGGACTAAAGCACAACCTAATCTCTGTAAGTCAAATGTGTGATGCTGGATACAAGGTATGGTTTACTGACACTGCTTGCAATATTTCGTTAAATAATACTGTTATGTTAGCAGGTATTAGAATTGGAAATGTTTATGTTGTAGACTTTAATTCATCCAAATCTGAAGTATGCTTATTTAATGAAGTAACCAGTAATAATACCCTTTGGCATAAGAGACTTAGTCATGTAAATTTGAAAAACATTTCTAGGTTGGCTAAATACAATCTTGTACGAGGTTTACCTTCTTGCCCCTACAAGAAGGAAGGCCTTTGCAAAGCTTGTCAATTAGGTAAGCAAACAAGAAATAGCTTTAAATCAGTTAATAAAAGTGATTCTCCCAGGATTCTGTACTTGCTACATTTGGATTTATTTGGTCCTATTGCTGTACAGAGTCTTGGAGGAAAGTCTTACACTCTAGTAATTGTAGATGACTTCTCTAGGTTCACTTGGGTATTCTTCCTGAGAACTAAGGCTGATAACTTCAAGGTTCTTACAGATTTTCTAAAGTGTATACAGAGTGAGTATTCTACTCAGATTGCCTTGATCAGAAGTGATCATGGTACTGAGTTTGAGTCTCTTCTTATGCAAGAATTCTGTGAGAAGGAAGGTATCAAACATAGCTTCTCTGCTCCTAGAACTCCTCAACAAAATGGGGTAGTTGAAAGGAAAAACAGAACCCTAATTGAAGCTGCAAGTACATTGTTGGCCGATGCTAACATGCCTCTGTCCTTTTGGGCTGAAGCAGTCAGCACAGCTAACTATGTATTGAACAGAAGTCTGATACATAAACTTAAGGGTAAGACTCCCTATGAGTTACTTAAGCAAGTGAAACCTAAAATAGACTACTTTAGAGTATTTGGTTGTGTTGCTTTTGTTCATAACAATAACAAAGAATACCTTAAAAAATTTGAGGCAAAAGCATCAATGGGAGTTTTTCTAGGATACTCTCAAGTAAGCAAAGCCTATAGGGTCCTTAATAAATCCTCTCTTAAGATAGAAGAGTCTGCACATGTCTCTTTTGATGAGACAGTCATGTATTATAAGGAGAAGGACTCTTCCTCTAATAGTACAGTGCAAGTCCTAGGAGTAAGTAAGGATTTGGAAGGTTTGAGACTCACACAGGAGAATCATCCCCAACAAACTCCTCAGGTTGCTCCCTCAGATTCTGAATCTGATGTAGAACTTCTTGAAGTTAAAGCACCTGCTCCAACAGTTGATCAAATTCCACATGAGGAATCAAATCTTGAAACTGTTGAAGATCAGATCATTGTTGAACCTACTGATCTTGTCACACTTAGAGATCACCCTGTATCTCAAGTGATTGGAGACATTTCAGCAGGAGTCCAGACAAGACATCAACTCAACAAAAATGTGATGTTTGCTTGTTTCCTTTCTCAGGTTGAGCCCCTAACCATTAAATATGCTGAGCTTGATCCCCACTGGATTATAGCAATGCAAGAGGAGCTTAACCAGTTTGAAAGATGTAAAGTTTGGACCTTGGTTCCAAGACCAAGAGGCCAACGGATCATAGGCACCAAGTGGGTGTTTAGAAACAAGCTTGATGCCCAAGGCATAGTAGTTAGGAATAAGGCTAGGCTAGTAGCTCAAGGCTATTGACAGGAGGAAGGCATAGACTATGATCAGACTTTTGCCCCTGTAGCTAGACTAGAAGCCATTAGGATTTTCCTAGCCTATGCTGCCTATAAAAGATTTAAGGTCTTCCAAATGGATGTGAAGAGTGCCTTCCTCAATGGAGATTTAAAGGAAGAAGTGTTTGTTGAACAACCACCAGGGTTTGTTTCATCAACCTTACCCACTCATGTGTTCAAACTCCAAAAGGCTCTCTATGGACTCAAGCAAGCTCCTAGAGCTTGGTATGAGACCTTAGCAAATTTTCTTCTAGAACACAAGTTTGTGAGAGGTGTAGTAGATAGAACCCTGTTCATTAGACATCATAAGGACTCACAACTGTTAGTTCAAATCTATGTAGATGACATTATATTTGGCTCTACTGATCCCAAACTATGCAAGAGGTTCTCTGAACTAATGCACTCTAAGTTTGAGATGAGCAGCATGGGTGAGTTATCCTATTTCCTTGGTCTCCAAGTGAAACAGAGTGTTGATGGCATTTTCATCTCTCAATCAAAATATGCCAGAGAGCTGGTTAAAAGATTTGGAATGTCTGATGCTTCATCAATGAGCACACCTATGGCCTCAAATGCAGCTATTGATTCTGATGATAATGGCAAGCCTGTTGATCAAAAGAACTTTAGAGCCATTGTTGGTTCCCTGCTGTATTTGACTGCAAGTAGGCCTGACATAATGTTTGCTACATGCCTATGTGCTAGGTTTCAGGTCAACCCAAAGGAATCTCACTTAACTCTTCTCAAGAGGATTTTGAGATACCTTAAGGATGCCCTAACTTAGGACTGTGGTACCCAGCTGAGTCAGGATTTGAATTAATTGGATATTCAGATGCTGATTATGCTGGTTGTAGAGTTGACAGGAAAAGCACCTCAGGGACTTGTCAGTTCCTGGGAGAGAGACTTGTCTCTTGGTTTTGCAAGAAACAGGCATCTGTGTCTACTTCAACTGCTGAGGCTGAATATATAGCAGCAGTTAGTTGCTGTTCACAGATCCTGTGGATTCAAAATCAGCTAGTGGATTATGGGTACACACACTCAAACACAAAAATTCTGTGTGACAGTACCAGTGCAATATCAATTGCTCAAAATCCTGTGCACCATTCCAGGACCAAGCACATTGAGATTAGACATCACTTTCTGAGAGATAATGTGGAAAAGAACAAGATAGTAATGGAATTTATATCCACAGACCTGCAGAGAGGAGATATTTTCACTAAGCCCCTTGATGAACAAAAGCATTTGTTCTTCCTGAACCAGCTTGGCATGATTAATGGTTCAGAGTAGTGAAAATTTGGTTAGTTTTGTTTTCTGTCTAAAATCGTCGAACGACTGATCGACGATCTTCGACCAGGTCAGAACTATCGTCGACCAACCGTCGACGACAGCTCGTTCTGTAGTAAGGCAGAAATCGTCGACCAACTGGTCAACGATCTCTCCTTAGGTATCTATCGTCGACCAATGGTCGACGACAGATTTTCTGTGCTGGGTGGAAAATCGTCGACCAAACATTTATTGATCGACGATCGTGGTAATTGCGTGTAGTCGGTCGATGTTTACCGATTAGTCAAACATTGACTATCGTCGGTCTGTGTTCGACGACCGATTTTATTCCGGTTCGACGATCGCAGATTTATATAAAATAGTCGATTTAGGTCTGAAGATCGTCGTCCTTCCGCTCCGTCTTTTCATATTCCTTCTTCTGGCTTAGAATTCGCTCTCGAACTCTAATCCCGCGCGATTCTCTTCTCCCCTGTTTTGCTTCTCGATTCGCCATCTTCTCTCAAATCCTATGGCGATTCCTTCTGCTATTCTCTTCGGAATGAAGTTCGACACTGGATTCTGTGTCGACTTTGATTCTTTCAGCCGATGTGATCAACCAATCCAAGATATTCTGCAGCTGTGTGAAGACCAAGGCCTCAAGAAATTTATGTCGTTCTCTCCTAAGATTCATATACCAGAGATTCGTGAATGGGTATATACTTCGTCCTCCAGCGACGACGCCATGACAGGAAAGATAAAAGGCGAGGAGGTCATTCTGACTCCTGAAGTATTGACTGAGCTGTTTAGACTGCCAACAGGAACTGAGGACTATGAGCAAACTGTAGAAGAATATGGCCGCATGCTATCTGTGATGGGCCATGCTGAGGGTGTTCCAGCTAAGCTGCTAAAGATAAACCTGTCTCCAGAGTACAAGTTTCTGGCAGACCTGGTGGGTAAGGTTGTTTTGGGAAAACACTCGGCTCACGACAACATCAACAGGCAACAATTTGCCCTGATGTCAGCTTTGGTGAATAAGGCACAGATTGCCTGGGGAAAAGTTCTGTTTGAACTAATAAGGAGAAAGAACAATCAGAAAGAAGTAAATCTTGCCAGGGTATTGGGTGTGTTTCTATATGTGAAAGCACCCCTGCTGCTTGTGTCTGCACCCTCCGCAGTCAACGCCAGCAAGAGGTTGGACTCCTCTCTATTCAAGAAATCCCAAAGGATTATCAAGAAGTCAGCCAGGGTTGATCCTAACCCTCCTTCAGACACAAGGGTTGATTCGGCCGCTCTCCCGCTTACTGGGGAAGGCTCAGTAATCCCTCCTTCCTCCCTCTCTATCCCTGCATCCTCTTCTCCTGCATTACTTTTCTCTACAACACCTGCAGTGCCACCACAACATGCATCCTTCATTCCACCTGCATCTCCACACCAGTCACCAACACCACAACATCTGGCAGCTTCAGCCAGTGTTGACATGGTGACTGCTACCATCCTCACCCATCTTTCTCAACATGAATCCCACACTCATGTTGATGTTCACCCATCTCCACATGACTCATTTGATCATGTGGCATATCATCCTGCTTCCATTCCATCCACCTCCACATCATCAGCATTTCAGATAACTCCTGAATTGCTTGCACATATTGTCGAGCTCATTACTCCCTCCATCCAAAAAATGATTGAGGCTGCCAATGCCCCTCTCATTGCATCCATCAATGCCCTTACTCAAGCCATAAAATCATCTCATCCCTCTGCTGAGTCCTCTTCAGTAAGATGCATGACTCCAGTCCCCACTGAAGTCATGCAGGGGGAGATGTCTGTTGAAGTGGTCTCAGGTGATGCCCTGACCCTTCAGGACAATTCTTCTCTTCCCCTTCAAGGAACTGTAGAAGAACCTCAAGAGATTCCAGAGAAAGAACCAGAAGGTAAACCTTAAAATTCTTCCTCCAAAGGTTATAATCAGGACTTCAATTTGATATTTGTATCTAACAAAGACATTCACTCCCTAGTGAATCTAGCTTCTGAGGAAGAAGTTCCTGAAAAAGAAAATGAGGAAGTCCCCATGGACACCTGTGAGTATGATGCTGCTCAACCTGATGGTATAGCTTTATTTAAGATTCTAATCAATTCAAACTCCAACTTAGAGTTAATTTCTTATCCCTTCCTTTCCATCACAGCTGCTGATGACCTTACATCAGTATTGCAAGTTGATGCTGCTAAGTCCTTTGATTCTGATAAAGACTTGGAATCATTTCTTAACTCAGACTGTGAGTTCTCACTCACATCTACTCCTTTTGTTCTTCCTCCTCAAGAGATAGTGGTCCCTTATAGACCTGAGTACCTTGATGACCCCTTGGTCAAAGATACTCTTTTCTTTTCCTGTATGGCACTCCTCTTGTGCCTTGCAGAGGTGTCTATCCCTGATGTCACTGAACATCTAGAAGGAATTATAACCTCCTTCCTAGATGCAAAGTGGTATCCTGTGTAGATCTTCAGGTAATCCTATTTATTACCTGTTGTTTGTTCACCTTGGGGGGAATATTTTATTCCCACTTGGTTGTTAACCTATCTTTCTTTGCATGCAGGCACAACCATAAATGCTGCTGCTGCTGAAGACATCAACATCCCTGCTGATGCTGCTGCTGAGACAACTGAATCAAAAGGAAAAAGAGTGGTCCTTTCAAAGAAATCCCATAAGAAGTTCATTGAACTTGCTCCTCCAAAATCTCTATATGCTGAAACAGATCCTAAGAAGGCTGCACAGATTTATCTTGATTCAAGGAAAATAGTCACAGCTCTTCAAAGAAACATGGAGATTGCAGCTCAAGCTGATATTGACAGACCACCCTCTCCATCAGATATAACTGAAACTGAAAGGATTGCCTCTATGGCAAGATTTAAGGAATCTATTGCTCTAAGCATGATGGAGAGAGCCAAAGCTCAAGGACTAGACCCTACAACATATACAACTATGTCTGAATTCAGAGAAAAGGAACTCAGCAAATTTCAAGTCAATCCAGAAGCTTTTAATACTGAAGAATACATGAAGCTACATCCTGCTGCAGTTCTACCAAGCTATGCTGAAAAGAAAATCATTGGTGAACATGACCTAATGCTATCTAAAAGACAAGCAGCAAATCCTAACAGAGAGATTATTTTCAAACCAGCTGTAACCCCTAAAAACTCATCTGATGCTAAAACCTCTGATAAATCTGCTTGATACTTTATAGTTCTGCTGATTTATGTTTTTTTCTGTGGATTACCTGTGTTTTATTTTGGTTAATATCTGTTTTTGTTGCTGTGTGCTTTAGTTTTTAGATTGGATTGGATAACATAACCCAAATAGGGGGAGATTGTTGGTACCCTAGATGTGATTTGGCTTATGTAATCCCTTTCCAGCCCCTCTTGATCCATATAAAGATATATGATCATGTTTAGACTCTGTTTAGTCTCCCTAGGGCAGTTTATAAACTGACCTAGAGCTTAGGTTAGAAGTTCTAGATGTTTTTGTGTTAAGGCTTTTCCGTTCGACCATCGTCGAACGAGGCCTCGCGATCGTCGATCATTGGTCGACGATAGCAGGGCTATTGAATCGTTGAAGTCAAGACAATTATCGTCGACCGTTGGTCGACGATCTCAGAGCAAGCTTACTACGCTCTGAAGGTTGGTCGACGATCTGTCATCAACAGATCAACGATCGTGTTCTTGCTTCACGATTTCTGTCTCGACAGATATTTGCCTTTGCTGGTCGACTATCTGTTAGCTGGTCGACTATCTGTTAGCCGGTCGACGATCTATTAGCTGGTCGACGATTTCTGGTCGACGATTTCTGTTCCGACAGATTCCTGCTATTAGTCGACGATCTGTTTGCAGGTCGACGATCATCGATCTCCTGTTCGACGATTTCTGTCTGCTTTTATCTATTTGTATTTATGATATTCCTTGGTTTATTTCCAAGTGTGTTAGCTTGTGGTTAGAAAGATTTTCTGAAGTTATTTGTTGCTAAATTTATGGCTTAAATTCAAATAAATTATTTACAAAATATGTCAAGCATAAATCACGGGATTCAGTATTCTTGATAAAGCATTTTGTCCTATTATACAAATTGCGTTGACTTTATCTTTCCAGCTTGTTTTCTAGCCGTTGGTACTATGTACTATTTCCAAGAATGGTACGTCTTTATGCTGAGATATTTTTCCCGCTTATTTTATTCCTTATTGGGACTGACAGAAAGTTAATAGGCCATTCTATTCCTATTGCTATATTCTATTTTGAGATAATCTGTTGCAGGGCTCGAGAATTCAAATCAATAGAGCCGTTCCAAAGGAAAAACGTGAAGACATATTTAAGAGAGATTCTTCTCTCAGCAAAAGAGAAGTTACAGACACAGAGAAATATTATTCATTCGCTCAAGCATCATCAGAGCAGCTCTTCACAATCTCACAACAAGAAGAAGAAAAGTTTTCCTGAAGCAAAAGCCCAGAGCAATCATCTTTCATTCTCAAGTCTCCTAAGCATCTGCTTAGAGTTTTCAAGACTTCAGAAAGAGCTCCAGTTCTGCTTCAAGTGCTCCAGAATCTTAAGACCTGATAAAAATCAGTCTTCAGATCTCTGAGGATTTAGTTTCAGTTTATCTGAAACTCCTTCATCCTGAAGCAAAGGCTTTCCCTGGACTTTCACTGAGCCAGGGGGAGACTTTGATTCTTTAGAGAATCCACAAGTCTTCTCTAATCTGTATTCACAACAGAGAAGATAATCTAACCCTCTCAACCCCTTTGTAAAAAGAGTTTGTTCACACCTCTTCAAAAGTGAACGTTGGTGACAGGGCACCTTATCAACAACCTGTGGTTGAGCATCCTTATCAAAAGCTCAAAGGGTCTGTTTGATCTACCTGAAGAAGATCATTGGTGGCAGGGCACCTTAGCAAAAACCTGTAGTGGATTCCTACCAGGGTGGTAGAAGAGTGGAGTACCTATTAAGAGGGAACCACTATATATCCTGTGTCCATCTGGTTATCTTGCTTATTCACCTTATTCTGTGGCTGTGATAGAACTACCTAGGATTGCTAGTTGCTGTGATAGGCTTATAGTTAAATTGAAATTTCAGTTAACTCTCTCACTTGTGCACTTCACTGTGTTAGGCTCTTAGGGTTCAAGTATCAGATTATTTTATTCCGCAAATCAACTCCAAGGGAGCTGACTAGTTATTCATAAAATTTGAATACTCTATTCACCCCCCCTCTAGAGTAGTTTACAACTTATCCCCTCACTTTCACCCCCTTTAAAGGAAGTTGTCCTCAGTGTCTTCCTCATTCCTTCCGCTTCTCCCAATCTGAAACCCTAGTGCTGGTGACGGAATAACCAAAAAAACTTCTCCGGCGAGTCGAATCTTCGTGATTTCCTAATTGAAGACAACAAAAAATGATGCTGATGAGAACATATAACAAATCGTCCGGTGAACTTGAGCTTAAAGGCTGATTCTGCTACTCTTAGCGAGGCTAGGTAAGATTCCGTTGTAGATGTATCTTGTTCTGCCTCTGTTTGGTTGTTTTCGACAAAAGCTAAGCAAAAACGTAGTTTTCTGCCTGGTTCTCGTTTGTTCTGTGTTTTGGTCTTCTCGAGCTTCGTTTCCCCTTTGTTTTCCATGTATCTTCTTTCTGTGTCTTAGTCTGATAGTTTAAGTGGGGGAAAATCTTTGAGGAAGGATAAATCCTCCCAAGTACTATCCTCTGGTGGTAGTCCTTCCCACTGTACTAATCCTTGATGTATTTCCCTTCCTTGTTGTGAAATGCAACGCGTAGTTATGATAGCTAGTGACTTATGAAGTGGGTTGTTTCTCCAGTGATTCCCCGGAAGGGCAACCGATGGAGGCCCGGGTTCTCCGATGTAGGGCTTTAACAGAGAGATGTGAAAAACTAGGTGTATTTTTGATTCTGGAGGAAGATCAAGTCGGTAGGCTGCTTGACCGATGACTTCCAGTACTTGATAAGGGTCATAATATTTGAGTCCCAACTTTTTGTTATAAGATCGTTCCAGTGATAGTTGCCTGTACGGGTGCAATTTGAGGAGTACCCACTGCCCTAGTTCTAGGTGTAGCTCCTTTCTCTTTTTTGTTGGCATATATTTTCATCTGTTGCTGTGATTTTGATAGGTTTTCCTTCAGCTGTTGTAGAATCTTCTCTCGTTTTGCCATAGTTGCGCCCGCCGCTTCATTTGTTGTGCTCCCTGGGTTGTAAGATAATAAACCAGGTGGGGGTCGACCGAACATGACCTCATATGGGGTCATTCCGGTCGAAGAATTAAATGTCGTATTTACATAGTATTCGGCATAACTAAGATATGTAGTCCATTTATTATAATTATGATGGCAAAATAAACGTAGATATTGTTCCAGAGATCGATTAATCCGTTCATTCAGGCCAT
The DNA here is from genome assembly GCA_039513925.1 of Platanthera zijinensis. Taxonomy (NCBI): domain Eukaryota; kingdom Viridiplantae; phylum Streptophyta; class Magnoliopsida; order Asparagales; family Orchidaceae; genus Platanthera; species Platanthera zijinensis. The sequence continues at coordinate 18,641,521 of CM077084.1, forward strand.
CCGTCTGAGGATGGTAGGCTGAACTGTATTTTAATTGAGTCCTCTGCAACCTAAATAATTCCTTCCAAAAATTACTGATGAATACAGTGTCTCGATCAGTAATGATGGATTCGGGAATCCCGTGAAGCTTCCTGACTGTTTCCCAAAATGAATTTGCAACCGGCGGTGCTGTTAATCTTAAAATTAGTGCAAAATGCACTAATTTGGAAAAACGGTCTACCACTATCATTATAATTGTATAAAAGTTAGATTTTGGTAAATTAGTTATGAAATCCATTGTGAGATCGGACCATAGTTTGGTTGGAGTTTGTAGGGGTTATAGTTGACCATAAGGAAGATGGTTATGTGGTTTCGCTTTCTGGCATAACGTACATTACTTAACGTACTGCTCGATTTGTTTAGACATGTTTGGCCAATTGAATTGTTGTTGTAACTGAAATGTCATGCGCTTAACGCCAGAATGACCTCCCCACGGGCTATCGCAAGCCTCCTTAATTAGTGTCTGTCTTAAGCTGGAATTTTCTTGGATGTATAGCTTGTGTTTGTTGAAATATAAGGTCCTTTAAGGGACCAATTAGGCTCTAAATGTGGTGTAGTTTGTATTTTATTTAAAATCTGTTGTGAAAAGTCATCTGTAATATAATCGTGCTCCAGTACACTCAAAAGAGTAGAGTCTGGAACTGAAAATGTGCTTAGGTACATCAGTGGAGGTTGTTCTGGGGTTGAGTCCACCCTAGACAGGGTATCAGCAACAACGTTATTTTTACCGGCCTTATATTTGATAATGTAATCATAGCCTAGTAGTTTGGAAAAAAATATATGTTGCTCTGGCGTGTGTAGGTCTTGGGTCAATAGATGATGCAGGCTCTGATGGTCAGTGTGGATTATAAATTTATGGCCCAAAAGATATTGGCGCCATTTTGCTACATCGGAAATAATGGCATACATTTCTCGTACGTAGGTGGATTTAAGTTGCATGTGAGACATCATTTTTTTTACTTAAATAAGTAATCGGCTTGGTTTGCTGGGTTAAAACTGCTCCGATTCCTTTCCCGGAAGCGCCGGTCTCTATTTCAAATGGTATATTAAAATTGGGTAATGTTAAAACTAGAGGATTAGTTAAATTTGTTTTTAAAAGATCAAAAGCGGTTTGGGTTTCCGAGGTCCAGAGAAACGGGGTTTGTTTGAGAAAATCCGTTAAGGGGTAAGCAATTGTGGCATACCCTTTGATGAATTTGCGATAATAACTTGTTAATCCCAGGAATGCTCTAATATCTTTTTGGGATTTGGGTATGAGAAAAATGTGGATGGCCTCTAAGTTTGTTTTGGTTGGGCCAACTTGTCCTTGAGATATTTGGTGGCCCAGGAAATCTATAGATGAGATCAAAAAGGAACATTTATTTTGTTTAATATTTAAACTATGACGCTTGAGAACTTCCAAAGCCTTATTAAGATGAGAGTAATGATCCTCGGTAGATGCACTGTATATTAGAATATCATCGAAAAAAACTACTATAAATTTTCTTAAGTAGGGTTGAAAAATGTTATTCATTAAAGCTTGAAATGTGGATGGTGCGTTAGATAGTCCAAAGGGCAAAACTGTGAATTCGTAATGACCTTGTTGTGTTCTAAAAGGTGTTTTATGTATATCTTCTTCGGCCATTCGTATCTGGTGATATCCCGAGCGTAGGTCTAATTTAGAAAAAAAACGTGCCTCATGAAGTTCATCTAATAACTCATCGATAGTTGGAATTGGAAATCGGTCTTTTATTATAATTTTATTTAGAGCTCTGTAATCCACACAGAATCTCCAAGTACCGTCTTTTTTTCACTAGTATGACCGGTGAAGAAAAACTGGAAGTGCTCGGTCTGATGTGATGCTTATGCAACATTTCAATAATCAATCGTTCAATTTCATTTTTTTGACAGTAAAGGAATCGATATGATTTGAGACTAGGTGCATGCGCACCTGATTCCAGGTTAATATGATGGTATATGTCCCTTTTTGGCGGTAAGGTGACTGGTTCCATGAATAGGTTTTTCGTATTTCTTAAGAAGGGAGATGAAGTTCTGTGGTAAGGCCGTTTGGGTCTTGGTATTGAGGGCAGTAGGAATCAATGTGTCTAAAGTAATAAGCCAACAAAGTGCTAAAGGCTGTAAGGATATTAACCGGGTAAGTTGCGATGATGAGATTTGGCTATCAGGGAAAGTGTTATGTCCCTTAAGTATGGTTGGTCCCTTGTCCCTGACATATGGCATGGTTAAGGTTGAGTAATCTGTGATTATAGGACCTAATGGCTTTAACCAACGTACTTCTAGAATAATGTCCACTCCTGTGATGTTTAGTACATATAATTGGACAGTAAAAGGGTTAGCATGTACGAGCAACTGTATATCCTTACAAACGCCCTTACACTTGATGGAAGTCCCGTTTCCCATTAGGACTAGGAATTTGGGTATTGGGGTTTGTGAGATGTGTACCGTGAAATGTATAAAATGGGTTGGGGAAGAGTCATTTATTGTTTGGATTAATGCAACTGACATAGGGTTGTCATCATCAATATCAGATAGTTGGTCTGCCGTGTCTAACAAGTCCTCATCCTCGATCCCTTGAAAATAACATTGGATTCCTTTTCCTCTACATTTATGACCTGGCTGATACTTCTCGTCACAATTATAGCATAATCCCTTCTCCCGTCGGTATTGTAACTCCTGGGGTGTTAATTTTTTAATAAATTGTTTGTTGATGGGAGTTGTAGATGATTTGGAAGTAGTATTGGGTTGCCAGAGAGTTGGTTTAGGGGGATATTCGATGGCCGGCTTATAATGTTGTGAAACATGTTTGTGATATTTGAGGTGTTGGGCTTTGAACATTCTAGCCATGGCAAAAGCGCGATCCAGGTCACGCGGTTCATGTATCATAACCTGACTTTGTATGTAATGTTGAAGGCTTGATATAAACATATTAGTTAAAAAATGTGGGGTCTAGTCCTGAGTAAATTTTTCAAAGCTCCCTGGGGGTTTTCATATGGGCTAGATCCAAAACGTTGCATTATTGCTTTAACAAATAAGTCAAAATTAAGGGATGGGTGGTCGGAAAGAATAGCCTGGTACCATCGAGAGGCTGGCTTATCTAAATGTAAAGCGGCGTAGAGTAAAAATTCTTGCGGATCAACACTATTATATTGGAAAAAAATTTTGAGATCATACAGCCAATCTGTAAGATCCCCTTTGGAAAATCACAGACAAGAAATGGATAGTAATTTAGGTTGAGCAGAAACAACCTGAATTGCAGGCTCTGGTGCGGGGAGACTCCCAGGATGCCGACTGAAGATTGACCTGTGCAGAGGTCCGGTTGTTTTTAGAAGCGTGAGTTCTGCAAATCCAGTGAACGCTAAATAGTTTCCATGTAAGTACGCATCTCTCTTCGTAATTCGGCCTGTTGATCTTGTGTGTGGTCTCTGGCGGCCAAGAATTGCTGTGTCAAAATTTTGTTTTGTGATAGCATATCGTTTCGTAAAGAATCGATCTGCGCCTGTCTTGCTCGTTGCTCTTCTTGAATTGCTTGAGAAACATCCATGGGATGGTGTTCCTCATAGTGAGATCGTGTCCCGACAGCCATGGAGTTGGATAGAAGAGTTCAAGTACGAGAGCACCAATAATGTAACATCTGGGGGGAAACGATTAAGTGGAAAGTAGAATGGTCAAGGGGGCGGCCGGAGCAAGAGAGATGAAGGGAAGAAGAAGGTAGAAGAACATGCTTAAACTTTATTTCTTAAACTTATTACAGCCTTAGTCCTATTTATAGAAAATAATACAGGAGCTTACTAACGGAATATCCTAACGGCTATGAAGATGAGGTGTTTCTTCTGAGTTGTCCCACAATTAATTCTGTTGGCCCCTCTCTGCCACGTGTCGGCTTCTGCTTTAATCTGATGTTGTTGTAAATAATTTGAGTTGTTCATAGGATTTCTGTTATAAGCCTCCGCAGAATATTGTAAGCTGAAGCTACGCCTATGTTAAATATATCCACCTGGAATCCTGTCCGTGCGATGAACCGGTGAGGGGAGCTAAGTTGTTACAGAAGAGAACAATGATTCCCGATGCTAGTTTACTCTTTATCAATGCCGCTCCTATCACCGGATTTAGGAGATCGGTTGTAGATCTTGTAGAAGGAGGGATCACCACCCGCCTCTCTAGATCTAGCCGCCGCTGGATTTTTCGGCCTCCGTCGCTATTTCCCAAAGAGGGGTTCACATTTTCTTCTCTTTGGAGTGTTGCCGCCCGATCAGAGAAGGTGATCCTGTCAAGATCTCATAGCTGGATCTGAGTGCTGATCTTCATTGCCACCAAAAGGAGGATAACAGATCTCCATACGGAGATCTCACGAGATTTCACCGGATTTCCATTGCCATCCTTGGCAATTTATATGCAGAGATTTACTGTCTTCTTCTCAGAATTAACTGAAATAACAAGAACTGAATCTTGACCTGAGATTATCAGATATATATATATATATATATATATATATATATATATATATATATATATATATATATATATAGAAATAATTACCCAAACCTCCCCTGTAAACTAGCATAATTAGTGAGAGCACCCCTCTTATTTTCGAAATTACAAAAAAATCCCCTTAAGTTTTCATTTCATTACCAAAACCTCCCCTGGTCTTTTCATTTCATTGCATCCATGAAGAAAAATACCCCCTCAAACACTGTTCACCGAGGGGGGTATTTTTGTGCATGGATGTTATGAAATTAAAACTTCAGGGGAGGTTTTTGTAATGAAATGAAAATTTTAGCGAAAGTTTTTGTAATTTCGAAAATAAGAGGGGTGCTGTCAGTAATTTAGCAAAGTTAGAGGGGAGGTCCCGGTAAATGGCCATATATATATATATATATATATATATATATATATATATATATATATATATATATATATATATATATATACGAGCATCTTCGCACGGGCTACACCCGTGCTCGATGCTCTCGGGCGGCCTTCGGCCGCATCAAGGCGGGCTTCGCCCGCCTGCGCACGGGCTTTGCCCGTGCTCGATGCATCGCTGCGGGCTGCGCACGCACCTGATTTTTTTTTTTCAAAACATATACATATGAGTACTTAAAATGACCGTAAAAAAATATGAAGTACTATTCCTATTTTTATTTTATACAATTTTGCAAATTTTAATCTATAAAAATTAATTAATCTCTCTTTTTATCACCCCCCCTTTATCTCTCTCTCCCTCTACCTCCACTCTCTCTCTCTCCCAAATCTCCCCCTCTCATGCTCTCTTTCATGATCCAATGGCCAATATTCAATCTATGGTGTGCCTCCAAATATCTATATTCTCTTATATATATAAGATAAGATAAGATATATATATATATATATAATATATATAAGATAAGATATATATATATATATATATATATATATATATATATATATATATATATATATATATATATATATATATATATATATATATATATATATATATATATATATATATATATATATATATATATATATATATATATATATATGTTCATCAAGCACACCAACCTTTTCATCTGAACCGCACGATCAAACTATCAAAAATGATTTGACACCGTCCGATTTATGCCAAACTCCACTACTATTATAAATTCGGCCAACACCTCCGCCAGCTACCCGGGCCTCCATTTATACTTTATTTTATTCTAAATTCCCGCCCCATGTACAGTTTATTTTGAAAAACCTCCGCTATCTACCCGCGGCCCCGTGTATAGTTTATTTTATTAATTATTATCATCCGCCAGCTACCCTCCAAAACGCTTATAGTTTATTTTAGGCAAAAATGTTAAATCAGTCCCTCAATTATGATACCTTTTTGAAATCAGTCCCTCAACTTTTAAAAGGTTGAAATCAGTCCTTCAACTTTAAAAACAAGACAATTTGATCCTATAACTGTTTAGTTTTTGATTTTCTGATTTTCATTATCCCAATTTACTATTTTTCTTGCTAAACTTTTTATATTTTTATGGCTAAACCTTTTATATTTCCAATAATAGCCTGTAATAATATATATTTCATTTCTTTTTTATTTGTCAAGACCTGAGAGGGTCCTCGTGAAATGATTCGGGTTACAGGTAGTCAAACCGCCCACCTCCTTTGATGGAGGAAGTGAGGTTGACAAAGTCAAGCCTAGTACAGAAACCGCCGTCGCCGTCGCCTTCACTGCTGCCTTCGCCACCATCATTGATGACGTCATCGCTGCCGCCATCGCCGTCGCCGTCATCGTCTTCATCGCCGTCGTCGTCATCGTCTTCATCACCGCCCTCGCCGTCGCCGTCACCGTCATCGCAATCGTCGCGGCAACCGCCGCCATCACCATCACTGTCTTCATCACCGTCGCCGTCGTCGTCTTCGCCTCCATCGTCGCGACAACCTCCGTCGTCGTCATCATCATCTTCATCACCGCCGTCGTCGCCGGCGGCGCTGCCGGCGCTGTGGCGACCGCCTCCATCACCGCGACAATCGCCACCATCGACGCGACAACCACCGCCGCCGTCGCTCCTCTCTTCCTTGGGCGGCGCCGCAGTCGCCAACTGGATTCCGACTCTGTCCGGCATCAACCAGCCGGATTATTGATCGTTTTCAATTCTCCACCATCCTATCACGTTCCCGTCATCGTCGTGATCAGTTACAACAAAAAATAAAATGAAATATATATTATTACAAGCTACCATAGTACCATTGGAAATATAAAAGGTTACACAATAAAAATATAAAAGGTTTAACAATAAAAATATAAAAGATTTAGCAACAAAAATAGTAAATACAGCTATAGGATCAAATTGTGTTGGTTTTAAAAGTTCAAGGACTGATTTCAACCTTTTGAAAGTTCAGGGACTGATTTCAAAAATGTATTATAGTTGAGGGACTGATTTAACATTTTTGCCTTTATTTTATTATTATATGAAAAAACGTGCTTTCCTAATATGACAATTATTTTGTATACTTTATTTTAGGTGATTGTTAACCGCAACCCGTTATTGGCTAGTCGCACCCCAAAATATGCTAATCTTTCGCGTTTTTTCCAAATACGCCTTGTACATGCAATTTCAGGAAAAGTGTTCAACACGAAAGTTGTAGATCTCGACAACTTTCGTGTTGAACACTTTTCATGAAATTGTATGTACAAGACGTATTTCTGAAAGGCGTAAAATCTGAGCATATTTCCAAAGTACGTCGAGATCTACAACTTTCGTGTTGAGAACTTTTCTTAAAAATGCATGCACAAGACGTATTTCGAAAAGGCGCAAAAAATAATGAGATTTTGGGGCGGCACTAACAAATAGCCGGTTTGCGGTTAACAATCACCTTATTTTATTATTATGACAAAACGTGCAGTCACTTCATCCCGTCAACTCCTCCCGCCTGCAAATCTCTTGCCCGCTTTTTTACCCTATCTTCTCAGTTCTTCCACTGCCACGCCCGCCGAAAGCATGTCTCCTCCCACATCTCCTATCGAAACCACCTCTATACCTCTTTGATGTTGTCTCCACACTCCATCACTATTCTTAAGTTTCGAGCCTCAAGGCTTGCCAGCTCCTCAACAACCTCTCATCCACCGTTTCTGCGAGCTCCTCCTCTGTTCACGATTTTCAGCTTTTTACACCTCCTCAACGCTCGCCAGCTCCTTAATAGCCTCTCCTTGATCGTTCGCTCAGGCAAACTCTCTTTCCTCTTCTTCGATTATCAGGCAAATGGATGTTTCAGCTTTTTATTTTAGCTTTTTATTTCAGGTTATGGTTCAACATTTCTTTTTCGGTTTCTGCTTTCTTTTTCAAAATCCATTTTCTTCTTCTTTGGCTTTCAGGCAAGTGGGTGTTCCACATTTTTTATTTTAGCTTCTTATTTCAAGATCTGTTTAGGGTTTTTATTTCAAAAAGAAGTTTCTGCATTTTGCAACTCACTTTTTTATGTTCGATTAGGGCTGCTCTCTGATCATTAGTTGGATCCCTCGCATCCCTCGATATGCCACGTAAGGTCTTCACACTTTATCGTCTTCTACATTCTCACAGATATGCATTTTCTAAGTCTCCGTTTTCTTATTCTTTGTTTCAAAGTCTTATGTTTCTAATAATCTTATATTAGTAATAATCTTACGTTGACTTTAAAATAAAAAGTGGATCTAGAGATAAATCTTCTGTTAGCATGTCCAAAATTCTGATAAAAAAAATCACAACCTGATTTCAAAAACTCTCAAATAATCTTTTATAATCTTTTGTTAGCAATAATTTTACGTTGGCTTTAAAATAAAATATGCAATGCTAGAGGTAAATCTTTTGTTAGCATGTCCAAAATTCTGATCAAAAAAGTCCCAAAACCTGATTTCAAAAAACCACAAATACTCTGTTATAATCTTTTGTTAGCATGTCTAAAATTTGGTTGTTTCTGGCGGGATTTGCTTGTGTTAATCTCCACACTCTTCCAATTCTGATCAAAGCTAATCTTAGGCTCCGTTTGGGAGGACTTATTTTCACCAGTCAAGCGGTTACGACCGCATGAATCTGGTCTTAATTAAGGCCCGGTTCATGCGGTCGTAACCGCTTGACCGGTTAAAATAAGTCCCCCCAAACAAAGCCTTAATCTCTCCGCTCCAATTTTGTTGCTATTTCTGTTTGGTTGTTTGATGCATCGTGAATAATAGAAGTGAATTTGATATTTCAATACATAAGATGATGCAACGTTTATTTCTCTTAAAAGAGTTGTATTTTTCATTAATATTTAAAAGAGCTACATGCCAACATCTTGCCAAAGAGTAGTGAGGAAAAATGTTCAAGCATTCATCCCATTTTTTTAAATAAAAATAATCACGCATTCAATAAAACGTGTATAAATGCGGACACATAGTTTATGAAATTCTAGCACAAAAAAGCAGCAACACAACCTGTACATGCAAAATTTCAACAAAAAAATACATAACCTGCATATAAATGTGTCTGGTTAGAAAACCCAATACTATAAAAGTTTTATAAAGTTTTACAAACCTCCAAAAGGGTTGTTGTTTCATTTTAGAGCACTAAGTTATTTGGTTTTTCTTCATGTTCTTTGTTTTGTCTTCCTGTTTTGTCAATACTTAAAAAAACTTCAAATTTATTGCTTGGAATTTTAAGATCACAAAAACACTTTGCAAAGTGTTTTTTTAGTAAAAATCTCAAGGGAATTTTTTGCTGCAAAGTATTTTCTTCGACTACATTTTTTTCATGTTGATTAATTGCCTCCCCAGTCTTGACCAGAACTTAGGTTATTTTTGCACTTTATTGTGATTTCTTCACACTTTGAGATATTGCAATAACCGTATGATTTCCTCAGCTTATTAGTAGATGAATTTAATACAAAAATATAGATGCAATCTGTTGCTTTTTGCCTCAAGGCCTGCAATATAATGCTGAAATATTTAGTTGTCATGGAGGAGAATATTTATGAGTGGATCCTGATCACTCCAACGGTTATCATGAGTCAACTTAATCTGCATTTATAAATGGAACTCTCAAAACAATTTGTGGCTACCGTGAAGGGCTACTCCATCACTCTATGAACACGGGCTACACATTATGGTTTTTTGCGATAACACATATAAATAATGTTCACTAAATAACGAACAATATCGAGAATTGCTTAACGAACGATTTGTTCAGTCATGACCAGTTGTACGTAGCTTTATCAAAAAGGTGTGTCCAGTGAAAAAATAAAAATTCTGATAAAGAATGACCAAGGTCGTCAACCACGACCAATGTCGTCGCCACAGCCAATATCGCCGCCCACGACAAATTTTGTCGCCCACGACCAATGTTGTCGCCACGGCCAATATCGCTGCCCACGACAAATGTTGTCGCCCATGACTAATGTCTTTGGTTTGTGGGCACAGCCACAATGCCGTGTCGAGAACGGGCACTCCCAACAAATGTCGCCGCCCTCGAACAATGTTGCCGCCCCCAGACATTATCACCGCCTCCGAACAATGTCGCTTGGCTGCGAGTGAAGCCCACTTGGTTGTCAAGCGGGCGAAGCCTGCAGCGACGCAACGAGAACGGGCGAAACAAGCACATATATATAGATATATGATTGATCAACAACTAAGGGAATTGTTTCTGATTGTAATACATACATTTTTTCATTTCATACATCTGATTGTACCACATCGTTTCGATATGAAGATTAGAGATGTCAGTGTGATATAGGAAAATGTTGTTTTTCTTCCCATCTTTCTTCACCAACAACTATTTTATTAACAATTGCTTTGTTATCTAATTTCACATCAACTTTGAACATTGAGAACCTCTTTCTATCTCAAAAAAAGTAAGGTTGTGTGTAAACAAATAATTATCTTCCGTACATCAAATTTAAAGCTTTGATCTGATCACTTTATTAGCATTATTCATTTTTATCATTAGTTAGCTTAAATTAGAGCTCATCAAACATTATTCTTCAACAGTCAGAACTCATTAACGCATATTCCAACAATGGAAGACACGAGAATTCAAGAATTACTTCAAAATCTACTGACTCCAGGTACTATCTGCCCAGTTTTATAAACATCCTTAAACACAATAGAATATATCGTGTGAATGCAACACATTAATAATATACTTACAACTACCAGATAGTCGTACACGCTTACTACACCGTGATTCTACCCGCGCACGAATAAATAATATAATTGATCAACAACGTGCTGACGAAAATGGCAGAAGATGAGCACAGTGCCATTATCATGAAGCGCAAGAAAGAACAGCAACCAACGATGTGACCATGCATTCAACTTTTCAAATAGGTGAGTGTTCCACGACAACAACAACTCCAACAATTACAACCCAAGAGCTGCTTCAAAATCTACTAACTACAGGTATTACCTATCCAAATTTAGAGATATCCCTCGACACAATATCTCATGCATGTGAATTTAACTGCTTTGTTATCACACAACTATCAGAAAGTCATACTCGCTTATTGCACCGCAATTCTACCCGCATACGGAGAAGCAATATGACAGTTCAACAATGTGCTGCCGAAAATACCCGAAGACGAGGACAACGCCATGTTCGTGAAGATCAACAAAGAACAACGTCCAGTGTTATGAACACACATTCAACTTTTGAAATAAGCAAAAGTTCAACATCCACACGGGCTATAACAATCGCTCACGGTACACTAAACTGACTATCTCTTTGACTTCACTCCTTCGCGTATTTGTACTTCTAAATAATCACTAAATGCGAGAATACTTCATCCCAGCTACTGCACCAATCAACAATGATAGTTCTGACACAAAAATTGATAGTGCCGAAGAAGACGATAAGGACAATATTAATACAACCACAAGGATGTATATTCAACGTAATTGCGCTAGAAATTTCTATCCAACACACACTAAAACACGCTTTGAACTACACTCACCGATAACCTGTCCCCACTACCGTGCTAGACTATTTCAGCGAGAGACAAGCTCAATGTGTAACAAGGGAAAAATATCAATACCTGAAATCCCAGCACCTACAAAATTACTCAATCTCTACACCAATCAATCTGAGGAAGGTCAGCATTTTAGGCAACATCTGTGTGCATACAACCATGTTTTCTCTTTCACGTCATTGGGTGTAATGCTTGACACCAAGATAGCCCCATTTCACCAAGGAATTTATATCTTCCGGGCACATGGATCCATATATCATCGCATCGGAAACCTTACCCCAAATGATGGCCTAAGATCATGTTTCCTTCAACTATTTATCTACGACACCGAACATGAGATAACAAATCATTTACAAGAAAATAATGAGCTTAGGGTTGAACTCCTACAAAAAATAACACGCATATTGGATATATTCAATCCCTTCGTTCAAAGGTTCTGACAACTTTCGCGTCAACCAAACATACATGAATGCAAGTTGGTTATAAAAGAACGTCCTTCCAATCTACATCAATATACTATGCCTTCGACCTCCCAAGTTGCAGCTATATTAGTTGGACAAGAAGAACGACAACAAACGCGAGAAAGAGATATCATTGTTCAAATGATTAGAGGGCATCTTTAGAATATTCAAGAATACTCTGGCTACTACGACCCACTTCAATATCTTTTGTTGTTGTCGTTGGGGACGTTTGACTGGTCAAGCAATTTACATTCAATCACAAACTCAAAAATCACATGTTGTGATTATTATTCATATATGTTTCAGGTAATCACCACTTATTTAACACATTTTTCAGATGTCACGTTTTAAGTTTTCTGTAATAGGTTTAACTATTTATTGATTTTTCTGAAGATTCGAGATGCTTCCAATTTGATATTACTGCGCAGCGAAGGTTACTACAACGATATGTGATCGATAACTACGTAAAAATAGAAACTCAACAATTGCAGTTTATTATATCACATCAAAGTGACCTACGCGCATAACTATATTCGAGGTTGCAAGATTGCTTTAATGCGGGCGAAAATAAAGCTGGTATGATAAACTCACTTCTTCTTGGAAATATAAATATATAGTCTCATTACTAACAAGCCCTTTACCGTGTTATTTCAATTTAGGTAACGTCGCAAAAAAGAACCATACTACCATCTTTGTTTAATGGTAGCCCAAGATATATGTATCAGCGATATCAAGATGCTATGGCAATTGTTCAGCACAGTGGTATGCCAGATTTTTTTATAACCATGACATGCAATCCAGGGTGGAAGGAGATTAAGGATGAGCTCATGGAAGGACAAGCTCCATATGACCGTCCAGATCTCCCAACTATGATATTTCGTTCTAAATACGAGGAGCTCAAGAAAGATATATTTCACAAAGGCGTGTTAAGAAAGGTAGTCGGACATGTTCATGTCATTGAATTTCAAAAAAAAGGATAACCACATGTTCACATGTTGGTGTTATTGGATCCGACAGACAAATTAACCTCCCCCGATGAATACGATTCAGTTGTACGAGCAGAGATACCTTATAGAGACTAAGAACCTGCATTGTACGAGTCTGTAATAAAATACATGATTCATGGGCCATGTGGACCTTATAAACCAAATGCACAATGCATGAAGAATCATATCTGTAATAAAAGTGTTCCTAAACAGTATGCAGGGGCGACAATATATGGGAATGATGCTTACCCAATGTATCGAAGAAGGAATGATAATAGAAACATTACTTTAGGCAGAAATGCAGCATTCAATGTTGATAATAGATGGGTTGTTCCATATAATCCATTGTTGTTTTTAAAATATGATTGTCATCTAAAGGTTGAGATATGCATCAATATCAATAACATTAAATATTTATACAATTACTTATATAAAGGACCCGATCATGTCTCTTTTTAAGTTCGTCCTGGTGTTAATCAAGATGAAATAAATAATTATGTTGACGACAGATGGTTGTGCCTGCCTGAATCATTTTGGAGAACGTTCAAGTTCCAAATGGGTCGAATATATCCATTGGTAGAGCGATTACAAATACATCTACATAATAAACATCAGATACAATTTTATAGTGAACAGTCAGTTTCATCAATATTAATGGATGACCGCAATTCCAAAACAATGTTGACCGAATTTTTTAGTGTTTATAGCCAACAACGAGAGCAAAACCTCCATTTGTATAGAGATTTTTCAAAATATTATCGATTGTTTAAGCAACAAAAAATTTGGACGAAAAAGATCAGAAATCGAAGGGAGATTTGTAGGATTTATTCAGTATCGCTTGCTGATAGCGAAAGATACTATTTGCACATGCTTGTAAATCACGTTCCGGGTCCAAAGTCATTCGATGCACAATTAACCGTCAATGACACGCACTGCGCCACTTTTAAGAATGCTGCACAGAACTGTGGTTTGCTTGAGAACGATAACAGTATTCGAAAATGTCTACTAGAGGCTCGAGTATTCAGAATGTCATCCGTGTTGAGAAGACTATTCGCTACTATATTGATCTTTTGTGAACCAGCCGATGTCAGAAGTATTTGGGATGAAAATTATGCAAGCATGATCGAAGATTATCCAAGTTCTAGCACAACCAACGAGTTCTACATAATGAATAAACTACTGCATAGCCTCAATGATATCATGAAGTAACATAAACGTTCTATTAAAAAGTTTGATTTACCACCCATCATTAAATAATTCAATGGTTTCAATAACCTATCTGGTCTTATAGAAGATGAATTATCAATACCTATTATACATGATGATCTTAACGCAGTTACATTTCTCAATAAAGGTCAATTACATGCTTACAATGTGATCAGTGAGATAATAAAGAACAAAGCACATGAGTGTTTTTTTGTTGACGGACTTGGTGGAACTGGAAAAACATATCTGTACCGTGCAATTCTGACCACTTTTCGAGAATTGGGTGCATCATTATAGCTACAGCTACTTCTGGTATTGATACTACCCTTTTACCAGGAGGTCGGGCTACACATTCAAAATTACATATGCCCATTAAATTGTATTACAAATCATTTTGCTCTTTCGAAAAACAGTCAGATTTCGCAGAAGTAATCAGACAATCAAATGCCATAATTTGGGATGAAGCACCCATGACTGATAGAAAAGCATTCGAGACAGTTGATCGTTCGTTTCGTGATGTTACTGATGTAGACACGCCATTTAGAGGGAAAATTATCATTATGGGAGGCCATAATTTGGGAGAAGGAAACTCTCAACGAATGTCGTCACCCCTGAACAATGTCGATGCCCCCGAACATTGTCACTGCATCCGAATAATGTCGCTTGGTTGTGGGCGAAGCCCGCAACGACGCATCGAGAACGGGCGAAGTCCGTTCGAAGATGCTAGTATATATGTTGAAACCGGAAAACCGGCCTCTTGTGGAATTCGACCCTTGGGGAAGGGGTGGCCGCGCACCTACTTCGCTCCTGCAAGAAAATGACAAAGAAAAAGAGAAGGAACAAGGACTAGACCAAGGGCCCGGCGTGGAGGTCCCACCACACACCCGGAAGATCTCAGAGCGCTTCCCCTCCTTAGCCAAATGCCGGGCTAAGGTACCTCAGAAAGCGCTAGTAGGCCGGGAAATCAGTAAAAACGTGCCTCCTGAGGTACCCCTTGGGTCTTATTTATAGGAAAAGATGGCCTGCCAATATACAACCTTCACTGTTTTCGAGGACTGCCGGCAGACCAAAAGGGGCCACACAGTAAAAGTGTGCCATGGCCAAGATGCGAGCTGGACCTGAGGGGGGCACTCGCTCGGCAAGGGGTCCATCTCGCCTCGCCCTGGGCCTAGGCGGGCTCGGACTCGGCGGACTGTGCTCGGCTAGCGCTGGGCTCGGCTAGACTATTGCCGAGCTCGAGCTCGGCACGACGATCGTCGAGCTTGGACTCGGCGCGGAGATCGTCGAGCTTGGACTCGGCGCGGAGATCGTCGAGCTTGGCTCGACTATCGTCGAGCCCTGTTTCCGCACCCGAGCTCGGTCTCGGCATGCCGGACTTCGTTCGGCCATCGCCGAGCTTAGCTCGACTATTGCCGAGCTCGGGCTCGGCAAGCTAGGTCCAAGTTGATCTGAGCCGGCCGGTTCAATCCCTGTCGACCACTCGCGGGATACGGGGTTGTACAATATATATATAGATATATATATATATATATATATATATATATATTTATGTATATATATAACCTACCTGTTAAAAAATTAAAACATATATATATACGAGCATCTTCGCACGGGCTACGCCCGTGCTCGAAGCTCTCGGGCGGCCTTCGACCGCAATAGGGGGGCTTCGCCCGCCTGCGCACGGGCTTTGCCCGAGCTTTATGCTTCGGATGGTCTTCGGCCGCATAGAAGCAGGTTTCGCCCGTTTCCACGCAATCCATCATCTCGGCGCCGCACCCGCCACTCGCAGCCCCCAAGCAAAATTATTCTGATTTGGACTCTGGGGGCCGTGAGTGGCGGGTGCGGCGCCGAGATGGTGAATTGCGAGAAAGCGGGCGAAGCCCGCTTCTATGCTGCCAAAGACCACCCGAAGCATAAAGCACAAGTGAAGCCCGTGCGCAGGCGGGCGAAGCCCGCCTGTTGCGGCCAAAGGCAGCCCGAGAGCTTCGAGCACGGGCGTAACCCGTGCGAAGATGCTCGTATATATATATATAATTATATGTATATAATTATAATATATATAATATATATTATAATTATATATATAAATAATATTATTTTTGTTATTTATTTTACTCTTAAACTATATATATATATATATTTGATATTTTAAATTTTTTTTGTAATTTTTAATTGATATATATATATATATATATATATATAAAAAGTAACTGACAGTTTAAAATATATAATTTTTTATAATTTTATGACCGACATATCTTTACTTTATATAAAATATAAAGTAAAGAAACGTTTGAGTTCTACGGTAACAATACTTCAATTGCGTTTTATATATCTTTATTATACAAGTAAACTCCTAAATATCACATAGTCTAACATTTAAATTCTAAAATGTGCTCATTAAAACATGTATTTGGCCTTTAACTTGAGGGCATTATGATCTTCTCACAACAATAAAACATGTTTATGGTAATATTTATGTAAATCTTGAGGGCTTTTAACATTACTCATCAGGCATCCCGCCGACATCATCCCGCCATCGTCCCATCACTGCATCGTCCTCTCCCGATCCCTTCTTCTCTGTTTATGAACCCTACCACACGCATCTCCCGTCGCTCCACACATCCCGCTCCCGTGTGCCTTCTCAATCCTCCGCTACTCGCAAAATCCTACTCGCAGCGATTACAATTCCCTCTCGCGCGTATCACTCCAATGTCTCCTCCACCTCTGATGTCTTCCACTCCGCCGATCCCCTGGCTTCGTTTCACTGACGGCATCAGACCGGTAGTTTTAGGCTGCACAGACACTTCGATTCAGAGCAGATTACGCCACAGAAGCCCTCGCCCGACGAAGCCTTCACCCGACGAAGCCCTGGCCCGACGAAGCCATCACCCTGTCGAAGACTCTTCCTAAAGAGGGTTGCTCGCTGTTTGGAGGTAAAACTAAAATCACCCACCTGATCCTCGAGCCATCACATTTTTGTGGGCAGATTTCCGCAGTAAAGGTCCACACACTGCGTCCTATATCACCTTCTTCTCCATTCTCATTATTGTTGTACTCTGATTGGATTTTTCATTTTTGCACCGCCCTCGTCAGGGAACGTAGAAGCTGTGGTGGACCCTCCATGAATGAGAAGGCCACTGTTTCTTAAGATCAAAATGAATGCTCCATCAATCGTAAGTTTCTCTGGATTATTCGTGTGTTTTTGCAGCATCAGAACTTGGAATTTTGCTCCGTTTTAAGTATTTGTCTGATTAAACTTTTGATTGGAAAAAAACTGAAATCTAGATCCATCGCCTTCTTCCCTTATTAGGTTTCGGTCGATTGATTACTTTTCAGGAGGGTTTGCTGTTTCAAATAAATTAGATCATTTGAGCCTACAACTATATAGGCAACTATATAAATTTAAAACAAAGTATTTCTGTATTAAATTTTGAGGATCTGATTTTCACGATCATCATGATGGGACCATGATGAAGAAGATCAATAGTTCGTCACGATCACCACTCCAACCCCTATTGGAGAATATGATCACCATGATGAAGATGTCATTCATGTTGATGAAGTCACTCCAATGGTTGAAGAAGCTCCAGATGCAAGAACCTTAGAGCTCAGACACTTGAAGGATCACCCAATTGATCAAATCATCGGAGATCCCCGGGATGATGTCAGAACTCGTAGAAGTATAACTAATGAAAATTTATATTTGAGTTTTCTTTCGCAGGTTGAACCGAAGAAGTTTGAGGAAGCAAACTCAGACGCATCTTGGATAATGACAATGGAAGAAGAATTGAACCAATTCAAGCGTTGCCAAGTCTGGAAGCTTGTTCCAATACCCAAAGGTTAAAACGTCATCGGAACCAAGTGGGTCTACATGAACAAGATGGACGAGGATGAGGCAATCATAAAGAACAAGGTCAGACTCGTCGCTAAAGGATACAAACAAGAAGAAGGAATCGACTTCGACCAGACGTATGCTCCAGTGGCAAGACTGGAGGCAATCAAGTTATTCCTAGCTTATGCTGCACTTAAGGGCTTCACTGTCTATCAGATGGACGTGAAGTCGGCCTTCCTTAATGGTGACATAAAAGAAGAAGTGTATGTGGAACAACCTCCAGGTTTTGTTGATTCCAACTTTCCTGATCATGTTTATCTTTTATTTAAAGCATTATATGGTTTGAAATAAGCTCCTCGAGCTTGGTATGAGACGCTGTCTAACTTTCTTCTTGATAACAAGTTCACAAGGGGAAAGATAGATAAGACATTATTTTTTAGGGAAATATAAGACAAGATTTTGCTAGTGCAAATCTATGTCAATGACATTATATTTGGCTCTACTAACGATAACTTCTACAAGAAATTTTCAAAACTTATGCAAGGGAAGTTTGAAATGTGCAGTATGAGAGAGCTGAAGTATTTCTTAGGACTTCAGGTGAAACAATCTGAAGATGGAATTTTCATCTCTCAGACGAAGTTCACTAAAGAGTTAATTAAGAAATTCGGAATAGAGAACGCAACATCTATGAGGACTCCAATGGGTTCAACTATGTCTCTGGACAAGAATAAGAAAGAAAAATCTTTTGATGAAACCAAGTATAGAAGCATAATTAGATCCTTGTTCTATCTTACTGCTAGTAGACCAGACATAATATTCTCAACATGTGTGTGCGCTAGATTTCAAGTGAACTGTAGGAATCTCACTACGCTACTGCAAAGCGGATTTTAAGATACCTTAAAGGTACACCAAATCTTGGCTAATGATATCCAATAAGTAATGATAGCGAACTAATTGGTTTCTCAGATGCAGATTTATCAGGAAGCAAAGATGACAGGAAGAGCACTTCTGAGACTTGTCAATTCCTAGGAAGAAGGCTCATCTCCTGGAGTAGTAAGAAGCAGAATTGTGTCGCAATCTCAACAGCCGAGTCAGAGTATATCTCTACAAGCAATTGTTGTGCACAACTGCTATGGATAAAGAATCAGTTTGAATATTACAACATGAAGTTCCAGAACATTACAATGTTTTGCGACTCTTCCAGTGCAATTGCAATCGCCAACAACCCAGTCTCTCACAGCAGGACAAAGCACATAGAGCTGAGGTATCACTTCATCAGGGAGCATATGAAGCATGGAG
The DNA here is from genome assembly GCA_039513925.1 of Platanthera zijinensis. Classification (NCBI taxonomy): domain Eukaryota; kingdom Viridiplantae; phylum Streptophyta; class Magnoliopsida; order Asparagales; family Orchidaceae; genus Platanthera; species Platanthera zijinensis. Next base: position 18,660,789 of record CM077084.1, read on the forward strand.
ACATCAACCTCCAGTATGTCCCAACTGACAGGCAGGTTGCAGACATTTTCACAAAGCCTCTAGATGAGGTCAAGTTCTCGTTCTTCAAAACAGAACTTGGCATGCTCAACAAAGAAGATTGAAGAAGGGAACATCACAACAAAGCTCAAGGATCTGACAACACTTCAAAAATTCTTAAGTTTGGACTTCATTTCTCGAGTAAGACCCTTACTACTCGAGTACTAAATTGGACCACTCGAGAAACAAGTCCGCCTCTCGAGAATTACTTCTCGAGTAATAAAACACCTCTCGAGAACTTCCAGTTACTACTTGAGAACTGCTTTCTCTTCACTCGAGTAATGTCTGTCCACTCGAGAAGTCTGGTGCAACTTATCATTTCCAAGTTCAAATTTTTGATATTCGCACTCAGATGTTATGCTGCCATATTTTCAGGTATGTTACTTTAATTATTTCCATAATCATCATTGTACAACCCCGTATCCAGTGAGTGGGCTAACAGGAGCCAAACCGGCTGGATCAGACCGCCCCAGAGCCCCAGACGAGTTCAGCAGAGCATGCAGAGCCCAGCGTGCTGAGTACGGGCTCGACAATCGTCGGGCCGAGCTCGGAGTTTGCGGAGCTGAGTGCGGCGGAAGTCAATTCATCGGGCGAGCAGATCCGACCGAGTACCTGTTCGCCCAGAGCCAAAGGGTGGGCGAGTGTCGGCACGCCCGTCATCCGCGAGCAGGGGCTTCAGGGTCAACTCGCCCGGGACCGGGCGAGACGAGCCAGGCCTGTGGCGCTGGGAGAGGCGAGCTCACTCAACGCCTTTTCTAGTGGCATTGAGTAAGGCGAGCCGGGCCTGCGGTGCTGAGAGAGGCGAGCTCACTCGACGTCTTCTCCCCGTGACATTGAGTAAGACGAGCATCCTCACCGCCTTTTACCTCGGCCTGGGGGGGGGGGGAAGCTTTCCCGCTCCAGTACTCGCCGCCCTTGCCTAGTGGACGTTATCTCAGGGCCAGTTCGCCCTTCAGCGGTGAAGTATTTTTACCATGTTACCCCCTTTGGATTGCCTATAGTCCTCGAAAACAGCGAAGTTTGGATATTTGTAGACCGTTTTTTCCTATAAATAAGACCCAAGAGTTACCTCAGAAGGCACGCTTTTTTTATGCCCGACCTTCTAGCGCTTTCTGAGATACCTTAGCTTCAGCACTTGACTAAGGAAGGGAAGCGCTCTAAGATCTTCCGGGTGTGTGGTGGGACCTCCGTGCTGGAGCCTTGGGTCTGTCCCTTGTCCTTTTACTTTGTCATTTGGGCTCGTGAGGAGAGAAGTAAGTGTGCGATCACCCCTTACCCAAGGGTCGAGCTCCTCAGGGACCGATTTTTCGGTTTCAACACTTTGGTGCGGTGAGCGTGGAGCGTGGTTAGCACAGAAAATCTTCCGCAAGTCCGATGGCAAGAGACGAAGGGCAAGGTTCAGGCAGGGCGAGCTCGCCACCCCCTCCCCCTCCCGCGACGACAGAGATGTCCGCGGAGCTCAGAGAGGAAGTGCTCGGACTCGTCAGGGTCGCGCTCGGCATGTGAGCCGAGAGCACGACGCCGGTGGTCCTGTGGTCGTCGATCCGGCACTAGGCAACGACGCGCCCATCAGGCGAGCGGGGAAGGAAGTCTCGAGCGAGGGGGAGCGCGAGCCGAGGGGGCGAGTCCTTTTCCCAGGCTCGGCAGGCGAGTACCACTTCGGCGAGACAGTGGGGAGGGAGCTCCCAACTCGCCCAGCTGAAGGAGGAAGCCCCTTCAGTGAGTTCGTTTCTTCTGCCCCAGTTCCAGAGGGGTTCCGAGAGCCGGAAATGTCCTACTACTCAGGGAAGGGAGATCCGGTCCAGCACGTCCAATGGTTTGAGGACGTGGTCTCAATCCGACAGATGTCGGATGGCTTCAAGTGCAGGCTCTTCGCCATCACCCTCAGGGAGAAAGCGAGAGAGTGGTTTCATCAGCTCCCAACCGGCTCCATCTACTACTTCGAGGACCTGCGCAGAGGGTTCATGTTGAGATTCACCACCTCAAAGAAAAGGAAGAGGGAGGTCGAGTCCTTGTTCCGTATCAAACAAAGAGTAGGGGAGACCCTGGGAAGTTACCTGGAAAGGTTTCAGGAGGAACTGTCCCAGGTACAAGAGATGTCAGGGCATACCATGATGGTGGCCTTCACCCTGGGTCTCCAGCCCGGGTTCTTCGCCATGGAGTTGAAGAGGACGCCTCCAGTGTCTTTTGAGGCGCTCCTGGAGAGGGCGGCAAGGGAGGCCGACATGGAAGCAACACACCCAGAGTTTGCCCGAAGGTTGGCCAGGTGGGCCGTAGAGGAGGAGAAGCCAAGGGGTGACCGAGCCCAGGAGGAGAGAAGGGCCGAGCCCCGGCAGAGAGAGCAGCAGCCGCAACAGCCCTGGTGGGGGCGTCAGGAACCAAACAACCGATTGGGATGGAGGCCGGAGTGGCAGGATCAAGGGCCACGAAGGGGTTATCAGGGAGGAGATAACCGCCAAGGTGGGCGCGGCCAGTTTTACCCCCAGGGGGGAGGCAGGGTCAGAGACCCCCCCTTCCCGATCAGGAGGAGGCCATGGCTATCGCCCTGGGGGGAAGAAGGAGAGGATAGCCAAGGAGGAGGAGGGAGGTCAGGATAGACCTACCCTACTGTGACTACCATCAAGAGGAGGGGCACACGACGATCACGTGCCCGGAGTTCCTCGAGATACGGGGAAACAAGGAACAACAGCAGCAGCAGAACCGCCAGGAAGTGCGGATTGAGGAAGTCCGGCCTCAGGCGGAGGGGGATCGTTGCGAAGACCGGGCCGATGTGGGGACCCAAGGAGGGATTGGAGTGATCCAGGGGGGGGGTGGGGGGTGGGGGTCGAAGCTTCCCAGAAAGCAAGCCTCCACACCATGTACCGAAGGAGCATCGGCTCCACATCCCAGACTCCACCCCCAGAGGAGAGGATCACTTTCTCAAGGGAGGACATGCCGGGTCATGGGGACCCCTTCTGTGATGCGCTAGTCATCCAGACGGCCATCGAGAATTTCACAGTCTCCCGGATCCTCATTGACAATGGGTGCTCCGTCAACATCATCTTCAAGAAGCCCTTCGACGCCATGCAGGTAGAAGCCAAGAGGGTGCTGGCCTCCGATGGGCCTCTCTTCGGTTTTTCGGGGGAGAGGAAAGAAGTAGAGGGGGGAGTGGGACTCCATGTCAGCTTAGGGGGGCAATCCAGGGACTGCCGATTCGTTATAGTGGAGGCCCCCAGCAGCTACAACGCCATTTTTGGACGGCCCTTCATCAGCGCCTCCCGCTGCGTTCCCTCCTCCTTCCATCAATGCCTTAAGTTCAACGCAGAGGGGATTCAGGTCCGAGTCCGCGGCGGCCCCAAGGCAGCTCGGGAATGCCACGTGACGGCAGTGAACTCCATTTCTTGGCAGGAGGAGGCTGAAGAGATGGGGAGGAAGATGGAAGAGGTGGATGGGCAGGAGGTCGGAGAAGAAATCAGGGAGGAAGGAAGGATGGAGGGGGAAGCCCGCGAGGAGGTACTCCCTGAGGAGTCGGTCGAGGCGATGACCGTAGAAGGAGGGGAGGTCCTTACTCCAAGAGGGGAGGATATTGCAGAGTGGGAGGAGCAGTCCCGGTTGGAGGCCGCCGAGGAAGTAGTAGAGATGGAGGTTCTCACCTAGGATGGTAGGGCGGAGAAGGTCCGCATCAGTGGAGGGCTGACCCCGGAGGATCAAGGCAGGATGCTGGAGTGCATCTAGAAGAATGTGGACGTCTTCGCTTGGAGCGCGGCCGAGATGCCTGGGATCGATGCTGACGTCGTCTGCCACCGTCTCAACCTGGACCCGGAGGCTCGCCCCATCCAGCAGAAGAGGAGGTCCATCACGGACAAGCTGGCCGAACCAATCAGGGAGGAAGTCGCCAAGCTCCTCAAGGCCGGTTTCATTTTCGAAATTCAATACCCCAGCTGGGTCTCAAATATTGTAATTGTGAAAAAAGGGGCCGGCCGGTGGAGGATGTGTAGACTTTTCACTTCTTAATCAATCATGCCCAAAAGATTGTTACCCCTTGCCTAGAATCGACGCGTTGGTAGATTCAGCCGTTGGTTTTTCTGTATTGAGTTTTTTAGATGCATTTTCAGGTTATCATCAGATCAGGATTCACCCTCCTGACATAAAGAATGTCTCATTCATCACAGGAGATGGATGCTACTGCTACAAGCTTTTGGGTTGAAGAATGCAGGGGAAACATACCAGAAGATGATGGACCGTGTATTCCAGGGACAGAATGGGAGGAACCTGAAAGTATACGTGGATGACTTGATGATAAAAAGTCAGGAGGTCGGCTCCCACCTCTGGGATTTGGAGGAGACCTTCGCCACCCTGCGTAAGTACAAGATGAGGCTGAATCCCTTGAAGTGCATCTTTGGGGCGAGCAGGGGCAAATTTCTGGGCCACCTCCTCACCCCCGCTGGAGTCGAACCCAACCCCGACAAGGTCCGGGTGATTATGGAGTTGGGGTCTCCACGGGATGCAAAGGAGGTATAACGACTGACGAGGAAGCTGGCAGGGCTGAGCAGGTTCCTCTCCCGGGCCGGGGAAAAGTGCTCTCCCTTCTTCAAGACCTTGAGAGGAGGTCGGAAGTTCGAATGGACCTCGGAATGCGAGGAGGCATTCCAGGCCTTGAAGAGGCAGTTGACTCAGGCCCCCTTGCTCCGGGGGCCGAAGGAGGGGGAGGACTTATTCTTGTATTTGGGGGTCGGGACGGAGACCGTGAGTTCTGTCTTAGTTCGGGAAGAGGGGAGGAAATAGCTGCCCATCTATTACGTGAGTAGGGTTCTGAGGAAGGCGGAACTCCGTTACCCCATCTTAGAAAAGTTAGCCTTCGCTCTAATCATCTCGGCCCGGAGACTCAGGCCCTATTTCCATGCACACTCCATCCAGGTAGTGACCGACCACCCCCTCCGCAACATCTTCGAGGGGGTGGAGCACTCAGGAAGACTCGCCAAGTGGTCGGTAGAATTGAGCGAGTTCAACATCTCCTTTGTCCCTCGACTCGCAATCAAGGCACAAGCGATGGCCGACTTCCTGGCTGACTATGTGGTCGAGGTAGCAGAGGACAAACTCACTTATCCCATCTCTTGGAAGGTGATGGTGGATGGGGCATCAGGGAAGCATTCCTTGGGGGTTGGGGTCGTCTTGGAGAGCCCCCAAGGGACCCAGATTGAGCAGACAGTGGTAATACATTTTTCTATAACCAACAATCAGGCCGAATACGAGGCAGTGATCGCAGGGCTGCGCCTGACCAGGGAGCTAGGAGTGCATGATGTGAAGGTCCTCACTGACTCCATGGTGGTGGCCTCCCAGGTCAACGGGGAGTTCGAAGCAAGGGATCCTACCCTGCAACGGTATTTGGCCAAGGTCAAGGGAATCATTGGGGGTTTCTAAACCTTCTCCATTCAACATGTGCCGCGGAAGGAAAATGAACAGGTCGACCATCTTGCCAAGCACGACCCTCGGGTGGGAGGCACCATCACAGACCTCTTCCACCCATCCCTGGAGGAAGGAGAGCTAATGGAGATAGATCAGCGACCCACATGGATGGACCCCTTCACCACCTTTTTGTCCACTGGATAGTACCAAGAAGGGATGAATAGAAAGAAACTCAAGTACAAGTCAGCATACTACCTCTTGCGCGACAGGCAACTCTACCGAAAGACTCTCTCGGGGTTGCTGGCTCGTTGTGTGGCTGGGGGGAGGTGCCGAGGATTTTGGAAGAGGTCCACTCCGAGGAGTGTGGGAGTCACTCGGGAGATCGGACCCTGGAGGGGAGAATTATCAGGCAGGGCTACTTCTGGCCTACCCTGGGGCATGATGCCTTAGAATTTGTCATAAAATGCCATAAATGCCAACTGTTCGCCCCCCTCCAACTGCAACCGGCTCAGCGACTCAGGAGTATCACGGCCCCCTGGCCTTTCACAATTTGGGGAATGGATCTGGTAGAGCACTTCCCCCAGGCAAGCGGACAAAGAAGATTCTTGTTGGTGATGATTGACTATTTCTCCAAATGGATGGAGGTGAAGGCGTTGGCCAAGGTGACCTCGCAGGTCATCCGAAATTTTGTATGGGGGAAAATCATCTGTAGGCATGGGATGCCCCAAGCCATCATCACCGACAACGGACCGCAGTTTGCCAGCAACGAATTCATCAAATTCTGTGGAGAGCTCGAGATTGACCTTAGGTTTAACTCTGTCCATCACCCAAGGAGCAACAGACAGGTGGAGGCGGCCAATAAGGTTATTGTGAACCTCCTGAAAAAGAAGGTTGAAAATTTGAAAGGGAGTTGGGTGGAGCAACTCCCCTCCGTTCTTTGGGCCCTGAGGACTACTCCCAATACCGCCACGGGAGAGACACCCTTTAAACTATCTCATGGAAGCGAGGCGGTGCTCCCCATCGAACTCGAGGTCCGTACTCCCAGGGTCGCTGAGGCGGAAGCTGGAAGAGAGGAGTGGAGAGTTGAAAATGAGAGGGAACAGCGGCTCTCCTTAGACCTGATAGAAGAACTGCGCGACCTCTCAGCGGTTCGGCATGAGGAAGTCAAGCGGAGAATGACTAAGTATTTTGACAAACATGTCCGGGTCAAATAGTTTGTGGAAGGGGACCTGTTCTTGAAAAAGGCGGATGCGGCGGGAAGATCGGCTACCGTGGGCAAGCTCCATCCAAGCTGGGAGGGGCCTTACATCGTAAAAGAGGCACTAAGGTCGGGGGGATACCGCCTCCAAAATGTGGAGGGCGAGACCTTGAGCAACACCTGGAACGGCGATGACCTGAAATGTTTCTATCCTTGAATATTTGTATGTGCCTCAGTTTTTTCAATACAATTTGTTTCATTCATTTGAGCCCTTTTGCATGATAATCGTAACGGTGACATGAGATGTGGCGGAACTTTCTTAGCATAATATCATAAACCCTCAAGAAATGTTTCAAGTCTTCTCGCTCTGGGGTTACTTCTCGATTCTCCCGCTGTCAGGCTCCCTCCAAGCTGGCAGGGTCGGGGTTTCGATGGACGTCGTTATGACCCTGGAGCTGAGCCCGGAGGATGTTCAACACCCGCCCTCAGGCTCCCATCTAGCTGACTGGACTGGTGGTAGCACCCGGGAGAGGCAAATGTTCCAAGTCTTCTCGCTCTGGGGTTAGGTCTCGATTCTCCCGCTGTCAGGCTCCCTCCAAGCTGGCAGGGTCGGGGTCTCGATGGACGTCGTTATGACCCTGGAGCTGAGCCCGGAGGATGTTCAACACCCGCCCTCAGGCTCCCATCTAGCTGACTGGCCTGGTGGTAGCACCCGTGAGAGGCAAATGTTCTAAGTCTTCTCGCTCTGGGGTTAGGTCTCGATTCTCCCGCTGTAAGGCTCCCTCCAAGCTGGCAGGGTCGGGGTCTCGATGGACGTCGTTATAACCCTGGAGCTGAGCCCGGAGGATGTTCAACACCTGCCCTCAGGCTCCCATCTAGCTGACTGGCCTTGTGGTAGCACCCGGGAGAGGCAAATGTTCTAAGTCTTCTCGCTCTGGGGTTAGGTCTCGATTCTTCTGCTGTCAGGCTCCCTACAAGCTGGCAGAGTCGGGGTCTCGATGGACGTCGTTATGACCCTGGAGCTGATCCCGGAGGATGTTCAACACCCGCCATCAGGCTCCCATCTAGCTGACTGGCCTGGTGGTAGCACCCGGGAGAGGCAAATGATCTAAGTCTTCTCGCTCTGGAGTTAGGTCTCGATTCTTCCGCTGTCAGGCTCCCTCCAAGCTGGCAGGGTTGGGGTCTCCATGGACGTCGTTATGACCCTGGAGCTGAGCCCGAAGGATGTTTAACACCCGCCCTCAGGCTCCCATCTAGCTGACTGGCCTGGTGGTAGCACCCGGGAGAGGCAAATGTTCCAAGTCTTCTCGCTCTGGGGTTAGGTCTCGATTCTCCCGCTGTCAGGCTCCCTCCAAGATGGTAGGGTCGGGGTCTCGATGGACGTTGTTATGACCCTGAAGCTGAGCCCGGAGGATGTTCAACACCCGCCCTCAGGCTCCCATCTAGCTGACTGGCCTGGTGGTAGCACCCGGGAGAGGCAAATGTTTTAAGTCTTCTCACTCTGGGGTTAGGTCTCGATTCTCCCACTGTCAGACTCCCTCCAAGCTGGCAGGGCCAGGGTCTCGATGGATGTCGTTATGTCCCTGGAGCTGATCCCGGAGGATGTTCAACATTTGCCCTCAGACTCCCATCTAACTGACTGGCCTGGTGGTAGCACCCGGGAGAGGCAAATGTTCCAAGTCTTCGCGCTCTGGGGTTAGGTCTTGATTCTTCTGTTGTCAGGCTCCCTCCAAGCTGGCAGGGCTGGGGTCTCGATGGACGTCGTTATGACCCTAGAGCTGAGCCCGGAGGATGTTCAACACCCGCCCTCAGACTCCCATCTAGCTGACTGGCCTGGTGGTAGCACCCGGGAGAGGCAAATGTTCCAAGTCTTCTCGCTCTGGGGTTAGGTCTCGATTCTCTCGCTGTCAGGCTCCCTCCAAGCTGGCAGGGTCGGGGTCCCGATGGACGTCGTTATGACCTTGGAGCTGAGCCCGGAGGATGTTCAACACCCGCCCTCATGCTCCCATCTAGCTGACTTGCCTGGTGGTAGCACCCGGGAGAGGCAAATGTTCTAAGTCTTCTCGCACTGGGGTTAGGTCTCGATTCTCTCGCTGTCAGGCTCCCTCATAGCTGGCAGGGCCGGGGTCTCGATGGACGTCGTTATGACCCTGGAGCTGAGCCCGGAGGATGTTCAACACCCGCCCTCAGGCTCCCATCTAGCTTACTAGCCTGGTGGTAGTACCCGGGAGAGGCAAATGTTCTAAGTCTTCTCGTTCTGGGGTTAGGTCTCGATTCTCTCGCTGTCAGGCTCCCTCCAAGCTGGCAGGGCCGGGGTCTCGATGGACGTCGTTATGACCCTGGAGCTGAGCCCGGAGGATGTTCAACACCCGCCCTCAGGCTCCCATCTAGCTGACTGGCCTGGTGGTAGCACCCGGGAGAGGCAAATGTTCTAAGTCTTCTCGCTCTGGGGTCAAGTCTCGATTCTCCCGCTGTCAGGCTCCTTCCAAGCTGGCAGGGTCGGGGTCTCGATGGACGTTGTTATGACCCTGGAGCTGAGCCCGGAGGATGTTCAACACCCGCCCTCAGACTCCCATCTAGCTGACTGGCCTGGTGGTAGCACCCGGGAGAGGCAAATGATCTAAGTCTTCTCGCTCTGGGGTTAGGTCTCGATTCTCCCGCTGTCAGGCTCCCTCCAAGCTGGCAGGGCCGGGGTATCGATGGACGTCGTTATGACCCTGGAGCTGAGCCCTGAGGATGTTCAACACCCGCCCTCAGACTCCCATCTAGCTGACTGGCCTGGTGGTAGCACCCGGGAGAGGCAAATGTTTCAAGTCTTCTCGCTCTGGGGTTAGGTCCTGACTCTCCCGCTGTCAGGCTCCCTCCAAGCTGGTGGGACAGGGGTCTCGACGGACGTTGTTACGACCTGGGGGGGTGGACCTGGAAGTTGTGATCCCACCTCTGGTTGAGAGAAGAGTGCATCTCCCAGGCGAGCACGTTCTCGCAAAGGTCTGCTCGGCAGAAGGTACTTCTCAGTATGGTAGGTGGGCACCGACGGCGGCCTGACTCCAGACGCGCTGATAATCTTTGACGAAAGAAAGCGAGGAGAGGCTCGCAGGTAAGCGGAGTGTTCGCGAGTCCTGCCGCTGCCGACGCTCAGGGCCCCTCGGCGAGCGCAAATCCTAACTCACGTGTATTCTAGCGCTGAAGGTAAAAAGAAGATAGAATTTTTTTTCATTATAATTTCAAAAAGGGGGCTCGCCTCGACGAGATTACAAAAGGGGGGGGGGGAACAGATTACACAAAGAATGCAGAAAGTGGGGGGTGGGGGTAGATCCGGTCAGCTCTCGCCCTCCTCCCCCGAAGGATGGTCCTCCTCCTCGCCTCCGATCAGCGGCTCTGTTGGTACCCTAGTTTTATTTGAGTTTAGTCCTCTCCTTTGTGCTCCTTGACCCAAGAAATATCTATGGTCAATGGTTAGTAGTCTAGCTGTAGAGTCCTCACTTTTCCAGATTGAGAATTTGGTTAAGTAGGTTTTTCGTTCGACTATAGTCGAACGCCGCTCGACTATCGTCTATCGGCTGATCGACGATCGTCTATCAGTTGGTCGACGCTTTGTCTGCGCTGATAGTTCGACTATCTGTTGATAGGTCGACTATCTGTTCTGCGCTGATAGGTCGACTATCTGTTGATAGGTCGACTATCTGTTCTGCGCTGATAGTTCGACTATCTGTTGATAGGTCGACTATCTGTTCTGCGCTGATAGGTCGACTATCTGTTGATAGGTCGACTATCTGTTCTGCGCTGATAGGTCGACTATCTGTTGATAGGTCGACTATCTGTTTTCTGAGGTAGGTCGACTATCTGCTTGATAGGTCGACTATCTGTTTGCGCTTGATAGTTCGACTATCTGTCCTGATAGATCGACTATCTGATAGTTCGACTATCTGTTCTGATAGGTCGACTATCTGCCGAGGTAGTTCGACTATCTTCTTCGATAGGTCGACTATCTGGATCGTTCGACTATCTGCCCGATAGATCGACGATCTCCGTGCGTCGGTCGACGATCTCCGAAGGTCGTTCGACGCTTTCTGCCTGCCTTTATATTTTGTATTTATTTATTATATTTAATTAATTAATACATTTTCTGGCACATTGTTTTAAGATGTATGATAATATTTCCAGGCATTATCTGCTCTATTCTTTTTGCCTGAGTCAAATCTTTTTAAGATAAAGTTGTTTGTCTTATTAGCTGTCTTTATAAATTACTTTATCTGCTGACATCCCTTTATAGCCGTTGGACTGAAAAGTCCTCTTTTTGCTATAAAGAGATTATTTCTGATGTGACTTTATTTAGTCCTTCTGTTATTTGATTTAAGCCTGCAGCTTCTTAGAAAGAGGTTTATTCCCTTTGTAGAATGTTTTGCTGCAGAGATGTTTCTGTCTTCTTGATATTTACAGCCCAGGTCTCAAGACTCAGAAGAAGACAAATAATTCAAATGGAAGAGAGCCGTTGCTTGCTGCTATTATATAAAGGACCCTTTGAAGAAGGATTCAAGCTAGTCAAGAGTCAAGAGTAAATAGTCAATAGTTGAGAGCTAATAGCTAACCAGTTGTTCATTCAAGCTTTCAAGCCTTCATCAAGTTCAAGGTTTCTGCTCTCAGCAATTTCCATCTAACTGAGAAGTGTTAAGATCTTCGACTCTTCTTCAACCTGAGTTCTCCTGCTTTCAGGAAGTTCAAACTCAGAGATCCTTTGAAGAAGAAGAAGAAGAAGATAGCTGCTTGAAGAGATTTCATTTTGTTATTTACTTTCTTCCTGTAGCTTTTCCTTCAGAACTTTCTGAAGAGTTTTCTGCACTGAAGCAAGACTTCACCTGGACATCTTTGAGCCAGGGGGAGCCTTGATTCTTTAGAGCTTTCTAGCTCAGTGCAAGTTTTTGTGCTTCTCTAATCTATTGTAAAATAGAGAAGACATCTTAACCTTCTTCCCCCTCCTGTACAGGGTTATTACTCCCTTCAAAAGTATCCCTTGGTGGCAGGGCACCTGATCAAAAACCTGTGCTTGGTTTTTAGACACCTGATCAAAAGTCTAAAGGGTTTCTGGATCTACCTGAAGCAGATCCTGTTGGTGGCAGAGCACCTGATCAAAAACCTGAGTGGATTCCTACCGTGTGGGTAGAAGAGTGGACGTACCCAAGTTGTTTGGGGAACCACTATAAATTTCCTTGTGTCGTCTGGATTCCATTATTTAATTCCTGTATTGTGGCTGTGATTAGATATAACTAGGTTGCTAGTTGCTGGTTAGGTTTTCCAAGCCTTAACTGTAATTACAGTTAGCTTGAGTTTGTGCACATCACTTGTATTAGGCTCTAGGGTTAAATCTATATCTATAATCTTTCATTCCGCACTTCACTCCAAGGGAGTTGAGTAGACCATTAAGTTTTGTCTAGTGCAAAATTTGATAACTCTATTCACCCCCCTCTAGAGTAGTATCTATCCCTTCACTTTCAATTGGTATCAGAGGGAGGTTGTCTGACTGAATAGGCTAACACCTAAGTCACAAGATCCTGATAGATACCAAAGCTTATAGATATTCACTATCATGGCCCAGTCCAAGGATTACTCAAGCACCAGACCTCCAGCATGCAACTTAGCTAAGTTCGGCATCTGGAAGGCAAGGATAAAACTTTATATGAATTCTATTGATGAAAGTATTTTTGCTTCTATTTTGTCAGGTCCCCCAAGAGCACCTGCTGCTGCTACTGCCTCATCATCTGATATGAGTGCAGTGCCTCCTCCAGATTACAATGATGAATACAAGAAGGCCAAAATTGCAGATGCCAAGGCAATGAACATACTGGCTCAGACAATGTCTGATGAGGTGTTCTAGAAGGTTGCTGACTGCTCCTCAGCAAAGGCCATGTGGGACACACTGAACCAGATTGTAGCTAGTTCAGCTGATGAAAGGAAGGACAGAAGGTCCAACCTGATCTCACAGTACGAGAACTTCAAGAAAACTGATGCTGAATCAGTTGAAGCTATGTACACCAGGCTCAGCTCAATCATCAATGAGCTGAGGACCCTGGACAAGGACATATCATTGACAGAGGTCAATGATAAGATTCTTATGTGCTTCCCTAGCACATGGGATCTAAGAATCTGGCCCATCAAAGAAGCCAGAAGTACTAATGAGATCTCCACTGAAGCCCTTCTCGGCAAGCTCAAGTCTTTTGAGCAAGTGCTGAAGACAAGGGAAGCTGAAGCTGAAGCCAAGACCCCCACTCCAACAAGAAAAGAGCAATCCCTAGCTCTTAAGGCTGCAGATGTTTCTGAAGGCAGCCAATCTAATGAGGAACTTATGACACTGTTTGCCAAAAGGTTTCTCAAGATGGGGAGAAAGGAGTTCAGAAAGAAGTCTTCACGTTATGAAGACAAACCAAGGTATGATCGCTCTCCTGCTAAAGAAATTATCTGTTATGGTTGCAGGAAGCCTGGACACATCTTGCCAGAGTGTCCAGAGGAGAAGAACAAAGACAAGAGAAAAGATAAAGAATAGCATAGGAAGCACTCCAAGCCATCCTCTTACAAAAACAAAAAGAAGGAGAGAGGTTTCATTGCTGAAACCTGGAGTGATTCTGATGAAGAATCCTCCTCATCAAGCTCCAGTTAAGATGAGGAAGAGAAGAAGGCAAAAGAAGTTTGCCTCATGGCAATAGATGCCTGCAGCAACCACTCTGCTGCAGAGAGTTCTGACTCTGATGAAGAGATGCCTACAGAAGATGAGGTACTTTCTTCTTATGATTTTACTTCAGAAGAATTTAAAGTAGAATTTAAATCTTTATGCTTAGATTTAATTAGCTCAGAAAAGGAAATAAAAGAACTTAGAAATATGTTAGCTGACTCAGAATCAATAGCCTCTGAAAACATTAGGTTAAAGGAAGATCTCACTACTTGTAGTGAAGAAATTAAATTTCTTAAAATAGAGTTAGCTAAGTCTAAGAGATTAGAAGAATCCCTTAATGGTAGAAGCCTTAAGTTATTAGAAATTACCAGCATGACTAACACTAGGTCAGGTAATGATAAACTAGGCTTAGGAGCTTCTCCCAGTGAACCCCCAGTCCTTCTTAAAAATAATCTTTCAACTCCAGTGAACTTCATTTCAGCTAGTGGAAAGAAGAACACTGAGCAAGTAAATCTGGTTAATAAAACCTTAAATAAAGCTAAGAGAGAAAAGAGAAAGAAGTTTTTTAAAGAAATGCAAAGAGCGTCGAACGCCGCTCGACGATCGGAAGCTCCATGGTCGAACGAAGCTCGACGATCTGAGCGCCCATCGTCGAACGTCGATCGACGATTTCAATATGATTTTCAAAATCACAATCAATTCCATATAAACCTAAATGAGAATAGAAACCCTAGGTTTGTTGACCCATCATCAGCATGGAGAATCCCACCTAGGAGATCTCACCCACTAGGTTATCACCCTCAGCCTGCATTCTCATATATTTCCAGTTTTTCTTATGTGAAAAACAAGGGACCCAAGGTTACCTGGGTCCACTCTGTCTAAATAATTGTCTTGCAGGTGAAGGCCTATCCAATCACTCAAAATAAGTGGTATTTGGATAGTGGATGCTCTAAGCATATGACAGGAAATAAAGATCTACTGTCAAAGTTCAAAGCTAAGCTCGGCCCAAAGGTTATCTTTGGAGACTCCAGCTGTGGTCAGACAGAAGGCTATGGCAAGATCACAATTGGAGCAGTTACTTTCAAGAGAGTTGCTTATGTCAATGGACTGAAGCACAATTTGATTTCAGTCAGCCAGCTATGTGATGCTGGCTATCAGGTTTCATTTTCTAACTCCTCTTGTAGTATTACTTTAAATAACAATATTGTTTTAGTAGGTATTAGAATAGGTAATATTTACTTAGTAGATTTCAATTCATCTCACTCTGAAATCTGCCTGTTTAATGAAGTAACCCTTAATAATAATTCCCTGTGGCATAAAAGGCTTAGTCATGTAAACCTTAAAAATATATCTAGGTTATCTAAGCACAACCTTGTTAGAGGTTTACCTTCTTGCCCCTATAAGAAGGAGAACCTATGCAAGGCTTGTCAGCTAGGCAAGCAAACCAAGAATTCTTTTAAATCTGTAAATAAAAGTGATTCTCCTAGAATCCTGTATTTATTACACTTGGACCTTTTTGGCCCAATAAATATACAGAGTTTAGGAGGGAAGTATTACACATTAGTAATTGTAGATGACTTCTCTAGGTTCAGTTGGGTTTTCTTTTTGAGAACTAAGTCTGATAACTTCAAAGCCCTTACAGACTTTCTGCTATGTGTGCAGACTGAGTACTCTACTCATGTGGCCTTGATCAGAAGTGATCATGGTACTGAGTTTGACTCTCTTCTCATGCAAGAATTCTGTGAGAGAGAAGGTATCAAACATAGTTTCTCAGCTCCTAGAACTCCTCAACAAAATGGGGTAGTTGAAAGGAAGAATAGAACACTTATTGAAGCTGCTAGTACATTGTTGGCAGATGCTAACATGCCTCTATCCTATTGGGCAGAAGCTGTTAGTACAGCCAACTATGTCTTGAATAGAAGTTTGATACACAAACTTAAGTGTAAAACTCCTTATGAGTTGCTTAAAGGAAAGAAACCAAAAATTAATTACTTTAGAGTTTTTGGCTGTATTGTTTATATTCATAATAATAATAAAGAATATATTAGAAAGTTTGAAGCAAAAGCTTCAATGAGAATCATGCTTGGATATTCCCAAGTAAGCAAAGCTTATAGGGTTTATAACAAATCAACCTGTAAGATTGAAGAATCTGTGCATGTGACTTTTGATGAGTCTCAGATATTTTACAAGGAGAAAGAAAATTCTCCTTCCTCAAGTTCTTTGCAGGTACATGATGCCCCTCAAGAAATTCTTCAACTATCAACTCTTCAGATCACTGAATCAGACAGTGATGAAGACATTGCTGAAGCTGTTGAAGCTGTTGTTGTTCCACCAACAGTAGATCAAATTCCTCCTGAGGAATTAATCCCAACTGTTGCTGAAGATCACATCCCACCTGCTGATATTGTCACACTTAGAGATCACCCCACATCTCAAGTGATTGGAGACATATCAGCTGGTGTGCAAACAAGACATCAATTAAGACAGGATGTGATGCATGCTTGTTTCCTCTCACAGGTTGAGCCCCTCACCTTTAAAGATGCAGAGCTAGATCCCCACTGGATCATTGCAATGCAAGAGGAGCTCAATCAGTTTGAGAGATGTAAAGTTTGGACTTTGGTTCCAAGACCTAAAGGCCAACTGATCATAGGCACCAAGTGGGTGTATAGAAACAAGTTAGATGCAAATGGAATTATAGTAAGGAATAAAGCTAGGCTTGTAGCTCAGGGCTACAGACAGGAGGAAGGTATAGACTATGACCAAACCTTTGCTCCTGTTGCAAGGCTAGAAGCAATAAGGATCTTCTTGGCCTATGCAGCCTTCATGAAGTTTAAGGTGTTCCAAATGGATGTCAAAAGTGCATTCCTGAATGGTGAGCTTAAGGAAGAGGTGTTTGTTGAACAACCACCAGGGTTTGTTTCTTCAACTCAGCCCTCACATGTTTTTAAGTTGCAGAAAGCTCTTTATGGACTAAAGCAAGCTCCTAGGGCCTGGTATGAGACCTTAGCTAGTTTCCTGTTAGAGCACAACTTTACTAGGGGAGTAGTTGATAGAACCCTTTTCGTCAAGCATCACAAGGACACAATCCTGTTAGTTCAGGTGTATGTAGATGATATTATTTTTGGCTCCACTGATCCCAAACTTTGCAAAAGGTTCTCTGACCTGATGCACTCTAAGTTTGAGATGAGTAGCATGGGTGTGCTGTCTTACTTTCTTGGTCTCCAAGTTAAGCAAGATGCTGATGGTATCTTCATCTCCCAATCCAAATATGCCAAGGAATTGGTAAAGAAATTTGGGATGGCTGATGCTTCAGCAATGCCTACACCCATGGCTACTAATGTAGTTATTGATTCTGATGATCACGGCAAGCCAGTTGATCAAAAGAATTATAGGGTCATTGTTGGTTCCCTATTATATCTAACTGCAAGTAGGCCAGATATAATGTTTGCTACATGCCTTTGTGCTAGATTTCAGGTCAACCCCAAGGAATCTCATCTGATTCTTCTAAAGAGAATCCTGAGATACCTGAAGGGATGTCCTGATCTAGGACTTTGGTACCCAGCTGAGTCAGAGTTTGAATTAATTGGATATTCTGATTCTGATTATGCTGGTTGCAGAGTTGACAGGAAGAGCACCTCAGGAACTTGCCAGTTCCTGGGAGAGAGATTGGTCTCTTGGTTCTGTAAGAAGCAGACTTCTGTCTCAACTTCAACTGCAGAGGCTGAATATATAGCTGCTGCTAGTTGTTGTTCACAGATCCTGTGGATTCAAAACCAGCTTGTGGATTATGGTTACTCACACAAGAACACCAAAATCATGTGTGATAGTACCAGTGCTATCTCAATTGCACAAAATCCAGTGCACCACTCTAGAACGAAGCACATTGAGATTAGACACCATTTCCTGAGAGATTGTGTGGAAAAGAACAAGATTTGTCTTGAGTTCATATCCACTGAGTTTCAGAGAGGTGATATATTCACCAAGCCTTTAGATGAACAGAAGCACCTGTTCTTTTTAGTTCAACTAGGCATGATCAATGGACGAGACTAAGTGTGACTTTATCTGCCTATGTTGAAATCTGTTTGAAGATAGTCGAACGACGTTCGAAGATAGTCGATCGGGTCAAGCCCATCGTCGACCTATGGTTGATGAAAGTTTGTCTGATTGAAGATCGTCGACCGACGTTCGACCATCGTCGAACAGGTCGAGCTCATCGTCGATCTCTGGATGACGATAGCCTGTTGTTTGAGAAGCCAGAAATAGTCGAACGATTGTCCGACTACTCTGCTTCTGAGCCGATCGTCGAACGGCCGTTCGACCATCGGGTCTAGATCTTTTTAATAGACCGACTATATCCGGTCTGATATTAAGCCGATAGTCGACCTAGGTCAAAAGATCTTTTGCTTTATCGTCGACGGAGCGTGCCTTTTCACATTCTGCTTTCCCGCTTGCGATTTTCTGCCGCTTCGTCCCCTTCGTCTTCGCCGTCCTTCTCGAGATTTCTCCAGCGAATCCATGGCGGTCTCTCCAGCAGTTCTGGCCGTTGTGAAGTTTGATGCAGGATTTAGCGTGGATTTCGACGCTTTCAGCAGCTGCGATGCAGGGATCGTAGAAGTTCTCCAGCTATGCAGGGATCAGGGATTAGAGAGGATAATGTCTGCAAGGATTAAGATAAACATTCCAGAAATCAAAGAATGGGCTTTCACGTCGTCTTCCACAGACGAATCGATGACTGGTACCATCGGCGGAGAAGAGGTAATCCTGACTCCGGCCGTTTTATCTGATGTTTTTGGATTAGTTCATGGTGACGAGGATTATGAGCAAGATGCTCAGGAATTCGGAAGAATGCTAGTTGAGCTGGGACATGCTGAGGGCATTCCCACGAAGCTGCTCAAAGTGAATTTTCCTTTCAAAATCAAGTTTCTGGCTGAGTTAGTAGGAAAAGTGCTCCTGGGTAAGCACTCTGCCCACGATAATATAACAAGGCAACAATTCGCACTCATGTGTGCGATTGTTAATCGGAAAAGGATCAATTGGGCAGCAGTGATGTTTGAGTTAATAAGGAAAAAGAATGGCAAGAAGGAAGTCACCCTAGGAAGGGTTATCGGAATTTTCCTGAAGGAAAGGTACCCCCATCTGCTGAGTTCAACTGCAACAACAATCAACGCCAGCAAGAAGATGGATCCCCACCTGTTCTCAAAGTGGAAGAGAACTTTTGTGAAACCTGCTCCAGCAACATCTGAGGACACCAGGACTGTATCAGTCGCTCCTCACCCTGTTGAAGCTGGCTCAGCTCTTCCCTCTTCTTCTGCTGTGTTGTCTGCCTCAGTTGAAGTTCCATCAACTTCAGCTGAAGTACGACCTTCTTCCTCTTCTGCTCCAGAAACAACCACGGTTGTTCCTCTTTCCCCTCCAGCATCTCCTCTACCTGCTCATCTGGCTAGGATATCTGCTCCTAGCTTTGATTTGCTAGGTTCTGAGAGGATTCCTACTCCTCCTGTATCTCCCGTTCATTCCCAAGTTAATTCCCCAATTAACTCTCCAGCTCCATCTCCAGTTCGATCACCTGTCCACACCATTTCTCATCCCAGCACCACTCTCATATCTGCTGCAGCTCCATCCACTTCACATCCTTCATCTATTGAAATTTCTCCTGAGCTTATCTCCCGCATTGTGGAGCTGATTACCCCGTCAATCAAGACCATGATTGAAGAGGCAATCGCTCCCCTTGCAGCTTCCATTAATATCTTAACTGCCTCCATCAAATCCCTTTCAAAATCTGCTGAGCCATCTTCCTCAAGGGGCCTGGTTTCAGTTTCCACTGAAATCAGGCAGGGGGAGATGTTCCATGAAGATGCCTCAGACCATCCTGCCTCCCCTCCAGCTATAAAAGATACAGTCATGTCTGCCCAGGAAGAATCTGCTCAAGCTGAGATAGAAATAGTTCCAGATGCTGTAATGACTGCCCAGGAAGAATCTGCTCCTGCTGAGAAAGAAATAGCTCCAGTTTTGTCTGATAAGGAAATAGCAGATGGAATCTTGCTATCTGAAATTGCAGTTAAAGTCTGCCTGGAAGATCTTACCACTCCTGTGATTGCTAGATTCTTAGAAGGAATTATAACTTCATATCTGAATGAATCATGGGAAATGGTCAAATATGAAGGTAACTCATTCATTCGTTTTGTTGATGAGTCGATTAATTTGTTAGTTTGTGAATTCCTGGAAGGAATGATTTCTGTTTATTTAGCAGATCTGTATTCATAATTCTACAGATGTTATTAGAGAAAATTTATCTGCTCAGATAGTAGAAATTGTCTCAGAGGCTGCCCTAAGTATTCCTGACACTCAAGTAGATCCTGAACTGGAATCTTTTCTAGATGATAGAGAGGATGAATCTGAAAATCAAGATAAAGTCAAAGATGGCTCTCCTGTTCTGAATTTGGAAGAAGTTCAAGCAAGAGCTGCCTGGGATTTAAGAGTACAGTCTTTAGAAGAGAAAGAAAAGGAATTGCAAGTTGAAAAGTCAACCATCTGGGATGACTCTCCAGGGTTGGACTTAGATTCCCTTCTGGCTCTGGATGCCATGGAAGAGGAAAGAGAAAAATCTGCTCTGAAGCTTAAAGAAAAGGCTGTTTCTGAAGCCTATGATCCGTATGAAAATCCTCCATCATCTCCCTCTGATGATGAGGATGATTCTGATGTTTCTGAGAGATCAAAGAAAAAGAAAGCTGCTTCAAAGAAAAGGAAAGCTGCTGCTCCTCCTCCTCCAAGTAAAGATAATGACACTCCCTATTATATTCTGAAGGGCATTGACCCTAAGTCAAAGGATTTTCAGCACTGGATGTGGTTTTCAAAGAATCAGCAGAAAGAAAGAAAAAGAACTAAGAGGTATGATAGTCCTGCTTCAAGATGGACTCCCAGAGGTCCTCCTCCTCCTCCTCCAGGTGCAGGAGCCTCTGGGAACCTATCAGCTAATCCTGCTGCCTCTTCTGGAAGATCTGCTTCTTTTCAGCCCCAGCCAAGACAAAGTTATCAAAGCTCGCAAGGCAAATCATTTTCTGGTTCTCAAAGACAAGTTAAGGAGGCTGTGGCTCAAAGACCAACCTTTTCCCCTCCTTCTCCAAAGAAAAGAATTCCATCTTCAATACCAGTTCAGTCTGAGAAAATTGTGTCAAAAGGTAAATAATTTACTTTGTTTTAAAATTTCTAGCAAGAATCTTTTGCTAAGTATTCTCTAATATCTTATCTAGATAAAGTTTCTGAGGCTGCTCCTCCTGAGCCTGTTTATGAAAATCCTGAGCTTGATCCTAATTTTAGGATGGCTCGTTTCCAAGAACTAGTTGGAGCAGCTCAAATTAGAAAAGCTAGAGCCGAAGGAAAAGATACGACAGGTTTAACTACCATGTCTGCCTACAGAAAGAAAGAATTTGAAAAGTTCCAGGTTAATCCTGAGGTTTTTGACCCCTCTAAATACATGGAAAAGCATCCGGAAGCAGTAGTCCCAAGAGCTACAGAATTAAAGATCATTGGGGTGCAGGACTTAAAGCTATCAAAGAAAGAATCTGATGATCCGTTAAGGAAAATATCTTTTGTTTCTAGCTCTTCTGTATCTAAGCCTGACTCTGTTGATCCATAGTTTGATTAACTGCTGTGCTATATTTGTTTATCTGTTTAATAATCTGCTAGTTATTTGCTGTCTATTTCCTGTATTTTTTTTGGTGTTCTATAGCTAGCTGTTTGTTTTAGTCTTTGAGAGACTTAACTCAAATAGGGGGAGATTGTTGGTACCCTAGTTTGATTTGAGTTTAGTCCTCTCCTTTGTGCTCCTTGACCCAAGAAATATCTATGGTCAATGGTTAGTAGTCTAGCTGTAGAGTCCTCACTTTTCCAGATTGAGAATTTGGTTAAGTAGGTTTTTCGTTCGACTATAGTCGAACGCCGCTCGACTATCGTCTATCGGCTGATCGACGATCGTCTATCAGTTGGTCGACGCTTTGTCTGCGCTGATAGTTCGACTATCTGTTGATAGGTCGACTATCTGTTCTGCGCTGATAGGTCGACTATCTGTTGATAGGTCGACTATCTGTTCTGCGCTGATAGTTCGACTATCTGTTGATAGGTCGACTATCTGTTCTGCGCTGATAGGTCGACTATCTGTTGATAGGTCGACTATCTGTTCTGCGCTGATAGGTCGACTATCTGTTGATAGGTCGACTATCTGTTTTCTGAGGTAGGTCGACTATCTGCTTGATAGGTCGACTATCTGTTTGCGCTTGATAGTTCGACTATCTGTCCTGATAGATCGACTATCTGATAGTTCGACTATCTGTTCTGATAGGTCGACTATCTGCCGAGGTAGTTCGACTATCTTCTTCGATAGGTCGACTATCTGGATCGTTCGACTATCTGCCCGATAGATCGACGATCTCCGTGCGTCGGTCGACGATCTCCGAAGGTCATTCGACGCTTTCTGCCTGCCTTTATATTTTGTATTTATTTATTATATTTAATTAATTAATACATTTTCTGGCACATTGTTTTAAGCTGTATGATAATATTTCCAGGCATTATCTGCTCTATTCTTTTTGCCTGAGTCAAATCTTTTTAAGATAAAGTTGTTTGTCTTATTAGCTGTCTTTATAAATTACTTTATCTGCTGACAGCCCTTTATAGCCGTTGGACTGAAAAGTCCTCTTTTTGCTATAAAGAGATTATTTCTGATGTGACTTTATTTAGTCCTTCTGTTATTTGATTTAAGCCTGCAGCTTCTTAGAAAGAGGTTTATTCCCTTTGTAGAATGTTTTGCTGCAGAGATGTTTCTGTCTTCTTGATATTTACAGCACAGGTCTCAAGACTCAGAAGAAGACAAATAATTCAAATGGAAGAGAGCCGTTGCTTGCTGCTATTATATAAAGGACCCTTTGAAGAAGGATTCAAGCTAGTCAAGAGTCAAGAGTAAATAGTCAATAGTTGAGAGCTAATAGCTAACCAGTTGTTCATTCAAGCTTTCAAGCCTTCATCAAGTTCAAGCTTTCTGCTCTCAGCAATTTCCATCTAACTGAGAAGTGTTAAGATCTTCGACTCTTCTTCAACCTGAGTTCTCCTGCTTTCAGGAAGTTCAAACTCAGAGATCCTTTGAAGAAGAAGAAGAAGAAGATAGCTGCTTGAAGAGATTTCATTTTATTATTTACTTTCTTCCTGTAGCTTTTCCTTCAGAACTTTCTGAAGAGTTTTCTGCACTGAAGCAAGACTTCACCTGGACATCTTTGAGCCAGGGGGAGCCTTGATTCTTTAGAGCTTTCTAGCTCAGTGCAAGTTTTTGTGCTTCTCTAATCTATTGTAAAATAGAGAAGACATCTTAACCTTCTTCCCCCTCCTGTACAGGGTTATTACTCCCTTCAAAAGTATCCCTTGGTGGCAGGGCACCTGATCAAAAACCTGTGCTTGGTTTTTAGACACCTGATCAAAAGTCTAAAGGGTTTCTGGATCTACCTGAAGCAGATCCTGTTGGTGGCAGGGCACCTGATCAAAAACCTGAGTGGATTCCTACCGTGTGGGTAGAAGAGTGGACGTACCCAAGTTGTTTGGGGAACCACTATAAATTTCCTTGTGTCGTCTGGATTCCATTGTTTAATTCCTGTATTGTGGCTGTGATTAGATATAACTAAGTTGCTAGTTGCTGGTTAGGTTTTCCAAGCCTTAACTGTAATTACAGTTAGCTTTAGTTTGTGCACATCACTTGTATTAGGCTCTAGGGTTAAATCTATATCTATAATCTTTCATTCCGCACTTCACTCCAAGGGAGTTGAGTAGACCATTAAGTTTTGTCTAGTGCAAAATTTGATAACTCTATTCACCCCCCCTCTAGAGTAGTATCTATCCCTTCACTTTCAGGCTCCTTGTCCTTCGCCTCATCGAAGAGGGAGCCGAAGCTTTCCTCTTTCCCGCTGGGCGGTGACGGCGGAAATAGACTTGGCAGAAGGTCTCGGACCACCACCCCCTCACAGCCCTCAGCCAGGATCCCCGATCCCCTCATGGCGCCCAGGAGGCATTCGGCAGACTCGATCGAGTTGACTCGCAGTCGCTCCATGACCCCCCCCCCCCTCGCTGAAAACCCGAGGCCACTTATAAGGAAACGGGGGCTAAGCGCCATCCGGGGGGAAAATGGCTTCTGTCAGCCGACAGACCTCGCCTTGAAGACCACGGTTCTGCTCCTTTAGCACCTCCACCTCGGCCGCCGATCGAGCAGCAAGGGCTCCCTGCTCGGCAACATGGGCCTCCTGCTCGCGCAAACTGGCCTCCTGATCTGCGAGGCGGACCCGCAGCTGGGCGACCTCGCCCTCCAACTCGCTAGCATGGGCCTGTAGCACCCTGGCATACTCGACATCCTGAAAGGCAAAGAGGTCAGATTCTCGGTGAAATATTTTTCCAAGTTAAAATGAGAGTTGGTTGGTTCTTACCAGCCCGCCCGAGGTCTCGTTGAGTAAGCGCTCGGCAATGCCGAACCGCCGCTTCGCGTCGGCAACTTTCTCCGTCGCCAAGTCGCGCTCCTGATCGGCCTTTAGCAGAAGTTGGCTGAGCTGAAAGCCACGGCGAACCATCATGTGATGGAGTTCAAAGGCCCTCAGATAGGCCTGCAGACCCTCGTGGCCTATCTGCCGAAGAGTCATGTTTTTGTAGGCCTCGGCGCCCTCCCGGTCGTATTGGTCGAAACCAAGGGCGAACGCGTGGCCCGTAGGAGGCCGGCGAGCTCCCCAGGAGGGGGCGCGAGTAGAGACGGAGACACGGTGGGCCCCCTCATCCCAGCTCAGCATCAGCTCGCCGCCCGCGTCCTTGCTTCTTCCCCCCTTGCCGAAGTGGGGGTGGTCCTTTGGAATTCCCGGATCGCAGGGAACAACCTCCTCCACGGAGGGAGGGGAGGAGGACCCGCGCTTCTTCTCGCGAGGGGATGACGCCTCCTTCAGTGGGCTCGCCGGGGCTTCATCAGAAAAAACCTCCGGCTAGCTCATAAATCTGACAAGCGATGGGGGTTGTTGTGGCTAGCCTCGCGAGATATCCCTCGCCCTTTTCTGCTTAGGGGCCGAGGGACGGTGGAGCGAGCTCGGCCTGCCAAGCTCCAACCGCCTCTTGCTGGAAGGCTTGCCTCTCGCCTTCTCTTCTCAGCACGCCTCCGCCGCAGCCCGAGCACGCTCGAGCGGGTCCGAGAACACTCCTGGGTCAGCAAAGGGGGGTTCACCGGGATCAGTCGCTCCCCTGTAAAAAAGACTTAGCCGGAAAATAAGGTTTTGACCGATCAGGCCGAGTGATGAGCAAAAGGTGTGCTAGACAAACCTTCGCCAGGAAGGACAGGCGGTAGGGACTCGAGGCCGCGGCGAAGGAAGGCGACTTCAAAGTCCTTGTATAGGAAGAAATTATGAAGCTCGGCGTCATTGCCGGACACGGACGGTGGGCGGTACACCTCCTCGCTTTTCTGCAGGGGTGAGAAGGAAATGTTGCCAAGGTCCCCCCGGATGAAGACGATCTTCGACATCCAGTTATGGTTCTTGTTGGCGACCTCGCAGATCTTTATGGACGTACCACCGAAGAAGGCGACCCCGTCAGCGTTGGCCTTGTAAGAAAAGAGTTTGCGGAAGACGTTGAGGTTGAAATCGATCCGCTCTCGGCGGAGGTAGCAGGCAAATCCCACTACCATAGCGATGATGTTGGGGTTGAGCTGCGCGGGCACAGCGCCGTAATACTTAAGGACCTGGCGGACCTCAGGCCAGAGCGGCAGGCGCAACCCCACCTCAAAGTGCGAGATGGGGAAGACGAGCTCATCCTCGAAGAAGGAGTTTATGGCCTCATGGTCCGCCGGGAGGCGGACCACGAAGCCGGCAGGAACATAGTCCGCCACGAACTCGGCGAGCTCGTCCACCGTTGTATTGCCCTCGAAGAAGCAATGGTCGGCGAAGTTCTGGGCGCACTTGGCGCGGCCATCGGAATCAGGGTTTCTTTTTCCCATGCTCGCCGGGGGAAGGGAAACACACGAGCAGAAGGCAAGGAAAGCAAGGAGGGGAAGAGATAAGAAGGCAATAAAGGCGTAGCCGGGGGTAGGTGGGGATCCCTATTTATAGAAAAAGGGGAGGAGAACCAGAGCCGACTGACCAGCCTGGCTCGCTTACTCCGTCTCGCCGCTCTCTGCTCGCCGACCTCGGCGAGCCCAGATAAGGAATTCAAAAAGGCACGCACCGCTCAAAAGAAATAAAATACGCTCGCATAACGAAAGCTTATACAACTTATTAGCATGAAGAGAGCAGATTGTCCAAAATAAGAAAAATTAAAAAAGCACACGCATGAACCAGGCGATAGCAGGGGCGAGTGCCGGTCGGCTCACAAGGGAGCCGTCCTCAATTACCCTGTTCTCGCCGGCCCGATGTCTCCAGCCGCTGTGCGAAGAGTTGTCGAAGCTGCCCCAGGCTCCTGTTCGCCGCTCGCAAGTTCTCATCAATCTCGTCGAAGAGTATGGAGGAAGACGTCGTCACATACGCCGAGCTGACCCTCGCCTCGCCAGCAAGCTGCGCGCACTCCTCCTGCAGCCTGGAATTGTCTTTCTTCAGCTCGTGGAGCTCGCGCACTAACTTCTTGAGGACCAGCTGGCTTCGCCTCGACCGTTCGGGGCTATCCATCTCTGAATCCAGGAAGATGTCTAAAGCGCGCGGCGATGGAAGGGGCGAGTAGCCAGCCCGTTCGACTGAATCATCAGGCCCAGATCGGCTAGGAAGGCCTGCACAAGAAAGTCAGGATGACGAGTGGGGAAGCGAGCACCGATGGAAATCAGACGCAATGTGAGGGGATCAGAAACATACCTTCAGAATTTCGGGGGGAATCAGCAACGGATGTGTGCTCGGCGTCCTCCCCAGTAGCCGCGGGGGAGGGAGAGGGTTGTCGTAAAGGGGTGCGAGCCGGCGACCCCAGTTTCCGCGAGTCCAGCTCCATGGTTTCGGTGGCGAGGAGCGAGTCTCGCGGACGTAGGTCAGAGGAGGGCTCAGGCGCCTTGGCAGGCAGAGTCTCGACCCTTGGTGTGGAGACCTCGCCGCCATGGTCTTGTTCAGTGGTGAGGTCCACAAAGTCTTTGCCGATGGGAGCCGGAGCAGGACGA
Organism: Platanthera zijinensis; assembly: GCA_039513925.1. Lineage (NCBI taxonomy): Eukaryota > Viridiplantae > Streptophyta > Magnoliopsida > Asparagales > Orchidaceae > Platanthera > Platanthera zijinensis. Next base: position 18,687,231 of record CM077084.1, read on the forward strand.
TTGGAGGAGTCGGAGCCATTAGCCAGGGTGTTTTTCAAGTCAGCGAAGATGTGCTCGGCCTCGGGAGGAAAGGGCCTCACCCTCTTGACCGAGCCGAATTCAGTGAAGCGGCGAGCTGGGACGTTCAGATCCATTAAGGCCGCCGCGCGAAGGGCAGTCTCCTCGCGAGATTTCGCGAGTCGCTCCATGACCTCTTTGGGGAGTGGCATCTCGGCAAGGCTCAAGCAAAGGGAAGGGCGGAGGTCAGCCGGGCGTGCTGGGTATGTATATATAGCCCTCGGTGGGGCCCACCAAGAGATTCCTTTTTGCTCCTATCGCACTCGCAGGATCCTAGGAGGTTAGATGTTTCTTTCCGAGCTTGTTCCAACCTCACAAAGAGCGGGGATTGTGTACAACCCCGTATCCAGCGAGTGGGCTAACAGGAGCCAAACTGGCCGGATCAGACCGCCCCAGAGCCCCAAGAGAGTTCAGCAGAGCATGCCGAGCCCAGCGTACTGAGTACGGGCTCGGCAATTGTCGGGCCGAGCTCGGAGTTCGCGGAGCTGAGTGCGGCGGAAGTCAATTCATCGGGCGAGCAGATCCGGCCGAGTACCTGTTCGCCCAGAGCCAAAGGGTGGGCGAGTGTCGGCACGCCCGTCATCCGCGAGCAGGGGCTTCAGGGTCAACTCGCCCAGGCCCAAGGCGAGGTGAGCCAGGCCTGTGGCGCTGGGAGAGGCGAGCTCACTCAACGCCTTCTCTAGTGGCATTGAGTAAGGCAAGCCGGGCCTGCGGCGCTGAGAGAGGCGAGCTCACTCGACGCCTTCTCCCTGTGGCGTTGAGTAAGGCGAGCACCCTCACCGCCTTTTACCTCGGCCTGGGGGGGGAAGCTTTCCCGCTCCAGTACTCGCCGCCCTTGCCTAGTGGACGTTATCTCAGCGCCAGTTCGCCCTTCAGCTGTGGAGTGTTTTTACCATGTTACCCCCTTTGGATTGCCTATAGTCCTCGAAAACAGCGAAGTTTGGATATTTGCAGACCGTCTTTTCCTATAAATAGGACCCAAGGGGTACCTCAGAAGACACGCTTTTTTTGTGCCCGACCTTCTAGCGCTTTCTGAGGTACCTTAGCTTCAGCACTTGGCTAAGGAGGGGAAGCGCTCTAAGATCTTCCGGGTGTGTGGTGGGACCTCCGTGCTGGAGCCTTGGGTCTGTCCCTGGTTCTTTTCTTTTGTCATTTGGGCTCGTGAGGAGAGAAGTAAGTGTGCGATCACCCCTTCTCCAAGGGTCGAGCTCCTCAGGGACCGATTTTTCGGTTTCAACAATCATAAATTAAGAATTATATAAATAGAAAGTCCGAAAATTTCCAAATCACTCGATCTCTAAACCCTTTCTCGAGAAAAGAAGGAAACCTTTCGCCTTCTTACCGTCGTCGCAGAACTTGTCGCCGATTCAGTCCCTTCTCTCCCCGCAGTAAATTCTCGTTCTTCTCTGGATCGATGGCTCCTACTTCCAAGATAGGAATCAAAAGCAAACTTTTTTCGACAGAGATTGCAGAGATTTCGGTTGATTTTTCAGAATCTTCTTTTACTTCTAGAAACCGTCGGATTATCTTTCGTTTTAGAGCAACCATGTAAAATTTTATTCCTAGAGGTTGAAGAGTTGTTTCAGAATGCTAAGGTAAGGAGAAATGGAAAGATTCTTAAGACAAGAGTTCGTGGGATTAAGATCAAGTTATCCACTCCAGTTGTTTCTACACTTCTTCGACAACCAGTGATTGAAGAAGAAGACAACCTAACCGATGAGGACTATAGCAAAGCTTGTGGATTCTGTGGAATTTCAGTTGGTGTAACTTCCATTCGTCGACCTGACCTAAATCCAGAGAGCAAACTTCTAGTTGATATTCTTGGGAAAATACTTGTGTGCAAGACTACTTCTATAAGTTTCATCACTGCAGACTTCTTTGACATGATGACAACAGTCATTTGTAGGAAGAAATTTCAGTTTGGAATGATGATCTTTGATAAGATAAATGAAAGCATCAAAGCTCCTAACTATGCAAGAATTATTTCTCTACTTCTACATGAATTCAAGCCAGAGATCTTTGATTTATCCAAAGGTACTACCCTTCACCACATGAAGAAAGTCTCTATATCTTCTATACAAAGATGGGAGCTTAAACTCAAGAATCCTGCCCAAGCTGCACATGCACATGATCATCCAGAGATTGAGGACATGACTCCATCTCCTCCTCTACCTCAAGTTGCTAACACATCTGGTGCAACTGTTGAGGGGGAGCCTGCTCCTTCAACTCTAGAAGAAAGAGTTTCTACCCCTCCTCCTGCTGCTGCACTCCATCCTGCTACCCCAGAAGAGCCACTCTCAGATGCCTAAGTACAAGAAAACATTTTATCTACAGAGTAAGACATCAATCAAATAATAGAGGAATTGTCTTACAAAGAGCCTCTTCCCCCCTTCCATACAGAAAAGTCTCCCTCTCCATACAGAGAACCATCTCCCTCTCATCATCATTCTAAACAAGAATCCCCTCTTCATCAATCGCCTGCTGCAGACATTCAAGAGGAAGAAACAGTTTTGATTTCTGATGAGAAAGAAGCCACCCCAGAACAAGCTGAGACTCCTCTAAAGAGCTTGGATTTCTCTCTTCCCACCATTCTTGGTGAGGAAGGTAACATTTTGATTCATACTACAAGAGCCAAGAGCATAGTTGTCATTGAAGAAATTGCTCCATGGACTGCTCCTCCTCCTCCAGCTCCTCAGACTGAAACTCCTTCTCAAACTCCTGTTGCTGATGATATTTTGGGTAAGATAGAATTTATGCTAGCACAACAGAGAAAGTACTTTGATGAATCTCTAAAAGTTGTGACTGATAAAGTTGCTGCTTTAGAAAAAGAGATGAGCAGAGGATTTACAGAGATCCAACATAATACTGATGAGCTGAAACACCTTTTCTAAATAGATGGGAAAGCTCTATACCACACCATAACCAGCATTGGTCAGGTGATGGACCAGTCAGTAACTCTTGCAAATAATCAAATTCAGTTAGAAAAGAAAGCACAAGAACATAACTTCAAAACTTGTGAATAAGTTGTTATTTTCAAAGAGTAGCCTATAAAAACCCTATCTATAGAAGTCAGAAAGGGGGAGAACTTAGTAAAAGAATACTTGGAAAAATCAGATACAATAATGAAAACTCTTTGGGAAGGGAAGGTGAAGGAAATTCAGGCTGATGTTAAAAATCAAATAGATGGTGTAAAGTTTCATACTTATGATACAGCTGTGTGGATGCACAATCAAATATTCCCTGATTTCCAAGCTGATCCAAATGTGATTCCTCATCATCTAAATGTTATTGCTCAGCATCCACCAGTTCAACAGCCAACATTTTCTCCAAGACTTGAAGGATCAGAAGCACCACCTCCAGATACTTATGCTCATGTTTGGTAAACTAATCAGACAGATGTGCTCCATCAAGCTCCTCCTGAAATACAAATTCCCAAGAGAAAAAAGTATGGTGATGAAGCCTCTGCAAGCAAGTCCGTCCCCAATACAAAAGTTGAAAAAGAGGAGAGCATTAGAATTTGCTGAAATTTGGAGCCATACTTCTAAATCTTTAATCCTTGATACTCTCAAATTAGTTATGGACTATAATGAAAGCAAGACAAATCATTATAGCTCCTCTAAGTGGGAACTGTATGAGAAATCTTTAACTAAGAGAAGAATTTATGATAGAGAGTATGGAAGGAACAATCCAAATGCTCCTACTAGACCCCCAAAGTACTATCCTAAACCCTTCAGCTATCAGAGGAGACAGCAAGAGAAAAAAGGAAAGACAGCAACAACAACAACAATAGCAGAGCAAGGAATGACAAATGATCTAGATTGTGTTTTGAGATTGTGTTGAAATGGATTTCATGGACAATTTTATATAAATATAAATCTTTAATTTTTGATGATCTGATTTTCTCTTCATTACTTAGCATTTTATTTTCTATTATCTTTGTGATAGCTAGTCACTTTATTTATTTATCTTGATGTAATTCACCTTAGTGTAAAGGGTTCTTACTTCTACAAATAGGGGGAGATTGTTGGGTATTGTACCCTATGTTGTTAAAGGCGCGCCTCAGGCGCGCCTAAGGCTCCAGGCTCACCAGGCTCAGAGGTTTGCGCCTTCGTGCGCCTTTTTTGCGCCTTTGGACATTATAGGCGTGTCTGAGTGTGTTTTTTGTTGTAAACCTATTTTTTTCAAAATAATGAAAAAAATAATACAAAAACTCAATAATTTTTATATGATTTAGTGTTTTTGATACATAATCGATCATTGAGAATTAGATATGACGCAGACGATCGTATTGATTTTATTTTTTAAGAGATATAAATGATAGTAATGAATTATTAATGAGTAGAATATATAAAGATTATGTTCAAGAAGATGAATTGATGTTTAATGTCAATTATTTAAAATGAATGTGGTTGCGCCTTGTCTTCTTCGGGCGCGCGCCTGCGCCTTGAGCCTTGCGCCTAGGCTCCAAGACCCCTTTGCGCCTTGGTGCGCCTTGCGCCTTTAATAACTAAGATTGTACCCACAATAACCTAGATTTGTATGAAGTCACCCTTAAACTAAGATGAATTAAGTTGTATTTGATGTCTTGTTTTCTTAACTTGCTCATCCAAGCTCAATTCCTTCAGTCGTGAACCTGCATCTTCAATGAACACACTAGAAGAACTGCCTTGCAGCAAACTCATCTCATCAAATACAACATGAATAAATTCTTCTACAACCAGGTTTTTCTTATTGAAAATCTTATATGCCTTACTATGGCTACTATAACCTACGAAAATATCTTCAAAGCTCTTTTTATTAAATTTAGTGGTGTGATACTTACCATTGTTAAGGACGAATCATTTACTACCAAAGATTCTTAAGTATGAAATGGTCGGATTCCTGCCATTTAGTAGTTCGTAAGGTGTCTTATTATGATTTTTTTTTATGAGTGCTCGATTTTGCACGTGGCCTGCAGTGTTGATAGCTTCAGCCCAGAAATATTCTGATAGTGAGGCATCACTCAACATGGTCATGCAAGCCTCTATGAGTGTTCTATTCCTTCTCTCAGCTACTCCGTTCTGTTGAGGAGTACGAGGGGAGGAAAACTCATGAAAGATACCAAGGATTTCACAGAATTCTATCATGGCCCCAGACTTGAACTCTGTTCCATTGTCACTTCTGATTTTGACAACGGAGCAGCTGTATTCATTCTTGACTTGCTTGACAAAATTCGTAAAGATATCAAAGATATCTGACTTGTGTTTTAGAAAGAACACCCATGCAAAGTGAGAGTAATCATCAACAATAACCAATGTATAATCCTTATCTCCCAAACTTTTAATTTGTAGTGGACCGAATAAGTCCATATGAAGTAGGTGTAAACACCTATTAAAGTCTTTGCCAATAATGCTTTTAAAGGTAGCCATTGTTTGCTTGCCTTTTACACATGCATGACAAGGTCTATCTTTAACGCACTTGACATTTGGGGCATCACGTACTAAATTAAGATAAAATAATTTATTAATAGTTTTGAAATTTATATGTGCTAATCTCTTGTGTTATTGATCACCAAGAGACGCACTATCTTTTGCCAAAAAGCACACTGGTGTAGAAGAGTCTATGCAAATAAAATTTAAGCAAAAGATATTCCTACTTCGAGTGCCTGATAAAATCATTTCTAAATTATCAACCGATTTTATCAAACACTTGTCTGCATGAAATTCTATGATATATCTTTTATGGCAGAGTTGGTTTATGCTTATGAGATTGTGTTTCAATTCTTCAACATAAGGCACATCGGAAAAAGATATACTACCATTGGTAATCATACTGTAGCCTTTTGTAATTCCTCTGTCAGAACCTCCAAAGATGACCTTTGGTCTATTCATGACTGGTGAATAATCCTGGAGAAGGCTTCTAGTCCCGGTCATGTGCCGAGAGCATCCACTGTCCAAATACTAAATAGGATTTTTGGTGGCCTTTGGACATTCCTATAAAAATAAGATCAAGTTGCCTTAGAAACCCAAACTTGTTTAGGTCCTTGGTCTCTAGTTAGCACACTCCCCCTATGAGTGTTAACATTGTGAGTAGTCTTCCTCACATTATTAACTTGAGGAGTTACATAATTTCTGGGATTAAACCAGCAATCTATGGCGAAGTGGCCAACCTTGTCACAAAACCAACAGTCAAATCTGTTGTATCTTTGCCTAATGATCTCCTGCTTAACCTTTTGAGATTGTGGTCTAGCAGGGGCAGTAGATTTGGAAGTAGAGGCTTCATGGTGATGACATTCATATGACTTCTTCTCCAAAATAGGCTTTTCAACAACGAGTTTAGCTTTTGGTCCTTTCCTGATGTTATAATCATGATTGTAAGGTCCGTAGCTCTGAAGAGTGATCTCCTCATAAGGTGTCTTGAAGACACTCTCACCAAAGTTCTGAGGACGAGTCCATCCTTGGTACTGAGACTTGGGATCTACATGAGTAGGCCTAGCAAAGTGACCATAAGATGAGTCAAGATCAAACTCGTTCGTTGGAAAAATAACCGTTTTAAATGAAGTTTGTTCTTGGGGAGCATTCCCCTTCTCCTTAGCTAGAGCTTTCTTAGCAGCCTTATTTCTCCTTTGGGCCTTGTTTCTCCTAGAAGATTTACTGGGGGATTCCACATGGCCTAAGCCAGCACCTTTGGCCTGAGCAGAGAATTCAGCAATAAGCGGAAAGACTGTCTTGGGCTTGGAGAAACTTTCAACAAGTTTCTTTTCAGCTTCAAGTTGTTCTTCCAATTCCTTGATGATTTTTTCTTTCAGATTTTGGTGCTTGAGAGCCTTATTATATTCTTCCATCGCATTATGGAAGTCTTTCCTAAGTGTGTCCATCATTAAAATTTCCTCCCTCAGATTGCTCTCTTCAGCCTTAAGAGATTTGATCTCCTTAGCCTGAGCTCTTGCAACTCAACGACATTTATTATAGGCTTTAATCAACTCTTTATATTGAGTCATGAGTTCAAACTCCTCGTCAGAGGAACATTCCTCATGATCATGGTCAGAATAATCAGATTCAGACAGAGGGGTATGAGAGTTTACCTTCCCAGTGAACTGAGGTTCTTTCTTCATCTGTCTGTGCCATGAGCCCAAAGTAAGCTTCCTCCTCATCACTAGACTCAGATGAGTCTGTGTCACTGAGGTCTTGTCATTCTTGGCTACCAGGCTTCTTTCAATTTTCTTCTTTGTAAGAAGTTTTCTTTTCCTCTCTTCTTCCACCCTCCTTTTTCTTGTGAGGGCAGTCAGCTATGACGTGTCCTGACTTATTACAACAATAACAAACAATGTCAGTAGAAAAATGTTTGTTCTGCTTAGGGTGATACCTGTCTTTGCTACTTGAGCCCTTCTCGTGACGATCACCATCGTGTCGTGATCTTCTGAATGAGGCATCCTTGCCTTTCCATTGCTTTTTCTTGTTCAAGAATTTCTTGAACTGCCTTGATAGAAGAGAAAACTCTCCTTCAGATAATTCTGAGCTTGAGGTGCTTGGCTCTGAAGATTCTTCTTCACTTTCGTCTTGTGCTGGGGCAGGAGAAGCAGCTTTAGGCTTCCTTGAGGTGTCTGCCTTTAGAGCGATAGACTTCTCCTTGGATGAAGACCTATTCTTCTCTTCTTCAGCTTTTCTTGAATTTATTTGTAACTCATATGACATAAGCTTTCCGAAGAGATTTTGCGGATCAGTCTCTGCTAGCGTTCCAAACTCCCGGATAGCACAAATCTTGTTATCCCATTCCTTAGTCAGGGATCTTGGGAACTTATCATTCAATTCCCCATTTTTGAAGACCCAGCCATAGACTCTTAGGCCGTTGACAATCTTGAAGAAATTCTCAAAGGTATCTGCAATGGAATCCTTGGGACCTTGTCGGAATGCTTTATATTTCTGATTTAGAAGGGATCTTCTATCATCCCTAACTTCTTCAGTGCCTTCCATCAAGATGATAAGAGACTTCCACATTTACTTAGCAGATTGGCAATGAATCAAATTTTGCAGCATAGAATCATCGACTGCACTTGCGATGATATTTTTAGCTTTTTTGTCTAAAGAGACAAGTGCAATCTCATCCTTATAAAGATCCATCAGTTTCTTAGGAACTTGCTTAGTTGAGTCAATGGTGGAGGTGGTCATAGGAACATAAGGTCCTTCTTCCACTATCATAAATATCCTTGGATCCACAGCTTCCATGAAGAACTTTATTCTTTCTTTCCGCATAGCAAAATTGTTCTTTGTACACAGAGGAAGCTTTGTAAAATCCTTAACTCTATCCATGCTTAAATCCTCTAAAGAAAACTAGGAGCAGATCTGTTCAAGGTGTTAACCTTTTAGATGAACAACCTGCCTCTGATACCAACTGATGTTTTTAATTGTCTACCTAAATCACCTAGAAGGGGGGTGAATAGGTGAGGTCTGCAACTTTTTGCAGAATAAAAAATTGAACGAACGAAGCGCAAAAAATAAGCACACAAAACACAGAGTACACCAGATCTATAGTGGTTCCCCAATCTTGGGTACGTCCACTCTCCACCTCACCGATCTAGCAACACGCTAGACTCGGCTACTTCACTATTTCCTCGGATTGAAAACCAATCCTATAACTCGGAGCAACGCCTCTACAACTCGATCCACAAAACGGATCTACACTCGGAAGAAAAACTTCCTACAACACTCGGAGACAAAATCTCCTACAAGATAAAGATTTTGTAAATAAAATTATACAAACAGAATATCTCAGATCTTAATCTTCAGTCTTTCTTCTTTTTTGAATCTTTGAAGCTTTCTCAGAAATAGGTCGAAGAAGACAAGCCGAAAACTATTCTGGATCTGAAAACCTAGATCAGCACGATCAAGATGAGGAATCTGTAGAAGTAAAAGCGTCTTGATCTGTTGATATCTACTTGCTCTGAATCACAGTAATCGGAGAAGGAGCGGCAGCGAGATCGTCAATGAAGAGCGGCGGCGGCTTCCCAATTTGGAATAAAGAATATCGATTTAGAAAACTTTATCTCTCTGTTAGGGTTAGTCAAATATGATAAGACCTTTTATAGGAATAATCTAATAGTCTTAATCATAAATGACATAACACATGGACCAATAATCATGGAGATTAATTTGAAATCGGGTCCCGTCAGACTTAACGAAATTTCAGAAAAATTGTCTGCATTACTCAAGTGGAATATGACTACTCGAGTAATCACTTTGACTTCTCGAGAAAAGGATGTAAAGTTCTCGAGAACAATCCTTAGAGAAAATCTGAAAATTAACTTCTTGCTATTCGAGTAATAGAAGCTGACTTCTCGAGAAGTAGCTGGACTTCTCGAGTATTAATGCTTCACTACTCGAGAACTAGATGTACTTCTCGAGTACTCGACTTCTGTTACTCGAGAGAAAGTCTTGCATTACTCGAGTAATAGCCTTAGCTACTCGAGTAATAGCCTTGACTACTCTAGTATTAGACTTAGAAGAATTTCTGAGTTAGATATTTCAGATAACTCGAGAACAAGTAGAGATGTACTCGAGTACTAAGCAGCTTCTTGAGAACTAACTTCAAATCTTCTCGAGAATTACTTCAGTTACTCGAGTGCTAGACTTAGCTTACTTGAGAACAGACTATAATTCTACTCGAGTACTTAAGTTACTACTTAAGTAAAACACAGAAAAATTATGCTTTCTGAAAATTTCCTTTCTTCAAAGAAATCTGCAACTAGTCTTTCTCCTACAGGTTTAGTGCTTGAAAGTGAAGTGTATTCCAATATAGAGGCTACACATGAGTCAATACCATGGATCCCACAATGAGGGATTATATTGTATGATCCTGTGTTTGGTGACTCATTGTAGACTGACATTGGTATACACTTTGGCAATTAAGTCCTGCAAACACATAACTCAAACAAGACATCAAATACAACTTAATTAATCTTAGTTTAAGGGTGACTTCATACAAATTTAGATTATTGTGAATACAATACCCAACAAATTTCATTAATTCATATTGCATTTTGCAAAGTAGCTTTGCATTCCTGTTGAGATTATTTCTTCACCTATTTAATTTATATAGAAAGACATATATGTTGTACATGAGGAAGAGTTTGGCTGATTCTACCCTCAGTTTATAGTGACGAGTAATCTTGGCTTCCTGTTAGCTTCACATCTAAATTGAGCAAAATATTTGAGGCTTTCATATTTGTGAGCTTTCAGAATTTTGAAGTTTTGTTATACGATATGTAAAATTTATTGTGAAGAATTTGACTTGAAGTTTTCGGTTAAAAAGAGTTTTCTATTTTTCTGCATTGTTGGGGCAGAGGGACTTGCCAAGACATTACACTCAAATTTTCATTGGCCTTTTACAGAGAGATTACCATATGCAGTATGTTCATGCATGCATCTAGGTTCATGCGGTCATAACCGCTTGACCGGTGAAAATAAGTTCCCCCAAACGGAGCCTAAATCGCACTCAAGTAAGCCTTCTTCGATTGTCCCAAGTCCTATTTCCAATTGATGCAATCAATCATCAGATCAATCCTAATTATGGTGGACATGAGCATGCATCAATAACAATGTACAACAGTGATGGCAGGCTGCAGATCTTCCGTGCAATCTCCTTTTTGTTACTGCTCTTTGCAAACAGTTGAAATGTGAAGCTATTTTTACTTCATCTACTTGTGCTTTTCAGATTCCTTTTAGGTTCACATCTAAATCGAGCAAAATCTTTGAGTCTTTCAAATTTGTGAGCTTTCAGAATTTTGAAGTTTTGTTATACGATATGTAAAATTTGTTGTGACGAATTTGACTTGAAGTTTTCGGTTCAAAAGAGTTTTCTATTTTTCTGCATTGTTGGGGCAGAGGGACTTGTCAAGACATTATACTCAAATTTTCATTGGCCTTTTACAGAGAGATTACCATATGCAGGATGTTCATGCATGCATCTAGGTTCATGCGATTGTAACTACTTGACTGGTGAAAATAAGTTCCCCTAAACAGATCCTAAATCACATTCAAGTATGCCTTCTTCGATTGTCCCAAGTCCTATTTCCAATTGTTGAAATCAATCATCAGATCAATCCTAATTATGGTGGACATGAGCATGCATCAATAACAATGTACAACAGGTGATGGCAGGCTGCAACATAGAAAAACAAGCTCATAAGCATGCACATGGACAACCAGTGCAACAAGGTGCTTTTCCTGACTTAATTTATCATATCTTATATCATTGCTTTTGATATTTTTCATTTTATATTTAATTACTGTATTGTGCACATTGCAATTTATATGTTGTCAATTAATGATATTTTGTTGCTCGAATGGTGTCATCCACGACAGATGTCACCCATCCACAACAAATGACGCCACTCCACGACAAATGACGCCACCCACGACAAATGTCACCCCCACGACAAATGTCGCCCATCCTGACAAATGCTACCGCCCCCAACAAAAAATGCTGCCCCCAATAAGTGTCGCCCCACGACATATGTAGTTACATGACGAATGTCGCCGCCACGACAAATGACGCATCCACAAAAAATGTCGCGTCCAGGACAAATGTTGCCCCCTCGACAAATGTCGCACCCACGACGAATGTTTCCCTCACGGCGCACGGGGTACTTTTGGTTGGGATTTAGGTTTCCAAGACGAATGTCGCTCCCACGACGAATGTCGCCCCCACGACCAATGTTGTCACCCACGACCAATGTCGCCGCCCACGACAAATATCGCCGCCCACGACCAATGTCGCCGCCCACGACCAATGTCGCCGCCCACGACCAATGTCGCGCCCACGATGAATGTCGCCCAAATGACGAATGTCGCATCCCCGCCGAATGTCGCCACCACGATGAATGTCGCCACCACGACGAATGTCGCCACCACGACGAATGTCGCCACCACAACTATTGTCGCCACCACGACAAATATCGCATCCTCGACGAATGCCGCCCCCACGACGAATGTTGCCCGCACGGGTCCCCCGTGCACGACTGCTTGTGTATATATATATATATATAATTATGTGTATATAATATTGTTTTTGTAATTATATATATATAAATATAAATATATATATATATATATATATATATATATATATATATATATATATACGAGCATATTCGCACGGGCTACACCTGTATTCGATGCTCTCGGGCGGCCTTCGGCCGCAATAGGCGGGCTTCGCCCTCCTGCGCACGGGCTTCACCCATGCTTTATGCTTCCGGTGGTCTTCGGCCGCATAGAAGCGGGCTTCGTCCGCTTCCACGCAATTCACCATCTCTGCGCCGCACACGCCACTCGCGGCCCCCGGAGTCAGAATCGAAATAATTTTGCTTCGGGGGGCTGCAAGTGGCGAGTGCGGCGCCGAGATGGTGGATTGCGTGGAAGCGGGCGAAGCCCGCTTCGATGCGACCGAAGACCACCCGAAGTATAAAGCACGGGCGAAGCCCGTGCGCATGCGGGCGAAGCCCACCTGTTGCGGGCAAAGCCCGTCTGTTGCGGTCGAAGGCCGCCCGAGAGCATCGATCACGGGCGTAGCCCGTGCAAAGATGCTCGTATATATAAGGGAACTTTTTAGTTCTACATTAACTATATGTCAGTTACATTTATATATATATATATTTATATATATATATATATATATATATTACAATTTTTATATATGAGTACTCAAAATGATCGTAAAAAGTATACATAAATTTTACAACTTTTATTTTGTAAAACAATATACGTTTTGACCTAAAAATATTAATTTTGACTTTAATAAAATTGCTTGATTTAATGTCATCACCTAAAAAATACCACTGATATGCCTAATGACAACCTTCCTTGAATAGACCGCTGACATGCCTAATTACAACCTATCATAGTATGTGTAGAAGCTCTACTATTTTTTTTTTTGAATTTAAATGGATTTTCATCATTACTTCTAATTTTTTGATAGTATAATTACTTGAATGGATATTGTATTTTAATTTCTTTGAAATAGATTATAATATATTGAAAGAAAAGGGATTGATACTACTCTAGAGGGGGGGTGAATAGAGTAATCAAAAATTGCACTAGCAAAGTTGACTGTCTACTCAACTCCCTTGGAGTTAATTGCGGAATGAAGGTTATAGATATTTGAGAAGTAACCCTAAAGTCTAACACAAGTGTTGTGCACAAGAGGCAGCCAACTGTAATTACAGTTAAGGCTTGGGATCCTAAACAGCAACTAGCAAACCTAGTTAAAACTAATCACAGCCAACAACACAAGTAATAAATCAAACAACCAGACGACACAAGGGAATTTATAATGGTTCCCCAAACAACTTGGGTACGTCCACTCTTCTACCAACAAGGTAGGAATCCACTCAGGTTTTTGATCAGGTGCCCTGCCACCAACAAGATCTGCTTCAGGTAGATCTAGAAACCCTTTAGAATTTTGATCAGGTGTCTAAAAACCAACACAGGTTTTTGATCAGGTGCCCTACCACCAAGGTATACTTTTGAAGGGAGTAAAAACCCTTTACAGGAGGGGGAAAGGAGGTTAAAATGTCTTCTCTATTTTAAATAGAATTAGAGAAGCTCAAGAACTTGCACTGAGCTAGAAAGCTCTAAAGAGTCAAGGCTCCCCCTGGTTAAAAGAATGTCCAGGTGAAGTCTTGCTTCAGTGCAGAAAATACTTCAGAAAATCTGAAGGAAAAAGCTACAAGAAGATAATAAATATGAAATGAAAATTCTTCTTCAGACAGCTATCTTCTTCTTTTTCAAAAAACTCTGAGTGAAGATCTTCCTGGAGGCAGGAGAACTCAGGTTGAAGAAGAGTGAAGAGCTAAAACTTCTTCTCAGTTGGATGTGAACGAGCTGAGAGCAGTTGTAAACTGTAAGTTATAAGCTTGAATGCTGCTGTTAGCTTTTGAACTCCTTTTCCTGAATGAACTGATTTTTGGCTATCTGAACTAGTTGATTTCTTTCTCCAAAGAATTCTTTATATAGGAGCAGCAGCAACGGCTCTAATTTGAGTTTGAATCTTGTCTTCTACTGAAATCTGCAAGCTGGGCTGCAAATAGCATAAAGCAAGAACAAAAAAACTGCAGATAGATATCCTATAAGAGGATAAAGCTTTCTAAGAAGCTGCAAGTAACTCTGATAAAATAATACTAGAGAAAGTCACATCAGAAGAGACTCTTTACGGCCAAAGAAGACTTTTTGAGTCTAACGGCTATAAAGGACAGCCTGACAGATAAAGCAGAAAACATATTTCAACTAATAAGACAAACAACTTTGTCAGAAAAAGATTGGCTCATGCATAAGGAATGGAGCAGATATTGCATGGAAATGATATCATAAATTTATTCAAATAATCTTTTATAAAATATGCCAAAATAAATATGAAATAAATCACATCATAGAAGATGACAAAATTATTAAAGACATACAGCAAAACGTCGAACGACCCTCGGAGATCGTCGACCGAAGCACGGAGATCGTCGACCTATCAGACAGATAGTCGAACGATACAGATAGTCGAACTATCAAAGAAGATAGTCGAACTACCTCAGCAGATAGTCAACCTATCAGAACAGATAGTCGAGCTATCAGATAGTCGATCTATCAAGACAGATAGTCGAACTACCAAAGAAAAAGAGATAGTCGACCTATCAAACAGATAGTCGAACTATCAAAGAAAACAGATAGTCGACCTATCAACAGATAGTCGAACTATCAAGCAACACAGATAGTCGACATATCAAACAGATAGTCGAACTATCAGATAGTTGAACTATCAGAACAGATAGTCGAACTATCAAAGAAAACAGATAGTTGACCTATCAAGCAGATAGTCGAACTATCAAAGAAAACAGATAGTCGACCTATCAACAGATAGTCGAACTATCAAAGACAACAGATAGTCGACCTATCAAGCAGATAATCGAGCTATCAGGAAGACGATCGTCGACCGGCTGATCGACGATAGTCGAGCGACGTTCGACCATAGTCGAACAAAAAACAACTTAACCAAATATTCATCTGGAAAAGTGACAAGTCTAAACTAGAGCAAACTAACTAAACAACTAACCTTTGACCATAGATAAATCTTGGGTCAAGAGACTAAAAGAGAAGACTGAACTCAAATCAAAACTAGGGTACCAACAATCTCCCCCTATTTGAGTTAAGTCTCTCAACAACTAAACATAAAACTAATTAATGAAAATAAATAAAATGCATGAAGAAAAATAACTAAGCAGATAACATCAATCAATCAGATAAGCAAATAACTGACAATCAATGAAATTTTAAGATGCTTCAGAATTAGGTTTAGGTTCAGAAGAACTAGAAACAAAAGTATCTTCCTAGAAGGATCTAGAGCTTCTTTCCTTGACAGCTTCAGGTCTTGTTCTCCAATGATTTTAGATTCAGACGCCCTTGGGACAACTGCTTCAGGATGCTTTTCCATGTATTTTGAAGGATCAAATACCTCAGGTCTAACCTAAAATTTATCAAGCTCCTTCATTCTGAATTTTGACATAGTGGTTAATCCTGCAGTGTCTTTGCCTTCAGCTTTAGCTTTCTTAATTTGGGCTGAACCAACAAGTTCAAGAAATCGAGCCATCCTGAAATTAGGATCAAGCTCTGGGCTTTCATACACATTTTCAGAGGTTGTATCAACAGGTTTCACAGCTTTAAACTTAATAGACATATCTAGCAGACTTTCAGCTGGCTCTTTATCCTGAATAACTAGATAAGAAGGAGCAAACTCAGCAAATTTCTTGCTAGATTTTTCAGAGAAAAATAATTCGCTTACCTTTTGAAACAGCCTTCACAGCATGATCTGGCTTTGGAGAGGTTGAGCTCTTGAGTTCTTTGGAAGGAGGAGGAGAAAAAGTTGGTCTTTGATACACCACCTCCTTTACTTGTTCCTTAACATCAGCATCAAGTCTTTGATAGCCAGATTGCGTTTTACCTTGATATCCTTGAGAACTTTTCCTTGATGACTGAGATGGGTTAAACCTGTCAGACTGAGCAGAAGAATTTGTAGATAGGTTTCCAGAGGCTCCTGCACTGGGAGGTGGAGGAGGAGGACCTCTAGGAGACCATCTTGGGACAGGACTGTCATACCTCTTTGACTTCTTTCGTTGCTTCTGCTGATTTTTAGAAAATGCCATCCAGTGTTGAAATTCTTTAGATTTAGGATCAATGCCTTTCAAGATATAGTAGGGGACATCATGGTCAGGATTTGGAGGAGGAGGAGCCACAGCTTTCCTTTTCTTCTTAGCAGATCTCTTTCTCTTAGACTCATCAGATTCATCAAAATCAATCTCATCCTCAGAATTTGAAGAAATAGGAAGATCATACGGATCATACGCCTCTTGTACAACTTTCTCTTTCTCTTTTAAGGCAGCTCTTTCTAATTCTTCTTCCATGCCATCCTGTGCCAGAATGGTATCTAAATCCAACCCAGGAGAGTCATCCCAGACAGTAGACTTTTCATCTTGAATTTCTGAAACCTTTTCTTTTTCAACAGAAACTGTCATAAGGACCAGTTCTTCTTGTACTGCTAACTGAGCTGGCATAGCAGCCTCAGAAACTTGAACAACTGGTTCTGGTTCAGTTTGAACTTCTGGAGCTGGTTGATGATCAAGCTCTTGAACATCTAATACTTCTTCCATTATATCTATAGTATTATGAACAAAAATTTGCTAAATGACATCGAATCATTCCTTCCAGGTATTCCCATACTAGCATATCAGTTATCAAGTCTAAAAAGTGAGTAAAAGGGATACCTTCAGAATTGTCCTTTGAGTGTCCTAACTCCCATAATTCATCTAGGAAGGAAGTAATAACTCCTTCTAGGTATAGGGCGACCAGGGGAGTGGAGCATTCTTCTAGGCAAACTTTGACAATGAATTCAGACTTCATTATAGCATCAAAAATTTCTTTTTCAGATAATGGAGGAGGAGCTGATTCTTCTATCTCTTTCTCTGCAACTGCAGAAGGATCTGCTGGAGGGGAGGCCAAGGGCAGCTCAGAGGCATCTTCATAAAGCATCTCCCCCTGCCTGATTTCAGTAGATACTGAAACCAGGCCCCTAGATGAAGATGGCTCAGCAGATTTTGAGAGTGCTTGGATGGCAGCAGTCAAAGAAGAGATGGAGGATGCAAGGAGAGCAATTGCCTCTTCAATCATAATTTTGATTGAAGGGGTAATTAACTCCAAGATGCTAGAAATGAATGCTGGAGTGATTTCAAATGATGAAGGGAGAATCTCAGTGGATAGATGATCAGCGGGAATAGTGTATTCATGATGAACTGGAGAGTGAACTGGAGATGGAGAGTGAACTGGAGATGGAGAGTGAACTGGAGAATGATGGGTGGATGCAAGATGATCAATGTGATCTGAAGGAGGAATTGGTGACTGAGGAGGAGTGGATATCTCAGAAACCAACAAATCAAAACTAGGATGAGATATCCTAGCAAGATGATCAGGGAGAGGAGATGCAGGAGGTGATGCATGGAGAATTGTAGATGAATCAGGAAGATGAGAGGCAGAAGGTCGTACTTCAATTAAAGTTGATGGAACTTCAACTGAAGTAGACTGTAATGCAGATGAAGAAGATGGAAGGGAGAGATTTGCTGAGCCAGCTTCTTGTAGGAGAGGAGTGACTGAAGCAGTCCTGGTGCTCTCAGATGCAGCTGGAGCAACCCCTGTTGGAGCGGGCTTCAGAAAAGTCCTTTTCCACTTGGCGAACAAGGTTGAGTCCATCTTCTTGCTGGCATTGATGGAAGTAGCAGCTGAAACTAACAAATGGGGATATTTTTCCTTCAGAAAAATCTCAAGCACCCTACCTAGGGTGACTTCCTTCTTGCTGTTCTTTTTCCTTATTAAATCAAACAATACTCCTGCCTAGTTAATCTTCTTTTTGTTCACAATTGCACACATTAGGGCAAATTGTTGCCTTGTAATATTATCATGGGCAGAGTGCTTTCCCAGTAGCACTTTTCCGACGAGTTCAGCAAGGAACTTAATCTTAAACGGAAAATTCACCTTAAGGAGCTTAGAGGGAATGCCTTCGGCGTGTCCCAGCTCTGTCAGCATTCTCCCAAACTTTGGGGTATCTTGCTCGTAGTCTTCTTCCCCATTTTACAATCCAAAAATTTCAGTTAAAATGGCGGGAGTCAAAATTACCTATTCTCCGCCTATTGTTTCGGTCATTGATTCGTCATTGGAGGACGAAGTGAAAGCCCATTCTTTGATCTCTTGAATGTTTATATTTATCCTGGAGGACATGAGCTTTTCCAAACCTTGATCTTTGCATAGGTTGAGAATTTCCACAATAGCAGATTCACAGCAGCTGAAGGAATCAAAATCGACACTGAATCCTGCATCGAACTTAACCACTGTCAGGAGAGCTGGAGCTATCGCCATCGAAGGGGCTAGAGAAGACGAGGGAGACGGCGAAGGCGAAACGACAGAAATCGCGAGACAAAGAGCAAGCAGGAAGACGGAATGCGAGAAGACACTCTCCGTCGACAATAAAAAGAAAGATCTCTTAACCTAGGTCGACCATCGGCTTTATATTAAAACAACGATCGTCGATCTATTTAAAAGATACTGGAGACGATGGTCGAACGGTCGTTCGACGATCGTTCCTGAAGCAGAGTAGTCGATCCATCGTTCGACTATTTCTGTCTTCACAAACAACAAGCTGTCGTCAACCATAGATCGATGATAGGCTCGACCTGTTCGACGATCTTCGAACGCCGGTCGACGATCTTCGAACGCCGGTCGACGATCTTCAAGCAGATAAGCTATTATCAACCATAGGTCGACGATAGGCTTGATCTGATCGACTATCTTCGAACGTCGTTCGACGATCTTCTAGTAGGTTTCAACAAGGCATACGTCACACTTAGTCTCTTCCATTAATCATGCCTAGTTGAACCAAAAAGAACAGATGCTTCTGTTCATCTAAGGGCTTGGTGAATATATCACCTCTCTGAAGGTCTGTGGATATGAACTCAAGACAGATCTTGTTCTTTTCCACACAATCTCTCAGGAAATGGTGTCTAATCTCAATGTGCTTCATTCTAGAGTGGTGCACAGGATTTTGTGCAATGGAGATAACACTGGTACTATCACACATGATTTTTGTGTTCTTGTGTAAGTACCCATAATCCAAAAGCTGGTTTTGAATCCACAGGATCTGTGAACAACAAATAGCAGCTGCTATATATTCAGCCTCTGCAGTTGAAGTTGAGACAGAAGCCTGCTTCTTACAGAACCAAGAGACCAATCTCTCTCCCAGGAACTGACAAGTTCCTGAGGTACTTTTCCTGTCAACTCTACAGCCAGCATAATCAGAATCAGAGTATCCAATTAACTCAAATTCTGACTCAGCTGGGTACCAAAGTCCTAGATTTGGACATCCCTTCAGGTATCTCAAGATTCTCTTGAGTAGAATCAGATGAGATTCCTTGGGGTTGACCTGGAATCTAGCACAAAGGCATGTAGCAAACATTATATCTGGCCTACTTGCAGTTAAATACAATAGGGAACCAACAATGACCCTATAATTCTTTTGATCAACATGCTTTCCCTGATCATCAGAATCTATAACTACATTAGTAGCCATAGGTGTATGCATTGCTGAAGCATCAGTCATCCCAAACTTCTTTACCAATTCCTTGACATATTTGGATTGGGAGATGAAGATGCCATCAGCATCTTGCTTTACTTGGAGACCAAGAAAGTAAGACAGCTCACCCATACTACTCATCTCAAACTTAGAATGCATCAAGTCAGAGAACTTTTTGCACAGTTTGGGATCAGTGGAACCAAAAATAATGTCATCCACATACACTTGAACTAACAGGATTGTGTCCTTGTGGTGCTTGACGAAGAGGGTTCTATCAACTACTCCCCTAACAAAGTTGTGCTCTAACAGGAAACTAGCTAGAGTCTCATACCAGACTCTGGGTGCTTGTTTGAGTCCATAAAGAGCTTTTTGCAACTTGAAAACATGTGAGGGCTGAGTTGAAGAAACAAACCCAGGTGGTTGTTCAACAAATACCTCTTCCTTTAGCTCACCATTTAGAAAGGCACTTTTGACATCCATCTGAAAAACTTTAAACTTCATATAGGTTGCATAGGCTAGAAAGATCTTTATTGCCTCTAGCCTTGCAACAGGAGCAAAGGTTTGGTCATAATCTATACCTTCCTCGTATCTGTAGCCCTGAGCTACAAGCCTAGCTTTGTTCCTTACAATGATTCCATTTGCATCCAACTTGTTTCTATACACCCACTTGGTGCCTATGATCAGTTGGCCTTTAGATCTTGGAACCAAAGTCCATACTTTACATCTCTCAAACTGATTGAGTTCCTCTTGCATAGCAATGATCCAGTGGGGATCTTGCTCAGCATCTTTAATGGTGAGGGGCTCAATCTGTGAAAGGAAACAAGCATGCATCACATCCTGTCTTAATTGATGTCTTGTTTGCACACCAGCTGATATGTCTCCAATCACTTGAGATGTAGGATGATCTCTAAGTGTGACAACATCAGCAGGTGGGATGTGATCTTCAGCAATAGTTGGGATTAATTCCTCAGGAGGAATTTGATCTACTATTGGTTGTACAACAACGGCTTCTGCAAGGTCTTTATCACTGTCTGATTCAGTGATATGAAGAGTTGATAGATGGAGAATTTCTTGAGTGACATCTTTATTAGATTCTTGTACCTGCAATGAACTTGAGGAAGGGGAAGTTTCCTTCTCCTTGTAAAACATCTGAGATTCATCAAAAGATACATGCACAGATTCCTCAATTTTAGAAGATGATTTATTAAATACCCTATAAGCTTTGCTTACTTGGGAATATCCAAGAAAAATTCTCATTGAAGCTTTTGCTTCAAACTTTTTAAGGTATTCTTTATTATTATTATGAATATAAACTACACAACCAAATACTCTAAAATAATTTATTTTAGGTTTCTTTCCTTTAAGCAACTCATAAGGAGTTTTACACTTAAGCTTGTGTATAAGACTTCTGTTCAGCACATAATTAGCTGTGCTAACAGCTTCTGCCCAATAGGAGAGAGGCATGTTAGCATCTGCCAATAATGTTCCTACAGCTTCAATCAGGGTTCTGTTTTTTCCTTTCCACTACCCCATTTTGTTGGGGAGTTCTAGGAGCTGAGAAGCTATGTTTGATACCTTCTCTCTCACAGAATTCGTGCATGAGAAGAGAGTCAAACTCAGTACCATGATCACTTCTGATCAAGGCCACATGAGTAGAGTACTCAGTCTGCACACATAATAGAAAATCTGTAAGGGCTTTGAAGTTATCAGCCTTAATTCTCAAAAAGAACACCCAAGTGAACCTAGAGAAGTCATCTACAATTACTAAAGTGTAATACTTCCCTCCTAGACTCTATACATTTATTGGGTCAAATAGGTCCAAATGTAATAAATACAGGATTCTAGGAGAATCACTTTTATTGACTGATTTAAATGAATTCTTGGTTTGCTTGCCTAATTGACAAGCCTTGCATAGGCTCTCCTTCTTGTAGTGGCAAGAAGGTAAACCTCTAACAAGGTTGTGCTTAGATAACCTAGATATGTTCTTGAGGTTAACATGGCTAAGCCTTTTATGCCATAAGGTATTGTTATTTATTACTTCATTAAATAAGCAGATTTCAGAGTGAGTTGAGTTAAAATCTACTAAATAAATGTTACCTTGTCTAATACCTACTAACACAACATTATTATTTAAAGTAATATTACAAAGAGAGTTAGAAAATGATACCTGGTATCCAGCATCACATAACTGACTTACTGAAATGATATTATGCTTCAATCCAGTTATATAAGCAACTCTCTTGAATGTTACAACTCCAATTGTCATCCTGGCATAGCCTTCAGTTTGACCACAGCTTGAATCTCCAAAGATCACCTTTGGTCCAAGCTTGGCCTTGAACTTTGACAGATGTTCTTTATTTCCTGTCATATGCTTGGAGAAACCACTATCCAAATACCACTTATTCTGAGTGATAGGATAGGTCTTCACCTGCAAATAAATCAATTAAACATTGTGGACCCAGGTAACCTTGGGTCCCTTGTTTTTCACATAAGAAAAACTGGAAATAAATGAATAAGCAGGTTGAGGGTGATAACCTAACGGGTAAGATCTCCTAGGTGGGATTCTCCATGCAGATGATGGGTCAATGAATCTAGGGTTTCTATTTACATTTGGGTTTCTAACGTTCTGGTTGAAGTTTTGAAATTCATATTGAAAACGTCGATCAGCGTTCGACGATGGGTGCTCAGATCGTCGATCTCCGTTCGACCACTGAGCCTGCGATCGTCGAGCAGCGTTCGACGCTCTTTGTATTTCCTTAAACTTTTGTTTTCTTTTCTCTCTCTTAGCTTTATTTAAAGCTTTATTAACCTGATTAACTTGCTCAGTGTTTTTTATTCCACTAGCTGAAATAAAATTCACTGGAGTTGAAAGATGATTTTTAAGAATAATTGGGGGTTCACTAAATGAAGCTCCTAAGCCTAATTTGTTATTGCCTGACCTAGTGTTAGACATGCTAGTTATTTCAAGCAGCTTAAGGCTTCTATCATTTAGAGATTCTTCTAACCTTTTGGACTTAGCTAATTCATTCTTAAGGAATTTTATTTCTTCACTAGAATTAGTGAGTTCTGCTGTTAACCTAATGTTTTCAATAGAGATAAGTTCAGATTCAGCAAGTTTACTTCTAAGGTCCTTAATTTCCTTTTCAGAACTAATTAAATCTAAACACAAAGATTTAAAATCTGATTTAAATTCAGCAGATGTAAAATCGTAAGAAGACAATACCTCATCTTCTGTTGGCATTTCTTCATCAGAATCTGAACTCTCTGCAGCTGAGTGATTGCTGCAGGCATCAATTGCCATCAGGCAAACTTCCTTTGCCTTCTTTTCTTCCTCATCCTCACTGGAGCTTGAGGAGGAAGATTTCTCATCAGAATCGCTCCAGGTTTCAGCAACAAAACCTCTCTCCTTCTTTTTGTTCTTGTAGGAGGGGCTTGGAATGCTTCCTATGCTGATCCTTGTCTTTCTTTTTCTCTTTATTCTTTTCCTCTGGACAGTCTGGAAGAATATGTCCAGGCTTCCTGTAACCATAGCAAATTATTTCTTTAGTAGGAGTACGATCATACCTTGGTTTTTCTTCATATTTTGAAGATTTCTTTCTGAATTCTTTCCTTCCCATCTTGAGAAACCTTTTGGCAAATAATGTCATCAGTTCCTCATTGGACTGGCTTCCTTCAGAAGCATCAGCAGCTTTGAGAGCAAGGGTTTGCTCTTTTCTTGTGGGAGTTGGAGTCTTTGCTTCAGCCTCAGCTTCCCTGGACTTCAGCACTTGCTCAAAGGACTTGAGCTTGCCGAGAAGGGCTTCTGTTGAGATT